>OZ022325.1:29054562-29668812 GCA_963989225.1 Dromius quadrimaculatus
TGCACCTCTTGTAATTACGTGTAGCAATGACTTTGTCTTGTATGGCCATTGCGAAGCCTTTGGTTTCAGGGTAGAGACCGCTGCTTTGAAGCCAAGCATTAGACGCGTTTTGATCGATATTGTCTTGTTGAACCGTAGCTATATGTCTGCCATGTCATTTTTGTGTCTTCCAGCTTTCAATTCTCTGCTCATCCGATAC
The DNA here is from genome assembly GCA_963989225.1 of Dromius quadrimaculatus. Lineage (NCBI taxonomy): Eukaryota > Metazoa > Arthropoda > Insecta > Coleoptera > Carabidae > Dromius > Dromius quadrimaculatus. The sequence goes on from OZ022325.1 coordinate 29,054,762, forward strand.
GATGGCAGCAGTCGGATCTAACTCTTCATTTTTTAGATTCAGAGGAGAGTACTTATTGTCTATATTGGCGATTGCTTGATGCAATGTAGATGTTTCTTGCTTCTCGTAGAAGTAGCTCCTAAGCTTTTGTACCTCATTATAATATGTATTTCTGAAATCAATAAATCCTCCTCCACTCTTTTTCTGTCCAAATGGAATCTCTTAACCGAGCTCTTAGGATGTTTCATACGGTGCTTAGTACTTGTTATACGTATACTTCTGTTCAAAGCCTCGAGATCCATTGATGTCCATTCAATTATACCAAAACTGTATGTAGCCGTTGGTGCCGCAAATGTATTGACTGCTATAGTTATATGTCTTCCACACAGCTTCAATCTCATCTAGCCTTCATTCTGTCACAACATTTCTTAACTAGATGTTCTTCAATTGTTTTTCCATCTATTCCTCGTCTCTGTTCACACCCTAGATATTTGTATATTTCTTCTGTGGCTAGCGTCGTTGATTCTTCCTGCGGCTTGTATGTCAATGTGTAGCTGTCCGTTTCTACACTCTTACCCTCTTCTACTGCGTTGATTCTGCATTCATCAATCCCAAAATCCATTCTTATAATCATGGCTGAAGATCTCTGTTAGCTCCAATAGTTTATTTAAGTCAGCCTGTGAAGTCCCACATAGCATTAAACCATCCATGTACAAGAGATGGGAGATCTTGTGGCATCCATCTGTTATTGTTAACCCCCTCTTCGACTCGTTTAATATTGTTGTTAACTGCTGTAGAGCCATACAGAACCAGATTGGAGTTAATGAGACGCCTTGAAATATACCCCGCTGGATTTTTAAGTCATCAACTTCTTCATCATGCACTTGAAGTTTTATACGCTAGGTCTGCATGAGGTGTTCCAGCATTATTTATGATTTGAAGATTCATTTTATACAGGTTCAAGATATCCAGCAGCCACGTATGGGGGACACTATCTAAGGCTTTCCGGATGTCTACATAAGCCATTATTATTCTTATTATGTTTATCCATTGTAAATTCTTACATTAATTGTACAGTGGCCTTGTTAGGTAAATAATATACAATATTTATTTTAACTACATATTTCGTTTGGTGTTGTGGACTGCTGACCTGGATTGGATCGTCTGCTGGATTGATGCCTGTGCTGTTTGGCTCGGTCCTGGTTCCTCCTCAAGTTTCTTGATGGGTGAGTTATTGGTTCAAATCTGCTATTCTTGTGTTCAACTCTCTATATTCAGTACTTTTCGCGCTATACGGCATGTCTCTAGTAGAGCAGTTTTTTGTAGCTGTATCTGTACAGTTCAAGCTCATGTAGAAATCCCTGTAAGGTATTGGGGATTTCCCCTGTGGCTTCGATAATAATTGGTGGTACTTCTACTCTGCCTACGTTCCATATTTCTCTAATTTCCCTAGCTAACGCTTGATATTTCCTGTTCTTCTCTTTCCTTGTATCCTCCATATTTGTAACATGGGGGACGGCGATGTTGATAAGATAAGTTGTGTCCTTTTCAATGTCTTAGTATACAATGTCTGGCCGGTTGTGTTCAACTGTATGATCTGTTAGTATCAATTGATCCCAGTATAGTGTGCCCCTTTGGTTATGGATAACTTTTTCTGGTACATACAAGTAGTGCGGCGTCTGTACTTCTTTTCCTTCTATTCTTGCAGCCAGTTGTTGGAGTATTATTTGGGCCACTTTGTTGTGTCTTGCTGTGTACTGTGATGGGGCTAGTACCTTGCATCCACTAATGAGGTGATTAATATTCTCTTGGCTATTGAGACACATACTGCATTTATCGTGTTTCACAGAGTGGTCTTTCATTACATGGTTTTGGTAGATTCTGGTTGCAATGACTTGGTCTTGCATGGCAAGGATGAATCCTTCCGTCTCTGAGAATATGCTTCCCACCTGTAGCCACATGAAACTTGCATTTCTGTTCGCATCGTGCTCTGGGTTTTCTAAGTTGGCAACGTATTTTCCATTCAATTCTTTCTGTCTCCACGATCGGATTTTTTGAGCATCAATATTGAGGCTGTCAAGTGGATTGTATGTGCTGTTTGCGAGGTTCAATGGTGTGTACCCTTTATCTGCTTGGCATATATCTTTATAATATTTGATACCAGTACTTTCCATTATGAGGTATTTCCGAAGATTGTCTAATTGCTTGAGATAGGCGTTACACAGGTCCGTTACACCTCGTCCACTATGTGATCTAGGGAAATGGAGTCTCTCAATAGAGCTTCTAGGATGGTGATCTCGAAATTTGGTAAACGTTACTCGTAGCCTCTTATTCAGGTCTCGTAGGTCCGTGTTTGTCCATTTAAGTATGCCGAAGCTATATGTGATCACAGGCATAGTGTATGCTCACCGCCTCACTCTTATTCCTTGCCGACAATTTCGTTTTCAGGATCTGTGTTGTTCTTGTAATCATTTCGTTTGTCACCTGTTCCTTCATGACTTTATGAGTGTTCGTATTTTTCTGTTCCATTCCCAAGTAATTATGAGTATCCTGTTTTTATAGATTTTCTATGTATTACCCTGCATGTGTTTTTGTATTACTGGATCTTTCCCCATTTTTCTTTTCCCATCCCGTTTGTCTTGCATTTATCCATTCCAAATTCCATACCTATATCATTACTGAAGTTTTCTATACTTCGAATAAGTTCATGTAAATTCAGTTTGGATGCCGCAAAGATCTTAATATCATCCATATACATCAAGTGAGATATCGGGGGCCTGGATCTCGTTAACGTATATCTGTAATTTTTGCTGTTTAAGATAGATAGAGAACTTAGGGCAAGGCAAAATCATAGTGCGCTCAGGGAGTCACCCTGAAATAAACCTCTACTTATCCTAATAGCTGTGATACTGCACTGTCATTGTTTATCACTAATTTCGATTCCCATCTTCCCATCATGAATTCTAGCATTTTTATTATATAGGGATGAATTTTGTACACTTTAAGTATGTCTATTAGCCAGTCATGCAGCACACTATCATAGGCTTTCTTGTAATTTATATATCCTATATATAGATTCTTGTGGTCTGTTTTCGCTTCTTCAATAATTGAAGCGTCAATTGTTAATTGCTCTTTGCATCCCCCAGTGTTTTTCCCACTTCCCTTTTGCTATTTAGCCATCAGGTTGTTTTTTTCCAGGTATTGGTTTATTCTATGTGTGAGAATAGAAGTGAGTATCTTGTATGCAGTCGGAAGACATGTAATTGGTCTATATTTTGCTGGGTCCAGAAAGATTGGTGCAGTTTCAAGTAGTTAGTAGGCTCTACCCAGGGGTGGGCTGGAGCCGGCTCGGTCCGGCTCGCGCGAGCCGGTTGTTGAAATTTTTGAAACTCGGCGAGCCGCTTGTTAAACTACACGTGAAAACCAAAGAATGAGCTATTTTAATTGTATGTGTCTGCAAAATTTGCACATCGCTCCAATGTACCACACACTCGCAATCATATCATGTGCACAAGCGCAACACACTACACACATCATGTGCGTACGTAAAATGTGAAGTGCTTGGCTCTTGCTTGTGAGTGAGTCACAAGTTGTGAAGCTTCGGCACACTGCACATTGTATCGTCGGCTTTATTATTTCCTTTGTCACTTGTTGCTGCAAATGAACAAGGCATACAGACTCTGCAATAATTAATTAATTAACTATGCATTTGCATAGCATAGTACGTTAAATTTGGAGTTTATTAGTTTTTTTGTGCAATAAATGTATTGTTCTGCTAATTCCTGCAATAGATGTTTTGTTTTGTCATTTATATTATATTTTTTATACTGTACAAAAATGAATGAAGACAATGTACCTACTCATTCACCGTTTTTTTTTTCTTCGAAATAATAGCGAGCCGGTTATTTAAAGTTTGGCAGCCCACCCCTGGCTCTACCCGTGAATAACCATTTCGGTGTATCTTCTGGAGATTGCATTAGATGAGTGTAGGTCCTTGCTAGATGTGCGTGTGTAGGCCGGAATTTCTTCCACTAGAAATTTTGAATTTTTTCCGGTCCAGCAGCTCTCTAGTTTGGTGTTCTTCTATAGTCTATAAAATTAGGCAGAGGAGGCACGTCATCAAAGTTTGTAACTAGATAATGACGTCACGTAATTACTACGTTTATATGCTATACCAATTTAATCTTTAAAAATATAATGTGGGTTGCATATTTGCAAGAACGTGCAAAGCTAGTTTATTTGATCTAGTAAATAATATTCTAACCAAAAATAACAAAGTAAACACGTGTTGATCGCACTGAAATGTCGAAAACGAATGCAACGAATGAGAATGTAAACGTAGTCAAACTTTATAGTACCAACGTATGATAAAGAAATAAACAACAATTATTGTAGATGAATGAAATTTTGTTGGAAACATTAAATTTGAGTATAAAATAATTGTTAATTAAATCAAAATATACTCTTCTTATAGTATGCAAAAAATTGCATTTATTTTCTCTGTTTTTCCAAACATAAACATTACGTTGTCATTACGACAGGTTCTTTTCATTTTGTAATGTTTTGATGACGTGCCTCTTCTGCCTAATTTTATAGACTATAACTATTATTATTATTATCATTATCTATAGAGGGACTGCGGGGCTACATTTATTATTATTATCATTTATAAAGGGACTTGTTCTATGCATTTGCAGGTAATATACATATAGTTACAGCTAACAATAGCAGGTAAATATATAATTTTGAAAATGGTCATATTTATTTATAACTAGTTCAATTCTTCGCCAATGATAATAATAATAATTATTATTATTTGAGCTCATTTTCAGTAACTTGGTGACTGGTGAGTTCACAAATACCGCCCTTCGGGCAGGTAAATGAGATTTATTTTTATGGTAAGTATTATTCAAGATTTGGGATGTTACTACCTTCTTCACTCATTTGATGACTACATGTTGACAAAATTAGTGCTTGTTGCATAGATATGTATATTTCTTCATTCAATTTTAGATTTTCCAAATTCTGCAATAGTTTCTCAGATATTTTGTCATTACTGCCCACAATAATTATGGGAATAATTTGAACTTCATATTTCATCTGCTAGCGATAAGTATTTATCAATCTTTCTTTGTTCTTTGTTATTATATCTGCACAGAGTGGTATGGCAATATCTGTTGAGAAAGTGACCTTTCCATTTTTTATTGTTGATACTAGGTCCGGGATATTATTTGTGATTGTATTGTCTGGAGGTGGAGGCTCATATTTATATTGAGGTGTGTTATCTTTTTAGGTTCATCCGCTTTCTTTGCTGCTTCTGGTGTAAAGTAGCTGCAACCTCATTGTGCCTATCTAGGTATTTTTTGTGTGCAAGCACTGGGCACCCTGCTACTATGTGATCTATGGTTTCTACGATATCCCACAAATTCTGCACTTCATGTTTTCTAACGGTTCTTTTATAATTCTCTTCTGGTAGCTTCGTGTTGCTATGACTTTATTGTGGATAGCCGCGGCGAATCCTTCAGTTTCGTTGAAGAGTGCGCTTTTTAGAAGCCACATCTGAGAAGCCTCTGTGTGTATGTATTCTTGTTCAATTAAATGTATATATTTTGCGTGTGATATATATATATATATATATATATATATATATATATATATATATATATATATATATATATATATATATATATATATATATATATATATATATATATATATATATATATATATATATATATATATATATATATATATATATATATATATATATATATATATATATATATATATATATATATATATATATATATATATATATATATATATATATATATATATATATATATATATATATATATATATATATATATATATATATATATATATATATATATATATATACGAAGCTACCAGAAGAGAATTATAAAAGAACCGTTAGAAAACAAGAAGTGCAGAATTTGTGGGATATCGTAGAAACCATAGATCACATAGTAGCAGGGTGCCCAGTGCTTGCACACAAAAAATACCTAGATAGGCACAATGAGGTTGCAGCTACTTTACACCAGAAGCAGCAAAGAAAGCGGATGAACCTAAAAAGATAACACACCTCAATATAAATATGAGCCTCCACCTCCAGACAATACAATCACAAATAATATCCCGGACCTAGTATCAACAATAAAAAATGGAAAGGTCACTTTCTCAACAGATATTGCCATACCACTCTGTGCAGATATAATAACAAAGAACAAAGAAAGATTGATAAATACTTATCGCTAGCAGATGAAATATGAAGTTCAAATTATTCCCATAATTATTGTGGGCAGTAATGACAAAATATCTGAGAAACTATTGCAGAATTTGGAAAATCTAAAATTGAATGAAGAAATATACATATCTATGCAACAAGCACTAATTTTGTCAACATGTAGTCATCAAATGAGTGAAGAAGGTAGTAACATCCCAAATCTTGAATAATACTTACCATAAAAATAAATCTCATTTACCTGCCCGAAGGGCGGTATTTGTGAACTCACCAGTCACCAAGTTACTGAAAATGAGCTCAAATAATAATAATTATTATTATTATCATTGGCGAAGAATTGAACTAGTTATAAATAAATATGACCATTTTCAAAATTATATATTTACCTGCTATTGTTAGCTGTAACTATATGTATATTACCTGCAAATGCATAGAACAAGTCCCTTTATAAATGATAATAATAATAAATGTAGCCCCGCAGTCCCTCTATAGATAATGATAATAATAATAATAGTTATAGTCTATAAAATTAGGCAGAAGAGGCACGTCATCAAAACATTACAAAATGAAAAGAACCTGTCGTAATGACAACGTAATGTTTATGTTTGGAAAAACAGAGAAAATAAATGCAATTTTTTGCATACTATAAGAAGAGTATATTTTGATTTAATTAACAATTATTTTATACTCAAATTTAATGTTTCCAACAAAATTTCATTCATCTACAATAATTGTTGTTTATTTCTTTATCATACGTTGGTACTATAAAGTTTGACTACGTTTACATTCTCATTCGTTGCATTCGTTTTCGACATTTCAGTGCGATCAACACGTGTTTACTTTGTTATTTTTGGTTAGAATATTATTTACTAGATCAAATAAACTAGCTTTGCACGTTCTTGCAAATATGCAACCCACATTATATTTTTAAAGATTAAATTGGTATAGCATATAAACGTAGTAATTACGTGACGTCATTATCTAGTTACAAACTTTGATGACGTGCCTCCTCTGCCTAATTTTATAGACTATAGAAGAACACCAAACTAGAGAGCTGCTGGACCGGAAAAAATTCAAAATTTCTAGTGGAAGAAATTCCGGCCTACACACGCACATCTAGCAAGGACCTACACTCATCTAATGCAATCTCCAGAAGATACACCGAAATGGTTATTCACGGGTAGAGCCAGGGGTGGGCTGCCAAACTTTAAATAACCGGCTCGCTATTATTTCGAAGAAAAAAAAAACGGTGAATGAGTAGGTACATTGTCTTCATTCATTTTTGTACAGTATAAAAAATATAATATAAATGACAAAACAAAACATCTATTGCAGGAATTAGCAGAACAATACATTTATTGCACAAAAAAACTAATAAACTCCAAATTTAACGTACTATGCTATGCAAATGCATAGTTAATTAATTAATTATTGCAGAGTCTGTATGCCTTGTTCATTTGCAGCAACAAGTGACAAAGGAAATAATAAAGCCGACGATACAATGTGCAGTGTGCCGAAGCTTCACAACTTGTGACTCACTCACAAGCAAGAGCCAAGCACTTCACATTTTACGTACGCACATGATGTGTGTAGTGTGTTGCGCTTGTGCACATGATATGATTGCGAGTGTGTGGTACATTGGAGCGATGTGCAAATTTTGCAGACACATACAATTAAAATAGCTCATTCTTTGGTTTCACGTGTAGTTTAACAAGCGGCTCGCCGAGTTTCAAAAATTTCAACAACCGGCTCGCGCGAGCCGGACCGAGCCGGCTCCAGCCCACCCCTGGGTAGAGCCTACTAACTACTTGAAACTGCACCAATCTTTCTGGACCCAGCAAAATATAGACCAATTACATGTCTTCCGACTGCATACAAGATACTCACTTCTATTCTCACACATAGAATAAACCAATACCTGGAAAAAAACAACCTGATGGCTAAATAGCAAAAGGGAAGTGGGAAAAACACTGGGGGATGCAAAGAGCAATTAACAATTGACGCTTCAATTATTGAAGAAGCGAAAACAGACCACAAGAATCTATATATAGGATATATAAATTACAAGAAAGCCTATGATAGTGTGCTGCATGACTGGCTAATAGACATACTTAAAGTGTACAAAATTCATCCCTATATAATAAAAATGCTAGAATTCATGATGGGAAGATGGGAATCGAAATTAGTGATAAACAATGACAGTGCAGTATCACAGCTATTAGGATAAGTAGAGGTTTATTTCAGGGTGACTCCCTGAGCGCACTATGATTTTGCCTTGCCCTAAGTTCTCTATCTATCTTAAACAGCAAAAATTACAGATATACGTTAACGAGATCCAGGCCCCCGATATCTCACTTGATGTATATGGATGATATTAAGATCTTTGCGGCATCCAAACTGAATTTACATGAACTTATTCGAAGTATAGAAAACTTCAGTAATGATATAGGTATGGAATTTGGAATGGATAAATGCAAGACAAACGGGATGGGAAAAGAAAAATGGGGAAAGATCCAGTAATACAAAACACATGCAGGGTAATACATAGAAAATCTATAAAAACAGGATACTCATAATTACTTGGGAATGGAACAGAAAAATACGAACACTCATAAAGTCATGAAGGAACAGGTGACAAACGAAATGATTACAAGAACAACACAGATCCTGAAAACGAAATTGTCGGCAAGGAATAAGAGTGAGGCGGTGAGCACATACACTATGCCTGTGATCACATATAGCTTCGGCATACTTAAATGGACAAACACGGACCTACGAGACCTGAATAAGAGGCTACGAGTAACGTTTACCAAATTTCGAGATCACCATCCTAGAAGCTCTATTGAGAGACTCCATTTCCCTAGATCACATAGTGGACGAGGTGTAACGGACCTGTGTAACGCCTATCTCAAGCAATTAGACAATCTTCGGAAATACCTCATAATGGAAAGTACTGGTATCAAATATTATAAAGATATATGCCAAGCAGATAAAGGGTACACACCATTGAACCTCGCAAACAGCACATACAATCCACTTGACAGCCTCAATATTGATGCTCAAAAAATCCGATCGTGGAGACAGAAAGAATTGAATGGAAAATACGTTGCCAACTTAGAAAACCCAGAGCACGATGCGAACAGAAATGCAAGTTTCATGTGGCTACAGGTGGGAAGCATATTCTCAGAGACGGAAGGATTCATCCTTGCCATGCAAGACCAAGTCATTGCAACCAGAATCTACCAAAACCATGTAATGAAAGACCACTCTGTGAAACACGATAAATGCAGTATGTGTCTCAATAGCCAAGAGAATATTAATCACCTCATTAGTGGATGCAAGGTACTAGCCCCATCACAGTACACAGCAAGACACAACAAAGTGGCCCAAATAATACTCCAACAACTGGCTGCAAGAATAGAAGGAAAAGAAGTACAGACGCCGCACTACTTGTATGTACCAGAAAAAGTTATCCATAACCAAAGGGGCACACTATACTGGGATCAATTGATACTAACAGATCATACAGTTGAACACAACCGGCCAGACATTGTATACTAAGACATTGAAAAGGACACAACTTATCTTATCAACATCGCCGTCCCCCATGTTACAAATATGGAGGATACAAGGAAAGAGAAGAACAGGAAATATCAAGCGTTAGCTAGGGAAATTAGAGAAATATGGAACGTAGGCAGAGTAGAAGTACCACCAATTATTATCGAAGCCACAGGGGAAATCCCCAATACCTTACAGGGATTTCTACATGAGCTTGAACTGTACAGATACAGCTACAAAAAACTGCTCTACTAGAGACATGCCGTATAGCGCGAAAAGTACTGAATATAGAGAGTTGAACACAAGAATAGCAGATTTGAACCAATAACTCACCCATCAAGAAACTTGAGGAGGAACCAGGACCGAGCCAAACAGCACAGGCATCAATCCAGCAGACGATCCAATCCAGGTCAGCAGTCCACAACACCAAACGAAATATGTAGTTAAAATAAATATTGTATATTATTTACCTAACAAGGCCACTGTACAATTAATGTAAGAATTTACAATGGATAAACATAATAAGAATAATAATGGCTTATGTAGACATCCGGAAAGCCTTAGATAGTGTCCCCCATACGTGGCTGCTGGATATCTTGAACCTGTATAAAATGAATCTTCAAATCATAATAATGCTGGAACACCTCATGCAGACCTAGCGTATAAAACTTCAAGTGCATGATGAAGAAGTTGATGACTTAAAAATCCAGCGGGGTATATTTCAAGGCGTCTCATTAACTCCAATCTGGTTCTGTATGGCTCTACAGCAGTTAACAACAATATTAAACGAGTCGAAGAGGGGGTTAACAATAACAGATGGATGCCACAAGATCTCCCATCTCTTGTACATGGATGGTTTAATGCTATGTGGGACTTCACAGGCTGACTTAAATAAACTATTGGAGCTAACAGAGATCTTCAGCCATGATATAAGAATGGATTTTGGGATTGATGAATGCAGAATCAACGCAGTAGAAGAGGGTAAGAGTGTAGAAACGGACAGCTACACATTGACATACAAGCCGCAGGAAGAATCAACGACGCTAGCCACAGAAGAAATATACAAATATCTAGGGTGTGAACAGAGACGAGGAATAGATGGAAAAACAATTGAAGAACATCTAGTTAAGAAATGTTGTGACAGAATGAAGGCTAGATGAGATTGAAGCTGTGTGGAAGACATATAACTATAGCAGTCAATACATTTGCGGCACCAACGGCTACATACAGTTTTGGTATAATTGAATGGACATCAATGGATCTCGAGGCTTTGAACAGAAGTATACGTATAACAAGTACTAAGCACCGTATGAAACATCCTAAGAGCTCGGTTAAGAGATTCCATTTGGACAGAAAAAGAGTGGAGGAGGATTTATTGATTTCAGAAATACATATTATAATGAGGTACAAAAGCTTAGGAGCTACTTCTACGAGAAGCAAGAAACATCTACATTGCATCAAGCAATCGCCAATATAGACAATAAGTACTCTCCTCTGAATCTAAAAAATGAAGAGTTAGATCCGACTGCTGCCATCGTATCGGATGAGCAGAGAATTGAAAGCTGGAAGACACAAAAATGACATGGCAGACATATAGCTACGGTTCAACAAGACAATATCGATCAAAACGCGTCTAATGCTTGGCTTCAAAGCAGCGGTCTCTACCCTGAAACCAAAGGCTTCGCAATGGCCATACAAGACAAAGTCATTGCTACACGTAATTACAAGAGGTGCATCATCAAAGACCCGTAGCAGAAACACACAAGATGCAGGATGTGCAATGTCGAGACTGAGACTATTGAACATGTAATCTCGGCATGCACACCATTAGCTAGCACAAAATACCTTCGGTGGCATGATAACGTAGCAAAGATCATATATAGCAAGCTTTGTCACAGAATACCAGGAGCACCGATCATGCCATACTATAAATATGAACCGAAGCCAGTCATAGACACTCCAATGTAAAAGCTATACTGAGACTGCATACTACAAACGGACCGAACAATTCTATACACAAGGCCAGATATAGTTCATCAAGGCAAGCTCAAACGACATACTCACCTAATTAATATTGCTGTTCCGGTGCCAGATAATTTGAAACAAAAATATGCGGAAAAAGTCACCAATTACTTACCATTGTCAATTGACGTAAAAAATCACTGGAAGCAGGACAAGGTTCAAATCCTACCTCTAACTGTTGAAGCGATAGGAGAAATCCCACGAAGTCTTCACGATGTCCTGAACGTACTAGACCTGGAGAAAAATACTTGCTTGTAGATTCAGAAGGCCGCCATATTGGATACATACCATAGAAAATCTCTCAATACTTCTTGAGGATCAGCGTATGAGACTGGAATTCTCTGTAACAAATAAAAAAGAAAATGTATTGTACTGCTACATGTATTGTACTGCTACAATACCAAAATTTCAGATTGTATATACCTATTTTTTTGAAAAGGTCATTGTACAATTTTTCACGTACCCGAAGAGAAAATGGAAATAATAATGATAGCTCCGCAGGGGATGTGGACAAAGCGTGCTCAATGAGCTTCTCTACGTCTACATCTAGTGAGCGACGACTTCACGGGTTCCCCAGTCATTTAAGGGTGACACCCTCATCCATTGGAGACCAACAATTTCCAATCATTCATTCGTGTTAGCAACTCGATGAGTGTGTATCAAAATTTGCTCCTGTAAATACAAGAAGAGTTAGATATTCAGGTGGGCTGGGAACGCAGGGCCTGGGTCAGAAGCATCGTGAGGACATACATGCAACAGACAACCGCAATGTTAATAGGACTCGAATAAATCAAAGACCTACTGGAAGCACACAACAACCCCAAGCTTCCTCCGAAGACGATGACTTTGTTGAGATAGTCCCTCAACCCGTTACGTATTCCCGTATAAAGCAGAGGACTACCTGGAACGATGAGAAAAATGGATATGTGGTTCGATGCTACTACAGATTGACCAAATTAGAAACTTCGCACATACCGTACAGTAAAGAATTGCATCGACTTGTTACAACCCGATTCCCAGATCTAAGAGATAGAACACTTCAAAATATATTAAACCAGAAGCGCTCTATCTTTATAAATGGCAGATTATTATTATGGCAGGAATAATAAACCAAGATAGAAAAGAGGTAGCGGTAGAACCAGGTCTCCAAACGAACACCCAAGGCGATCAAGTAGAAGACTTACCTGAAGAAAATGAAAGGGCACATCCAAGTGTAGCTGAGGACGTATTTGCAACGCAATATATGCTGTTTGAAGGGATATATTCAAAATTCCAGCACCGCCCACGTAAAATAAGACAAAACAAAGACACCAATGAGATCCTCAAGAACATAGATGAGGTGATAGATAAGAAAATCACAGGGAATGTATCGCTTAGCGATATAAACACTTTTTTTAATGTAGGTGTTGCCACAGTAATGGTGTTGCATGGACAGAAAATCGATAGTGCAAGGAAAAGCGTTAAGGATAAACAGAGTAAGGATGAAAAAATACCAGCATGAGAACGTAGAGTGACACAGAAAGTTGGGAAGCTGAGAAAGGAGATAGGAACACTTACATAATACCTACGCCCTATAACCAGTAGGAGAGGGTGTAAAGAAGTCTAGAAGCTGATAGACACCAATAAAAACCTAGACAACCCTTGTGCACTTAGAGTTCTAGACCTTCTTAAACAAAAAGTAGCTGCTCAAATTATGCGACTTCATAGACACAAAATCCGTAATGCCCGAAGAGAATACAACCATTCATATCTGAGAAAAAAAAAAGCGTTCTATAAGAAGCTCGACAAAATCGAAGCTAATAGAGAATCCAACAGAAGGCCAACACAGGAGAGCATAAGATAATGCTGGATGGAAATATGGGGAAATCCAGTCGAACAAAAAGAAAATATATGATTTAGAGATGAGAAAAAGAGAACTGCAACAATAAGAATAATTAGATAAAATCGATAAAGCTGACTGGATGAGTGAATTTGAGTGAGTAAAAAGTCTTGATAAATCAGTCAATATTTCTGTTTTAATGTCTTTCCTACTTTACAGTTTCGGCTGTACCTCAGCCATCTTCAGAAAAAAAAAGATTTAGGAACAAAATTGAAAGAAAATTCCACAAGTTTGGAAGAAGATTTAGAAACAAAATTAAGTTAAAAATTAGGAAAGTTGGAAAGTTGGAAGAAAATTCTAGGAACCTGAGAGAAGAACTGCATGGAAAAAATGGAGGAAAATACAAGAATCATCTGAAAAAATTTAGGGAGAATGCAAAAGTATAAGAGGAAGTATTTGAAGATAATTGTACAGTGTTGAAAGAAGAATTGGATGAAAAAATTGGGATTTTGGAGAAAACATTGAATTTGGTGTTTCATCTCCAGAGAATGCTTCAAAAGCTGAGATAATTGTATTATCCACACCAAGTTTTGACTCCACTACAAAAATGCGTGTAAAACCTTCAGGCTTTGATGCTCCAACATTTTGGATTAATTGCCACAGACAATTTGAAGCCGCTGCTAAGACTAATGGCTTGAATGATACTAAAGAAGTTTTAGCGCTAATGGTTGCTCTCCGAGGAGATGCAGTATATATTTTACAGGCTATTCCACCGGAGGAAGACAAAAATTATGAGAAATTGGTCATGCGACTGGAGCTGCGATACGGCTATGCACACTTGGAGGGAGTATATTACACACAGCTCAATGACTGACACCAATGTCCCAGCAAGAGTCTACAGGAATTCAAAGCTGATGTGGCACGCCTAGTTCGATTCGCATATCCAACTGGCCCGGATGATTTCTTGGAAAGTTGGACGGTTAGGATATTTGTGGATGGCATTAGAGACCATGAAACACAACAAGCCCTGCGTTTGGCGCGGCCAAAGGAGCTGGTGGAGGCATGGGCACATGCACTGGAATACGAAGCGGCAAAGCAGGCGTCCACAAGCAGCGCTCAAGTGCGAGAGGTTACCTGCGATTCCGATGCCACGGAATGCTTGGAAGCCCAGGTTCAGCGGTTTGTCCAGTAGGCAGTGAAAGATCTCAAGAATTCAAGACAGCTTCTCTGTTGGAACTGAAGAGAGCTAGGTCAAAAAAAATTCGATGCAAGAAATCTCTGCAGATGCCACCCAAAGATAACTTCAGACATGAAAAAGAACGCTTTGCAAGAATAAAAACCACCAAACAAGACTCAAAGATAGAACCTAACTGCGATAAGCTTTCGGAGGAATTAACGACCCTACTACTATCCAAGGGTCAACAATTAAATGACCAGCAACATGCAGAAGCTGAAGGTCCGAAACACCGATTCCAAGGTGTGTTTGAAACCAGTGAGGGGCGAAAGGGAAGAACGAATATTGACCATCACAAAATTGATACCGGTGACGCACGTCCAAGTCGACAAGCACCACGGCGGATCCCGATTGCAAAGAGAGAGGACGCTGAAGCTTTCATTCAAGACATGGAACAAGACGGCATCATTAAATCCTCAAACAGTCCATGGTCCTCTTCGGCGGTAATTGTGAAGAAGAAAGACGGGTCTATACGATTTTGTGTCGACAATCGCCAGCTGAATAATGTTACTAAGAAAGACAGTTATCCTCTGCCCAGGATTGATGACACCTTAGATACCCTGGCCGGGACAAAGTTCTTCTCGATCCTAGATCTCAAGAGTGGATATTGGCAAGTAGCGATGGATGAGAAAGACCGAGAAAAAACTGCATTTACCATCGGCAGTGAATTGTGGCAATTTACAGTCATGCCATTTGGTCTGTGTAATGCTCCTGCTACCTTCGAGCGACTTATGGAGACCGTACTTAGAGGACTATCGGGAGAAATTTGCTTTGTGTACCTGGATGATACAATTGTGATGGGGGAATTATTTGAAGGCCATTTGAAGAATCTGGAACAGGTATTTGAGCATTTAAAGGGAGCTGATTTGAAACTCAGTCCGAAGAAATGCCACTTATTCCAGAAACAGGTGAACTATTCAGGACATGTTGTCTCCAAAGAAGGCTCAGCAGTTGGTGCAGAAAAGATTGAGACAATCCAAGAATGGACGGTACCTGCAGATAAACATCAGCTGCGTAGTTTCCTTGGGCTTTGTACCTATTACAGAAGATTCGCCAATATTGCCAAACCACTGACCAGACTGACGGAAAATAATTGCAGCAAGCACCAATCCTGAGTTACTCGAAGACGGAAGGACGTTTTGTTTTGGACACAGATGCCAACGACGTCGGTATTGGGGAAGTCCTGTCGCAATTACAGGATGGTCAGGAAAGAGTAATCAAATACTTCAGTGAGGTTTTATTGAAGCCAGAGAGAAACTACTGCGTCACAAGACGGGAATTACTAGCAGTAGACAAGTCCATCGAGCATTTCTACAGATATTTGTATGGCAGAAAGTTCCTGTTAAGAAATGACCACCCTGCTTTGAGATGGTCACTGAAGTTCAAAAAGCCTGAAGGTCAGGTCGCTCGATGGATCAGAAGACTTGAGGGATACGACCTCGCCATAGAACATCGAGCCGGTACAGCAAGTAAGAATGCCGATATTTTATCAAGACGACCATGTCCAAAAGATTATTATCATTGCTCTAAGGTTGAAGCGAAGGACATAGATGGCGACTCAGAGCTACGAATTTTCTAAGAATAGCAGAAGAAAGGAACGAGACCTGACAGTTAAATCATACTGGGCGCAATGGGATTCTATAATCCTGGATGAAGGCGTCTTGAAGCCTGTCCTGAAAGATCCGGATGGAACCAAGAGTAGGGAACAGCTGATTGTTTCTAAGGGATGAATGAGACCATAAACAGACACCTGGCCAAAGTTTTCTCTAGTGACTGGGACAAATATCTCCATCTGTTCCTCTTGGCCTACCGCTCAACCGTACACGAAACAACCGGACATATTCCAGCAATAATTATTTTTGGACGGGAACTTTGGCTACCATGCGACCTAAAGTTCGGCTGCAAACCTAAGGAAGATCTGACTGGCGAAGATTATGTTATTATTTAAGGTGTCAGATGGACGATATCCACATCCGAGTCCGTATAAACATCCAGAATGCCAGCGATCGGATGAAAAAAACCTATGACGTCGAGGCACAAGACGGGGCTTTCATCTGTGTGGCTTTTCAACCCAGGACGGCGACGTGGCCTATTTCCAAATTACAGACATCTTAGGAGGGGCCTTACGAAGTCATCAGAAGGGTTAACGACATAATCTATGAAATCAGACACAACCCCAGGTGCAAGTCAAGAGTGGTTTACTTTAATCGACTAGCACCATCTGCGTGAGACAACAATGAAGATCCCAATGACGGACGTGCTCGTAAGATCTATGTGCAGGAAGAATTATTCGAGGGGTTTATGAGGACTTTTTCAAGTGGACGTCGGGCTCGATTCGGAATAACCACCGGAGTGCAGCAGGATCTATTTAGAGTCTTGGCCGGCTACTCCTTGGCCCATTGTGTTAGAAGAATTGAAGAATGTCCTGAGGGATAGCAGCAGTTTTCAAGAAGAAGTTTGGCAGGCCAGAGCACCAGAAGCTCATAGTAAGCAAGACCATCTGTCTGAGGGACAATACGACAACCAAGGAACGCTTCATTCACAACTTGGTAACGGAAGATGAATTACATCACAAACCAACCTACCGTTCCACGTGGGAAATGCTGCAAGACATGCGAGGCCTTAGAACGACATCCTGAAACTGGCAATACCAAAGTTAAGCTGCGGTCCGGATGAATTAGATTGTAAGATCGTTCGAAATATGATTGAAGTTATACTCCAGAAAAGCGGAAGTAGATAATATAGAAGAGTTCTGGACCAAAAAGACCTTTGTGGACAGCCTGTATATACCGGTGGTGGCTTTATGGACATACTATATGTATCTTAGGTTCGGCATTTCAATGATAGATGGCATTGTAGTGCGGTTCAGAATTTTGATGATAGATGTCGCTGATACATATTTGTGCATTTGGATGAGAGATGACACCAGTGGCGGAAGCAGGAAAATTTGAATTTTTGTGGTAAAATTTAAATTTTGGCCAGTAGAATTTGAATTTAGGGCGTCATGGTTGTGGTTTGGAGCCAGAGATGTCGCACTATGGTGAAGAAATTTGAGTTTTGGCGGTAAAATTTGAGTATTGATGATAAAATTTGAATTTTGACAGCTGTCGCCGGTGGTTTGATAAATTTGAATTCTTAGCGATGTAATTGGCGATGCGGAAATTTGATGCTTGGCATGGTGACAGTCATTGATATACTAAAATCTATGCTTGAAAGATTCAATTCCAAAATTCTTTAATACAAGATTCTGAATCAATTCCCCAAGTGCTCATAGTATTGAACTGATAATTCTAATTTGAGCTTCTTATCAGTAAAAGGTCATGATCTTGGTTTGCTGTCTGAGATTTATGCTTGAAGCTCCATGCCAAGTCTTTAATACAGGATTCAATTAATTCTTTATAAGTCCCTATAGAATTGAACTGATAATTCTAATTTAAATGTGAAAGGTCATGATGTCAACTATTGGTTTATTGTTCTAGAAAGACACGTGCGTAGCACATAAATTTCGGATGAAGTGAAGTGAGACTAAAAATTTTGAAACCGAGATTGATTTATATCACGTGTCAATAACGTGCCATGTCACACATGGCAAGCAAATTCTTGATAAAAGGAATTTGAGGAGTTGATATACATAGATGAGGCTAAAATTCAATATAATACATACTATGTTTCACATGTAATTTATTTATTTAAAATAGGAAATATTTCTCACATTAATTGTACAATATTTGTTAATGGTGTGTATTTCACAATTTTAACATACAATATTAAACAGTGAGCAGTTGTATTAGCAGGAATGTTTTTACTTGTTTCGAAAGTGAGTTTCAAATCTATAGGTTCAGACTTCAATGTTTCATTCTGATAGAATGTATTCATAACAACAATGGGACAATATTTCAAGAATTCCTTAGGTGTGAAGACAAGCTCATTGTTTTTTTGATAGGAGGCTGTACATGTTATATAAAATAGACCATTGATTATCATTGAAATTGAGGTTCATGTCATCATATGGATGAACCTCTGCGTTCAACTCCACCTTGAAATTATTCAAGCTACAATGATCAAATTGACCCATATTTTAGTTAAATTTATTTTTACGATCAGTTTGAAATCCAAAAATAATGAACCTAAGTTTTTCTAAGTGTGCAGCTGTTCTCACAGTCCATGTATGATGTTGAGTTGCAGGTAAAATTGGATTTTTTTGTAACTTCCATGCACGGAATGGCATAGATATTTCTGAATTATTCCCCATGTATTTAATAAGTTTCAATTTCTCCTGATCTGAATCTTTGATGTGTGGTACGTGCCATTGGATTTTTGTTAAATTCACCTCTAAGGTTTCTTTCTCATCTGCTCTAGTTGATAATATTGCATTTTTATTACGACTACTACGCAATATGATCAATTCTTGACGTATGCTTGAAAGACTTCTTTTATAGTCCTTAGCAGATCCTAATAGCATGCGAAGAGGTATACAAAAGCTGAAATTTCCCATTGATTCATCAAAAGAATAAGTATCAGCCGATGGTGTTGGTAACCAACCAGCATTTTGTAAAGCGGTAAAGGAAATAGGAGTGAAGCAAGTAGGAGAAGTTTTTAATCATGATCATGACAAAACGATGGTGAAAAAAATAAGGGTTGGGAAAGTAGAGACAGGTGGTATTCTGGTATGAACATTTCATTAGCATATGCTTTGAAGCTAATGTTTCTGCCCTAAATTTTTCAATATTTATTCATACAAACCGTAATCACATTTATGATTTGGTGTATCTGTTTCACTATAGTATGAGGCGCATTTGTATTCAACTGGTGTGGGCATTTTCTATAATGAATAAATACTAATTGGAATTTTACTCTTATATTTATTTTCAATAAAAATTATAGCATATGTCTTCAAAAAATGGAAGAATCATCTAGATGATGAAAGCGCATTTTTGACAGCCCATGAATGCTTGTTACTTCAGAGATTTCGCAAATTACCATCTCTCACAATTACTGAGCTTGAAATTAAGCAGTTTGGGTAAACTAACGAAACAGCAGCTCCCATTTAGTTCTAGTTTCAAGTTGACTATTTGATAGGTACATAATTTATGCATGTACAAACTCAAAAATACCTTTTAATCTTCATTGCTTAGTTATTGACTGACGGGAGGTCAAGTGCTGTACCTTGAAATGATAATTAGACCTTATCAAAGCTATATAAAAAAAAACACACCAGAAGTAAACAAATTTTCATCCAATAATGATAGTTCATTCTAATAAGCTTCAAATTCGCGTCAAACAAGTCATTGAATGAATCCCGGACAGATTTGACAACTGTACATAATAATAATGACACCGGCGGCTTAAGTTGTAACTAAATTTATATCTACTCCAATAAATTCTAGTTGCTATATCCTTAATGTCATATACAGGGTGTAACAGAAATAAATACATCAATTCTAACCTGTAATGCAATTGGTCAAGCACAACAATCTTTCTCAATATTTTTTTTCCGTTAATCTTTTGAATATAGAGTAAAAATTCATCAAAGTCTTGTCAAAAATTTCATAGTGCACCTATGGTTCAAACTGAATGTTCCTCATTTGTTTAAAGAATGACAGCTGTCGATTGAAAGGAGTATTTTGCAACTTTGAGCCACCGTAGTCTTGTCAATCATTCATTTGAAACTAAAAGAATATTAGTATCCTGGCCATACATTGATATTCGCTCACCTCGATGATTCTATTCTTGCATATATTGGAAAAAAGACTAAATATGTCTTTATAATCAACAATTTGGCCTTTTGGTCGTATTTATATGTCATTCTTGACAAATTTGATTTTTATTTAGGGATTTCATGTATATTTTCGGATAGTACATTTCTTGAATATGAGATTGTCTGCACAAGTTCATTGGACTTGAATCAGCTGATTTGAATTGTCTGAAACGGTGTCAGCAGTGTCAGACTGTGCTGCCATCTACACGCAGTTCAAAAAGTAGTTGCTGCTCCCAACTCACTTCATCGGAAACATAAAGAGAAAATCATTCGACGATTTATTTGAGGAAAACGGTAGAATATTAAATGGAATGTAGCTCTGAATCGATTAATTCACTGAATAATTCAATAGAAATATTGCTACATGAAATTTTGAAGACTTTATTCTTAAAGAACAGAAAATATAACCTATAAATGTATCAAACAGAATTTGGTAATTGATTTTAAATATTTTCTGGAATATATGATACAATATTTCATTCATTCAGCAGATCAATTCACTGGGCATATTTTATTGGAACGACCTGAGTGTGAAGTTTGCAATAATATGAGAAAAACTTATACACAGGTGCTTCATTTATAAATTAATGTATTTCATTCATCTCATCTGCTGTTTCACGTTTCAGATTAACGTTCACCATGATGTATTAGTGCATAATATTTTGACATTAAATACATAGGCATAACCAAAATAATTCAATTTTCAGTGAAAAATTACAATTTGGAAGTCGTTCCAAATAAATTCGCTGAGCTGATCCTAAACTGCCCGTAGAATCGTAGACAAAATAATTAATTGATAATCGGTTTTATTCCAGAATTTATTTGAAGGAATTGATAACTCACATATGTCAAAATCAATTATTGTTCTATTGACCACTGAAATTACCGTTGGCGGCAGCACTGTACTTACAAAATGGTGGATCAAAAGTGGCTCACGGCAAGTTGATAATCTGTTTACAATGTAAATACGTTGATATTTAGCAAAGAAATATTCACATTTCGTTGAATGATTCAATTCAGTTCCAATTGTGCGAGAAAGTATTAGCTGTCTTCTTTTATAACACTTGGTTTTTTCTTTTGAAATCTTTTTATCCATATATGAATTTCAGTTGTAACTGGAAGACTGAAGAAATTCATAGCTCCAAAGAAAATAATATTACTGAGGAGTATTTGTGACATTTTTGTATTGTACATTTCAGCTTTCCCTGTACGAATTTTTCTAATCCGCATAGCTTGTTCATGAACTGGATCGTAGTCTCCAAACTTATCTACTACTGACACATTCCTTTTTCCCTTTTACGAAATTAATGGGAACTCAAACAACAGTTCAACTAAATTTGGAACGACATCTATAAACACAACAATTTTCAACACTTCTTCGTTTAGTTTCCATATGTTGAAGAGTAAAATCTTGAGAAAGACAAATTTCAGTCAAAGAGCTTCTGCAATTTAACGATAAAGTCGAAAGCTGAATATTTTTCACTGAATTAATTGCAATAAATCCAATATGAACTATTGTTGTATGAAATTTTATATAAACAACCTCAAAAAAGCCATTAAATATTGCTAACAAACATATGATCATATGGGAATTAAGGTTGAATCCACTTTACAATATAGTTCCGCTTATAACCGCTAGGTGGCTACGGGTTAGTTCCAGTTACCAATTGCAACTGCTACTGGATCCGATAACTATGCACCCGAACGACTCGTTAAATCTCAGGGGTTAAAAAATGCTATAAAAAGATGAGAGTGCACTGAAAATACAAAAAGTAATTAACATTCAAAACTGTATACTGGACTTATTGAGTAATAACATTTCAAATAGTATTGAATTCAACATCTATGGCATCCCCTTTACTTCCATTTGAAATTATGTAGAGTTTAATGTTTTCAGCATCCTTCAACATTAGCTGTAATGTTTGATCATCAATTTGATCGTTTCTTTCACCCAAATACATTCGAAACTCGACCAATTCCAGCCTAATTCTTTCACCATATTTAGTATCAGCTTTTCGTTCAATATTTTTCACAAAATACTTCTCGCCAATTTTCAGGTTGCGCAACCAATTGAACTCTTTCGGTTTGGTTATTGTGTTGATGGCGTTTCTGTTGTTGGAAGTAGACATATTAAAGCTGTATCAGTTGCAAAAAAACAAATCTAAATATTTCATTTTTATTTTTCTAATTTTGATAGCAAATTTCTTAGCTGTTTCAAAATACTTATATTGGGCATTGTATTTTAAATGATGATGAGTCAAAATGTGATGCTCTAACAACTGGTTGCATATGCTCACAATATTCATGAGAAATATAATTTAAAAAAAATATATATAAAACCATTTATGTATTGGAATACTCCATCAATGTTTTGTGGAATACCCAAAAATTGTGTGTTCATCAAAGCGTGAGATGATATATCTGAGTTACACTAACTAAATCTCGCAACATGATAATTACCTATCATAAAATATATAAGTATTCCATAAATTTGTGAAAATTATACTCTTTATATTTTTAATGTTTGGCGGTAAGGAGTTTTGGATAATGGATTGTTCCATTTCAGGCCATGAAATACTGTATAATTTTTCATTTATTACCAGAACAATATCGTTGTTCGGTTTATAATAGACAGCAGATAAACTTTTGAAATTTTTCGTTATGAAAGGTACCCAGTTCAGTGAATTTATTGGCTGTGTGTAAAAATTTTCTTTGGATAATTTTTTGATCCAAAGACATTTTTAATGGAGAATGAGTAATTCATCGTTGATAACTAGAAATTCAGTCACATTATTCATCACATAGATTTATTTGATTAGATGTGGGTGTTAGGATTGTTCCTCTCTTGTCTTTTTTTCGTGACTTTCAGGAGAATTTATTTTCTTTTTTCCATAAATATTTTGAATGGCATTTATATCATCACCAACTAATTGAAATTCTGATATGTCATTTGAACGAATATTTCTATTATAAGCATACATGACAGAATTTTTGTTTTCGATGTGAGCAAGTTCTAGCGAATGACCGATTTCATGTACTAATACAGCAAAAAGCGAGATAGTGCCCTGATCACTATCTAATTTTGTATGTGATAGCTTATAATTCCATTTTTCTCATCTATCAATATGTACATCAATCGATACGTGGGTTGGGTTCGGAAAAAAAGCATGTCCTAATACATTCTCCGGGCCATCAGAATCTAAAATACACTTTATACCCGATGGAAAGGATCTATGTTGTATTGGTCCAAAAGAGATCAAAATATTTGGTACATGTTTCATACTTGGTCCATTATATTCAAATGATATATAAGCTTATTGTTCCCAAATTGCAGACGCTTCAGTTACCACTCCCAATAACTGTTTATTTTCATCATTCATAATATCCCATGTTATAATAGACTGCTGCCAGAATGACTCTTCATTATGTGAGCTATCTTCATGATTATCAGTTACATCACATCTAGGCTGATTCATCAATTCGAGTGTGTTATCATCCAATGTTTTTGTTAGATCAAACTCATAATATTTTTGAAATAATGCTAAAGCATTCAAATACTTCTTATCGCTTGAATTCATAGTGAACATTTCATTTTTGGGTATATCTAAGTATCCATATTTTTCCAAAAAATATAACGATTCGCTGAAACCTTCATTATCAATGTTTTCAATACTATTGACGCTGGATAACAATTCGAAGCCATTGTTCGAATTATTACTTTGATTTTCTCGACTATTTATATTCTCTTCAAGAGAAGATGTAAGATAAATTGAGAGAAAATTGGGAGGTATAAGTATTAATAACTTTTTTCATACATTTCTATTTCACTCTTGCACACACAAATGATAATAATCAAATAAAATAAATTTTTGCAGTTTTTATAACAATATTTTTGTTGAGCAAGCCAATTCTTCCACAGCTTAAATTCATCCACAATCAATACTAATATAAAATAAGTAAAAATAAATTGGTACATACCTGGATAAAGATGAATGTTTATTCAAGTAGACTTACTCTTTAGTTTGGAGTAATAATGGAGAATCTAAGCTAAAATGAAAATGAATATATGTACTTCTTGACTGGGAAAATTTGATGAATAGGAAAAACTTCTGGAATGCAGTCAATGGAAAAAAATCAAAATAAATTCCATTGACTGCATTCCAGAAGTTTTTCCTATTCATAAAATGAAAATCTTCTTCACCATATTACTGATAATCTTTTGACCCTCAATATTCTTACTGCTTACATCCACAATGGATCACACGCAATGTGACGTGATCAACAAAATTTTTTCCTAGAAACTTTAAAATGTATTGTGTAAAAAACATCTGGTCATGGTTCCCAATTCCATGGGAAAGGAAATAAAAAAAATTATGTTCAAAACTAGTTCACATATTTATTCAAATCATTCACAACTTTCTCATTTTTTATAATAGTATCATTTCTAAATATTGATATTTGATCATCGTAGTTTCTTCGCGGTCTTATATAATCTTCAATACCTATTGGTGATGTGCCGCCTTCATTCTCATGATATTTTATGTAATAAGTATAACCACGTGTTTGTGATGGTGCAATATGGCTGTTATAGATCTCACGATGTGCAATTCGCTTGGGTATTGAATTCAGTTTCTGAACGTTAAGGCTCTTCATAAAGACTAAATGAATTCTACACTTATTTATTCAATTATTCATTTGATTAGAAACTATTTTTTCTCAATAATAATTTGTATTGAGAATATTACAACGAAAAGCCCCATGATATTGTGTTTATTTTCGATGGTATAATTATTCTTTTATTATCAAAAGGACTCAATGCTAGTTTGTTTTGCCTGATTGTGGAAACTTCATGTATTGTTGATTCAATTATAAATTGTTCGTGATATACGAGTGATTCACTGAATAAACAATTATAATAAACATCGAAAGTTATTGTTTTTAGAGTACCTCCAGTTATCCCTTTAATTCTTTTACCAACATAATCATCCATCAATTCATATGTATACATCTATGACCTGAGCCCTATGAATTCAGTTATAATTTGACCTGCTGCTACGTCCCTAGAGGACAATCCCGTCAAGTACCGGTTGATTTCCGACCCACTCAGTGAAGAACGGGCGTGGATAGAATAATAATATAAAAAAAGGAAGTAATAATAACTCGATCAAATGTTTGGGCGCCAGTTGGTCAAAAACTACAATCAACCAGAAGGGTTGACTAACAAACCTCTCGGGAATTAGGTAACGAAGCAGTAAAGCGAATTGGTCTACTTTCAGGATAAGATTATATTCAAATTCAAGGAACTGTACACAACAACTAAGTGAATAGTGATATCACATTAAATGCATGAGCAACAATATAGTACGCTACTCGAGCGAGGCTTGCATATAAATTAGCGAAAACGACTGACATCAATCAAAACGACTTCAGAAGTGTCAAATAATTATAGGCACTAGGACTACGCATAGAGCCACGACCTAAGGTAATAAAAGAAGTCGTTTAACTCACGTGAGGGAGACGGTGGTCGACCAACGATCCGGCGTGACGCGAACCAACTTTAATAACGTTTGACGCGAGTCCTGGTGACTATAGCCAGTGACACGTCTTAAAATCGTTACTAGTGCAGAAAAAAATTCATAAATTGTTAATAGAGACATATGCAAATCAATTACTCGCAAGAGCTAACAATTCGAGTTCTCTATTTAGGATTTGAGATTTAGTTTAACTTATTATAATCCCTTAAATAGTGTTACATATATCAGTTGAGTTATCAGAGAACATACGAAATTATCCATCAGCAGATTTACCAAAATATGCCACGAAAGTAATAAATAATATTTAAAAACAAAACAAATGAGTCAATTAAACAACGAAATACAATGACATAAATATGGCCTATCTGATGTATCCTGTTTGGTTGAGGTGATGTCCAGCTCCTTCCCGCAAATTATTGTCCGATTGGTTTATTTGGGACGGGCTGACCAAAATTGGAATAATGGATCCCAGTAGTAAGGATCGATGACGTCTTTTTATAGTTTGACGACCCCTAACTAACTCCTCAACCAGGAAGTAGTAAATAGCAAGCCTGAAATTTGAGAAAATTAACATACCTACGCCACTGGCACGCGCGGCGAGGGAGAACAAGAACAAGAACAAGGTTCATATTCGATGGAATTGACGATTCAAGGGGTAGGAAATCATATACGAGCCACAGTTGAAGTAACAGATCAAATAATACTCGATTTACCTGAGGTAGAAGGCGGCTCGAAGTTGTAAGACGATCCAGCTGCAGTAACTATGAAATCCGGGATTAACCCGTGGAAAATACTCCCAAAAATCGAAAATTTGTCAAATCCCTCTTACATGGAGGCAATAAATCTAATCAACTCAAGCTTAACTTGAAATTTTAACTTAGCACAATGGCCAAAACACAAATTTTCGAACGCACTGTTAGCTGGCTCATTTACCAATGAACCGGGCGAGAGAAAACAGCAAATTCGAGTATTCTTTAATTGAAAGCGTAATCAATAAACAAGAAACAAAGGTAGAGGTACCCTTATCAGCAATTGAACGAGCAGAAGAGAGATAGCGAGTAATGCTCTATTGTTAAAATATACAACTATATTCGCCAAACCCTATAACTATTCACTCATAATCATAGAAATAGAACGATAAAATAGCTGTAGTTGAAGAATTAGTCTATCCTTGTCCCTATCGTATAACAAATTTTTTGTTGCATCGACCTCCACATTTAGTTCTTGACCTGACAAGATACATTCCCTACCGAAATTGATAAATGAGGAGTTGATCCGGTTACTTCATGTTTGGCAGTACGTAAAGCACAAGCCGCTTTATGTAGATATTTGTCCCAATTTCGATGATTTTCCGATACAAATGATATCAAAGTTGTTTTAAGAACACGATTAATCCTTTCCGTGGGCTTAGCTTGCGGATGGTACAGAGAAGTATATGACGGTTTAACCCCGTATGTTTTCAACAAGGCAGTATATTCTCGCGAGCGAAATTGTACACCGTTATCTGAGATGATCGAACGAGGAGCCCCAAACATGAGAAGCACATCATTTTCCAAATGCCGAACGATACAAGTAGCTGAAGCTTTACGAAGAGGAAAGCAGAGACAAAATTTGCTGAAGCAGTCAGCAACCACCAAAATATAATTATATCCTTGTGATGACTTAGGCAGAGGGCCAACGATGTCCGTGCAGATTACTTCCCACGGTCTTGATATTAAACTGTGGCCACCCATTCGGCCAGCGGGAGCTTTTTGTTCTGGCTTACACTTTACGCAAGTAATGTACCTACGGACGTACGACGCTACGTCAGCACGCATTTTTGGCCAATAATATGATTGTGCCACGCGACTGAAGGTCTTGTACATACCTAAATGACCGCTTGTGGGTGGATCATGACATTTTGAAATGAGTTCGCGGCGTTTATCTTTTGGAACAACCAATTTCCACTGCTGTTCTTCACCAGCTAGATCTACATACGACGATTTAACGAATTTGAACAACGAATCGTTCTCAATTCTGAAGGTTCCCCATTTCAAAGGCTCTGTAAGCACCGCTTTATGAAGTTTAGTATACCAAGTGTCACTAATATTCGAACCATCCAACAAATTGATAACTGGTACCGACCTGGAGAGAGCATCCGGAACAATATGATCCTTCCCTTTTCTATGAATAACCTAGAAGTCGTACTGCTGCAATCTGACTGACTAACGCACCAGACGACCCGATGGATTTTGAAGATTATGCAGCCATAGAAGAGAATAATGATCAATAATCGCCCTGAAGTGCGTCCCTTCTGAATACGGCCTTAATTTCTCAATGGACCATAGAAGCGCTAAGAGATCCTTCTCGGTAGTCAAGTAGTTTCTTTCTGACCTAGTCAAGGAACGTGATGAATAACAAATGACTCTTTCTCCGTCATCATGAGTCTGAGTCAACACCGCACCCAAACCAAAGTCGGACGCATCGGTTTGCAAAGTGAATTCCTTTTCAAAGTCTGGACATGATGGAATTGGAGCAGTAACTAAACATTTTTTCATTTTTGTCCAGGAATTCTCGCATTCCACACTCCAGAAGAACTTACAATTTTTGCGCAGCAAGTTAGTTAGAGGAGAGATAACAGTAGAGAAATGCGGAACGAATCGCCTATACCACGACGCCATACCAATTATACGACGGACGTCCGAGATATTTTTGGGAGTTTGAATATCGAGGATAGCGCGAACTTTGCCTGGGTCAACATGTAACCCTTAACCATTTACTACATAACCTAAATAGTGTAGTTCATCCCGGCAAAAATTACATTTATCCCGACTCAAACTCAATCCGGCACTAGCTATACGAGATAGGACTTCTTTTAGAATTTCCATATGCTGCTCAAGGTCTGAGTAATAATAATAATATCGTCCAAATAGACTAAAACGTTCTGCTCAAGATCTGCGCCAATTACACGGTCTATAAATCTCTGCCAAGCGGCTGGAGCATTATGCAGCCCAAAAGGCATACGGCGGAATTGAAATAAACCCCTATTTGGAACTGTGAAAGCCATGTACTGTCTTGAGTCTTCCGCCACCGGAATTTGCCAATACGCCGATTTTATGTCCAAGGAAGTTAGATACTTGGCATCACGTAATTTATCTAGCGTACTAGAGACGTAAGATAATGGATAAGCATCTCGCTCCGTGACGCTGTTCAATTTACGGTAGTCTACACAAAATCTATACGAGCTATCTTTTTTGGGAACTAATAATATCGGAGAAGACCATGGACTATCTGATTTTTCCACTATTCCCTGTGATAGCATACTATCTAGCTCACGATCAACGTGTTTTTGCATGGCCGGTGATAACGGATAATACCGCTGCTTTATTGGCTGTGTTCCACCATCGTAGTACAACCGATCGAGTCATCAGGAAATTCTGCGAATGCTTTACTGATGATTTCATTTAATTGCTTCTCTTGCTCCGCGGTAAGATCGGAACGTGAAATCACAAAATTTAAGCTATCTATATCAATAGGCTCTATCAAAAAGGACCATTCTCCCCTTCTCAAGTCTGGAACGACGCCCATCTCTTTCCAGAAGACCGCGCCCAGTATTAACATATGTTTTAGAGAAGGCACAACTAGTATTTCAATTAGCACCACCTTATCCCGCAATTTTACAGGTGCTACTATTTCTCCCGGACTTTCACACTTCTCCCCATTCGCTACTGTACAAATTGTTTCATTATCATTTAGCTTCAAGCCTAGATTCACTGAAATTTCAAATCCTATCTTCCCTGCTACTGTCCTAGATGCCCCTGAATCCAGTAGTCCAAAAAAAGTTTTTTCCAAAATACTAACATTCAAGTACGGCCGCTCGTCGCCCTCGGCGTGAGCTAGAATAAAATCAAGGCGAGCATTATTTATTACAGCCGACGTAGGAGGTTTCGGGTGACGACTTCGGCTATTTACACCACCCTTTTCTCGTTTCCCGGAGAACATGACGGCCAAGTGTTGACTGTAAAATATGGCTTACCGCACTTATAACAATGCTTATTAAATGGCGCGCAGCATTTCGCAGCAACATGCCTCGTATTCCCACAGTTCCAAGAAGAGCGATTCTCTATCTGAATGGCATCTACAGGATACGAGAGACTACTAGAAGTTGAAGGTTGATCAAAGTGAACATAGGCTAAATCAGATTCTAATGTTTGTTTTTGTTGAGGTGGTGGATGAAAATTTTCGAACGACTCTTTCCGTTCATCAATTTTTCGACATTAACTCAACAGTTGTGACACCGATTTGATTTCTTCTAGTGCTAACTGAGTTTGGTAGAATGGTAAAATGTTTTTCATAAGGATGTGTACTTTCAACTCTTCAGTCATCGCGTTACTAAGTCTAGAGAATAACGACGACATGATAGCTAGATAGATACCCACTGATTGCTGCGTTCCCTGTGTGCGACGTTTGATTTCATCATAAAGTTTCTCTTGATAGTTAACTGGAAGAAATTCAACCTTTAATTCGGCAACCAATTCATCCCAGGTCTTGAAAAGAGCACGATTCGCACGAAACCATATAAGAGCATTTCCTTCAAACAGATCAACGGCTTAAGCTAGAAGTTCACCTTTACTAACACGGCGAGCACAACGAGTCCTTCCACCCGAGCAAGAAATGCACTTAAAGAAAAACGCTGAAGATCCCCAGAAAACTTCAAACCCCCTTCTAGTACTGGAACCGATTTGACCGAAGCGGAGATCGCAGCAACAACAGGTTCTTCCTCGGAATCTGAGCAACTTACTGAGCTACCGCCATCATCCGACGATCTAGGTTCATCAATCGTATGTTGTAATACTTCATTCAAAACAGTTGAAGTATGTTTGACGCTCCTTGCCTTTGACTTTAAATCCGATTCAAGAGTAACTAGTTCGAGTAAAAGAGCGGAACGTGCCTTCCGTTGTTTTTCCGTGGTGGCTACGCAACGATTAATTCTACCAATCGAATGTGATATTTTGTTGAAATTTTACAAAAATCGGGAGACGATTTTACATCTAGAAAATTGTAAATCATCGTTGAAATAGTTCCGATCTATAATTCGAGTGCCGCTCTATCCTCTTCGAAGGAGAACGGATAGGTTGGCCTAACAAAAGAACTATTTTTTTCAAATTTGAGTAAGGACCTAAGAGTCCTTCGCATGGAATCTACCGTGCTAACTGCTTCCACACCCCGAATCTTTAATTCATACGTAAGTTCGTCCTTAGACAACCGATTTACGTCGGCCTTCTGATCCATGAAAGCAATTATGGGGAAAGAATCAAAATATGTGTACTCAACACCCCGACGATATATATATATATATATATATGTATATATATATATATATATATATATATATATATATATATATATATATATATATATATATATATATATATATATATATATATATATATATATATATATATATATAGTGGCTTGGACACCCCAGGTGGGGTTGCGCCGCTTCTACTGAAGCTCTCTAGATCCTTTATTTGAGGGGGATCAGTCCTCATCGCCTTGTTCTAAATATTCTGACATATTTCTCCCCATGTCTTCCTATTTTCTGTTTTCTCCTTCCATTTCTTTATTCCTGCTTTACTCAGATCTGCTTCTACTTCTTGTAGCCATTTCGACCTGGGTCTGCCTCTTCTTCTGTTTCCGCCTGGTACCCATTGTAAAATTGCCCTCACGGTGTCTTCTTCTTTTTTTCTCCATATGTGTCCTAACCATTTCGTCCTCTGTTGTTTTATTTTCCTTACTATATCTTCTCCTTGCAGCTCTTGTTCTATTTCATGGTTCATTAATATTCTATATTCATTTTCTGTTGTTTTTACTAATCCTGTAATAGTTCTTACTATTTATCTTTCTACTATTCGTAAATCTTCTTCATCTTTTATGGTCATTGTCATTGTTTCTGCCGCGTACATTATTATTGGTCTGATTATTGTTTTATAAACTTTTAATTTTGTTTTCTTTGTTAGGTTTTTATCCTTGAGTAATTTTTTATATGCGTGAAAGGCTCTGTTCGCTGTTAATATCTTCTCTTGGATTTCTGTTTTCCTTTCTCCATTATTTGATAGCATAGTGCCTAAGTTTTTGAATTTATTAACTTCCTCAAACTGTAGGCAAACTATTTTTATATTTCTACTTCCTGATTTTTTTCCTATCCTCATTATTTTAGTTTTGTTCTCATTGATTTTTAGACCCATTTTGTTTCCTTCTGTTACTATTTCTTCAACCATTTCTTTCAATATTTTCCTATTTTTGTTGCCAATACTATATCGTCTGCGTATGCTATTATTTGTCCGCCTTTAGTTCTGAGTGTTCCTTTGTTCAAATTCCTCATCACATATTCTAACGCTATGTTAAACAGAGTTGCTGATAGTGTATCTCCTTGTCTTACTCCTTTTTTGATTTCGAATTCCTGAGTTTCTCCTTTTTGTGTTCTAATTGTGGTTGTTGTTCCACTTAATGTCATCAAGATCAATCGTCTTAGTTTAGCTGTTATCCCAAATTGTTCTAGAGCTTTCATAAGATTCTCTCTTTTGATCGAGTCAAACGCTTGTTTGAAATCAATGAATAATAAGTCTATGTTCATTTTATATTCATGTGCTTTTTCTATTATCTGTTTAACTGTATGTATAGCGTTTGTTGTTGATCTGCCTTGTGTGAATCCGCACTGATGCTGTCCTATTATGTTTTCTGTTTCTTTCTTGACTCTCTTTTGTATTAGTGTTGACATTATTTCATATGTCGTGTTCAGTAGCGTTATACCTCTATAATTTTCGCATGTTTGTTGGTCTCCTTTTTTGTGAATTGTGATTATTTGTCCTCTTTCCCAATCCTTTGGCATTTTTTCTGTCACCTTCATTATAAGTTTATATATATATATTCGTGTAGTTTATCTCCTCCATATTTTATGAGTTCTGTGTTTATTCCATCTTTGCCTGGAGTCTTCTCATTTCGCCTGCTCTTTATTATTTCTCTGACTTCTTCTTTTGTTTGTTCTTCTAATACTCCTTCGTCCGCAATTTCATCTTGTGTTGTGATATCCACGTTTTGTTGCGGGTCTGTTAGCAGGGTTTCAAAGTATTCTATCCATGTTTTCTTATATTGCTCATCGTTTTCTGTTTTGTTGCCCTTTGCGTCTTTTATACAGTAGACTTTCGGTTTGTATGTTCTTTTTTGTTCATTTATTTTTTCATAGAATTGTTTTGATTTTCTATTTACTCTTTCTTTTTCAATATCTGTTATTTTATCGTCTATCCAATCTCTCTTGTTTTTTCTTAGAATTTTACAACATTTCTTCCTCATTTTTTTATAATCTTCTCTGTCTTCTATCCTATTTGTATTCATCCACTCCAGTCTTGCATTTTCCTTTTTTAATACTATTTCTTGGCACTCTTTGTTGAACCATATTTTTTTATTTTCTTGTTTTTCTTCTCCTATCTATTTTTTTGCAGCTTGGTTAATACAGTTTTGTATCTTATGCCACTTATTCTCTACATTGTCTTCTTCTTCATATTTTTCTTTGCTGTGCCTCTCTATTTCTTCTTCGTATTTCTTCCTTGTGTCTTCATTGCTAAGTTTTTCTATGTCCCATCAAGTTTTCTTGCTTCTGTCCTTCTGATTTCTTCTTACTTTCTGTTTAAGTCTTGCTATTACCATAAAGTGGTCTGAATCCGCGCATGCTCCTCTGTATGATCTTACATCTGTTATATCTGATTGTTTTCTTCTTGTGATTAGTACGTGGTCTATTGTCTATTTGTGTCTGGGTTACTTGGTCTGGCGATACCCAAGTTATTTTATGTATTTCTGGATGTTTATGTTTGGTACTACTTATAATCATGTTGTTTCTTGTCGCTATACCACATAGTCTTTGACCGTTGTCATTTGTGTTTTCATGTATTGTATATTTTCCTGCTACCTGCTTTATATGATCTTCTTTTCCTTTTCTTGAGCGTTGAAATCTCCTAATTGTAATAGGGTGTCTTCTTTTGGTACTTTTTCTAATTCCTCTTCTAATTTTTCATAGAATTTTCTTTTATTTCTGTCAATGCGTTCTCTGTTGGTGCGTATACGTTTATTATTGATAACTTGAAAGGAGTTGTTTCTATTCTCACATAGGCTAATCTTTAATTTATTGCTTCAAACTCTATCACTTTCTCTTTTAATTTACCCGTTATTGAAAAAGCCACGCCGTATTGCTCTTGTTCTTCATCTATTGAATATTGTGATGTGAAGTCTTTCTTCTCTATTACTGCTTTTCCTTCCCATCGAGTCTCTTGTATTGCCGCTATGTCAATGTTATATCTTGATATTTCTGATACTATTTCTTGTATCTTCCCTGGTTGTAGCATCGTACGGACATTCCATGTACTGATTTTTATTTCATTGCGCCTGTTCCTCTTTTTTGACTCTTTTTTGGTTTTATTTTTTACTTTTATGTTTCTATTCAATAAATCCTCATATCCATTTTCTTGCTCGGTCGTCGTTCCTCTTCTTCCCTTTCCTTTCTTGCGGCTTAGTTTTTTTGGGATTAATTTCTCTCTTTGTTTGTCCCACAGCCACATGCTGTTATCTATCATCAGTTTATTAGTGTAAATTCTTACCTGTTTCCCATCCTCTCTTTCTTGCTTAGCTCTTTTTATTATCTCCCCTTATATTTTTCTCTCATTGACTGTTAGGAATTTGTCTATATATATTTTTTGTCCTTTCAATTTATTTTTCGCGTTGAATATCTCCTGTGTATCTTCTTCGTTGTTTACTTTTATCACTACTTTTTGTCTTTCCGTTATCTGTTTAACCTTGTACGCCTCCACGATTTTTATATGGATCTTTAGTTCATCTTTAATGAATTTTCCGATTCCTTCTTTTAAGTTTTCTTTTATTTCTAGTCCTGTTATAATAAATTTGTTTTTGTACGCTTCTTTTTCTCTTTGTTCTTCTCTATTCTCAAGTCTTTTTATTCTTTCGCCCATTTCCTTATTTTCTTCCATCCACATTTTCTCTTTTTCCTGTATTTGATCTATTTCTTTATTTATACCCTCAATATTGCTTATAATTTTCTTATACGACTCTTCCATATCTTTTCTGATTGCTATGTTCCCGTTTCGTACTTCTTCTCTTCCTTTCGTTACTTCTCCCTGTATTTCCTCATAATTATTTGTAAGCTTTTTCAGATCTTCTGAAATCCTCTTCAACATTTCCTCCATTTTTGTCGTCTCCTTCTGTTCTCCTGTTGTACTCTTTTTAACAGTAAATCTTTTTTCTTTCGCGCTTCTTTTAGATTCTCTTAGTTTTTCTTCTTCCTCTTCTTCTCTCTTTCTAATGCAACTGGTACTATTGCTTCTTTCTCTACCATTCATTTGATATTTTTGTTGCTTCCGCTCTAACTCTATAATAAATACTGCCTATGCTTTTAGTATTTAATTGCGATTGCCTTAATCTCCTTTC
This sequence comes from Dromius quadrimaculatus, assembly GCA_963989225.1. Lineage (NCBI taxonomy): Eukaryota > Metazoa > Arthropoda > Insecta > Coleoptera > Carabidae > Dromius > Dromius quadrimaculatus. Next base: position 29,090,405 of record OZ022325.1, read on the forward strand.
TAAATTTTACGATTAAAAGAAAAAACTATTTATTTTTATTTTTGCTATAGTTTGCAACACTGGATTCGCCCGGCTCGCCGCTAAGCTACACGTGCGTTTGTGTCTGTATTGCGCGCGATTCTCGACCTTACTGAAATTAACCTTCCCAGCTGCGATTTATTTTTTAACGTTTATTTCACTTCTAACCGGAAGACCTAGTGACATTATCTGTAGTTTTTTATCTTAGCTGCACTCACAATGAATGACAAAATTACTAACGCAATGAAAATTGAAGTTATGACCTATGACCAGGCCTACGAACAAAATATATATATATATATATATATATATATATATATATATATATATATATATATATATATATATATATATATATATATATATATATATATATATATATATATATATATATATATATATATATGTTATGATGTTTATTGGGTAGTCAGTCTTTAATTATTCAAAAATTCTCATTTATTTCAATGACCCAAGCTTTCACCAATAATTTTTGGCTTCTTCAGGGGACTAAAGTAATGTAAACAATAAGACAGTTAAATCAAATTGACAAGTAAAAACGGATAAACTTCAACTTACAGAAAAATAGAGAATTAATAGTCACAAACATTGAGAAAAACTAACAACTGGACAAGAGTAAACCAACCATAAAAAACCATCAAAAACTCTTGAAAAATCAATAGATAAAAAAGGATGGAGGAATAAAATAACTGACGATGATAAAAATATAAAAATATATATTCCTCGCAAAACATGTGTAGAATTTGATAGATAAATAAATGAATAATCAACAAATGAATAAATTCTTTGAAATTGAAAAATTAAATAAACAATGAATGTCATGAATATGAACACTTGATTATATTCGAATAATATGAACTTAAAATATATATATTTTTTATATTTTTATATTTTTATCATCGCCAGTCATTTTATTCCTCAATCCTTTTTTATTTATTGATTTTTCAAGAGTTTTTGATGGTTTTTTATGGTTGGTTTACTCTTGTCCAGTTGTTAGTTTTTCTCAATGTTTGTGATTATTAATTCTCTATTTTTCTGTAAGTTGAAGTTTATCCGTTTTTACTTGTCAATTTGATTTAACTGTCTTATTGTTTACATTACTTTAGTCCCCTGAAGAAGCCAAAAATTATTGGTGAAAGCTTGGGTCATTGAAATAAATGAGAATTTTTGAATAATTAAAGACTGACTACCCAATAAACATCATAACATATAATATTTACAGTCGATAAACAACAATTTTTATATATATATATATATATATATATATATATATATATATATATATATATATATATATATATATATATATATATATATATATATATATATATATATATATATATATATATATATATATATATATATATATATATATTGTGGCGACCCCCTACTTGCTTGGGCCCCACGTTGGCCGCCAAATTTACTTGCTACGTCCCTAGAGGACAATCCCGTCAAGTACCGGTTGATTTTCGACCCACTCAGTGAAGAACGGGCGTGGGTAGAATAATAATATAAAAAAAGGAAGTAATAATAACTCGATCAAATGTTTGGGCGCCAGTTAGTCAAAAACTACAATCAACCAAAAGTGTTGACTAACAAACCTCTCGGGAATTAGGTAACGAAGCAGTAAAGCAAATTGGTCTACTTTCAGGATAAGATTATATACAAATTCAAGGAACTGTACACAACAACTGAGTGAATAGTGATATCACAATAAATGCATGAGCAACAATATAGTACGCTACTCGAGCGAGGCTTGCATATAAATTAGCGAAAACGACTGACATTGATCAAAACGACTTCAGAAGTGTCAAATAATTATGGGGACTAGGACTACGCATAGAGCCACGACCTAAGGTAATAAAAGAAGTTTAACTCACGCGAGGGAGACGGTGGTCGACCAACGATCCGGCGTGGCGCGAACCAACTTTAATAACGTATGACGCGAGTCCTGATGACTATAGCCAGTGACACGTCTTAAAATCGTTACTAGTGCAGAAAAAAATTCATAAATTGTTAATAGAGACATATGCAAATCAATTACTCGCAAGAGCTAACAATTCGAGTTCTCTATTTAGGATTTGAGATTTAGTTTAACTTATTATAATCCCTTAAACAGTGTTACATATATCAGTTGAGTTATCAGAGAACATACGAAATTATCCATCAGCAGATTTACCAAAATATGCCACGAAAGTAATAAATAATATTTAAAAACAAAACAAATGAGCCAATTAAACAACGAAATACAATGACATGAATATGGCTTATCTGATGTATCCTGTTTGGTTGAGGTGATGTCCAGCTCCTTCCCGCAAATTATTGTCCGATTGGTTTATTTGGGACGGGCTGACCAAAATTGGAATAATGGATCCCAGTAGTAAGGATCGATGACGTCTTTTTATAGTTTGACGACCCCTAACTAACTCCCCAACCAGAAAGTAGTAAATAGCGAGCCTAAAATTTGAGAAAATTAACATACCTACGCCACTAGCACGCGCGGCGAGGGAGAACAAGAACAAGAACAAGGTTCATATTCGATGGAATTGACAATTCAAGGGGTAGGAAATCATATACGAGCCACAGTTGAAGTAACAGATCAAATAATACTCGATTTACCTGAGGTAGAAGGCGGCTCGAAGTTGTAAGACGATCCAGCTGCAGTGACTTTGAAATCCGGGACTAACCCGTGGAAAATACTTCAAAAAATCGAAAATTCGTCAAATCTCTCTTACATGAAGGCAATAAATCTAACCAACTCAAGCTTAACTTGAAATTTCAACTTAGCACAATAGCCAAAACACAAATTTTCGAACGCTATTAGCTGGCTCATTTACCAATGAACCGGGCAAGAGAGAACAGCAAAATACGAGTATTTATTAATTAAAGCGTAATTATTAAACAAGAAACAAAGGAGGAGGTACCCTTATAAGCAATTGAACGAGCAGAAAAGAGATAGCGAGTAATGCTCTATTGTTAAAATATCCAACCATATTCGCCAAACCCTATAACTATTCACTCATAATCATAGAAATAGAACGATAAAATAGCTGTAGTTGTGAGGAAGAGATTACTAGCATAATCATTGACATAAGGAGTAAGCAACAAGAAAAAAAGTAAGGTAAATAATAATTTAAATAAGACAATAGTTCAGACGGCTGGCGCGCAATGGCTCCACCATGTAGACAAGCGGTACTTTGGGGTCATCGTTAATTTGTTGCGGGGTCATAGTTGTCAATTTACAAAGATTATTGTCAAGTCGCACAAAGTGGAAACCTAACTGTGACACTGCATTTTCATCCCTCATTAGTCCTATGACTTTATTATCTGCCATAGGTATGCCATGGATATTATTTATGTCATAATCTGATGCAAATCTCTTTTAATCACATCATAAATATTATTATCAAAAAAAAGGGACCAATAAACTATTAGTATCTGTATACAATAATTTCGCATTTCCACCAAAATTTTTTCTGACATAATTATAATGAAAATTATGAATATATGTCTTGGATATATCCAGTATACAGAATGCAACATGAATCGGTCATTAAAAATTTTTTTATTCATTTCAATTATAATATTTTCATTTAATACAATGTAACTATGAAAATTTGGTTGCATAATTAATCTTGTGGCACCACCTTCACCAACTCATTTTGCAACAAGCTCCACAATTCGATGTTCACACACATTTTCCATAGATTTTTCAAAAACAGCATTGTTCATTAACCTATAGAATTTTTTTTCAGAATCATTCCGAGATCTTTGTCTCATATCTGTATCCAAATCGATATATTCTCGAAGCCAAGCAGACTGTTCAAATTCCAGTACTCTGTGTATTTTACTTATCCTCAAACTCAATTCTAAATTTTGCTTCAAATTTCCGTAATGAGTTACATTTTTTTTTATCATTGAGAGTTGTCATTAATTAAGTTTATTTTGGATTTGGTGGTGCTATATGTTCTTGCGAGAGTGGGAGATCGCTATGACTCCTAAATAATGCCTGTGGATAATGTAAATTCACTTCAAATATGCAACCAACTTCAGAATTTTCTTCTAAACTCATTATATCAGAAACATCCTGGAATTCTGTTGGTGAAACCCATTCAAAATCAATATAAGATAAATACCTGCTAATTGCAGCGTCATACAGGTTGTTAATACCAAAATACATCAAATATGATTCCTGCTCATTGGGATTATATTGCTCATCCATGTGTCTATTGTTAGCTTTACCGTATTGGTTAGAACATTGACTAATACAACCACGAATATAGTGTTCTACGGATAAAATTTTATCTATATCAGTAAGAAGTTCCAATTTAACATTAGCAATTTTCAACATTGCATCAAAAGCAAGCCCTGGGGCTGTAAAATAATGCAGAGCATCTAAGCCATACGTTTCCATACAACTTTTTCAGAAATTTTCAAAAATATCACAAAGCAATAGAACATCTGTTTTCAAATAAAAATCTAAATATTAATCTCAGGAGCATATCCTATATGTATTCCAAAATTTTTCCGCAAACTCATATTCCAAACCAGTTACATTCACATTTTTAATGGATGAATACAAAAACTCTTACTGTGGTTATCTGTCATCATCTAACTTAGTCCATGAATCAAGATATCCATAACAAAAAATTCCTTTTTTTAGTAAGTGATGAGAACTCTCCTTTGGAATTTCAGTGCATTCTAGTGACTAATTTGTCTGAATTATCCAAATAAGATGATAATTTATCTGAATTACTCGACATAGAACGAAATGGGTCGATAAACCGTGAATTATTCCTGCTATTTCTGATATACTTCGTAAAAGATATGTATTTTTCTTTATTATTGGGTAACAATGAAATTGATCCAGGTATATTCTTAGCAATTGCTTCAATTGAAAAATGGAAATCGTAGGATGACAAGTTGTGGAAAATTACAGGAATCATTCGCGATTTAGTGTAACGTAGATCACATAATTGGTGTGCAGGTCCTCTACATCCACCTGTCAAATGATCATGATCTTTAACTTTTGGTGTAGTATCATCAATTAACTTTTTATAAATATGACAGATATTTTCGTTTTTGAATGATTTCTATTGACTGCTGGATAGATTCAAAAGTTCGATGAATTCCATTTTACTGTCGATAATTGAAGATATGCGTAATAATCCTCCTACAAATCATTCTATACAATATTCACCACGATGTTATCTATAATAAGACAAAGAATCATCATAGCTACATTTCAAATAGTAACCTACACTGAATGAAATATGTTTTTGTTGGAACTGTGTATTCTGGTGCTCTTTGTAATTGTTGAATTCTTCAAGAATTGATTCAATATCAGCATATATCGAAAATAGAACTTTTTCTTGAAATTTGTAATTCGCAAAAGTCAAAAGTTCGTTCTTATGTTCTTCTGATAAGCAGATCAGTTGAGGAAAATACAGGACACTACATTAGTACTTTTAGACCAGAGGTAGTTTCATAATCCTCACAGGCAGAAAATTCAAAGAATTATGGAGGCAGCAAACAATTAAAAACTTATGTCTGTAAAATATTCGGCAAGTTATATTTTACCGAAACATAGGACAAGTGAGAACGGTAATATATCCCATTAAAATTTATATTAGTTCGTTATAGTTATAAGGTTCAGGAATTGATTATAATGTGGATAAATAAATTTATTAAATTATAGGAAACTATTAAGACTTTATCTAAAATGATTATAACAAACTTTGTTTCCTCTTAAACTTTACTCAAATCTACAATTCGAATGAGTGAATTATTAAACTTGAATTTATGGTATACCTATGGAACAAATAGGTTACATTTGCGAAAAATGTACTTTCTATTCTCTTTTATCACTTTCGATTGAAATAGGAATTAGGTATGCTGTTTTTTTCTAAGGAGAGCGCATTTCTGTGCATTTCTTCAATGTTTGATATCCAACTTACAAATTATTTTGAAGAGAAATATGCTTGGAAAAATAATTTACTGAATCATGTCAAGTATAAAATGTTTTTAAGAAACATTCTTTTGGGAATTTTGGAAAACATGTATCTAATGAAAATGTTCAAAGCAATAACAGCCCTGGTTTTCAAAGTTGCAATTTTCCAAGGACGGGCTAGCCATGGACACCGAATATAGGAAGGGTGCAAAATTTGGATCTTCTGTCCGTTTCAAAAAAAAGAGATACCGTGATTGAATAAATCTGTACCTGGATGCATATAAACATGAAAGCACCCATTCATCAACGTGAAAATAATTGAGATTTTCTCTAAAAACCATAGAGAAATAATTGAATTCTTATAGATCGACTTCTCCGTCCCTGAGAATTTTAAAACCCAATGCACATAGGGTGGTTGTAAGTACAAAGTGAATTGCCTGCTGGCAAGTTTATTCAGCAGCATAGTTTGAGGAAGTTATCATTATTGTGTTGTCTACTGAGGAGAAAGTGCTGAAAACTGAAAACTAAAAATTGTGTATATTAAATTTTGGTGGAAATTAATGTTAAGGTGAGTATATTCTCTCAATATATTTTGATATGTGCATGTTTATTGTCCATTATGAGTTTTTAAAGCCACTCAAACATTTGTGTCCAGTGCAAAAAATGGATAGGTACAACTGTAATGTCAATAATTGCAATAAAAAGTATCAATTTGTGCAAAATCGGTTAAAACGTGAGATATTAATGTTAAAAATTCAGGAAGAAATAATTTATTCAGATGATGTGAAAAAAACAAAGAAAAATTGTTGAACTATTATAGACTGGGAGCTAGTGACAGGTGGGGTTCTCCGATTTTATACCGCTTGCCTTTTTGAGGGTTGATAATTTACCTCTAAATAAGAAAGATAAAAATGTTATTAAGCGATGCACGCTTTCCGGTCATAGTTCAAATTCCAATTAAAGGTCTGAAAAAAAAGTGGTTTTTTCCGTGATATCATATTGCATGCCTTTGTTATGTAGAATAATTGAAATCAATCTGAAGCCAAATACTGAAAGGCAAGCGATTCGCAACAGCCCAAGTGGCTCAAAGGGTTGCATGAACTTGTGAAAAAAAATATGAAAAATGCCGTGTTCCCAAATTGCATGCCAATGAAAAGAATTGAAGTTTTGGTCATAAAACTCTTGTAAAAAAATTGGCAAGCATTCCTCGTTGGCGCAAGGGTTTGAAATTTGGGGGTAATCTTGCATAAATTTTGCATCAATTTGCCGTGATTTCAAACTACCTCAAATGGAGCAAAATCTTTATTTTGAAGTGAAATAATTATAAATTTAGAATGGCATGCATGTTGCTTAAGCCCTTCATATTTTAAATAATAATGAAAGTTGCATAAAAAACATGCAAAATTTCTCCGACTTTATTCTGCCTGCCATTCTATATAACATCAATAAATGCTGTTTTAAATACATATGGGCAATGGCAAGCATGTTGCTTAAGCCCTTCATATTTTAAATAATAATAAAAGTTGCATAAAAAATTGGCAAAATTTCTCTGACTTTATTCTGCCTGCCATTTTGTATTACATCAATAAATGCTGTTTCAAATTCATTTGGGAAATGGCAAGCATGTTTCTCAAGCCCTTCATATTTTAAATAATAATGGAAGTTGCATAAAAAACACGCAAAATTTCTCCGATTTCATTCTGCCTGCCATTCTATATTACATTAATAAATGCTGTTTTGAATTCATTCGGAAAATGGCATGCATGTAACTCTGTCCGATCATTGAAAAACTTTGGAAAAAGTGGCGAAACAAAGTAAAAATATTTCCGTGATTTTATTTTGTATTTCAATAAACAAATACTTATGCTTCAAGTTGAAATAAAAAAATTCAATGCATATGACATAGGACAAATATTTACAAATAAAAATAAATCAAGAAAATATGTCTTAGAATCAACTGAGTTTGTAATTATAGACATGGCAGGTAAGTGTTTCATAATAATGCAGATTGTTGGAAGTAATACAATTAGGCTTAAAAACAATACTCTAATACCATTAGGGCTTATGTTTGACATGAATAAGTGAAGAATAATATGAAAATACCATGCACTGTTAGATTTTAATATGGTTTATTCTCACTTTGAATTATACATAACAAGAAATGTTTTTCTGTTACATCTAACTGATTAGGTAGTTGATCTGATTGTGTTAGCTATTTATCATGCAATAATTTTATTATTGCTGATTCAATATGTTTTTTTTTTGTGTTTACATCATGCGCAAGCACTTTGATTTGTTGCAGATTGGATATGCTTTGCCTGTATATTGTGATAAATAGATTAATAAATAGATAAAATCGTAGATAGTTTCTGATATTTATAGTAATTAAATAACAAATTAGTAAGTCGCTACAATAATTCCATTCTAGACTTGTCAGTGCTTTATGAGCATTGTCGGATACATACGAGCGAAATTGGACTGGATTGAAATAGAATGAAATAGAATAGAATACGTAATAAAGTCTGGTCAATTCCTTTTCCATTTCATTTCATGGTGTGAACTCTTAATCACTACATGTGTATTTCATGTCATTTATGAATAAGGCTTATTTTTCAATCTTTCCAGTTTTCTATTGTGTAGTCATTTCGTGTAATAGGTACGCTTTATGTATCATGGAAATATTCCTGTGAATTAGATTGAAAGTGATGATAATAGTGATGTTCGCGCATTTTTTGTTCAAATATTTATTGGTAAGTACAAAAAAAATATATAAAATTGATTTATTCTATTCACCCTTCATCGACGTCACGTGTCGTGGCTCTGGTATTATTTTTTAAGCATATTTTTTGTCTTACTATCAGCTATCGCCTAGTGTGTGTTTCATTTAGTAATTTTTGTTATTTAAATTGAATCATTCTGAACTTATTTACTTTACTTATTGATATAAAACTTCTTCCAAATTTACGGTGGTTTTTTATGAGAAATGTTAAGGTACACTGTAAAAATATCTTCATTGGACATTTTATGCATAGTTATATGAAGTTAATTGAATACATTCGTTTAAAAAGCATACAAATTCTAATAAAATTTATAAATAAGTAATATTGGGTGGCATTCAATTGTATCCAATAATAGGGTATGATTGAAATTTCTTGAATCACCGTCTCAAACATGCTTCATGTAAAATTATTTAATTTCATTATGGTGATTTTCAAAATTTACATCCATGTTAGGAGTCTGATTTTTCTCGGTTTCATGTTTTATTTGAAAGTTGTAGATGTTGTTTGAAACAATAATCGATATGTCTGGTGATGACAATGCTCTTGAGCGAATCGAACAAGAAAAAAAAAAGTGCTTTTTGAACTGTCAACGGACAGCTCCTATACATTTATTCACACCGGAGACGCTAAAAACTTGCGCAGACTCTTTAGAGCGGAAAAAAGTTCATCAATTGAAGTACAGCGACGTCGAACTTCCTCAAGAAGTCAATGATACTATTGGGTATCATTCGAAATGCAGGAACAATTTCAACGCTCTCAAAGCGCAATTCAAATCAGATAATCTGAATGAATCTGCGATAAGTATCAAGTGAGTACTTTGTTTTTTAATGGAAACAGGTTACCAGTATCAATTTCTTTCATAATATATTACTTATTCGATCATATATATTTGAATTCAATTATCAATTTGTTCCGTACATCTATTTATTCATTTTCAGTCCATCACCGATTCTAGATAATATCTTTACTGAAAAAAATGTGCCTGGAGCCAATAATAGTATAGATAGCTTTTTAAATATTGATGAATCCCAAAAATTTCAATATAAGGACCCGTCGGAAAAACTTACATGCGTTTTATGTAACCGATCTGGCCATAAGAAGGTACGAGGTCGAAGTGAAGCAATCTCGGAAAGTAAACAGTTCCGGATGTGGGAAGATTTTATGTATCAAGCCATACTATGGGAGGATTTCGAATTAGTAGCCGAAATAAAAACATATGTAGATGTAGAACGCAAGGTCCCATATCATAAAACTTGTCGATTAAACTACAATAATTTGATTGCAAAGAGAGAACGTAGGTCTGAAGGCGTATGGCACAGAACGAGAGAGTGTTATAAAGTCGCGTTCGCAACTATTTTTAATTTTGTTAGAAAATTTGTAATTGATAAAAAAAATGCTTGTACTCTCGATTTGATTTATCGGCTATTCAAAGAAGTTCTTTTGGAACAATATAATAAATTTAGTGGAGATGAGCAGCCAACGTTAGTGTATACAAAGCACGTATCTGAAAAATTACTAAAAAAATTTCGCAGGAAGATCAAAATGGAATATTATAAAAGAACTAGGGTAATACTGCCTTATGGTGGAGTCACATTCAATATAGATACGTTGCAGGATGATGATATATTACAGGAGGCGGCATTACTTTTAAGACGTGTTATTCTTGATAACGCAAGTAATAAATTTGGCCCCGATATCACAATTCAAAATCTAATTGCTGGTGAATGTGAAATTCCAAAAGAGCTCACACATTTTTTGAATACACTACTTGCAGGTTTTAACTTTCGACGACGTAAAAGTCCCAGAACTGCGAGATTGGTGAAGTCTTTTTCGAGCGATATTATTCAAGCTGTATCTAATGGTAAAACTATACCTTCAAAGCACATAGTTTTTGGAAGCACGATTAAGAGTTTCACAAATAGTAAAAAAATTGTGCGAATTCTGCAAAGATATGGGCACATATGTAGTTATAACGTGCTTGAAGAGTTGGAGACGGAAGCAACTTTTTCGTGTGTGGACTCTTCACGAATCTGTTCTTCTGATGTTGTCTCTGAACCAGGTTTGCTTACCGTATGTGCCTTCGATAATTTTGATAGATTTATCGATAGCGTTACAGTACAAAATACGACTCTCAACGACACTGTTGGGATTGTTGTTCAAAATATTATTGATAGAGAGGAGAGCGGGATCAACAATAAAGATGACGAAATCACTGGGCATTTCTCTAGCCAAAGAAAAAGAAGGCGAACTTTTGAAGCCTACCTTCCGGAACTGCAGCCATATCTAAAAAAACCGAAAATACAAGCTACTGTGTTACCGTACGATTCTCCTGAAAGAAACGTTATTCCGGAGAGCCTGGATCACGGTAGGAAGGTGGATTTGGCGTGGATGATGTCACATGCTTTCGGTATAACAACTCCAATGTGGGTTGGATTCAATGCGAAAATTGATCCTAATGATGACCAAGTGATACAGAAAGTTTTCTATTTGACACCAATTAATGAACCTCCCACAGATCATGCTGTCGTATTAGAAACAATGCGCAGAGCCATTCAAATTGCAGATGAGTGTGGCGAGCAGTATGCACAGGTGACATATGATCTAGGAATAGCAAGAATAGCTTTGCCATTACAGAATACAGAGCGAAATGAATTCAGAAGATTATTCATACACATTGGCGGTTTTCATATACAAATGTCGTTTTTCAAAGCAATAGGTAATTTCTTCAGTATTAGAAAATATTTATCTTTTGTTTGAGCTCATTTATACCCGCAGAAAAAATATTTCCGTAGGTTACTTTCTATAAGAAGTAAAATATCCTATGATATTTGTAAGGAAATTTTTGGAGTACATCATTGGCTCAAATAAACGAGAACAAAAGTTTTTTTTCACATATATTTATATAATTGATATTATTTCAATAGGTACTTTCATCACTTCATGCGGATTGGAGACCGTATTGGTGGAGAGCGATTTGCTTGGAAGTGGCTCGATTTCAGGATTTTTATCTAGGAAACATTTTAACCGATGTAAACGATTACACGTTCTTGTTTATTTATGTCTTCAGAAGCTACAATTTCAAAACTTTTTGGACTCAAAGGAAATCGAAGTCAACCCAAATATAAAACAATTATTGCAAAAATTTCAGCGTAGTGAATGCACTATAGAAGACGTCGTTAATGATTCTAGTACGCAAGATATTTTAAATGAATTTGTAGGGTTCCAGCAAGAGACTCTCAACGAAAAATATGGCAAAACCCAAAAAATTTATGCAATATATCTGCAACTGATAGGTTACTATTCATTTTATATATATATATATATATATATATATATATATATATATATATATATATATATATATATATATATATATATATATATATATAATTTATTCATGTATACAGTGTGTAGCCATGGACATTTAACATGAAAAATCAGTTTTTCAGTTCGCATTGCTTCCCAAATTATATTGTTTTCAGTCCTGTGTAATTTGGAACCTGTAAAATAGAATGTAATTACTGATTTGGACAAATAATTTGATCCTCTGAATGTTATATTTGCAGTATTTTTATCTAACATGAATTAAGAACTTATTCCTCATGTTGAATGTCTATGGCTTGCTTTCTGGTTCACATACTGTATATATATATATATATATGATTATATAATTAATTAATATTCAAAACACATAGGTTATTACTTATTATTTGAGAGAAGCATAAGAACAGCTGAATTTGAGCTATATTGCTACGCCATAGACAAAATGACCAATTTATTTTTCACTTTAAATCATCAAAACTATGCTCGTTGGTTGGTATGGTACTTGAATACTCTTTTGAATGTCGATAATACACACCCTGGATTAAAAGAACAATTCAGAAAAGGAAGTTTTGGATGCAAAAGAACATGTAAACCATTTTCTCGTATGCCGATAGATCTGACTTTGGAACAGACCATCAATGCTGATGCAGGCAGAAGACTTACTGGTATTAGGCACATCACGAACTCAATAGCCGCTCGGCAAAGATGGGCTATAAATCACGGCTTGAGGTGTGCACTTATATCAAAAGTCATGGAAGAGTGCGGTCTTGATGTCGTCCAAGACATCACCAATGACTTGCTGCATCATAGGATAGTAAGAAGTGAAAAACATATGCACAGTTTTACTTCCACCTTGACTGAGAGAATGAATCCATTCTCTTCAGATGTAAGAAAGGATGTACTTTTAAATGTTTCAACAGGGAAAGCAGCACCTGATGAAGTATCAGAATTCTTATTGAATATTGAAATAATTGGGGAAAATATGAAAAAATGTATGATTGAAGAATGCAAAGAAAACGAGAAGAACTTTGGCAAATATGTAATCAAAAGAAATAAAATTCTAAACTTTGCAAGCTGCATAAAAAAGATGAAACTCAGAGTCAATGGGAAAATCCAGGAAGTGAAATTACAAAAAAATTTATTTGGCAGACTACTGGGGATAGCATGGGGCTCAAAAGAAAACATCAATATGGAAAAGGTAACATCGTTTTTAATTCATATACTCCTAGTATAGATATATTCATGATTTTATTTGAACTGATTGAACCATTGGTCATTCAAACCAGATTTTGAATGAACTGAGTGATGAAAATGTTTCATATATAGAATATTGAAATTCTGTATGTTTTCTCTTTTAGGTTTTATCTTACCCTCTAACACCGGTGCCTCTTTCGCTCTGTCATATGGATGGCACCATTAACAAAACTGACAAATCAGTTATAACTAAAATATTAGAAACTTACATCCAAAAAAGTGATTTTCCAGAAGAACATTGTCAACCAAATAATGTAAATGTAGTCATAATCGATGGCATGTTTCTATTACATCAATTAACACAAGTGCCATCGACACTGGGAGCCGTAGCAATAAAAATTCTAGAAAGTATAACGACGATAAATCCTAATGCAAAAGAAATATATATACTTTTCGATGAATACAAGAGTCCATCTATAAAGGATAATGAACATATCTTGAGAGATAATTTCAATGTACAATATGAGTTCAAAGGTAAAAATATATTATCAACTAGTTATACTATTTTGATATGACTATGAATAAGCAGAATAAGCTCTTTATATGCACGCTCGAATAAGTCAATTGAAAATGTTTCACGTCTTTTTCCGTCATAAGACAGAAAGCTTTTGATAACTCTTTTTACAGCCTAAGCAATTTCTTTTTTTGAACAGAACTTCAATGATCTATACATGCTTTTAGAATTGAAACATAATGATTAGGTTTTTCTAGTTTAAATTCTGTATATCTGTTTATATTCGACGTATTGACTCTCTCTATATGAAAGTCTCCATCAGAAACAATGATACAAAAATAAACAAGGCAAGTATCTACATAATTAAAATATACTGAATACTAGCTGTGAGAACTTCCACATTTAGTGGAGAAAGGATAAAATTTCTCTGGCATTCACCCAAGGTCTGATCACGTGAAACAACCTCAAACAGAGGAATCAATAATTTGAGTCTTGACAATTATCATAGTGAAAAAAGATTTGATCAATATAACACACAAGGACGATGTCCCATTTTTGTAAATGCACACAGTTTCAAGGTCCAAACATATCATATTTTTACTTATTTTTTCAAGTTCATTTTTATAATTCATCTGAAATTTGGTTTCCATTTTGATTAGGTCCAGATCAAAAGCGACCATCGGATTTTGGAGCTGAATTAAAGAATATTAACTTCAAGAAATCGTTCATTACTTTTATTATGGACTACTGGGCATCTGAATCAAAAGTGAAACATTATATTAAAGATAAACAAATTTTTGTCTCCTTTGAGCGATGCCAAAAATACAAAGTAGCTGAAGATGGATCAGTAGTTTGTGAGATAATTCCCCATTTGAAATGCGAAGGTCACGAGGAGGCTGATACGAAAATTGTATTTTTCTTGTGCCAAATGGAAGACAAAGAGGTTGTCATCAAATGTTGTGACTCCGACATCTTTGTTATCATCCTGGGTAATATGATGCATATACCACAGTCATTGAAGGTCTGGCTTCTTTACAGCACCGGCAATAATCGTCGGTATATAAATATTAATGAAATATATAAAGCGTTGGGAACCTTGAAATGCTCCGGCTTACCTGCGTTCCACGCATTCACCGGATGCGACTACAACCCAGCATTTTTCCGCAAGGGAAAAAAAAAGCCATGGGAGTTATACAAAAAAAGTGAAAAAATTCAACAAGCTTTCGCTGTATTGCAAGACCCTTCAAATCAAAATTATGAAGCAGCATTTTCCATCATAGAGGAATTCGTATGCAAAATGTATGCAACAACAAAAAATTGCTTGGGAAGGTGCTCTAATGTAGATGAGGCTCGTTTACTCATGTTTTCATACAGCTATGGCCATAACATTGAGCCCACAGATAAATTCAAGCAAAAGTTGCTGGAATTTGATCCTTGCATATTACCACCTTGCAAGCGTGAACTTCATCAACAAATTCTTCGAACTGCTTACATCGGGCATTTGTGGAAAAATGCTTTTTCTGCAGTACCTAACACCAGCCTGAATGTGCAAGAATTTGGATGGCTATTGGAGAATGATGCTTACACCTTCAAGTGGTTTGAAGGTGATGATGTTCCACAAAATATTCAGGAAATTATTGATGGTACTTATATTTTTGATACATATTTCAATTTACAAGCGTTTGAGGGAATAATTTCTCTAGCTGTTCCAGTATTGTATTGGAAATTTTTCTGTAATTATACTTCAAGAGTAGATACTAATAATAATAATTCATTAAACAAAATTTTTGCAATAATTTTCACAGATCCACAAGAGAATAGAGTTGAAGAGGATGATATTGTGAGAAGTGCCGACAACGAGGACGATAAGGATGAATCGGACGATGATGACAGCGACACTTATTCTCAAATAGATGGTGAAACTACTGAAGAAGAACCTGAAATTGACAATAATTATGATGAGGAAATGGAAATTTGAGCAATTATTGCCAATTTCAGATTCCTTCCCATTCCTATTTATTTATATTATGGAACATCCTATTAGCTATTTAAGTATGATTATTCTATGATAATAAATTATTTTTTTCTGATAATTAGATTCTTTATTTTTTCATAATGATAATAATATGTTCGCATAATAATGAAGATATATCTACTATTAAGTTCCAGATGAAGACAATTGACCTTTCAAAAATACATTTTGCTACAATATTTCATCCACATAACTTATTCACATTCCGGGCGAAAAGTAAGAGCATAATTATTATGTTTTTCGTTGTTAATATGTGTGATTATTATTTTATTAATAGCAAGATTGAAAACTTTAATGTTTCACAAATTCAGAAGTTGGGATGTCAACTGTACATACGTGTTTCTTTCTTATCAGGACTCTTTGATATAGTATTATTCTAGTGCCTCATTGGTTGCAATTTAATGTTATACCCAGTTAGAGCTAATACCGATATTAATAGGGAAATTTGAGCTTTCCAGTGATTTCAATTGAATATTTTTGGAATTGTTGCTATGAAAATATTATGGATAAATTAAATTGTAGCTCTCTGCAGTATTTTGGAAGAGACTCACCTAGGCCATTATTGTTTAAAATAAGTCAAAAAATTTAAATAAATAAATTCGCCGAATAATCCCTGTTAATTTTACTGAATTAATTTACGAGCACTTTTTCCCAATCCTTTTTCCAAAATTTATCAATGATGAGCCTGAGCAACATGCTTGCCATTCTTTGTGTCGTCTAAAAAAAATTATTTTGAACGAAATACACAATGGCATGCAGAATAAAATGACGGAAATTTTACCTCTTTTTTTTGCAACTTCCTCAATGCATGCCTCCATTTTGGGACATCCTGGGGTGCATGCCAATTTTCTCAATAACAATTCATCGAGCAAATTACCTATAGTTGAAATGGCATGCAATTTGAAATCACGGCAAATTGGTGCAAAATTTATGCAAGATTACCCCCAAATTTCAAACCCTTGCGCCAACGAGAAATGCTTGCCAATTTTTTTACAAGGGTTTTATGACTGAAACTTCAATTTTTCTCATTGGCATGCAATTTGGAAACACGGCATTTCTCATATTTTTCTCACAAGTTCACGCAACCCTTTGAGCCACTTGGGCTGTTGCGAATCGCTTGCCTTTCAATACTTGACTTTAGATTAATTCCAATTATTCAACATTACAAAGGCATGCAATTTGATATCACGGAAAAAACCACTTTTTTTTCAGACCTTAAATTGGAATTTGAACTATGACCGGAAAGCGTGCATCGCTTAGTAACATTTTTATCTTTCTTATTTAGAGGTAAATTATCAACCCTCAAAAAGGCAAGCGGTATAAAATCGGAGAACCCCACCTGTCACCAGCTCCCAGTCTATTATTATTGTGTCCAGTCCATTGTTGATGGAACATAAAATGGTATTCCAAAATCTTTGAATCATATTCTTCCAACAAAATTAAGACCTTATTAATCTATTGATGATAGTAACAAAGTAAAAACTGTTGATTATCACTAAATTTCCATCTTGAAAACATTGTAAAATTATTTAAATGATGAATTGGTTTGGATTTGATTCAACTGCTAAGAAAATTCTAATGCAGATTCAACGGAATATCATTCAGGCAAATATTCCAATTCCTTTGAGATATTTTCTAGCCTGCCATCGACTATTATCGTTCATCAATAATTCGGTAAACTTATCCTATTTCTGTCTTTGTTCATAGACATATCTCTGAATAACACAAGTTTTGTCCTGCCAAATTTACTACAGGCAGATGCACGGATACTCATCATCATCACAGAAAACGTTCTTACGAATACAGAAATATTGGCAGCTTTTGCTTACTCATATGACTTTCTTCTTATATAACAGTTTTCATATTTGTGTGAGAAAAATCAAAATTACGGAATGAAATTCATTGATAGAAGCAGTGATTGACTTAATATCAATAATATATTTATTCTAGTTAAAATATCCTCCTGGAATTGATGAAACTATCATATACTAGAGTGAACTTGTAGGTAAATTAAGTGTCCCAAGAAAAAATGTATGTATTCAGAGGATATTCAATTTAATAAGTGATCAATTTATATTATTTTGTTTGTTCGTGAATCATTTTCTTGTATGTATATAACATCACTTATATTTTCATATTGATTTGAAATGTGTTCTATGTGTTTTTATTTTTTTTGATAAAATATTCTTCAAAAATGCTTTAATCGATCAA
This sequence comes from Dromius quadrimaculatus, assembly GCA_963989225.1. Taxonomy (NCBI): domain Eukaryota; kingdom Metazoa; phylum Arthropoda; class Insecta; order Coleoptera; family Carabidae; genus Dromius; species Dromius quadrimaculatus. Next base: position 29,108,446 of record OZ022325.1, read on the forward strand.
TTGAGTACCTTTATCGTCTATTTCATAAGCCTACGTATAATTATGATGACCTAATTCAGAGGTTTGTGTATATAGTTCATAGTATATCTAAGTATCTTTGGAATATCTGCATCAACCGCATTAAGAAGAAAACGTATGTCACTCAAATGTATTTATTCATATCTCTGTAAGTATGAATATCCCACTTATCATAAGGTTAGCATATTTATAGTTCAAGGCATAACTGAATACCGCGGAGGAATATCTATCGACCATACTTAAAAGTATGAGTTTTTCGCTTTGAGGTATTTGTGAAGATCAATGTTAAGATCTGTGACCCACTCGTCATAGGGTAATTACGTTTCTACCTCTGTTTAGGGTAGACACCCGCACCTCAGGTATTAGTCGGTATATCGACCTTTAAAAAAGGTAGAACGATTCTATCTTGAGGTAGCGCCCGTGTACAACCTCAAATGGTCGATACAAATTCTTGAAAACTTTGCAGTGTACTTACAATGGATATATATTCAGATAATTGTTGTTTTATTTTAGCTAGTCTTCATCGCTCTCCTAGTGATAATCAAGAAGAGTTCTTCGAATTTTTCGAAGAATATACGAAAAATTCATATGATGAAGTTGATGTTATTGTACCAGGTGATTCCAATACTCACTGGTCGAATAAGAGCAGAACCTTCACACAATTTAGTCATGATGAGAAATCGATGGTAGATCCACTTTCCTTGAATAATTATTATAATGTTCAATGTACAGTAGTAACAAACCCAATGATAACAGACCATGCAACTATAGAAGTAGGAATAATTACTAACTATGCTAATATTGGCCAAATAGGAAGAAAATCGTTACAGAATCTTAACGAGCTCATATTAGAATTGCAAAGAATGCCCTTTAATAACAAAGAAAGTAATATGCAAACAAAATATGATAGCTTTCTTGATAACTTTGCTTATACCATTGACAAGTATATATTAAGATACCAGATACTGAGCAAAAGAGCATATAAATCATTGATTACAAATTGTATGAAAAATAGTATTGAACAAAAAAATAATGCGTTCAATAAACTCAAGTTGACAAAGTTGATAGCTGACTGGAACAGTTATAAACAAATAATGGGATATTGCTGAGAATTTTATATTTGAAGCGTAGAAGGTATTGTACAAAATATAGATGTGGTGAATATTATTATTAATACTGATGGTACACCAAGGTCCGTGAGCTATACAGGCTACCTCAATGGGCCAACACTGCTTCAATTGGTTATTCGAAAATACGTTACCGCTAGCCCTGCGAGGCCGCGCCCACCGCTGTCTTTGCATTGCTACAGCAGTATTTTTTCTTTTTTTTGACGAATTTGTTCTTATTTTACTAGAAACAGAGGCTATTTTCATAATGAATAAATTACTGACTCCTAGGCACGGAATTATAGACTGCCTAAATAGCGGATCATATTATAAGGAGCAAAAATTAGGCCTTATGTGCTCAAGTTAGCAGTTTGACTTCCTCATTACGCAGTCAAAGTAATCAAAGCACATGAAGCCATTTTTGCTCCGAATGATATATACTACTTTTTTCTTCAATCGAGTACCTAAATTGTGACACATAAAGTTGATATATTGATTTTCAGTGCAATGCAATTAGCTCTAAGATCAAGCTGAATCATAATACCTGATACAACTATGTCATTGTTACGATATGAACAAACACAAATTTAAATTGGGAAGGAAATTAGAAGTATCATCTGTGTCATAATCAGCTGATATTAATAATCTCCCAGGCGAAGTGAGTGCAAATGATTTATTTCAAAACTCAATTTTTCAATAACTGTAAGTACATTCACAATGAATATAACTGAATTATTTTGCTGAAATATCAGATTATTTGGAAATAATCACAAAAAATATAGACTTTATCCATGCGTCGAAAATAAAACCTCGAGTGTATTTCACCTTTATTTCAAGAGATGATAAATTTGTGTTTAGAAAAAGTGCACAGTGAAAAAAAATTACACAGGATGTGAACAGCGAAGTTCAAATAGTTCTAAATTTCAAAATATCACTTTCGCATTCAAGAATGCTACGCTCACTAAAAAATTATTCGAGAATGCAAAAGAATTTTGCAATCATAAATCTAACAACGTTCTCTCGAAAACCAGGTCTCAAAATTGATGGAAATGGAAAAACAAAAATCGATCAATGTCACTTTTAATGTTGCTATGATACCAATACAGTTTATAAATACTTCGCGTCCTGACTGCAAAAGATTTTGCGTCCTGTAAACAAGATAACCATTTCTCATGGTCTAAGTTGTCTTGTAAATGCTCACTTTCGTTGACAGTTCTCAAAAAATTAACATTTCAGATATATACCAACGTTTATAAAAACGTAGTGTTCGGCAAAATAAAAATCTGAAGAAAGTGGCGAAAAGTAGATAAGTGATACTAAGCAAAACACTAGAAAAATTCGATTCGAATTTATATTATCACGCGACAAACGCTGAAGCAAGATATAGACCTTAGACCAGAAATATTATAGACTAATAACAGTGTATACTGCTATACACATTGTTTTGACCCAAGCATAGTTGAGTGAGAAGACAAAGGATAGAGATAGTTTTGGTCACGTGTAACTCCCGAAATGTCATTTCAAGCAACATCTGTTTTTATTTTGACCAGTGACGGCGTTTTAAACTTCCCTCGGGAGTAACACGTGACCCTAAACAATCTCTATCCTTTGTCTTCTCTCTCTACAATCTTTGAACATAACAAACACGCCCCATTAGGAGTCTAAAGTATTTCTGGTCTAAGATATAGACTAAGAGAAGACAGGGCTAGCAGTGACGTAGTGCTCCCTCTGTACACCGCTCAGCGATACCCACAAGCTAACTAATTGAGGTAACCTGTATAGTTTACGGACCTTGATGGTATACCACAAAAAAAAGTCTAGGCTCGAATATCTTACACTTATAAGTAAGCAAGAGTAATGTGACATTGCCAACAATTTACATAATAAATATAGTCCGGATGATATTCATGCCTAGATACTGGGAGAATTTCAAGATTTTTCATAAGACAAACTTATAAATATAAACAGGAGCTGTACCTGATAAATTGAAACTTTCAACGGTAACACCTATTCAAAAAGTGGTAAATACTATACGAGCTGATGGAAATCGCCCGATCAATATGTTGTCAATTATCAGTAAGATATTGGAAAAGGTCGTCCACTCACAACCATTTTGATATGTAGATGATAATAATATCTTTTTTGATAACCAATCAGGTTCTAAAGAGAAATTCAGTTGTGAGACGGCTGTATAATGTGTAATTAATGGCTGCGTTCAGCAGATGAAATACGATTAGTAATCGTTTTTGAATGATTAGTAATCGGTGACGTAACGATGAGTAGTTCTGCTGAATGCACTTTCTTATAGCGAGTATATGACATAAAGATTTTTTTAATATTTTGTTTTTGTTTAGTTAATTTTGTCTTACGGATAGAAAATAAAAATTACAGAACAAATAAAAGATGATATAATTTATCAATAATTGGAAGAGGAAAAGTGTTGCTGTAGTCGACACTTGGTGGAACACATCTAATAAATTTAAAAAATGAATTATTTCTCCCACTTGGTGAAAAAGGAAGTACTAATTTTTAAAATTTATTAATATGTATAACTTATTCTCTATCTCTGAAACTAAAAACCGAGAGCAAAAAATTGGAAACGAAAATTTTTTCAATCAATAGTTGATTTCTGAGCTTAAAATATTCCATTTTTTGCAAAAAAAAATACTATAAATAGTGTTTTTACAATCATAAAAAGAGTCAGTAGCCGCACGAGATTTTGAAAATAACTGCCGATGTGACTAATCGTAATCACAAATCGCTTTCTAAATACGATGGAAAAGATGGCGTCCGATTACTAATCGATGAGTACTCATCGAACTTTTCGCAGCGCATTCAGCAGATGATTAGTCATCGATTACTAATCGATGTGCTCTGCTGAATGCAGCCAATGATTGGAAAAATACGCAGATGCTGAAAGCTCTGTTATTGTAACATTTCTAGATTTTGAAAGAGCCTTCGAAACAATGGATAGAACAATTTTGATTGGGAAATTGGAAATGTATGGTGTTACAAATGTTTGCTTGAAGTGATTCAAAAATTATTTATCCAATCGAAGCCTATGTGTACAATGTGATGATGTATGTTCCAATATGGAAAATTTTGACTTGAGAATTTCTCAAGGGAGTGTTCTGGGGCTTTTCTCATTCATGTAAGTAATATATGAATGATATTTATCTTTGCATGTATAAGCCTGTATCGCCTGCCCATGTATATATGTATTTATATATGTATTCAAGTGTACATTATTTATTTCTACTTTTATCATTGTTATCATTCTTATTCTACTCTGTTATTACCATTTCATTCATTTTTTGTGTCACAAAATGTATAATGTCATGTGCTAAAGAGGGCTTGAGCCCTGAAACGGCCAGCAATATAAATGTGTACTCGATAATGCAATTGTAAACCAAAAACTCGATTAACGTATCTCAATTCCATCTAATAATGAGTTCAAGTTGAACTCGAACACAAGTGAAGTTATGATTCTTGCAAATGAGAGTAAGTGGAAAAAGTTCAAAGACGAAAACATGGAAGTGACAATTGACTTGATATCGCTAGAAGTTGTGTTGAGTTTCAATTATTAGGCATTATTGTAAATAGAAAACTCAGGTTTGATGAAATAATAATTCATAACAGTATGATTCTGTCACATTTTACTTATGTCGCAACAATTCTTTCCATGTGTATGGTCATTCTGGTATAAGTAGGCTGCAGATACTGCAAAATAGAGCGATGAGAGTTATTCCAAAATGTAATGAGTACATCTTTATCAGCAGTATGTTACGAAAATTAGTATGGTCAGATGTAAGCCCATTCATAAAATTTAATGGTCTATTTTTCAATAATAAAATAAAACTAGGTTTTGAATCAATTTATATCAAGGATAAGGTAAAATATGTTGCAACAATTATACAACACAAGGAGTCGTTGTGATTTCTATATAAATAAGAAGTATAATATCAAGACACAGGAAGTTATTTTCCAAAATGGATTGAAAGAATAAGATGAGTTGCCATATGAACCTAAATTATTGAATCATGAGCAGTTCATAACTAAATTCAAGATACAAAGAGAAAAAAAAAGGCTGGCAGGAATATAGATCCCACTGCAATCTGTATGGAATAGAATCAGAAAAATGGAGGGAGGAAAAACAGCCCAAAGCACAACAACATCAAGAAGTGGTACACGGACCATCACAGATCACCAAGAAATAACCAACACACACTGCTACATACAAGAGTTGCTACAGTACTAAGATGAAATTGAAAAGAAGAATGAGTCAATAGAAGATGAGGAAAACAATTCAATAAATAAACCATTCACACATCTCGAATTTCAACATACCGGTTGGCATATTATATAAACTAATAAGGTATCTCCCAAAAGAAATAATAACTTATTCACTGTATTACGTAAACTTTGAATGCTAAGTTTAAAATGACTTCAAAAAATTCTATGTAAGTCTAGCTCAGACTCAGAGAAATAATTGGGTGGAATGAGGCTAGCTTCAGCAGAAGATATACAATAAAATATAGATAAGGAAATGAATAGTAGGGCATCACGTAGTTGAACTTATTTTTCCTAAGGTACTTAACCACGAAACTAGAGTGTTGAAAGGAATAATTGGGAAACAGGAGAACAGAAGTCAATATTCTGTTCATCAGCGTCAATCTGGTTGCTGACTCCCAAACAATTCAATATAACTCGAACAGCAGCTCACTTCGAGCTTACTGAGAGAAATTACGCTCTCTTCCACACTGCTGATAAAAAAAGTCTAGGCATTTTTCATTCAGTGAAGAAAAATAGTATTTACCCAAAATGTAGTGCAAAAAAATAAATGAATGAAAGTAATTGAAATTAATAAATTCAAATAACGCGCTTAAATAACGCAAGAACAGACAAATAAAAGTAAATAGTAGGTCTTACAATGACCTAACGCTCAAGTAGTGCAAAAATGAATGAACGTGAATTAGCTTTGCTAGAATAGGATGGAGCCCTCAACGTTGTACAAAAAAGTATAAAGAAGTAAATGAAAGTGCGGAGCAGCTTGCGCGTACGTCTATGAGTATACCAAAAAAACAACAACAATAAATTTGGCCCTTCTTCAATCGAAGCGAATTCACAGCGAAGTATACCACATAAGCGTGAAAAAAAACAAAAAACTTCGTCGACTGATCCTATAAAATAACAGTGGGGTCCAAATGACCACGCAAAAAATACAGTTTGCAAAAGTGAGCTGAATTCAGCCGTGTAGGGTGGTTTGGCCATCCAAAGTGGATAAGTGATAATAAAGAGAAAAATATATCGGCAGTCCGAATAAAAAAAAAACAAAGCCACGAACGTAATGCCACTTAGCTGTCACTTTCGGTTGGTTGCTAGAGCTCGTTGACCTCTATTGGTCCACACCAAGATGGACGCCTCGAACAGATATTTCCTAGTCCAAACTGGCTCAGGAAATCTGATGACGTCACACTAGGGCCAAAGGTTGGAAAATGGGTGCCTAGGCACTCCGTAGCCGAGATATTGGTCCAAAGAAGCTCAACCACGCGCGCAGATGGTCGGCGAACAAAAAGCGATATCGTGTACAAAATTTGATAAACCTCCAACAATGGAGATGCTTGCGGAACAACACAAAACTGTACGAAGTGGTCAAAATGTTCCGCGAAGCAAAGAAAAACTAATTTATCATATTTCCTAGAGGATTGCGCAAGGCAATATACAAAAAAGCGATTCTTAAAAATTTTAGTCAACAAAATGTACTGTGGTAGTTGAAGACCAAATGTAGACTGACGACTTCAGTTAAGTCAGTTTCGGACGATCGGACTTAATTGGGAAAAAAACCGTTTTTCATCAGAAACCAAAAAAAACCCTGCTCGATTGGCTGACGCCTAATTAAGGGAAGGGAGGAAACAGACAAACCTGGCAGAAAGTGACTTAAGTAATCGACAAAGTAAGAAAAAAATAGGAGAGAAAGGAGCTGGACGAATTGAGCGGGAACGTAATGAATTCAAACATTCTCTAGGCACTGTCGTTACCGCGCAAGTGCCTGTGACGGTCGCAAGAGATCCGCGCGATAAATTTACAGTCAAATTAAAGACACATGTTCATTCAATAGAACTCACCTCAAAATCTATGGCAAACTATCTGAAATGAAATGTAAGTAATAAAAGAAAATATAAATTAACCTTAGTTATACTAATAATATATTTTCAGGATTGGAGAGACTACTAAATGAATAAAGAATAATATATAGAACTGGCAGATTGAAAATTGAACTGAGATCAAAAATTTATCATATCAACTGATCATTTACAATTTTATGAGGACAAAAAAAGTGTATACGACCAATTGAAGCGAAGTGATAACCATTCCTCTACTAAAAGCCAACAAACCAAAGTGTGATCCAGAAAAATATCCCTCTCCAACTGTATGAGCAAACTCTTATAGAAAATGATGAACAAACGCCTTTTATAGTTTCTGGAATCAAACCAACTGCTACAAAATACACAATTTGGACTTGGAGAAGGACGGAGCACCATCGATCAAATCACTTTTCCAGAAACATCAGCTCAGCAAGCGTTTGGAACTAAACAACGCCATATTGCAATCCTTTCTGATATGAAGAAAGCCTACGATATCACCGGGAGAGTATACATCCTTAAACTTCTTACAAAGAATAACCTTGAAGGCCAAATAATACATAACATATCTAACTTTCTGAAAAACAGAAAACTTCGACACTCCTCACATCTAATCCCCCTGGAAAAGTCAAATATATCCCAGAACTTGTTAAATATATGAAAGACGAGGAATTATGCTTGTATCTGTGTATTTGTATTTGTATTTGTATATGTATTTCTGTCAATAATCCATACTGAATATAAGGCGATTCTAATGTGGACTGATTGGACTGTGATAATTTTCACACCATAAGAGTTAGAAACCTATTGGAGTCAGCAGGCTATGAACAATTATAAACAAACCTAAGAATAACAGGAACTTCAGAAAAATTAGTTGATTACGTCATCTCTAATTATTTCAGTGTGAATTGTTTCATACTAGATACACTCAAAATAACTGATCACAATATCATCAAAATAACTCTATCCTTGTGTAACGTTGATAAAACTATTGATAGAACCAGAACCATAGGTCCAGATTTTGAAGTTTCATTCTGATAGAATGAATTTATATCAACAATGAGACAATATTCCAAGAATTCCGTGGGTGTGAAAAGGGGTTCATTGTTTTTTTGATAGTAGAAAAATTGAAGTTGGCTGTACATGTCATATAAAATAGACCATTGATCATCATCAAAATTGTGGTTCATGTTATCATAGGGATAAACCTTTGCGTTCAATTTCACCTTAAAATTATTCAGATTACAATGATCAAACTGACTCATATTTCTGTCAAATTCATTTTTACGGTCAGTTTGAAATTAAAAAATAATGAACCTAGGTTTTCCCAACTGTGCAGCTGTTTTTACAATTCATGTATGATGTTGAGTTGCAGGTAAATTTGGATATTCATGTGATTCTCATACACGGAATGCCATAGATATTTCTGAATCATTCCCCATGTAATTAATAAGTTTCAATTCCTCCTGATCTGAAACTTTGATGTGTGGCACGTGCAATTGGATTTTTGTTAAATTCAACTTTAGGGTTCCTTTCTCATCTGCTCTAGTTGATGATACTGCATTCTTATCGTGAGTACTACGCAATATAATAAATTCTTGACATGAGTTTAGAAGATTTTATTATAGACCTCAGCAAAGCCTAATAGCATGCCAAGAGGTTTACAAAAGCTAAAATATACCTTTGATTCATCAGAAGAATATGTATTAGCCGATGATGTTGACATCCAACCAGCATTTCGTGAAGCGGAACTTTCATTGGCTGAATATGAGCAATTATGTTTCAGTGCTGTGATAATTCCAGGTATACGTATTCGGTCTACTATGATTCCACTAATATCATAGCGAATCTCAACAAAAAGGTATATTAGCAAATTGTTTATTAGATGTCCCGTTTTAGTCGGTTTACATTCATGATCTATATATATATATATATATATATATATATATATATATATATATATATATATATATATATATATATATATATATACATATATATATATATATATATATATATATATATATATATATATATACATATATATATATATATATATAAAGGGGGTCAATTATATATAGATATATATATATATATATATATATATATATATATATATATATATATATATATATATATATATATATATATATATATATATATATATATATATATATATATATATATATAACTATTTGATGGTAATGTGTATCGATCTTGTTGTTGTATAGATATTCTGATTTCATCATTATTATTCAATAAATTTGGTGAATAGGATTGATAAGTATGAGTTTCAGCATATTGTTTTTTCTCATCAAGATATGTACGTTCTGATATATTTAAGATATTACTACTCATTTTTTATAACACGTTGAGCCCCAAATTTTTCAAATACTCTCTATTTTCTAATGTTAATTGTTTTTTTTTCTGTTAGAAACTTGATTTTCTATTTTTTGATGCTGATTGTTGTACTTTTTGTTTTCAGCTTCTTCTTTATATAATTTCTCACTGCTATTATAGTAATCCCCTCTTTTTTCTACAATTCTTTTAAATGTGATCTGATAGTTATGGGCTCCCCTTGGAAATTGACTTATTCTCCGTTTTGATCAACTACTTTAAGCTTAATACTATCAATTGTGTGTGTATTGATTGGTAAATAGATAACGTTCGAGAAATTCTCACTAATCCTAGGCCTGGAAGCAACGTTCGGAAAAATCTGGTGTATTTGGTGTTTGGTGGTTTGGAATTAGCGTAGGAACCAGTTACAACGTTACACTCAAAACAAATTGCAATCACTTCAATCATGCTTACAGGCTTTTAAGATATATGAAGCGTATTTGCTCTATGAATTCCAGCATTAAAGCCCAATAATTCTCTGATGGTATTTGGTTTTGTGAAATCAACTCCTTCTGTAACAAGCATTCCACATTTCAGAGTATTGTTATTGGCAGCAATAGAAATTTTGACGTCATTTTCACTATTCTTCAGTTTTCTCGTTGAAAAGTTATTTGCATTTTCAAGCTCATATGATCCAATTCTAAACGAAGGTGTCCACAATTAATGGTGTTATACTGCGGATATTGATTATAATTAGACCTAATATTACGACTGCTACCAAAATATTCCTCTAATTTTTTAAGTGGTTTCAAGTTACTAAAACTATCAGAAAATATTGCATTGCTACCGTATTTTTTATATGCTGCCAAATGGATACCTGAACCATCCGAATCATCCAAATCAACTATTTCACATTCGGTGAACGTTATTTGCTTGGGTAAATTGTTTTGCATGAAAACTCCTCTGAAATTATTGATTTTGAGGATTTTTGCAAATTTTGACAATTCAATATTTCTCAGTGCATGTTTTGGTAGCTATTCTATTAGTTTTCTCGATGTGTTTTTGGTGTAGATAAGTAAAGACCCAATCCTTTCTTATATGGTTTCAAATATAATCCTTCATCTGACGCCACAGACTCCACAATTTCATTATTTTGTTGGTTTTCTTTTAATTGCTGATTGATGAAACCTTACAAAACGTTCTAAGGAAAACTTATTCGGAGGGCTAGAGATGGGAGTAAGTGAAGAATAATCATCAACGTGATCTTTTACAAGAGCAAGCTGCTGCAAGAAGTGATACCCCAATAGATACACTTTCACAAACTAAAACTGAAATAGCACATAATAAAAACTTTGGGGAGTTACCTCAATCGCTTTGATCCATTATTTTAAAAATATATCAAGGAAGTTATAACACGTCCAAATGAAATAGATGAGACACATGGTATTAATTATAGAGGAACACCTGATCGTGAATATTGTGGAATGGGTGATGAAACTGTTGATTTTTATGATGAAAATATAATTATTGATCAAAATAATTTTCCTGCAACAATCAACTCACTTGAACTTATATTCAAGAGAGAGCCAAAGGAAGAATATGCAGAAAATGATTTATATCATTATAAAAAAATATTGAATATTACCAACTCAACGCGTGAAAGTAACATCTGCACAGGGAAACTTAAAGGTAGCAAAGCAAAAAAATATGGATATAGTAGGCCCATTATTGAAAGTCAAGTCTGAGAAATATCTTGAATTGGCTACTAGCCCAGTCTCTTCGACTAAAGATCTAAAATTACTACGCATGAATAACGTATCTGGCTCGGGACTTCTAAAAAGTGATGATACTAAAAATGTTGTATATGAATTCTGGGATAATCCAAATGAAATGGTGAATAAATTGTGAGAATATATAGCTTTTAGGAACGCTGGTAACAATAATCACAATAATGAAATTATTTCGATAATTGAGGGATTGGAAGAAGCTGAGAATATTGCATGATAATCAGTTGCAAAATGCCACTGGACAAGTTTGGACATTATAGTGGCGCTGTATATCATAATAAATTTGGGTGTTGTAATTATAATGATTCTGATAGCAGCAGCAATGATGATGAAAAATTGATATAAGTTAGCACTCCTACGTCAGATCTCCACGCGGTAAATGGGAAATTTTTGTATGACAAAATCTAATCAGTCGTAGACTCGCTTGATAGCAAAATAAATTTGGTTGATGATAAAGTTATTGAGCACATATCAAACGCTGATGAGAAGATTAAGAAAGCTGATCAAATAATAAGGAGTGTTGAGGAAGATTTGGCTATTCTTTTCAAATAATTGAATATTTATGATAAAACACAATAGAGAATATGTCATCATATAATAAACGTGAAATAGTTGAAGAACTTCATAAGCCAGCATTTCAAGAGAAGGCGAGTGATAATCAAAGGATTAGATGAGGCTTTTGAGGCTGAATCAGTTGAACTGACACCATATGCTAAATCAAACCAAAATTATAATTACCTACTGATAGTAATTAATATTTTTCCAAAATTTGTTCGTGCTAAGCCTATTGAACATAGATCAAGTATTGAAGTGTCTAACGCCTTGGAAAATTTTTTTAAAACGAGTAAGCGAGTATCAAAGATCTCAAACACTGATTTGGGAAAAGAATTCAATAATGCAGATTTAGAAAAATTTACAAAAAAATATTGGATGAATCACTATTTTGCAAAACAAGCTGTAGTCCGGTCGGCATGTCGAAAAATAGGGGCAAATTAGGAAAAAATGCGAACTTGATGAAACTTTGGTATATTGTTTTCGATCACCTAATAGTGTTATATGTATATTTCCGACCAAAATTTCGCGAAGCAATTTCCAGGGGGAGAAAAAAGCCACGAAATTTTGGCACTTTTTTCAGTTTTCGTCCTGTAACTTTTTCCCCTTCATTCCTACGCCTTAGCTCATCTAATTTAATTTCGTAGAGCATCAAATTTTCAATATGTTTGATCCAAAAAACTTGTTTGTAGACCCATTAAGTTTCAAGATACAGCACTTCAAAAAAGTGAAAATTTCTTAAAATCTAAAAAAAACATTAAAAATGGGGGTTTTCGCTGGATATCTTCTATTTTTCAATTTTTTTTTATGGTACCTAGTTTCATTCTGGCGCAGAAATCAATCAACAACCCACCATTCAAAATTTCAATTGCATAGTTCTTATACTTTAAATTTTATTGACATCTGAAAAAACCCCGATTTCGTCACTGACTCGCTCACTGATGATTATCAAAATTCTTGGATTACTTCTTGAAGTCCTAGAATGCTGAAATCTGGTATGTAAGCTAGTATTAGTACACAAGTAACAACAAAATTCTAAAACTTGAATCTTCTACTCCCAACCACTTAAACTAGGGGATGGAAATTTGTCTGAGACTTCCACAAATTTCGATGCTAGAGATCTAAATATTGATACAGAGAGTCCTTGTTATGAATCATAGTAAAATAAGAACTTACTAAAAGAAATGAAATCCCACCAAAAACATTTTTATGTAAAATGTTGTCAAGACGATACCATATGGCTCGCACTGTCAAAGAGTTATTAGATCCTATGTAGAGCCGAGCTTCTAACTCTACACGCTCTAATTCTACAAGCCATAACTTCACAATTCTACACCTCAGTCAAAATATGCGATTTGGCCATTTTGATACATTCACATGGGCATAGAGTGAGAAATTTATTCACTATTCATTAGTTTTCTGTTATGCAATAGTCCTAATAGTTCCCTTCTAAATGAGTGGTGGCCAGACAGGTAGATGGACAAGGAGGCTTGTAGAATTGGAGCATGCAGGATTAGAGACTTGGCTCTCAATCTGACAATTTTTTGACAGTGCGAGCCATATGGTCTCGTCTTGGCAACATTTTACTTAAAAATATTTCTGATGGGACTCCACTTCTTCTAGTAAGTTTTTATTTTACTATTATTTATAACAAGTAGTCCCTATATTTATTTTCAGACCTCTAGCATCAAAATTTGCGGAAGTCTCGTACAAATTTCCTTCCCCTAGTTTAAGGGATTGGGGGGTGAAAGTTCTAACTTTCAGAATTTTTTTATTGTTTGTGTACCAATATTAACTTACATACCAAATTTCAGCATTCTAGGACTTCAGGAAGTAACCTGAGAATTCTGATGATCATCAGTGAGCGAGTCAAGGACGAAATCGGAGTTTTTTTAGATATCAATAAAATTTAAAGTATAAGAACTATGCAACTGAAACTTTATGGCTGGTACCACGAGCTCTAGTTTTGGCAATACTAGGAGCATTGTGTCAAGATGTGTTTCGACGCAACTGAAATTTTCCTAAATACTTTAGAAAATAATTTCAGATACAAATTACGGAAACACATATTTGTACAAAACTCATTTAAATATACATAGCTAGTATAGCCTAAAACAGAGCTTGTGGTACCAGCCAATATGTTTAATAAGTCCACTATTGACATCATATCCCGAGAATTTTGTTTACCTGGTATAATCCAAATCCAAGTTATGAGGGTTCAAAAAAACTACGAAGCTCTTCGAGAAAGGTAGGTAGTGCTGTTGCGCTTTGCTTGGCTTGTCTTGGCGAGGGCACTACCGTGCCTCCAAATATGGTGGCATAGGTAGGCAGGGTGAGGAGTGGGTTGTTGACTGATTCCTACGTCAGAATGAAACTAGGTACCATAATACCATATATAATGTTGAAAAATCAAACATATTTAGCGAAAACCGCCATTTTTCATGTTTTTTCAGATTATCAGGAGTTTTTCACTTCTTTGAAGTGCTGTATCTTGCTACTGAGTGGGTCTACAAACAAGTTTTACGTACAAATTTATCGGAAATTTGATGCTCTACAAAGTTGAATTTGATGATCTAAGGCGTAGGAATGGAGGAGAAAAAGTTACAGGGCAAAAACTGAAAAAAGTGCCAAAATTTCGTGGTTTTTTCCTCCCCCTGAAAATTGCTTCGCGAAATTTTGGTCGGAAAACATGGGAATAGCACTATTGGATGATCAGAAACAACATAGCAAAGTTTCATTAAGTTTGCATTTTTTCCGACCTCAAAGTACATTTCGACTGGACTACTGTGGAAGCTTCTATCGTTTAACACGTGAATAGAACTTTGGGCAATATTATGTATGAATAATTCAGTCTGCAGGGGTCTTACGAATGGTTGAAATCACTGCCAATTGTTATTTCGGAATATAATAAAAAAAAGCACAGTACTACTCGCAAGAAACCTATTGATGTAAATCTAGATAATGAGAAAGATGTATTGAAAACTGTTTATAGCCATATTAAGATAGTTCCAAATAAAAAGCCCAAATTTCATCTCAATGATCTGGTTCGAATCAGTAAAAATCGTGCTGTATTCTCAAAAGGATACACGCAGAATTGATCAAATGAGATACTCATAATGGAAAAAATCCAATTAACAAACTCAATATCATATGTTATACAAGATAGATCCAATCAAACCATTCAGGGGGCTTTTTAAGAACAAGAACTCCAGAAAGTAAAACATCCAAATGTTTATTTGATAGAAAAAATTCTAGAGAAACAGAATATATGTGTAATGGTCAGGCTTTTCTGAAGACCACAACAGCTGGATTGATAAAGAAGAAATTGCGTGGACAATTTGACGATGAGAGTTTTTGATATAAATATTGCTTCTATCAATACAAACACACAGTTTGCTTGCAACATACTCATCAATAAGATATGAACAAGATTGGACAATGATTGCCGCAGATATAATTGATATTAAAAGTTCTCACATTAATAAAAATGATAATTCATTATTAAAGAATCTGCGAGTTTTGATCTTCAAACCAATGATATCAAAACTGGTTGCTTCATTCAACCATTTGCATATTCTTTTCTAAGTGAAAAAAGTGAATTGGGAGTGCTGTCTCAACAAGATAATGATCGTTTCCAATGGAACTTTGGAGATATTCCATATCGAAAGCAATGCAAAGCTTTGAAAAATGTCATAAATAATCATGAAAAAGTGTATATGCCTGGTAAAAATAAGAAAGTGTGATGAGAAAATTTTCTGAATAATGAATATGAAATAATTGATATCCAAAACTCACATTTTAATTGATTATCATATGTTATAGTCCGTGAGACAGCGCCTAAATTTTTTGTTGATTACCGCTCATTTGAAACTTTGTGAGTGGCTTCATTGTGATGAGTCCGACAACTTTTTCATTTAGCAAAATTCTAGATTTGGGGGCGTTTTCCAGCGAGTGCTAATTAATTGAAAGAATATTGCCGTAATGCTGATCTGTACACTAATCGAAAGATTTTTTGATAATAAAATGAGGGAAAAATATTGTCCGACATGAATATTGAGACTATCGGTGAATCCGACAAGCCGCACTTGTCATAAGTATGTTGGTACTAATGGTAAGTATGTTGGTACTTATGACAAGTCGGACTCACCGGTAGCCTCAATATTCATGTCGGACAATATTTTTTCTTCATTTTATTATCAAAAAATCTTTCGATTAGTGTGAAGATCAGTATTACGGTAATATTCTTTCAATTAATTAGCCCTCGCGGGTAAACGCCCCCAAATCTAGAATTTTGCCAAATGAGAAAGTTGTCGGACTCATCACAATGAAGCCACCCACAAAGTTTCAAGTGAGCGGTAATCAACAAAAAATGTATGCGCTGTCTCACGGACTATTAATGAAACACCATGTAATTTAATTCTCAATAATTGTACAATAAGGAATATTCTTGGTTGGAAGAAATGATTTTGTGATAGATTTGATCCTTTTAATGCTATAATATATTTCTACTAGAGTGAATTCCCATCAAATTGGTGTGACTATGGAATCTTACAAAGATATCTTTCTTACCGAGCGCATTTACAGAAGAACTGGTCAGATATTTATGAGACAGAAAGATATGTCATGATTAAGGATTGTTGATGTGTGGAAGTTGTGATTATAATACTAGTATACAGTGTGAATTAAGGAATATATTCAATTACAATATTTGTTTTATTTATTGTTACAAAATATTTCATCTAGAAGAATTTACATCATGTTTGTATCTGAATTTGCTTACGTGGCTCACAATTTGATTTATTCCATAGATGAATTATTTCACTTACACACTCCATAAACATATTACTTGCGGGCTTTGCAAATTTCAGATTTGAAGTTAAAAATTCATCGCGAGTTGTTATTATCTTTCTTGCCGAGCCTATTTACAGGAGAACTGGTTAGATAATTATGAGACAGAAAGATATGTCATGAATAATGATTGTATCCAACAATCATTATTCATGACATATCTTTCTGTGTAAAAGTTGTAATTATAATAATTGTATATAGTGTAATACTATTGTTTAAATGAAAATATATCCAATTTTAATATTTATTTTTGTACTCCAAGGAGTGAATAAAAAATTTAATCCCTCATTTCAGGGACTTAAGTTTGAGTTTAGTCCCTCGGGATCTAACATGATCAAGAATCCCAAGGGACTGAAGTGATCAGATCTTTTTGACAGCAAGCTTATTTACTGAACAACTGCTGTAGCCAGCCTTGTAACTAAAGTGAAGTTACTCAACATTTTTGTATCAAGTTTGTAGTTGTCAAAATTGTAAGATTAATTAATCTGCTTTTAGACTATTGTGATTCACTATAATACGGTAGTGCGAAAAATAGCGTAGATAACACATGACTTAAGGGGGTAACTCGAAGACTGGCCGTATCTTTTATAACATAAGTACTTAAACTTTTGTTAAAACAATTTACAATGGATATTGACAATAAAAAAAATACATTTTCTATTTATTAGTGAATCTGACAGTTTCTTTGAAACGGATATCAACAAAAATTGAATAGAATGTTGTATTTAGCCGCTCAGTTGATTTTTGTGAAAATAGTTGAAGCAGATCTGGCAACGCTGTTTTCTTTGTAAATTGTTCTGAGCATGGCGTAAAATACCTTAATTATTTTATAATAGCTCTAATATAGTGGTGAAGAATGGAGAAACATAGTGTGTGTGCCACATACGATTGTATCATTTTAATATACAAATTTCGCTTCTAAATCTATATTTTTGAGATAGAAAAATTTGAATTTCTTATTTTTTCGCGGTAGAAGAAGTGACCTCTAGAACAATATAAAGGTCATGAATGACGTTTGGCAAGCGGCGTTGTCGCTTCTTTGATGGCTATGCTTGAGAAATTATAACTTGGATGTTTTCATATTATTTTCCTTATAATTCAAAAAATACGTCGGTGAAGTGTGCTTTTCTTTTATGAAAATTAAACATCGATTATTAGTGGACAAGAAGGAAGTTGATTTTCGGCAGTATCTAATCGTTAAGTTCCATTAATATTCCAATGAAATAATCTTACTGCAATCTGCCATAAGACACTGTGTTATTTTAACGTTATTAAAACTATTATTCTTTATTTAAATGATCCATAAGATGTTCTCAGAATCTTTTTGAGTCGAATATGTGTATCTGATCTGTAACTTGCTACAAAATTAAAAATTTTATCTTATACCAAGTATGTTCGAGTAACCCCCTTAAGTGCCCTCAATCCCTCAGGTGAGTATTGCCCTCGACTGCGTCTCGTGCAATAAACTCTACCCTCAGGATTAAATCTAGCACTTAAGTCCCTCGTTATATAATATACTATTTATATATTGCCTCAAAATATTTCATTGAGAAGAGTTTACATCATGTTTGTATCTGTATGTGCTAACTTGGCTTACAATTTGGTGGCGTCATCAGCAGCAGCTTCGGTAGAGGCAGAAGGAGTGGGGCAAGAAATGGGAATTTTGATTCATGATTATGACGAAACAATGGTAACAGGGATGAGGGTTGGGTAGGTAGGGAGAGGTTGTATTCTGGTATGGACATTTTATTCGATCATGCTTTGGAACTAGTGTTTTCAATATTTCTTCATACAAACAGTATTCACAGTTATGATTAGGTGTATCTGTTTCAACATATCATGAAGGGCATTCATATTCAACTGGTGTAGGCATTTTCAATGATGATTGAATACTTAGCGCAAACTTACTCTTATATTTATACCCAATAAAAATTATAGAATATGCCATTAAAGAATACAAAAAATAATTTACATTCAAAATTGTATTCTAAACTTATTGGATATTAACATTATGAATAGAATTGGATTCTACATCCACGGCTTTCCCTTTTCTTCCATTTGAAATTATGTAGAGTTTATTGTTTTCCGCATCCTTCAATATTAACTGTAATGTTTGATCATCTCTTTGATTGTATCTTCCACCCAAATACATTTTGAACTCCACCAATTCTAATTCTCCCATCATATTCAGTATCAGCATTTCAATATTTTATACAAAATACTTCTCACTACTTTTTAGGCTACGCAACCCAATGAACTCTTTTGATTGGATGAGTGTGCTGATGGCGTTGTAGTTGTTGAAAGTAGACATATTGAAGCTTTAACAGTTGCAAAAAATAAATCCAAATATTTTATTTTATTTTCATAATTTTGATAGCAAATTTTTTAGCTGTTTCAAAATACTTGGAGCATTGTATTCCAAATAATAATACGTCAAAATGTGATGCTCTAACAACTTGTCTTATTTGCTCACTTCATTCATAAAGAATATTATTTGAAAAAAATATATAAAACCATTTATGTATTGGGAAACTCCATTAATGTTTTGTGAAATACCCGGAAATTGTGTGTTAATTGAAGCGTGACATGATATATTAGAGTTCAACTCACTAAATATCGCAGAATAATCACTATCATGGAATATCTAAGTATTCCCCAAATGTATGAAGATTATACCCTTCATCAGAGGCGGCTCTAGCCTACTTAGCGCCGGGGTTAATTTTGATTTATAGTCTTTCTTCAAAATTTTCATGTCCAAAATCATTTTATTAGCCCTAATAAAATATTTTCTTGATAAAATTAGTATTCAGTGGAAAATAATTATTTCTGGGGTCCAGCTGCCGCCCTCAAGGCCTTGGCGCCGGGGTGCCGTGCACCCCTTGCACCCTTGCTCGAGACGCCCCTGCCCTTCATATTTTTGATGTTTGGGGGTAAGGAGATTCGATAAATTGATTGTTTCATCTCTGGCCATGAAATAATATATAATTTATCATCCATTACTAGAACAATATCGTTATTCGGTCTATGATAGACAGCAGATAAGCATTTGAAGTTTTTTGGTATGAAAGGTAGCCAGTTCAGTGAATTCATTGGTTGTGTGTGAAAATTTTCTTCGGATAATTTTTTGATCCAAAGCCATTTGTCATGAAAATTGATTAATTTATCGTTTATAACTAGAAATTCAGTCACATTTTCCAAATCATATAGATTCATTTAATTAGATGTGGGTGTTAAGGTTGTCGTTTACCTAAATCATGGAAACATGGTTACGCATATCTAATTATTTCTCGTCACATAGATTATTTCTAATGATCAAGTAGTGCTTCTGATAGATGAATCTTCAAAGCATGGAACCTGCTTCCCCGATTTTCAAAATTTTTATCAATTTGTTGTAAAAAGAGTCATACATTTTGCAATTTTTACGCATATATTTCTCATATAAATTCAATCATCTTGCTGTAAGTGGCATATTAAGATTATTTCATTGGATTTTTTTTTGATAATATATAATATATACGTTAATAGTATATGAAAATGAGAATGCATTATTCCAATTTTATTTATTTATAAATATATGAACAAAAAACTGGAAAATTGAGCTCCACACGGATATCTAATTTCTGCTTTCATGAGACTACTGTTTGTTGAAACTCTTCCTCAGTATATTGTAAATCACTATATTTTTGGAATCATGTGAGCGGAATCTTGGAATTGCTTATATTTTTCGAGAAATAAGCACATTAACTGCAATAAACAAATGATATTTTACGACATTCTATCATAGTTCAAGATACAAAAATTTACATATGCCTACCTCCAAGAATAATCTATAGAACGTACTACTTCAATTTTCAATCATTCCACTGTGATTTTAGATGAACGCAAAAATTTGTTGCAAAAAACAGAATATACTTCTCAAAATATTTCGTCTGTTATACTCAACCTCTGCAACCAGCTTCAATCTGTTATTTTCGTCTTGCAACTTTCATAGAATATCAGAATGAGTTTTCATCACAATCATGTGAATTATGTTTAACTATAATATGAAGATGCAAAGGCATTATTAACAAAGAAAGTATAGTGCTCATCCATAATGCAGATTTACATATGTCCTCAAGCAGATTTTACTTGAAATCCTAGTAAATGTTTTGATAGCGCTAGGATTTCAAAGTCTAACCGAACACATTATGATCGTCATACTTCCAAGTATTAAACTTACAGCAGATTATCAATGGATTAAAAAAGAAAATTGTGTCTATATTCGAAATTAGTATTTTTGATTTCCAACGGAAAGTATTGATGATAAAATTAGAAATTCAAATAATGAACTCGATTGTTATATGAAATAAACAATTACTGAATGATATGAATATTCCCAAGTTACTTATTTTATAATCTCTTTGAACATGTTGATCTAAGTATTATATTTTTCGACGAGAAATTCATCAATATATCTAAGAAGTAGACAGTTCAATTTGAAAAATTTACTTGTTTGTAGTCATCCTCCAACAAATAAAGTCGTATTTTATATAATTTCTAGGAATAATATTCTCTTCACTGATACAAGTCTGCTCCATAACATTCCGTTCACAGATTCATATTATTTAATCATTCAATCCTGTCCTGAGAATAAATACAGAAAATATCGTTATTTGTATACGACGATTAGTTACTAGAGAAAAAGTATTGATACGAAAATTATAAGTATACCACAACATCTTATTGATAAAGCACAAGCAGCTACTCTCGACTTGTCATTTGCAAAATCAGAAGATTTAAAAAAAAATTAGTTATGAAAAATTTTTAATGCGGAAAGTTTGAATGCAGGTATTATGAAAAATGCAGTGTGTGGCAAGGGACAATACACGATTTCAGCCGAGAGTGATGCCGGCCCTCGCTTCGCTCAGGCAGGCAGCGCTCACCCTCGACTGAAATCGTCTAGTTTCGTCCCTAGCCACACAATATACTATTGTTTGTTATCATGCTTTTGCTTGGCAGTTGTCAAAACCGTTACAACGTTCTTGCAAGAACACAACCTTGATTAGATTTCCTGTAGAAAATTATTTCTATTCTTGACGTTTTCCACTCAAGTTTTTCTATCAAGTCTACAAAAAAATACCATGTTCAACACGAAAGAAAAGTGATATTACTTTGCTCGTGTGAATTTAATTTACCCGTTGCTCTCGCTCATGAATTGAAACATTTACACTCTCTACTTGTTAAACAATCTATTATTCAAGTATTCCATATGCAAAATTATTTCCATAATCGAATGATAGAATAAAAAAGATTCTCTATTTGAAATAAGAAAATTACTGCCACCTTCCAATTTAACTGGAAGAAATATCATGAAAATATTTTTTTTAAAAATTGAAACAAAATATGTACATTATGGTAACCAAGACATCAACAGAAAATCAATCTTTCCGGTACTAGTACTGAAAAATAATTACTTTTCGGTACTAGTACTAATAAATTTGTAGCCCAAAGATTAGGTATATAATTTTTCAAACAGTATATTAATGAAATTATAATTACATGAATATGAGACTTAATTAGGCATAATAATTACTAGTTGATATTTCGAAACTTATTTTTTTACAATAATTTCAAAATTAATATTACAATTATAACAATTATTAACAGATGGTCCAGATAGTCCAGACACAGATGGCATAGAAACTTCTGAATCAAATATTCCGTTTATACAGTTGTTAACATCTAGCGGCTTAGAACTAGTAGTGGTAGATTCCTTTGAATCTTCACGTGATACAATTTTATTTGCAATATATTTTTAATTTCGATAGAATCTTCAATGTAGCCTTCAGCAACAGCTGAAGACTTCCATCCCCCGTGGCGCTTTATTGTTGTTAAATTTGCTCCTGAATCTGCTAAAAAAGATGCAGAACAGCGTCTAAAGCAGTGACCTGTACACATCGAACAATCTTTTAAGTTAAGAAATTGAGCAATTTTAGTCGGTATTTTGCCCATAGTGTGTGAGCCAACTGGCTGTACGGTACATTTCCATTTTTTATAAAATATAAATAATCGACGGTGTCCAGTATGTCCAGGACGAAGGCTCAAGTATTTTCTGAAAATATCGATAGAATTGTATGGTGCATCTTCTGGAGCAGTGATAGTAAAGACTCTTTCAATTTAAGTCTTGGTGACCGGCACTTTTACTATTATTAAGGATCCTAGGTCTTGAATATCATCTATAGTCATAGATATTAATTCTTGTCGACGACAAGCACCGGCAATACCCATTATTGCTACAACCTATTACAGAGAAGGGTGTTAATAAAGTCAACAATGAATCACACGCAATGTAACGTGATTCACAAAAGTTTTTCCTAGAAATTATCAAAACTATAACTTCAAAATATATTGTGAGAAAAACATCTGTTTATAGTTTTAAATTTCATGGAAAAAGAAGTGAATAGAAAATGCATGGAGCTAGCTCACATATTCATTAAATCATTTAGAATTTTCTCAATTTTACTTACTTGTACAAAGTAACAAGTAAGTATTGTGAGACCGAAATGATTCACTTATCGGGATTTTTATAGAAATATTTGTTTTGAGCATTCCTGAATCCATTTTGACTATTTTTGGCTTGATGTCGGAACGTATGTTCGTGCGTTCGTACGTGTGTGCGTGCGTAACTTGCAAATCTCAGAACTTGTTGAACGTATATTGTTTAAATTTTGCATTTGGGACTGATATAGGGCCTTGTTGTGCACCTCGCATCATAGATTTAATTGTCTGTAGCGGGAGTGAACTTTACTAGAACCTTTTTCAGGGGTGGGCTGCCAAACTTTAAATAACCGGCTCGCTATTATTTCGAAGAAAAAAAAAACGGTGAATGAGTAGGTACATTGTCTTCATTCATTTTTGTACAGTATAAAAAATATAATATAAATGACAAAACAAAACATCTATTGCAGGAATTAGCAGAACAATACATTTATTGCACAAAAAAACTAATAAACTCCAAATTTAACGTACTATGCTATGCAAATGCATAGTTAATTAATTAATTATTGCAGAGTCTGTATGCCTTGTTCATTTGCAGCAACAAGTGACAAAGGAAATAATAAAGCCGACGATACAATGTGCAGTGTGCCGAAGCTTCACAACTTGTGACTCATTCACAAGCAAGAGCCAAGCACTTCACATTTTACGTACGCACATGATGTGTGTAGTGTGTTGCGCTTGTGCACATGATATGATTGCGAGTGTGTGGTACATTGGAGCGATGTGCAAATTTTGCAGACACATACAATTAAAATAGCTCATTCTTTGGTTTCACGTGTAGTTTAACAAGCGGCTCGCCGAGTTTCAAAAATTTCAACAACCGGCTCGCGCGAGCCGGACCGAGCCGGCTCCAGCCCACCCCTGGGTAGAGCCTACTAACTACTTGAAACTGCACCAATCTTTCTGGACCCAGCAAAATATAGACCAATTACATGTCTTCCGACTGCATACAAGATACTCACTTCTATTCTCACACATAGAATAAACCAATACCTGGAAAAAAACAACCTGATGGCTAAATAGCAAAAGGGAAGTGGGAAAAACACTGGGGGATGCAAAGAGCAATTAACAATTGACGCTTCAATTATTGAAGAAGCGAAAACAGACCACAAGAATCTATATATAGGATATATAAATTACAAGAAAGCCTATGATAGTGTGCCGCATGACTGGCTAATAGACATACTTAAAGTGTACAAAATTCATCCCTATATAATAAAAATGCTAGAATTCATGATGGGAAGATGGGAATCGAAATTAGTGATAAACAATGACAGTGCAGTATCACAGCTATTAGGATAAGTAGAGGTTTATTTCAGGGTGACTCCCTGAGCGCACTATGATTTTGCCTTGCCCTAAGTTCTCTATCTATCTTAAACAGCAAAAATTACAGATATACGTTAACGAGATCCAAGCCCCCGATATCTCACTTGATGTATATGGATGATATTAAGATCTTTGCGGCATCCAAACTGAATTTACATGAACTTATTCGAAGTATAGAAAACTTCAGTAGGGATATAGGTATGGAATTTGGAATGGATAAATGCAAGACAAACGGGATGAGAAAAGAAAAATGGGGAAAGATCCAGTAATACAAAACACATGCAGGGTAATACATAGAAAATCTATAAAAACAGGATACTAATAATTACTTGGGAATGGAACAGAAAAATACGAACACTCATAAAGTCATGAAGGAACAGGTGACAAACGAAATGATTACAAGAACAACACAGATCCTGAAAACGAAATTGTCGGCAAGGAATAAGAGTGAGGCGGTGAGCACATACACTATGCCTGTGATCACATATAGCTTCGGCATACTTAAATGGACAAACACGGACCTACGAGACCTGAATAAGAGGCTACGAGTAACGTTTACCAAATTTCGAGATCACCATCCTAGAAGCTCTATTGAGAGACTCCATTTCCCTAGATCACATAGTGGACGAGGTGTAACGGACCTGTGTAACGCCTATCTCAAGCAATTAGACAATCTTCGGAAATACCTCATAATGGAAAGTACTGGTATCAAATATTATAAAGATATATATATATATATATATATATATATATATATATATATATATATATATATATATATATATATATATATATATATATATATATATATATAGATATATATATATATATATATATATATATATATATATATATATATATATATATATATATATATATATATATATATATATATATATATATATATATATATATTCTCCGTGTAATTTTTTTGAACGTCATTGCTGTTTTTAGTGCGCTGGGGTAGATATGATTTCCACTGGTCCAAATGTCATGTTTGACATGCATAGTGCTGTTGCATTTGTATCAGCTATTACTATTTCTTTGTGCAAGTCGGATTCTTCCGCTCTCTCTACGAAAAACATTCTCAGTGTTTGTACTTGCTTGCAGCATCTGTTCGGTATACTCGATATGCCTCTGCCTCCTTGATTTCTTGGTGGATGAAAACGTTCTTTTGCACTACGCATTGCGTTATTATCATTTCTATTACTATTATGATTATTATTTCACATTTTTCTGCATTCCTACTAGAAAAAAGGAATACTACAGCATATAAAATGCAGGTTAGTACCCTCGCGTCTTTCTATTTTTCTATTTTCATCAGGTCTTGCCAGGAACTCTTCGCACTATGCTGCAGGTGATTATTATCACAACTTTTTGAATTGAGATGTACAGATTTTTGTTTAATTGCAGTTGTTCCGGGCCATTATATAGTTTACGTGGGATTTCACCAGTTCACCCAGCAATTACAAGTACATTTCCATCTTCCACATATCTTTCACTCCATCCGCAAGCGGTAAGTATTTATTAATCTTTTCTTCTAAATTTTATCAGGTAGTAGTACAGCTATGTAGATAATGTAGGTGATCTTCTCTTATTTCAGGGTGACAACAATGTCTGGAATTTTATTGTTTATTGTCTTGCCCGTGATTATTTTTCTGTTCCAGTATAGCCGAACTTATTCATTTTCGCAGACTGGCGATGGCTCGTATTAATAATAAGGCACGTATGAATAGTCTGATAAGTATTTGAGCTTGAGTGCTTGATGTATTATGCACGCCACTTTGTTATGCCTATCCAGGTATTGCTTCGGCGTGAGGACTAAGCAGCCTCCTATAATATGGTCTAAGGACTCCTCTTTATCCCCGCACACCCTGCACTTCATATTTGTGAGAGAGCCTTTCAATATCTTGTATCTATAACTTCTAGTTGATATTGTCTGGTTTTGTATAGGCACCATAAACCCTTCAGTTTCTTTGTAAATATTGCCTGTGCGTAGCCACATTTGGGATGCCTCTGTATTTATTATGTGACTACACACAAACAATATTTACAGAGAAACTGAAGTATTCATAGTGGCTATACAAGAGCAGGTAATATCAATCATTATTATCAATATTATTATTTTGGTTTTTCACAGAGTAGAAACATCAGGATCACAGAGTCCCAGCTGAGGCAGTAAGTACAATACTTGTTGAAATTACAGGGAGTGTTGGGGTATCCTGTTGTATCCTGTAAGGCTCATGCTTGACTCTGCTGTCCTGCTGCATCTACTCCGGGCTGCGACTCAGATAAATATACGGTCCCTAAAACAAGTATACTCTGTCCTTCTCTCTTCTCCCTTTATTTCTCCTCTTTTCTTTTGTTTCTTTCGTTCCGTACTATGTGATGTTGAGTACTTTTCTTACTATATGCGTTGTTCTTAGAATTGCGAATTTTTGTAATGTTTTATGGACATTACATTTTACATTTAATGAATCTGAACTCTTCTTCAGTTTTTTGGGAGTTTCTCCAGTAGCTTCTACTATTATTGGTACTATAAACACCTTTCTGTGATCGTTTTGGAGCTAACACTGAGCATTCTGAAATGATGTGATCTAGTGTTTCTTCATGTTTATCGCACATACGGCATTTGATATTTGCTACGGGTTCTTTCATAATTCTCTTTCTGTAGCTGCGAGCTCCTACTACCTGATCTTGTATGGCAGCAGCGAACCCTTCAGTTTCGTTGAATAGTGTGTCAGTTCTATGCCACATTAGCGATGCTTCTGTGTCTATGTGCTCTTTGTCAATATTTGCGACATATCTGCCATGAAGTGATTTTATTCTCCACATAGTTTTAGTTTGTTCTATGATTGGTACATTGAGACTGAGATTCAGTTCTTATTTTGCCACTTGTAACGGAGTTGAACCTTCATCTGCTTGGACGATTGTGAGGTGCATGCTAGATATTTCTGCTTTTCTATAGAAATACTCCCTTAATTGTGTGCCTTTCTTCTTGCTCCCTATGGAACATTAGGAATTCCTCTCCCACCGGAATATCTTGGCAAATGAAATCGTTCTACTGCGCTCTGAGGATGATGTCCTCTGAACTTCCTATATTCTTTTCAACGCGTGCAGTTTAGTGTCAGTCCAGTTGATTACTCCGATTACTGTAGGTGAGTATGACTGTTGAGTATGCATTCACTGCCTTTGATAGATTTCTGGCAGACAGTCCACTCCCTAGGAGCTGCGTAATCGATGGAGGTATGTGTTAGTAAGATCTTATTTACTGGCTTCCTCGTCTATTCCTCCGGATTGTGCATATCCAAGATATTTATATCTTTCTCCTGCACTCATCGGCTCAATCTTCCATTGATGCGTGATCTCATAGCCACTGTTCCTCTTCCATTCTCCTTTGTTCATTCTGCTTGTTTTGCACTTGTCCAATCCAAAGTTTTTTCGAACGTCTGTGCTAATCCGTCGAACACAGTCAAGTATTGTTTTGAGCTGTTCTTTCCTTTCCGTAAACAACTTCAGATCGTCCATGTGCCAGAGGTGCGTGAATTTTCTTTTATCAACTTAATATCCTTTATTAAGCAGGTTGAGTTGGACAGTGATTAGTTTTATCGCAAGACAGAACCATAAAGGGCTAAGGGCATCGTCCTGATAGATCTCTCGTTGGATATCGATATGCCCTACATTAGTTATGCCCTCACCTGTGTCAATTATAAGATTTGTATTCCATTGGACCATTGCATGCTGCATGAACCTTATCACATGTTCTTCTATTTTATATAGTCGGAGAGAATCCAGAAGTCAGGAGTGCGGTACACTGTCGTAAGTCTATGTATGCTGTGTGGAGTTCACCTTTGATTTTTATCGCATGTTTTGTTATGACTTTATCCAAGATGAGCTGTTCTCTACACTCTTGGAAGCACTTTCGACATCCATTTTGCTCCTTATCAAGCTTGTTATTTTCCTCTAAGTGAGCATATATTTTTTCTGCAATGATAGATGTCATAAATTTGTAAATTGTTGTTAGACACGTAATTGGTCTATACTTTGACGAGTCTGGACTGAGTACATTTGTTTTTGATATGAGTAGTTTGTTTTCGGTGGTCATGAATATGGGCCTGCTCTCTGGATGTTCTAGTATATTAGTGTATAGTTCTGCAAGTTTCTCATGTGTCGATACAAATTTCTTATACCAGAAATTATGTATCTTGTCTGGACCTGGCGCTTTCCATTCGTGCGATCTTTTCACTGCCTTCTCTAATTCTTCTTTGCTTACTTGCCATGTAAGCATAGTTTTGAGGTTGCCATTCTTTGCCATCTCATCGAAGTACCTTTTGTTGCATTTATGTTCTTCTGGTCTACCCCATATGCCTGTCCAATACTGCCTGATTTTATCTGAGTCTAGTGATATTCCCTCTGTACTTGCGTCGTCTATATCTTTAGCCATGGTCTTATAGGAGGCACTTCAATTTACATTGAACAGATAGTTGTGCTGCCTTCGGGTGTTACTTGTCTTATGTCTTTTCATTCTGGCAGCATATGCTGCTAGTTCCTGTTTGACTAGATCCATTATTGATATGTCTTCTGAGTTCTCATCTGACTTGTATTTCTCAATGATCTCTTCTGCAGCTTTTTCTGTCTCTTGGGTTCGGGCGTTAGAGTTGTGTGAGGATGCCTATCTCTTATCTGTGTTCCGCCCTCTTTCCCAGGCTGGTATTTCTTCAATGTCCACCAGTTTTGATTTTCTGTCCATGTAACTTGAGCGTTGTGACTGCTCCCACATATACTTATGTATGTAGTTGGGTGATGTTGATATTCACATCTATTTTGTCCTCCAATGCCTCATCCACTTTGGCTAGGATATCATTGATTTCTCTGTTCATTCTGAGTTTTTGGAGCTGAGGACGATATAATGGATCCATCTGATTAAACATGAGATATTAATTGATAAATTCTCCTTCAATTGGGCTGCTTTCTCTTGGGTTGTTTGTGTCTGCTTTTTCCTCTACTGGTGTTTCTTCTTCCGTTTCGGGTCCTAGTTCTATGACTACGTCATTCTTGATTCTATTTATTTCTTTTGCAAGCAGTCGATTATTTCGGAAGATTGATCGTTTTCGATCAATGATGCTCTGAACAGTTTAAGTGCTTAGTTCCGGGAACTCTTTCACAACTAGTCCATGCAGCTCTAGTACAAATGATCCCTGTTCGGTCTCTAATTTGATGAGTCTGAAATAACATGGAACTACATATTTATTTATTTCTACGCTCCAAGTAGTTCTTTGCCTCTTTCGGGAAGATGTAGAAGGCGAAGCTACTTGCTCAGCAACATTCACATCTTCAGCAGTCGGTGGTAGTTGATTAGTGCGCCTGATTCATTGTCCATTGACAAAGCGTGGGGAAAGGTGTGGCATTGCGGTTCCGATCCGGATCCTGCTGCTCGAGCCCGCACAAGTATCTCTTTTGTCTGATTCTAACAGCTCGCTTATTACACGCTTACTGAGAGGCTGGCACAGTAAGCGATTGGGTCCGTGAGCTCCCCTCCGGACTATGTTCCTCAGGTACCCAGCCCCTTCCACCACGACAAGGTGGACCCACGGGAGGGTTATTATTATTATTATCATTATTATCATTGTCATGATTATTATTATTATTGATATTATCATGATTATTATTATTATTATTTCCCCCTGGGAGTCCACCTCTCCGTGGTAAGGGGCTCAGTACCTACTGTTGCCAGCAGTGGGGAAGCGAACGGACCCAGGGGCAGAGTAAACTGCGTTAACAAATCTCGAAGAAGCTCAGGGAACTTCTCAAACAATTCCCGATGCTACACTTACAGCTCAGGAGAAGAAGGTCAATCCCCGGTTCCTGGTTGTGAAGCCTATTGGATCAAGTTTTGATAAAACTAGTCCTTTTCTAATAAATAAACTGCTTTATGGACTTGTAGAACAATTGAAAGACATTAGAAAGATAAAGGACGGATTTTTGGTACAGACAGCATCAAGCGCTCAAGGACATAGATTACTGGAGACTAGAAGATTGGGATCGATGGATATAGACGTGTCTCTCCATTTGACACAAAATGAATCGCGGTGTATTTTATACTGCAGAGATCTTTTGAACTGCACGGAATCAGAGATTTTGGGCGAGTTCAAAGCTCAAGGTGTGACGGAGGTTCGGCGTATCAAGAAGAAAATAAATAACATACTGAAAGATATGCCTGGCCATGTACATACATTTAACAGTGTCAAACCTACAGACAAAATAAGAATGGTGTACTACTCTCTGAATCTAAGGCTCTATATTCCTGCACCAATGCGATGCTATAGATGCCAGAAGCTTGGTCCTACCTCGAGGAGATGTTAGAATGATCAGGTATGTGCATGCGGCAGGCCTCTCCACGAAGGTACTGCAAGCGAACAACCTACGGTATGTGTCAACTGCAAAGGCAATCACACTGCAAGCTTAGGATTTGTCCAGAATATAAAAAGGAAACCGCAATTCAGGAATACAAAGCTAGAAACAATGTATCATACTTTGAAGCTGAGTCTAAAGTAGTAGTGCATACTTCGGCAGCAGGTGTATCCTGCGCAAATACGCAATCTTTGATGGAGGACATAGTTCCTCAAATTGTAAATGCAATGAAATCGGTTTTCGTTACAAGGACTCAGCTGAGGAAATAGTAACGAAGCAAACAAGAGAGGTTTCTAGCATTTTTGAAAGTATTGTGCCTGAAATCGTCAAAGATTTGCAGAGCTACTTCGTACCGAGAAAGGACTTTGCGCATCCTCAACGCTCAAAGCCTCTCTCTCGCCAAATGAGAGCACCCAGTCCGACTTCCTCCGAGAAGTCGGGCAAGCGACGTCGGAAAAAACTCTTTTCCGACGAGGACAAGGGAGATGCCTCAGGGGCATCTCAATCATCCACCAAAAGAGGGAAAGTTAGGCCGAAGGGTAAACCTAGAAAACCGCTGACAGTAACCTAGATCTATTTTATACCTCCTTCATTCATTATGAATAACATAATCCATTGGAATATATACGGCACGGTCTTTCATTACTGAGGACTGAAACTCCTGCTTACCAACCATAATCCCATGTGCGTGTGCCTCCAGGAAACACATTTTTTTCCAGGAGAGCCATACGCATTGAAGAGCTACGTGATCAAGAGAAGAGATGCGATACTAGCAGTGAGAAGAAAAGGAGGAGTTGCAATCCTCCTCAGGAACGATGCTTAGTCGGAACTAGTGAACATAGTCTCAAATCTTTAAGCAGTAGCCATTTAAATAAGAATTCCAATCAAAGTCACGGTGTATAGCATATACTTACCTGACGGCGATTGGGACATAAACGACATCCGGCACATTGTCGAACAGTTGCCATCACCATAT
Organism: Dromius quadrimaculatus; assembly: GCA_963989225.1. NCBI lineage: Eukaryota > Metazoa > Arthropoda > Insecta > Coleoptera > Carabidae > Dromius > Dromius quadrimaculatus. The sequence continues at coordinate 29,140,487 of OZ022325.1, forward strand.
CTATTGCTTGGAGATTCCAATGCACACAATGAGGGCTTGGATCACAGGGATTGAAGAAGTCAGGAGATAGGAAGATTCTCAGAATCATCGGACCATCTTCTCCTAAACGATGGTTCCTCGACGTACTGTAACGCTCGTTTAAACTCATTCTCTCTTATCGACCTATCCATCATCTCTTCTCGGTTGGCAAGCCGGCTCTCATGGAGAGTTCTCGATGATCTGCACGGTTGTGATCACTTTCTTATAGCGATCACTACTGACGTTGTTCGATCACAACGAGAATTTCCACCAAAATGGAAAGTTGGAATGGCCAATTGGTCTCACTTTGCCGCGTTTATCGATACTCCTGTAATGACAAACGACATCAATAATGATGTAGAGAATGTATCTAAATGCATACTTGATGCAGCAAAAAGCTATACCTCTTTTTTGAGTAAAGAAGGAACCTACAGCAGACGGATACTCTGGTGGAACTCTAAAGTCCAGCAGGCTATCAAGCTAAAAAAGAGCTCCTCTAACAAGTTTGAACATCATCCAACAGACGAAGACTTGATGAATTTCAAAAGAGCTAGGGCCTATTCCAGGAGGATAGTACTGAGGAGTAAGAAAGAGTCTTGGAGTTCCTATGTATAAAGCATTCAATCAGATACGACTGTTCAGGAATGCTGGACAAGGGTGCGCCGCATCACGGGTCCAGGCTGCCCTGATCAGCTGTCGTATCTGAAACGAGGCGTTTCTCGCCTCAAAACTTGTGAAGGAAACATCATTAAATTTTGAAACTGACGAATTACTGGATTACAACTCACCTTTCACACTTCTCGGGCTGGAACATGCGATGGCGCATGTCAAATCCTCCGCGCCTGGTCTGGACACTATAACAAACTCCACCTGATTTCAAGCTCTCTCTTCATTCTCTGTTCAACATAATTTGGGATCAACACACGTACCCAAAATCCTTGAAGGAGGCAATTATTGTCCCTATACACAAGCCTGGGAAGAATCCTCTCATTCCAAGCTTGACACTATGTCTGGGGAAACTACTGGAGCGAATGGTTAACATTCGCCTTGTGTGGTGTCTGGAAAATGATTTCCGCATTTCAGAACACCAAGCAGGCTTTCGCAAATTCAGGTCCACCACTGATCAAGCAGTATACCTAGAACACGCAATTCACACGGCTTTTGACGCTTGGGATCATCTGTTTGCAGTGTTCTCCGATCTGGAAAAGGCATACGATATTGTCTAGCGACATATCGTCCTGCAGAATTTGCACAACTGGAGATTCCGGGGTCATCTTCTAAAGTTCATCATGTCATTCCTCCGCAATCGCTTGTTTAGAGTCAGGGTCGGCAACACTTTATCGACGTCGAGAGCATTGGAAAATGGCGTGCTACAAGGCTCAACACTAAGCGTGACTCTATTTGCTATTGCGGTGAATGACATTGTCGCTGGATTGAACGATGGAATTGGTGTCCGCCTGTATGTTGATCATCTGGCCATATTTTGCGCGTCTGCAAAAATTAGAGACATCAACTGGCAACTGCAAGTAGCCATTGACCGGATCCTGATCAATGTTCAGAGCACCGAGTTCAAATTTAGCAGGGATAAAACCCAATGCATGCACTACTGCAGACTGAATCACCCCCATTATGGGCCAATGCTTCATATAGAAGACACTGCGATTTGATGTAAAGAGAGAGTCAAATTTCTAGGCTTGTGATTTGATCCAAGACTAGCTTGGTCGTACCATATGACCCAGCTGAAGGTGCAGTGCGTAAAAACAATAAATCTTCTGACAATTCTAGCTGGAACGAGATGGGGTGCTGAGCCCCTCACCGTGTTGCGAATCTATCAATCACGTGTACTGTCAAAAATTGACTATGGTGCGTTGTTAATTCATCTGCCTCACGAACTACTTTGAAGCAATTAAATTCTATACATAGTTCAGGAATAAGGCTTAGTATAGGAGCCTTTCTCACCTATCCAAACAAGAGCCTTTATTTTGAAGCTGGGTTACCCTCTCTGGTAATAGGGAGAAGGCGGTTAACAGTAACCTATGCCGCGTGAAAGCACAACGCTACCATGAAAACTACAATATTCTATTTTAGAATGATTACAGAAATAGAACCCTTAGCAAATCCCTCTGTAGTCGGGCTAAGGAACTTTTGAATAAAATAGAATACGAGATTAATGATGCCCTACTATTGCGTTTCGCTGAGGTAGCCCCATGGCTAATTTCATGTTGGAGTTATCCAAATATGATGAGCAACAGGATTTCCACGCGCTAATCATTCAACAGCTCCATTCAAAACTAGATAGATTCGCAACAGGGCTAGTCATATATACTGATGGATCGGAAACCGATCACGACTCTGGCTCCGCTCTCATCCTTAACGATGAAACTCACTTCTGGTCGTTGCCACAAGACTGCTCCGTGTATACGATAGATGCGTTCGCTATCGGGCAAGCCATTTATGCTTGCGGTCTCATTGATGAGTCTGATGATTTTACCATCGTTACAGACTCACTAAATGTTCTCAACCTTCGTACGGTGTTGGATTTCATTACACATTTAAGGTGTTCTGGTCAAAAAAGACCCGTCTCTCATTACACGATTATAACGCAGTCTTAATGTGGATCAGAAAATAAAATTTCATGAAACTAATTCAAGGACCATTTATTGATCAAAAAATTGAACATTATGTCATTTTCAAACAAAATCCAACAGAAAACAACCTATTTTTGACAGTTATCACAAAATTGAATAACATGAAACTTACAATAAAATTTATCACAATTATTGCAGATAATTAAACTTTGATTATCAGTTTTTGAACACAATTGTCCGCGCTCTTTTTTCTTGCTCGTGCTGTATGCATAGATGTATTTAGAGAACTCTTAGATGAGCGAGTTCTCCTAGATTGTGCGAATGAAGTTGAGGCTGAAGGTTAATTGGTCTGAACTTTTCCTTGGCTTTGTACCTTTTCGACAATGTCTAGCAGCTTGAGCATGGAGAAGATGAGTTCCTCTCTTGATATATGGACCAATCAAAGCTCTACCAAGATAGTTCAGGAAAATTCTTGCAAAGACAAGTTTCCTTACACGATATATTTATCTGAGTGAACAAGACTAAAGCGTTGTAAGCCGATATATCAAGCATATTATTAAAAACAACCATAGGCCACCTATTTGTTCTCCTCTTCGAGGTGTAACATGCTGAAAAATTCATCCATTGTACCTCTTGTAGCATTATAGTCCAGAATGATCAGGTTTTTCATCGTCTCTACAGCTTATTTTTTTATCCAAGTGAAATGTACCTTGAATTAGTACGCATTTATTTGGTTTCATCAAATACGATACTAGTGTAGTGTTTGAAGTGAAAGCAAATCCAGATGTGAATTTTGGTAATCATGTAGTACGTATATGGTCTGGCGGTATGCAAGGTTTGTTTTTTCAAATAGAGTTCGGTTTTGTTTGAGTTAATTTTGTCCAAGTTGATACAAGGTGAAAAAAATTATTACCGGTAATATTGTGACCCTTCAAACCATAACATAAATTCAGAGCTACACGCATACCCTAATTTTTTCCTGGAGCTGCTCCTACTGGTTTACCGGGATATACTTGAATATTCCAGACGTAACTGGTTTTATTGTCACAAAGGATCCAAAATTTTATCCCATACTTCGCCGATTTATTGGGCATGTATTTTCGAAATAGACACCTTCCTCTGAATCATACTAGTTGCTAATCTACAGTTACGTAATGATCTGGAATGTACAATTTGGGTAAAATTTCAACCCATTCTACCCATTAGCCTCGGATAGGTGAAAATTCATCTAGTTCACATCTCTAATTTCTTGTTGAACGATCATCAAATCTAATAACCCTTGATATTAAGTAGATGTCACAAATTAATTGTGACAAAGTTTATGCTGTGGAACAATTAGAATACAAAAATTTTGAAACATTCAATTATTTGTTCCACAAAATCTACTTTATTCACATGCCGTAACTGGCTTGATGCTCGATAGATGGTGCTGCATATAGTTTTCACTTTTGCAGTCCATCTATCCTTATGAGTTTATACACTTTGGGATTCAAGTCCTGACTATCTTGGGTTCTTGGCTATACTGTACTGACGAGTCCTAATGAGGACGAGACACGTGTATACAGTTGTTTTCCGATCTGAGATGATGGTGTCAAAACCGATTCTTAGATTTGAAATTTTGTGGAACAAATAATTGAATGTTTCAGAATTTTTGTATTCTAATTGTTCCACAGCATAAGCTTTGTCACAATTAATTTGTGACATCTTCTTTATTCACATGCCGTAACTGGCTTAATGCTCGATAGATAGCGCTGCATATAGTTTTTACTGTTGCAGTCCATCTATCCTTATGAGTTTATACACTTTGGGATTCAAGCACTGACTATCTTGGGCTCTTGGCTATACTGTACTGACGAGTCCTAATAAGGACGAAACACGTATATACAGTTGCTCCCCGATCTGAGATGATGGTGTCAAAACCGATTCTTAGATTTGAAATTTTGTGGAACAAATAATTGAATGTTTCAGAATTTTGAACCCTAGATATCATTTTGAAGGTTTGTAACGACATGGTTGCACGAAATATATTTCTACCAGCTTCTGAGTCCCGTAGGCTTCCGAATGCTTCATTCCGAAATTCATAAACATCTTCTAATAGTAACAGTGCTAGAAATGCACGTAGGTCAATGTTATTCAAATCTTGCCATATATTCTCAAAAACTCGTCGTTCTTAAAAATTTGTGTTTTCAAGAATGACTTTCTCCAAAGTGGGCGTAAAATATAGTTTAAATATTGTGAGTTTATCAGAAAAACGTGAAACTGTGGGACCTGGAGTAGCATTTATCACTTTTTGTGAAGCAGCTCTTCCAGCACAACGATTGGGTTCACTTGTCCCCTTCTCAGAAATAGAGTCTTCTTCTTCTGACAGTTCGTTATCATCAGTCGCGTACAAATACTCCTCAAGCTGTTCATCTGTAAGACCCGCCATATTTTATATTTCAACTGAAACCGTATATAATTCTGTATTTCATTGCAATCGGAACAATTACGAATAAAAGTACCTATTTAAGTAGAATACAATAACAAAAGTCAATGAAAAGTCTGCAAAATACATTTAACATAATACAAACCTCAGCAGTGGTTAGAAGTGGTACATTCAAGGTGGGAGGATACAGTCAATTAGTTCTGTATTTATTATCACGTTCAGACAAGGAAAGAGTTTGTATCATGTATAAACAACGCATAGGACAAAAAACACCCAGAACAACCCATGTATGATTTTTCTTTTATTTTGTAAACGAAAAAATCAAGAACATTTTTATTTTGCCAATATATAGTATACTCTTACACAAATAAAGTCATAGAGTGATTGTGAGCTGAGGTTAATAGTCCACGTATTGTTGATAAACTGAAATGTCATTGGGTCATAAAAGACCTGAGCTCCGTACGAAGGTCAAGCCCCTATCAAGCCCGTTCTCAGATGACTATCTGATCCAGTCTGTGCTGGCTATCCTGAATCATCTTTCATACAAAAGAAGATTCATAAGATTTTGATGGATACCAAGTCACATTGGCATTGAAGGGAATGATAGGGCAGATGAGGCTGCACGTCTAGCAGCGGAGTCTGTAACGATAGACTCTCGCATCATTGAACATAGCGATGCCAAAAACGCTATGAATAGCAGAATTCAGAATGTGGCAACAAGCCACTCACCTTAGAACCATTCAACCGCATATCAAACTGACATTAAAAACTGTACCGATAACCTCGCTGATGGCGGGGTGGTCAACTCTGGCGTCGCCGTTAAAACTGCCAACGGTATACTCGGGCGCCAATACGGTCGGTGACGCAGTTTCTGACGGTTGACGGCTGAGTAGCTCAAAGAAGTGGGTCAGAGTGTTTTTAGGAATAATATTCAGAATGTAAGTATAACTATGAGACTTATCCACACACAAAAAAAATCGAGTGTGCTTTAGACCACACAACTGAAGTAAAACTTCTTTAGCTCCATCCATATGTATATATATATAATAATAATAATCTTTATTGATCCAAAATTGAGATCAAAAAGCAGGAGTTCAGCAAGGCTGATCTTCCACTCCGCTTTTAGTACATAAGTATTACAACAGAACTGACAGAGAATAGAAGTGACAATGTTCATAATTATAGTGTAAAATTATTGTTACTACAATCGAAGAAAAATTCTTGAATGGTATAATATTCTTTCGAAATTAATATTTCTTTAACAGTTTTTAATGCTTTTTTTGTCATAAGACATTTCATGTATTGCGGCAGGGAATTGTATACTTTGATACCTACATAACTAGCACTTTTCTCAAACATTGTGGTTTTATGACGTGGTATCTGCAATATATTGGATTGTCTAGTGTTATATATCGAACATACAGAATCAAACTTATCTAAATTATTAAACATATACTTGAGTATTTCGTATAGGTATGAACAAGAAAGTGTCAATAATCCTAATTCCTTAAATCTACCACGACAAGAACTACTGAATCCAGTTTTGCATATAATTCTAAGTGCCCTTTTCTGAATGATAAAAATTTGATTAATTCTAGATGATGAACCCCACACAATAATACCATAATTCATTATTGATAAGAAATAGCTGTAATATACCACTAATAAAGATTTAGTATCTAGTATATACATATATGTACATATATATATACATGTACATACATATACATATATTTTCTACTAATTTCTACAATTTTCTACAAATATTTAAATCGATTATCGGCTTTTATTGATAAATTAATATTCTTGAATAAGTTTTTTCATTCATTTATTATTTTCATTATCAGATACATCAGTAATTACTGTGGTTGATTGTGAGACCGAGACAATAGGCCTATGGTATGAGAAGTGAGATAAATATGTTTTTGAATGAAAATTAGACAGATATCTCGAGAAAACTGCATCGATTGTTGTTCCATGTCTTGTGGTAGGTTCATTTCGGTTATTATTCACTTGTAATTCTAATTTATCTTGTAAGAAGTTCACCAAGAGTTGTCCATCTTCGGCTTGTCCCTACAGTTACATACGAAACGTAACTCTCTCTTTCCATCTTTACTAACATGTAACTCCATATCTCTCTCTTTCAGCTTCCGTTCGCCTCACCCGATCACACTTTTCGTAACGCTCTCGTCATGCATTCGCCAGCTTACTCCCCAAGCCAAGCGTGCCTAGAGAAGTTTTACTTCAAAATAGAACTGTTGTACACACATATATGTTGCAGGGATTTGCACTGAGATCGCTGGGCTGAAGGCTGACGACGACAATGCGGCAATTGTCCAAGACAATCAACATTCGCGGAATCGCGAAGCGACTTCCCGAACGGTGGATCAACTTTACTACTCGTTCTACGCGAGTGGAACAAAACTTGCTCCCTCACAGTGATTCTACGTTAATCTGGTTCGATACTGTGATGTCACAAGGTGACTCTTCTAGCAGTGCTTCTACGTTAAATGATCAAACGCTTCGAAATCACAAAGACTTCTTCAGCGGTGCTTCTACGTTAAATAATCAAATGCTTCGAAATCACGAGGACTTCTTCAGCGGTGCTTCTACATTGTATAATCAAACGCTTCGAAATCACGAAGACTTCTCCAGCGGTGCTTCTACGTTAAATAATCAAACGCTTCGAAATCCCAAAGTCTTCTTCAGCGGTGCTTCTACGTTAATCCAACGTTCACGGAGCGGACGGTGGAAGTTAAACAAAATGACTCTGAGTTGTGTCTTACAAAAATATTCTAAGTTCAAAAGTAGCAAAAATATTCTAAGTGCAAAGACAGCAAAACAATTGAAAAATAAACTAAGTTCCTTTTAAGGACTTAGAAAAAATAAACAAAATAATCAAACTTATAACTTTACCTTGACAAACGCACTAACGGACTCAGCACGAAAACTTCGAACGAATGTCGATCGGTAAACACAGTATATAGATCCTGGAAGATGGCTCGGAGAACTAACTTACAAAGAAGTCACTTAGGTCGGCCAGAAGGCCTTATTCATACCCATATTTTGATGAAACCTTACTTAAGATGTTTTTAAATCAAATCCATATTAGCGCTAACAATAATATAAAGAAGATATACAGAAAAAAAGAAGAAGTTATTTTACAGATACAAATTTCATTACAATAATACATTTCCTATTGCTCTCCTGTCGGATACATCCTGACCTGATTTTATTTTCTTGATATTAGAATTGTCCTTAATACTTTTTAGTCAGTCGGTAATATAGATTATGTCGGTAAGTTGAAACTGTCAAATGTCAGATGTTTTATATTTGGGTCTTGTCAGCGGTCAAGAACATAACATCAAAAACTATACAACATACAACATATTTACAGGACAACGGTGGATTACATTCAGACTTTATTACGGTAAGACACAAGACATGAATACAGATCATACGATATCAATTTCTTTTGATTTCAGGTGTTTTTAAAACCTAACCTCATTCATTTACATATGGAATATATTAAACGTAGTTAAAACAGTTGAAGACCGATGAACTCACGGTAAGCGACGTTGTATGTTGAAGCAGAATTACTGAATTTATAATTTACAGGGTGTGCAAGATGTGAATTAAATTTTGATGTGCTTAAAAGTTATTGACGGTAGCAGAAGGCTCTGGGATGTGCAACAGTGACGGATTTTGGGGCCTGATTCGTCACAAAACTAGTGGACTATCTCGAAAGGACACAATAAAGATTCACCGCCTGAGACTTCAAACTACACTCACCAGTACAGGTTTACTCGAGTGGAGCCCCCTCAGTATAATGCCTGTCAGGTTGCAATTACTGTGAGCCATCTGATGAGTTCATGTCCGAATCTTAATGCGCTGAGACAAATCTTCAATATTGATTTTGATTTGAATGTTATGCTGAATGACAACGATAGTCTTGCTGATGTAATTGGTTTTCTGAGGTTGAGTAACATTTATGAGAAGGTCTGATATTTCAATCTAATGATTTATTCATTGATTCATCACATTTTGAATTTTCACCCATTTAACTTATTCTGTGCCGTACTTTCTAAAGTACTGAGTTTAGTATACTATTTTATTACTTTTTGAAGTGATGTGATGTTTTGAAAAAGAAAGAATTATAATCATAATATTTAAACAATGTCTTAACATATATGTTCTGAACTGTGGTAATCATAACTGTGATAATATACCTATGTGATTAAACAGGAAAGTCACCCCATTCTAGTCGAATTAATTTTAAGCTGTTTGTGAACGAAAGAAATAATAATAATGAAACAAGATACGTGAACTAACCTTAACCTACTGGGTATACTCACCTTAGTTGAAAGGGCTAATGACCTCTGCGGTCGATGCTTGTAACCTGAAAAAAAAAGATTTCATTATTATTTTTATTATTATCACTATTACAGATATTTGGATGCATTTGGTTACAGCATTTTGCACAAAGATCTTCTTATGTTCAATCAGTACTCTTGTGATGATGCCTGTAATACTCAAAACAGCGTTATATGTTTATATGAAGAAAAGCTTCACAAATACTCCACCCTATCTTCAATTTATATGACTGTCGAAAATTGTTTGCAATGTTACAGTTCAATACAATAATTGTTCTGTGAGTTTTATCAACCTTTTTCATAAACAACAATCCAAAATAAATTCTTCTCCGAGTATCAATTCCATATTTTCTTTTAAAATGTACTTTTGAGGGATATCTTCACTTCATTGATTCTGAATGTCAACAATCTTCTACCTGATATTTTGCTTCTTGGGTTTCTTCACGATGAATTGGCTGTCCAGTCTTTTATTAACTTCCTTTTGTAATTTATCTCCATTTTCTTTCGACACACAAGTAACTGCAATACCAGTATTTTTTATATTTCACGCTTTTCCGATTCCTACTACTGATTTGATCGGGTCGATTTTTTTTTCTCATATCCTTTCTCATATTTTCTACTTCTGCTGTCTTCCCGTCTCTCTATTTGATAATGATAGATTGATAAGTCTGTTTTTTTCATAGCTTCTGTGTGACTTTTTCCACCCTTCTACTTTCTGTTGTTATTATCCCTTCTTTGCATCATTTTCATTAATAGCCTAATATTTTCTTCAATTACATGCAAGGATTTTTAGCATCAACCTCACTTTTTTGTTACAAAACCATTTGACTTCTTTGCAGGTACTTATGATTTTATACTGCTTTTCTGTCAACTTGCAACACTCTAGATCAGTGATGGCGAACCTATGACCTGCGGGTCAGACACTTACCCACTCAGACTTTTTGAATGATCCTCGAGCTAATTTTCATAAACTATTTTTATAGCATAAGAGAGAGGACACACAATCAAAAATATTGAATGATCCATAGATTCTCCCACATATACAGGAATTTCTTGATGTCGACGTTTATTTTTGCTCTTCACTTGCAATATTGACAATTTTCAAACAAAAAAGGTATTTGGAGGATTTCTAAAAGTGAGAACCAAAGAAGAGGTACTCTTGAATCATCGTTCTCTCTCACTTTCTAAGTGACGCCAGTGATTTAGTGACCTACGAGCTAGTACTAGCAAAAATTATGGACAAAATTTGATCCACTTCTTGAAAAGGTTTGCCATCACTGCTCTAGATGATACCATCCTGAACATTTTCCTCCACATCCAATTATATTCTCTCGATCAGACTCTTTCTTGCACTTCGAACACGTTTCCTTGTCCATCTTCCATACCAGTATGATATCGATATATTTTCATGTGAATTTTACAGTTTTGAGGATTTTTGGGAATAAGGATGTGATTTGAAAATGTTGTATGGCTTCATGAGCTCTACCTTACACGTTTCTAGATGATAATTTCTTGATAATGATCTAGAATAATGTCACTCTGACGTTCACCAGTTAACACGTATTTGTCCTTTTCCTGATTTTTATAGGTTTCAAATGCGTTTACTTAATTGGCAAAAAAAATATATATTTATATTTTGACTTGGCCTGCTAACTTCACGCCAGCAGTTTAATATCAATAGCAACACAAAACCTAGCACGTGTTTATTTAAACAATGTGAATAGGACAGTAACAAATAACAATAGCATTAACAATGAAAAAATGAATGTGTGATACAGAATTGATAAAATTCTAGATCTCAATTTCAGTACTTGCTTCTTTTACTCCAATTCCTATTTCCCAATCTGTTATCTATTCCTTTTAACTACAATTCAAACTCATCAACATTATTATTTCAAATAAATAAGATATTTCACTCACCGTACACATGTTGTCAAAGTTTGACACCTAGCTAGCAAATCAGGTCAAGGTCCTTCGATTCCAAATTTCAATTGGTAGTTCAGAATGGAAACAATTCCAATTTAAAACTCAAGATTACGTTAAAACCAGATTTAACTCAACACATCACAAAATTTAAACACAATGAAATAAACTAACACTCAGAATGAAAGTACCTAGTCCTAATGATCCTTCTCTATATTCGCTCCTCTTGCTTCTCTCTCGTACTAGCTGAAACTGATGAGATGATATGAAAGTCGAATAAAAATGGTTCATTTCTTCAATTAACCATTTAGAAAAGATGAATTGTGTTGAGTTGAATCTGAAAAGTACGAGAGAACAGAAAGTCGCACCAGAAAGTTCTGTTTGCGCCAATTTCATTCAATACTTTGAGTGTTCAAAACAGCTTTGCAGGATTCAAAATTGAATCGACGTTGCCCCGTCCGTGTTAAGTGTTGTGGAACTGAGTCCGTGATCGGGCAGCCCAATTTAAGGATTTTTGCATGAACTTCTCTACCAAGGCCAGTTGTTGTCAACGCCATCGTTCCGGAGGCCCTGTAATACAGCTAAGTGTACAGTCCATTTTTATTGTTATTTGCATTATTTGTGGTGCTTCTAGGGCAGCTAGAGATACAATATATATTTTCTTGCCTTATTATTTTTATTACTGCTAAACGTTCTTTAAATACAGTGGTTGTGGTAATTATGAGTTATAACGTGCGCTATTAGAGTAAGATCCCAGGCCCGCCAGACCTTACTTATTTTCTGAGTAACAAAATGTGTGGAATAGTTTAGCGCTAGTATGTACTTTGATCATACGCATACTAGCTAGATTGTGGCGACGGCCAATTTACAGATACGAGGTGCTAGCGGTACGTTAAGACATTACTCACTTTTCTTAAGGTCTTGAGTGCTGATTTTAAAGTATGTTTCAGAGAATATTATTAAAAATTGATCATCAACACTGCTAGACACTTTCCATCGGTGGTAATTTCTGCTAGACTCTTTAAAGCTCACGAAGAATAACGTGATCTTGCTTATAGTTTGAGTGCTAATTTTTATATATGACACCAAGGGTGCAATTTCAATACTTTCTGTTAACAGCTAGATTAATCGTAGGGCTAAACATTCCCCAGACACATCTAAAATATCGCTGTGAGTAAAAGCGCGAGGTCACTATTTGTAGGCTTGATAGTAAGTGAAGTATCTATGGGCATCCAACTCTTCCTTGGTCTGGCTATTCATAAAAAGTCTTGAAATTGCTCACTGAGTATTATATAAAAAAATTAGGACTCAGATTATAAGTAATATAACGATATTTTTTCGCGAGCCTTAAAGCGTTTAGCAGAAATTACTGCCGATGAGAAGTGTCTGGCAGTTTTGATTATCAATTTCCAACAATATTCTCTAGAACTTACATAAAAATCAGCACTCAGACTTCAAGAAAAGTTAGTATTGTCTTGATGTACCTATAACACCTCGTATCTATAAATTGGTCGTCGCCGTCGGCACAAACTAGTAGATATGTGTATGATCAAAGTACCGACCAACACTATTCTAATCCACAAATTTTGTTTCTCAGAAAATAAGTAAGGTCTGGCGGGTCTGGGATCTTGGACTATATACGTCGAGCTTGTTAAGCGCAATCGATTGATCTAGGCCCTTCATCTACGTAATAACTTGTGAGCCTCGGCGATTGTAAGGCTAGACAAAGGCATCGTTTCTTTTTGTTGTTGTTTCTTTTTTCAGGACTGCGCACTGTCCGTCAAGGTGCATCGCATGCATATTCACCCTTCAGCTGTTTTTTGTGTGTTCAATATCAAATTCATCTATCTATTAGTCAATTATTTCTTCTCTTTTCTGTAACTCAATTAAATTTCATCTGTTTGTTCGTATTCTGTTCAACATTTCAATCTTCATCATCAAAGTCATTTTGATAGTCAAACGTAATAGATAGATTGCTCTATTCATTTTTGTGGAGAGAGGAACCCCACTTGTTCTCTTTTGGGACATTCAGCTACCACTGGCCCCGTTTAAAGGCACAGTATTTAGTGAGAGTGTTACCAGCACGACCACTTGATTCAAGCTGAAGGCCATCGCTTGATCACCCTGTCTCGTAACCCATCGTCCGACTTAACATTCTTTAATTGCAGGTATTTTCGTTGTGTGCCTCGCGGTCGAACATTTTACTATCGTGGCGCCTCCGCTCAGGTTCCAATTTCACGACGCCTTACTCCACCCCTTAAGAGCAGCGTTCACGTAAGCCATAGGCGGAAATTTTGTTTTGGAAGTGACAAATCAGTTTGATACGTAATAATATATCGATGAGAGTGAATAAAAGAAGTACAAGCTGTGAGATGGGCTGATCTTGAGCGATATCCACGTAGGACTGACTTCTATCTCTAGTTGACTTCTCGTCTTAGAGTTCCCTTTGTCCTTCTGCTTCCAGCTTTGAGACAATCACGTGTCTCGCATATGTTTTTTACATGATCACTCATTCTGAAACAAAGATGTATGAAACACAGGGAGTTTGGACAAAACTTCATCCGCTGGTCCTCTGTTCGCATCTGGAGTGAATTATAGCTAATATCTTGAAGCAGTGGTCGGCCTGAGGTCCATAATTATCTCTATGTGCAAACGATTCGGGAGCATGTAGGCATTTTCAAAGTCAAGTGTCACTTCAGAGAAAGGTTTCTGGAATCAGTGAGAAATAAATGCTTGTGAAGTCCTAGTCGCTACAAAATTATTATTGAAAATATAATATTTGAATGCAGTCCATGACTCAAAGACTGGCAATTTGATTATCTCTGTTCGAAATGAAAATAGCTGACCCTTCTGATTTAATTGAACGTAACTTGTACTCTAACGGCCTGAGACTTCATAAACTTCAACTTATAATTGTAAGTCTTCAAAGCTCCAATTTTCAAGCTATGAAGGATTGGCCATTGAAATCAAGGGAATGAAATATTCTACCACACAGCTCTATAAGATAAAAGCGGACACAGGTCCATTATATTCAGTAATATACTAATATTTAACGAAATGCAATATCATATTGATAAATCTAAAAGATTCATATTGATAAATTATGGAAATGAGAGAATTTGATACCATTTAATGCAAAGCTATAATAGGCTACTCCATAATATGTAGTACCTATGAATGAATTCTTCTTCTTCCTCTTTGGCTCTACTATTCCCAGTAGGATATACGCCTTCCTCATTGCTTCTTTTCATTGGACTCTGTTTGAGGCTACTCTACTCCAGTTCTTCATTTTCAGTTTTCTTATGTCTTGTTCCATATCATCTTCTCACCTATTCCTAGGTCTGCCTTCTGGTCTTTTGTGAGTTAATGTGGCTTGATATATTATTTTCACATTTCTGTAGTCATCCATTCGTATCACATGGCCTAGTCATCTAAAATGTTACTTGTTGGTTCAACCTATTATACTCTTAGGACCAGTTTCACCAACGCTAGTAAAATTTATCTAAAGGTTATTTTATACGCAGACTATTGTTGATACAATTGTAACTATAGTTACTAACTCAAAATAACCTCAAGATAAATTTAACTAAGCTTGGTGAAACCGAGCCTTAGACTGATATAGTTCTTCCAGCTCGTAGTTCATTCGTGTTCTCCACATACCACTTTCTTTGACTGCATCGGATATTTTTCCGTAGGACTTTGAATTCAAAAGTCCTACGTGCTTTCTCGTCTTTCTTAGTTAGCACCCACGTTCCAGATGCATATGTTATCAGTGAGCGCATGATAGTTTTGTGTATGACTTTTTGATTGACCTATTAGCATTCTTGGACTTCATAATGTTTATCAGACTATAGAAGCATTTGTTTCTTATTAGAATTATTTGCTTTATTCTCTCGCTTATGTTATTTCTGAAGTTGATCGATGAGCCTAGATATGTGAATTCAGTTATTATTTCGATGGTTGAGCTATCTATCTGGATATTCCTGTTTCCATCATTTAGGTCGTTTCGTCGGCCCACTTCATTTGATTTCGATTTGCTTGTATTAATATTTGATCCAAAGTTTGCTGCTGCCGACTTTATTCTAGTGTATGCCTCCACCAGATTCGTTTGTCTTTTGCTTATTATTGTAATGTCATCTGCATATGCTCTTACCACTGTGACGAATTATGTCCGGAAACTCCGTCACAACTGCACATCTCAGAGCTTTCTGCTACCGTCAAACATTTTAACGTCCATCAAAATTTGTTTACATCTTGCACACCCTTTAAATTTCAAATTCTGTAATTCTACTTGAACATACAACACCGCTCACCTTTATTTTATCAGTCATCAGCTGCAATAAGTCTGTTTTGATATTTCACATATGATGGAATGAGGTTAGGTTTTTTGAAAACACCTGAAATTGAATGCAACTGATATTGCTTGATCTGTATTTATGTCTTGTGCCTTACCGTTAATAAACCTGAATATGATCAACCATATGTTGTATATTGTATATTTTATGTGATGTTATGTTCGATCTTCGACACAACAAATAGATCCGACCCTTGACAGTTTCAACTCACCGACATAGCAATCTACGTTACCGACAGATAAAATAATATTCAGGACAATTTGATTCTCAAGGAAATATAATCATGAAAGGATGTATTTAACGGGAAAGTAATAGAAAATTTGTTATTGTAAAGAGATTTCTATTTGTAAAATTACTTCTTCTTTTTTATCTGTATGTCTTCTTTACATTACTGAAAGCGCTAGTATGTATTTAATTTGAAAACATGTCAAGTGAAGATTCTCTCAAATTTAGGTATAAATAAGGCCCTCTGGCCGACTGTGGTCACTTCTTTGAAAGTCCAGTCTTCTGAGCAGTCGTTCCAGAGTACGATTCTAGTTCTGATACCGAGTGTCATCTTCGGAGTGTTTACCGTCCAAGTAAAGTTTTTGCGCTAAGTCCGTTAGCACAACTGTCTGACACAATTTGTGAGTTCATTTGTTTTTTATGGGTCCCTAGAAGGAACTTAGATTTGATTGCTTCTACCATTTTGAAACTTAGAATATTTCTGCTGGTTTTGAACTTAGAAGTTTTTTTTGAATAATTTACCGTAGAGTCACCGCTAGCGAAGTCTTTTTCGACTTCGCAGAGTTTGAATAATCTAACGTAGAATCACCGCTGGCGGAGTCTGGGTTGACCTCACAATGTTTGGATCATTTAACGTAGAAGCACCACTGGCGAAGTCCTTGTTGACTTCACAGTGTTTGAAAAATTTAACGTAGCGTCGCCGCTGACAAAGTCTTCGTGATTTCGTAGTGTTAGATTGTTTTAACGTAGAATCACCGTTGAGTGGGTCATCATTGGCTTCACAGCGTTGAGCAAGTTAACGTAGAGTCACTACTTGAGAACCAGTTTGATTTCACAAGCGTCGAAGAAATGTTAATCCACCGTTTGGGAAATCGCTTCACAATTGGTTTTTTTTTTAAGGTTTCTAGTCATCTGCGACCGCCTGGATCCGAACTGCGACCGCTGGTGTCGAGTGTCATGTACAGCTGCTCCGTCACCGTCAGCCAAGTCATCATTGTGCAAGTTCCTGTTCTATGTTCATCGTCGTCGTTCTTATGTGTAATAAATCTTATTGTGACATCTACCTCCTGATGATTATTTTTGAAAACCCTTACCCTTCCCTTCTGAGCTATCCAGCCGTCTGCCTTAGAAACTGCGTCACCGTCAGCAGTTTTGACCACGACGCCAATGTTAACAACCCCGCCATCAGCGAGGCTTTATCGTTACACCACATGAACTTTATTTATTTTCGTTTGGTCTACATTTACTTCTGCTAGTCTTAGAGTCATTTCGAGGACAATATTGGAGTCTCCCCCTTTCAGACCAATGCTAGTACTGACAGGAGTCGTGATTTCTCCTTGTACTCTCACCATCACGCCCTGATCTTCTGTCACTGCTTCTGCTAATTCTACCAGTTTATTGAGAAAGCCGATTGAATCCATTGCCTCCTGAAGTTTGGTTCTGTTTATGGTATCATGCGCAGTTTTAATAGAAATTAAGGTATCAGGGGTGTTAAAAGGACAATAATGCCTGAGGTCAACAGTGTACTTTTCGAGGGCCTCTGGCCCGAGGTGTGTACGTTGACCGTAGGCATTATTGTCTGTTCAACTCCCGTGGTGCCTTCAATGTTTAATGTCCGACTTTTGTTGTATTTCAATCAAAATTTTTAGCATTATATGTCCTGTCATTGTGATTTCTGTCAGAGAAATTACTTTAGTTACTTGCTGTAACCAGGCAACTTGTTTGTTATTTTTTAAAATAATGCCTCCGGGCATTATTTGTTCTCAACTACTCTGAAAACATTGTTATTATGACAACAATAATAAACTAGTCGGACATTATAGTAATTAAGGTATCAAGGGTGTTAAAAGGACAATAATATCTGAGGTCAACAGTGTACTTTCCGAGGGCCCCTGGCCCGAGGTGTGCACGTTGACCAAAGGCATTATTGTCCGTTCAACTCCCGTGATGCCTTCAATGTTCAATGTCCAATTCTTGTTGTATTTCAATCAAAATTTTTAGCAATGCATGTCCTGTCATTGTGATTTCTGTAAGTGAAATTATTTTAGTTACTTGCTGTAACTAGGAAACTTTCCTCATAGATTCAAAATAATCAGTCGTAGAGTATTAAAATTTTGTATTAAACACTTCTATAACATCTAATTGTACACTTTGCATTATGATTGCGATGAGCTGAGCCGCAAGTGCAGTTTACTCAGAACATTTTTTGAACTTTACATATAAATTCAAAAAAATTGAACGTAGAATATTAAAATTCAGTACTCAAGACGATTATACCGTCTTGATGCTCATATTCCATTCTCATTGAGATCGACTGAGCTGGAAGTGCACTATACTTCTGGAATTTTTCACAAAAATTCGGAACGATCGACTGTAGAGTACTGAAATTTGGTATTTCAGTTTGCTGTAGCATCTGAATAATTGCCTACTATTTTCATACCAATAGACTGAACTGGAAATGAACTTCAATTGGAATTATTTTCTAATTTTGCACATAAATCAATAATGTTAGCCGTAAAATTTTGGAAATCAGTATGTAGCATAAGAATGATGACCTACTGTTTTATATTCAGAATCTTTTGGATATATCCAATACGATTGGCCAAGGAATGATGAGATTTTGTGCTCGATTATATATAAGAACCTTTAGCACACGTGAGATGGCGGACGTTGACGAGCCAGAAATTTTCAACAATAATTGCATTCACTGCAAATCAGTGATCAGCGATGGAAGATCATTGAATTGTTGTGGACCGTGTGGAGGACTCATTCATCATTCGTGTTCTCAATTTTAAAAAAGTGATTTATCAGTGATCGAAGAATACGAAAATATATATAAAAATATTTTCCTATTGGCGTTAAAAAAATCATTGGTTTCCATGCATCTGATACGTGCTGAATGTTACTCTTTTCATAAGCTCCCCATGGCAACGTGCGGAAAACAGCGTTCGCCGCACGTTGCCCTAGTGACGTGTGACAAACACTTTGCAGTGATCGCCATATTATAAATATGTATTATAATAGGTTCATACGAAATGATAACAATGCACAAGAAGTTATTTATTTATAGTTACTCGAGTTTTTCGATTTGATCTCTAGAAAAAATACTAGATTTTTTTTGCTCTGTAGCCATCGGTCGTTCGCTTGAGTAACGCAATTGACTTGACATGTTTGCTAATATCTATGTTATTTTCAATAATCAATGTCGCCTTTATCATAGAATATAATGACCAAAGCGTTGATGATTTATAATCTTTAATTTTTTCGGCAAAATATGCCAGTAGTACATTTTCAGTACAATTTGCAGCCCTTTTCTCTTCGCATCAATTCAAGAATTGCTTATATGCTTTCTCATATCTGCTTCTTGATTTCGGAGGCAATAAATTAGGTGTAACTACACTCGCGGGCTCTGCTAATTCTGGAGGAGTACAACTCAATTCCTCGTCGTCACTCATTTCAGCTTTTAGAACATTTATGATCAATTTTATTTCAACTTAACACGTGTAACATGCATAACAAAACAAAAATTACGCTTGTCGATGACAACCACAGCAATCGTTGATATATTGATACTATTGGAATTATCTCAGCAAAAATCGATTTTTGAATATAATTTTGATTTTTAACGCCTGTAGGAAAAATAGTATGTTCACCTCGTCCTCAAGTGCTTGTATGTCACACTTGGGGTGGTTGTTGACCTTCGCTGCGCGTCGGTCAACAATCACCACCCCGCGTGTGATATACATGCACTTTCTTGACTCGGTAAACAATATACTATTCTGTAATTCATGTAAGCAGAATACATTTATAAATAATGTAAACAAACTGGAAAATACGGTATCTTACCTCCAATCAAAAATCGAAGAGTGTATAAAATTGATGACCACCCGAATAATAAACTCACAGAGCAAACTAAAATTTCTCTTAAGTGCTAGTACTAGATTTTAAATACATAAATTATCAAATTACACTAAGAGCAAATCTGAAAAAGAACAGAGTATCAATGTGGCAGCACCTATCAAAGACAACTCACAATTTTCAATTTAGTAATACAAATCAAAACTCCAACTAGAATTACAAATACAAGCTCCAGTTGTATAGATGATTTCATTACTAGCTGTTATCATTCTTGTGAATCTGAAGTTATTAATGTAAATTTCTCGGAACATACGAGTCAGCTATTACATATATCTAAATTTGGTGTATCGACATCTCCTAAAAACAATAATTATACTTGGAAAATATGTTTTCCAGAATCTAATGTCAATAATTTTGTTTATATGATAGCACATGAAGATTGGTTCGAGATATTCAATTGCACTGAGGTGAATGTGTCTTATGAATTATTCTTGAAATTTGTTCTATATTATTTTAATATAAATTTTCCGTACCAGATAGTATATCAGTATTGCAAATCTAATATAACCTGGATGACAGGTGAAGTTTGTGAATTATTTGAAGAAAAAGCAGAGTTAAAATTTCTCTTAAGTGCTATTACTAGATTAGAATTGAACAAAGAAGCAATTAAATGTTGATATTTTGCTATTTCCAAAACATTGACATCTAAAATAAAACAAGTTAGACAATCATACTATCGTAATATAATTGATAATTCATCTAATAAAATAAAAACATCGTGGAATATTGTGAATGAATTGACTAATCCCGATGTAAAAAAGAGAGACACAATAGGGACTACATGTAATGACACGGGTTCAACAATAACTGAAGCGCAAAATATTTTCAATTAATTCAACAACGTTTTCTTGAATGTTGCTGAGAACATAGATCTAGATAGACCAAATCTTTGTGGAACATTGAATTATGTAGATAAATCAATATTCTCAAATCCTGGGAGATGAGATTTTTTCCATTATTCATGAATTTAAATCTTTGACGAGCTCAAGATGGGATAAGATACCTAGCAAAATTATGAAACAATGTGCAGAATAGATAGTCAAGCCAATACCTCATGTTATCAACTTATCTTTATTGGAAGGAGTACTTCCAGAATTAATGAAACCAGCAATCATACAACCTATTTCCAAGAAGGAAAACAGAAATGAAGTTAAGGGTGTCGTTTACCTAAATCCGATCAAGTAGTGCTTCTGATGGATAAATCTTTAAAGCATGGAACCTGCTTTCCCGATTTTTGAGATTTTTATCCATTTGTTGTAAAAAGAGTCATACATTTTGCAATTTTTACGCATATATTTCTCATAGGTATAAATTCAATCATTTTGCTGTAAGTTGCATATAATGATTATTCCATTGGATTTTTTTTGATAATATATTGTATATACGTTAATAGTATATGAAAATGAGAATGCATTATTCCAATTTTATTTATCTATAAATATATGAACAAAAAACTGGAAAATTAAGCTTCACACGGATATCTAATTTCTGCTTTTATGAGACTACTGTTTGTGAAAACTTTCTCTCAGTATATTGTGAATCACTATATTCATGGAATCATGTAAGCGGAATATTAAAATTGTTTATATATAATAAGCACATTAACTGAAATAAAAAAATGATATTTTACGACATTTTATCTTATTTTAAGATGCAAAAATTCACATATTCCTACCTCCAAGAATAGCCTATAGAACGTACTACTCTAATTTTCAATAATTTCACTGTAATTTCAGATAAACGCAAAAATTTGTTGCAAAAAACAGAATATAGTTCTTAAAATATTTCGCCTGTTATACTCCACCCCTGCAACCAGCTTGACATTTTCCTTGGAGTAGTCAATATTATTTGTGAGTTACATATATTTATAATCCCTTACTACCTGTTCTTTTATTGGACATCTTTCTCAGAGCGGTTGAGTATGCAAAAGACATAAATTTATTGTTATGTATTTCATTCTGTTATTTTCGTCTTACCATTTTCATATAATATCAGAATGAATTTTTATCACAGTCATGTGAATCATGTTTATCCATAATATGATGATGCAAAGGCATTATTAACAAAGAAAATATAGTGCTCATCAATAATGCAGATTTACAGATGTCCTCAAGCAGATTTTACTTGAAATCCTAGCAAATTTTTTGACAATGTTAAGATTTCAAAATCTAACTTGACACATTGTGATCGTCATACTTCCAAGTATTGATCTTGCAGCAGATAACCAATGGATTAAAAAAAAATAAAATTGTGTCTATATTCGAAATAAATATTTTTGATTTTCAGCGGAAATATTTGATGATAAAATTTAAAATTTTAATAATAAATTGTTATATGGAATAAACAATTATTGAATAAAATGAATATTCCCAAGTTACTTATTTTTTAATTTCTCTGAACATGTTGGTCGAAGTATTATATTTTTCGACGAGAAATTCATCAATACTCCTAAAAACTAGATAGTTCAATTTCATCCTCCAATATATTAAGTCGTATTCTATACAATTTTAAGGAATAATATTCTCTCCACTGCTACAAGTTTGCTCCATAACATTCCGTTCACAGATTTACATTATTCAATCATTTAATCCCGTCCTGAGAATATATACAAAAAATATCGTTATTTGTATACGACGATTAGTTACTAGAAAAAAAGTATTATTACGACAATTATAAGTACACCACAACATCTTATTGATAAAACACAAGCAGCTATTCTCGACTTGTTACTTGCAAAATCAGAAGATTTATTTGAAATTTTGTTATGAAAAATTTGTAATGCGGAAAGTTTCAATGCAGGTATCATGAAAAATACAGTGTGTGGCAAGGGACAAAACACGATTTCAGCCGAGGGTGATGCCGGCCCTCGCTTCGCTCGGGCAAGCGATGCTCACCCTCGACTGAAATCGTCTTGCTTCGTCCCTAGCCACACAATATACCATTGTTTGTTATCATGCTTTTGCTTGGCAGTTGTCAAAACCGTAACTACGTTTTTGCAAGAACACAACCTTGATTAGTATTCCTGTAGAAAATTATTTCTATTCTTGGCGTTTTCCACTCAAGTTTTTCTATCAAGTATACAAAAAAATAGCATGTTCAACACGAAAGAAAAGTGATAATACTTTGCTTGTGTAAATTTAATCTACTCGTTGCTCTCGCTCATGAATTTGAGCATTTACAGTAGACTCTCATTTCTCTCTACTTGTTAAACAATCTATTATTCAAGTATTCCATATGCAAAATTATTTCCATAATCGAATGATAAAATAAAACAGATTCTCTATTTAAAATAAGAAAATTATTGCCGCCTCATCATGAAAATATTTTAGTTCAACGGAGCAAGTTTCTAAGCCTTCATTCAACCAATTCAGAAAAATTTGAAGCAAATTTTGAAACAACTGTTTTGTCCCAATTTTTTTTTTTGCTTATTTTTTATACAATGGCTTATTGAATTAGATTATTACCCACATTACGACCTGGACTTGGCAATTATTATAAATTAGGAATAATTCAATTTTCTAATGGAATCATGTTTGACTGAAATCATTATAATACATTATTTACACCCCTATGAATTCAGGGAAAACTACTCTGCAGGATTATCACTTTCTTAGAAAATTCAGTTGATAATTTATATTATGTATTAGCGTTGATTGGATATTCAATTTAAGGTTTTATTCACAAAATATCTGGTTCATTTCACATCTTGTTCCTAAGTTGAAAAAGATATTGTAGAATGAATTCTTCTGAATAACATTCTTCTCAGATAACATTTTATACACTGTACTAAAGATTAAGTGCAGGTACTATTCGAGTCGGAAAGAAATGAACCCAAAACCTATGTCATAAATCTTTCTGTTAAGAGAACTACCTGGTTTTGAATAAACTCAATTATAGACTACCAAATGATTGAGCAAGATATTTTGGGCTGCATAAATTGGAAACATCTTGTTCGAGCTGAACAGAAATAAAATTTAGGTAAACGACACTCTTAATAACTATATAGACCTATATCACTGCTAAGTGTGCTCTCAAAAATATTTGAGCAAGTAATTTACAACAGAGTGGTGAATTTCATAGATAAATACTCTTTATTATGTAATGAGCAGCATGGTTTTGTGACAAATAAATGCATAAATTTGTCAATTTTTGAAACTATCACGCATATTTTGAACTAATGGAACAAAAAAGATCTTATAGTAGCACTCTTTTTAGATCTCAGTAAAGCTTTTGATAGTATTCAAAGAGATCTACTTTTGTCTAAATTAGAGAATTATGGGATCAAGGGTATATTACATGAAATTATCAGTTCATATTTGAGAATAGAAGTCAGAGAGTTAAAATTAAAACTATTGAAAATGGAGTAATTGAACATAAATTTTCAGAATGGGAATATAATTAAAGAGGTGTTCCCCGAAGTTCTATTTTGGGACCACTCATATTCATATTATTCTTAAATGATTCACCAAAATGCACAATAAATCAAATACCACTGTTTGCAGATGATACAGCACTTTTATGTACATCAAAAAATGAGAATGAACTCAAAAATAATATTAGAAACTCATTTAATTCTTTGTAAACTTAGTTTTCCTGTAATGGTTCGAAACTCAACATCAATAAAACCCAAGCTATCAAATTTGAAAATTATGGAACAAACTTTACATCATCAAATTTGTCATCTGATGATGATATCGCTCTTCCAGACACTACAATATTTTTTGGACTTGAAATGAAGAAAAATTTAGAATGGCTAAAAAATTTCAGTGCTCTTGCAAATAAAATCAATAAATATGTGTATATGTTGAGATATTTATATACTTTGGTGAACAAACACACTATTGCAAATTTACTATGGATATGTCCAGTCCAACCTTTCCTATGGCATCATCTTCTGGAGAACATCAACATATTTCAGTATGATATTCAAAATACAAAAAAAAATTATTAGAATAATATGTAATTCAGATTACAGAAAGCATTGTAAGCCCTTGTTTCTAAAAATTGAAATTTTAACACTCCCAAGTTTGTATATTCTTGAATGCGAAAGGTTTGTCAAGAAATATTACTACATGTTCGAAGATTTGATAAGGGATCATAATTATGAAACTAGAATTAAAAATAATTTCTTGACAATACAAACCAATTTATCAGTAGTGCAAAACGGAGTACAAAATCAGTTGGCAATAATATATAACAATATTCCTGTAGAAATTGAATGTTCACCATTGAATTTATTCAAAATTTAATTCAAGACGTATTTATTAGGCAAAACTTATTATAGTACTCAAGAGTTTTCAAGTGAATAATGAACACTAACATATTAGAATAACTCCCAGAACTTTTATGTTATTGTTTGTTATTATACTTCCTAATATGTATAACTGTGACTTTTTCTTATACTCATTGTATGGTTTGGAGTCAAAACATTATTATTATTATTATTATATGAATATCCAATGATGTACAATTAAGTCACGAGATGTCCACGTCAGACTTTTCATTTACAGTCTTCTTCAGTATTGTCACACTAGATGTCCATTACATCAAAAATTATTAAAAAATTTCCTCATTTTCATATTTGGCCAAATTGCTTGCAAATCATGATAATTAATCTCAATTTTAATTTATATGCTGCTTCAAGAATAATTTCATCTCATTATTGATGGTTCAATAGCCATAGTCTCACCTTCATAGTTTGCTATCTGTAGGTGAAAAAACTATCATATATGAAACCATGAATAATTTATGGGTCGTAATTCTATAGTACAAAAATCAGTTACTTATTATTGTCAGCAAAATTTGAACGATAAGCACTAATTTCATACTTAAAGTTGATGCCTTATGTAACCAAGTAGTGCTGTGCACTTTCGTACTGAAAACAACTCACATCTACTAAAGAGGAATATATTGAACTCAAGTTGAGTATTAGAGGTTTTAGTTTGAATATTATTTTTCTTTTTGCTTCCGTTCAAATAGTCCAAGATCCATTATAAGTGTCGACGTGCAACGATCGAATACTCGAATAAAATTTGTTTTGTATTGAATAAAATATGTTAGCGAAGGTAACGTTGATGAGTTGTCTACAGATATCTGTTCAAGGCTATATTTAATTGAAAGCTCAATAATTGATTATTCCATATCTCCCGATCTTGCAACCAGAAAAACTAAACACTTATTGGAAGTATAAAGTCTAAGAATATGCAAACATAGAGTTGCTTACCTTTTTCTGTTCAAGGCTATGTAGTCAGGCCCGTTCCTGGTTAGTGAAGCACCTGCAAGTACAAAATTTTATGCGCTCCTTGCGAAATTTCAGAGTATTTAGAAATAAATATATACACTCAACAAATAAACACGCACCACTTGATGAAAGCTGGTATAACTAGGTTGTTTCTTCTTCGGAAATAGATTAATATTTGAGTTTTGGTAGATTTGAAGTTTTCTCTTCCAGGGCATGTGAGTCAATCCGAAAAAAAGTTCATCGCACTCCCTATTACACCCTTGAGAAGAAAAAAATGTTCTTGATGTCAAATAGTGTCACATTTTCACAGCTTGTACCGAATGCAATAAGAAAATTGTGGACTCATCCTACGACCCAGGAAGTTAAGTTCATCAATTTTCCTTCAAATTGCATAGAAAATCGAGAATCTATGACAATTTGGCTTAAAGCTGTGAATCAAACAGAAGAAAATATACATTTTGCACGGAAATTGATAAACTTTTGAGTTTTGAAAATTATGGAGTCTACTCTCGAATATTATGTGGATAAATGTGTCGTCAAATCAAGTTCATCGCCTGGCATCCGCCAGAAAAAATTAAATCATCAATTTCGGTACAAAATTAGCCAAGTTATAATAGAAAAAACAAAATGTGGATTTTCTTGTTCAATTCATAACTTAGCGCCAAATCGTCGCAGATATTCGTTTTTTCGCGCGATTTGGAATAAAATGAGTGAACTTAATTCCCTGGGTCGTGAGTCAAGTCCACAATTTTTTTTGCACCCGATAAAAGTTGTCAAATCTAGGCATTTTTTGACATCAAGAATTCTTTAATTCTCAGCGGTGTGGTGGGAGCTGCGATGAACTTAGAGTCAGAATAACGCAATTCCCTGAAAGAGAAAATTTCATACATTTCATACATTCTGAAACACAAATTTTCATCCATTTTTGATCAAAATCAACCGAGTTATAGCGGTATTTCTGATGCAATTTTAGGTGGTGCTTTTTTTTTGATCAAATGTATGGACTTAATAATTTGTTTTCATCAAGGTAGAATATATAAACAAGAGACATTATGGCTCGTAGTCAGTGGTTTTAAACTCGGTTCTAAGTCTGGCTTATGCATAACCATGACAACATGTCAAAACAATGTTATAACCTAATCGATTTTGAATCGTCGTCATGATTATATATAGGATAGACTCAGACCTTGGCTTAAAAGCGCGTTCTGACTATGGACCTATGTGTTTCACGAAAATGAGAACACTCATATTCCACAAAAATATTAAATATTGTATCTAAATGAGTACACAAATGACGGGTTGCGCGTAACTTAGAAGGAAAGTCGTTGCTTATGACAAATTGTCGCCTGCGTGCGCCATTCACTGCATATCCGCTAGAAACGGGCCTGTATGTAGTTGCCAGGTTCAAATAGGCGAATCTACAGAGGTACAGAGAGAGATGAGCAAACCCATATTTACATATTCTATAGGCTTTTAACTTTCAATAAGCGTTAAATTACTTCGATTAAAAGATCCGTGAGGATTTGGGAGAAATAACTGTTGAATTTCCAATTGAACATAACTTTAAACAGATTTCTGTCGACAAGTTCTATATTAACATTAGTTGAAATTAGATTGAAGATTTTTGAATATTCAGAATGAATATAAGTTGTCATTTTGTGGTTATGTTTCTGTTACCACAAGCTATCCAAATCTATCCCAGTCCAATGAGTCATAATTTTATTAAAACAGCAGAAAGTATCGTAGCTAGATGTCAAATATTTTATTTAAAAAACCACAGTCAAATTTTGTTCGAATAATTTACACTTGATTGTTGAACAGATGACGCGTTCAGACGAACGTAGACATTTTGTGTGGAAGCATTCTTGGCTATTTTGAGTAGATGGATGTAAATATCACTCAAACCATTTTGTTGTCTTCACGTTTATTCATCGTATTATCGATGTCATTAATATCAACCATCTCAAGAAAAGACCGCTTCGTGAGATTTTTTCCCGTGTCTAATATTGCTGCATTATTGTAAGCCCTTTGGTGCTTTTTCTTGTTGCAATGCCATGACACTGCACTAGTCTCTGGCTTCAACCTAGTGTCACTTTTATGGCATGTAATACGGTCTTTTAGACTACTGGAGGTCTGGCCTCTATATTTCTGATCACAGTCTTCACAAGGTATACAGTAAACAACATTTGATAGATTCTTTGTTGGTTCTTCATCTTCCAATTGTATGAATATTCTGTTTCTATTATGACAACTTTCGTGAGCTATTTTGACAGTATCTTCTTTTACAATTTTGATTATTTTAGGTTTAAGATCTGATATAAAAGGAATTGAGGCATATTCTATTCTAGCTTCAGACTGATCTTGGATCACAATTTCTTCACGTTGTATAACTGATGGACTTGGAGTGTTGAAGAGTGAATGGTTTGTTAATTTTCTCGGATATGAATTTCTCAATAATATCTCTCTCAATTGTCATAAATTTTTTTGATGGTACGTCGGATGAGAGGCTCAGAGTATACGATTTCTCAGACCCCGGATAAAATTGATCTTTATTTGTTTCGGTTGGTCCGAATGATAATGGATGTATCTTTTTGAAGCAATTGGTTCTACATACCAATCTGTTTTCAAGATACCTGTTTCTTCTCTGGCAATCCTGGCGTCAAGGAATGGTATTGAGCTTTTTTTTCAATCTCAATTGTAAATTGTAACAATGGATTATGATTGTTAAATGTTATAGAGAATTTATTCGCTTTGTCAGCAGGTATGGCGCACAC
Source organism: Dromius quadrimaculatus (assembly GCA_963989225.1). Taxonomy (NCBI): domain Eukaryota; kingdom Metazoa; phylum Arthropoda; class Insecta; order Coleoptera; family Carabidae; genus Dromius; species Dromius quadrimaculatus. The sequence continues at coordinate 29,169,327 of OZ022325.1, forward strand.
TATGTCATCCACAAACTTTTTGATGAAAGGTATTTGGAATTCGAGTTTTGGTATGCAATCATCCAAAAGAAAATCCCTCATATATTGGGCAATTATGGGTGATATAATTGCACACATTGGTGACCCAGGTGATTGTTTGTAGTATTGTCCATTTTATGCGCAATAATTGCTGTCAAAAACGAATTTCAGCAAGTTGGTGAATTCTACGTTGTCTAATTTCGTATACTCTCGAATGTTTTTCCGGTAGTTATTTATACTTCCAATTGCCAATTCAGATGAGATGTTACTGCATAACGGAACAACATCCAAGCTAATTATTATATAATCATCAGGTATTTGTAGTTTATTGAAAAACACAGAAAAGAAGAAGTGCAATGAGTATTTTTTTTGTTGTACGTAATTGATAATATTCTAGTTAATTTTGAAATTCTTAAGTTTGACGCATCTATTGACGCTATAATAGGACGTAGTGTTAAAGTACTTTCATGTATTTTTGGTTGCCCGTAAAACTTAGGTGCAACAGAATTATAGATTCTTAGGCCTGTAGTCAAGACGCGATTTTAAACCTGGTTCTAAGTCTGGTTTATGCATAACCATGACAATAAGGTAAAACAGTGTTATAACCTAATCGATTTTCAAACGTCGTAATGGTTATATATGAGATAGACTCAAACCCGGGCTTAAAACTTCGTTCTGACTACGGGCCTTAGTGTTTTTCCTATTTTTTTGCTAATTTTTTCACGACCTATCAAATCACTGATGATTCTATTAGCTTTTTGTTGAATTGTATTTGTGGGATCAGTCTGAAGTTTTCTATATTTTGTACTGTCAGTTGAAATTTCTATTGCTCTGTTGTGGTGATCTTCTTTGTTCATGAAACAAGTAATATTACCTATGTCAGATTGAACATTGACTTAGTTTGGATGTTCTTTCAAGAATTTTTTATAGCAAATTAAAAGATATTGTGAGTGCTTTATATAATGTTCATGAGTTTGTGGATAATTTGTAGGAACATTGGTAATTTGAGCTCTTCACACATTTTTTTATCTTCGGGGAAACCGGCAATAAGGAATTTTACGTCACTTAATAACCTACGATCAAATATCTGTGACTTATTGGGTTTGATACAGAATTTAGATCCAAGACTCAGAATTGTCTGTATTTCTGTTGGTATTAATGTGTCTGAGAGATTCTTTAACCACTTTGGTTGTGTTTGTACCTTATTGAGTTCAGCATCTTTCATCGACTTCAATTGTCTATAATTATTTTTTCTAATTTCATGGAAATGCTCATTGTAGCTATAGTCTATAAAATTGAGCAGAGGAGGCACGTCATCAAAATTTGTAACTAGATAATGACGTCACGTAATTACTACGTTTATATGCTATACCAATTTTATCTTTAAAAATATAATGTGGGTTTCATATTTGCAAAAACGTGCGAAGCTAATTTATTTGATCTAGTAAATGATATTCTAACTAAAAAGAACAAAGTAAACACGTGTTGATCGTACTGAAATGTCGAAAACGAATGCAACGAATGAGAATGTAAACGTAGTCAAACTTCATAGTACCAACGTATGATAAAGAAATAAACAACAATTATTGTAGATGAATGAAATTTTGTTGAAAACATTAAATTTGAGTATAAAATAATTGTTAATTAAATTGTAATATACTTTTCTTATAGTATGCAAAAAATTGCATCTATTTCCTCTGTTTTTCCAAACATAAACATTACGTTGTCATTACGACAGGTTCTTTTCATTTTGTAATGTTTTGATTACGTGCCTCCTCTGCCTAATTTTATAGACTATAACGTTTTGTTCCAATTTGAAGTTTTTTAAGAAGTGATTTGGTGTTATTTCTGAAATTTTTTCTTCTATCACTAATATATCAGACTCTAGATTAGCAAGTGTTCGTATGATTGTGTCCATTTCTATGTTAAAAATCTGTCTACGTAGCCTGTGCTTTGCATTTTCCATCTGCTGGAGGAATGTAGGATCTTGAGTATGAGCTGATGCTGTAGTAGTTGTCGGATCGTTGGTTATGTGTTTGGGAATCAGTCCTTGTCTTCTGCATTTGATTAAAAAAATTCTTCTGTTTCTGCATGTCGCTATTTTGATGCTCGTTGTTGCCCATTGTTTATATAATTATTGCACCCTAAATTGGATATAACAAAGAATAAATGAATTATCACTGGATGGAGGGTAAAAGTTATGGTAAATACAAAGTATGCCAAATTTGTATAACTAATAGATATATGAAATATTGAATAACAAGATATGAAATAACAACGGTATTGACAATAAATAACATGAGACAAAATATAAAAGATTCAACTTACTACTAGACGGCTAGGGGCGGTGGAGCTTTGATGTTCTTCGACCTCTTGTACTCTACGTTCTATACTTAACAGCTCTACCTTACATATATTACTCTATATTTATACTAAACAATCGCTGAGTTGGCATAGCATATAGTGTCACTTTGCAAGTGTTGCAATTATAATGTTTAATATACTGATCAGGCATTTTATATGTTATGATGACTTAGCCTTGTTACATAATCTCACCCTCTGTAGACCATATTGGTGATGTAACATTTGGTGAAAACCCATTCCTATAAGTATGATAAAAGGTAATCGCGACGGCAATTAGTTACGTTGACAGAGTTGATAGTGGGTAAGACAGTAGATAATTGGGCCAAGAAATTAACACTCTTGTTAATTTGTCAAGCTTTCGATTTTATATTTTAAATCATCTTCAGGAAACTGGAATACATATTGTCAATTTAGATCCAATAGAATTTTGAGAATAATAACAATTACTTTCATTAGTTGAGATTAGATTGAAGATTTTTGAACATTCAGAATAAATATAAGTTGTCATTTTGTTGTTATGTTTTTGTGCCACATGTTATTCAGATCTATTTTGCTCAAATGAGTCAAAATTCTTATTAAAATAGCAGAAAGTGTCATGGCTAGACGTCAAATATGTTATTTGAGGAACCACAGATAAATTTTGTCTACATAATTCACATTTAATTGCTTGTTTCACAGGTGACGCCTTTAGACGAACGTACTCATTTTGAGTGGAAGAAAGCAGTCGGAAATTGACTGCATTACCCACCAAACACAAAAGTAGCTCGACGTATCAGGTTAAAGTCCCTAGGCTCAGTCATCTCAATGATAGAGTGAATTTTCAAAAATCTTAGCGGTAAATTGTTCCAATTCGTTGATCTAATTTTGAAGAAAATAAAGTTATTCACTGGAGAAACTAAATGAAAAATATATATTATACGAACTCCAATAAACAATGGTATTAAAAATATGGTTATTTATGATAGGAAAATATTTGAAAAAATGAATTTAGTTATTCTATAGTCAAGATAATGTTTCATTCTTGACTAGTTTGAGTAGACAAATGTAAATATCACTCAAAGATCAATCTCTGTACATTCATTCATCGTTTTATCGGTGTCATTAATATGGACCATTTCAAGAAAGGACCGCTTTGTAATATTTTTTTCTGTGTCTAATATTGTTGCATTATTGTAGGCCATTTGGTGCTTTTTCTTGTTGCAGTGCTGTGACAATGCACTATCCTCTGGCTTCAATTTAGTGTCACTGCCATAGGATGTAATATGGTCTTCAAGACTATCTTTTGAAATATTTTTCCACCAAAAAATAATCCTATTTATAATCCTTTTCCAAAATCTATTTGAATATCGAAACTCATATAATATATTTCTCTCGTTTTTTTTTTTTCCAGTCAATGAATTCATTCACTCTGAAATAAGATTTACCAATTGGAGCAATTTACCGCTAAGATTTTTGAAAATTTACGTTATCATTAAGTTGACTGAGCCTAGGGACTTTAATCTGGTACGTCTGATTACTTTTGTGTTTGGAGGGTGATGCAGTCAATTTCCACCCGCTTGCTTCCACACAAAATGTCTACGTTCGTCTAAACGCGTCACCTGTGAACTTGACAATTAGGTGTAGATTAAAAAAAAAAAAATTATCTGTTGTTTTTTGAATAACAAATTTGACGTCTAGCTACGACACCTTCTGCTGTTCTAATTGAATTATGACTTATTCAAGCAAAATAAATTTGAATTCTCTATCAAATATAACTTCGAACAGATATCTCTAGGCAACTCATCAACCTTACTTTTATCAACATATTTTTTTCAATGAAAAGTAAATTTGATTCAAGTATTCGATCGTTGCACGTCGACACATATAATCGATCTTAGACTATTAGAATGGAAGCGAAAAGAAAAATAAAAGTAAAACTAAAACTTCCAATACTCAACTTGAGTCCCATATATTCCTTTTCGGTAGATGTGAGATGTTTTCATTACGAAAATACACAGCATTACTTGCTTACATAAGGCGTCAACTTTAAATATGAAATCAGTGCTTTTAGTTTGAATTTTGCTGACAATAATAAGTAGGTAACTGATTTTTGTACTATAAAATTACGCCTCATAAACTAGTCATAGTTTCTTATATGATAGTTTTCTTACCTCCAGATAGCATACTATGTAGATAAGACTATGGTTATTGAATCATCATTAATAAGATGAAATTATTCTTGAAGCAGCATATAAATTGAAATTGAGATTAATAATCATGATTTACAAGCAACCTGGCTAAATATATACAGGAAGAATGTTAGATGATTTTCAATGTAATGGACATCCAGTGTGACAATACTGAAGCAAACTAGAAAACAAAAATCTGACGTGGACATCACGTGACCTAATTATACATCATTGGATATACATATGTTTAATCAAGCACAAAATTTCATCATTCCACGGCTAATCTTTTCGGATATATCAAAAAAATTCTAAGAATGAAACAGAAGGTCATCATTCTTAAATTCTTTCACGGCATATACATTTCGATGTGCTGATTCACAATTCAAAAAAGTGGTCGCCATATTCAAGAGCCATTGTTCTGAGATGGCCATCATGGTTTCTCATCTTTTATATGATCACAGGAACAATAAGCAGTATGAGTTTGGTCTGATCCCAACAATTTATATCAATTTTTCTATTCGAAGGGTCTGGCTTACAGACTGAATATACTGTCACAAATTTGATCGTGAATAATTCATTAACACAGATCACAGTGCAAATATTTATTCAAAAAACGCTCACAATGACAAAATTGCTCATAATTATTGGATGACCGCTCTTCCGCTAGATCACGTGCCTCATATACCCTACTCCAACAATGGACCAGCATTCAAATTTCTGAGAGTATGACAACAATAAACCAGCATTTGAACACCGACTACATCGTTGGCCAATGCCAACTAGTATTACAATTGCAACAAATTATTGAATGAATTGCGAATTTAAATGAATAATAATGTGAACTAATGACTTGAAATATTCCACATTTGTGACACTGCTCCCTCCTCATGATTCGTTGTCTTCGGCGAGTTCAGAATCTCGTCATTGATATAGCCACAACCTGTTTCCATGAACAACTTTTGGTTTGCCGTTTCTGTCCATCCGTATCCAAAATACAACTTTATTCAAGCATCTTATAACCTCGTAGGGTCCCTCTCACTCGCTTTGCAGTTTGGGACAATTTTCTCGTTCTATCCTAGGGTTGTAGAACCACACCCTATCGCCTGGCTTGAACCTGGGAACGTTTGCTCGCAGGTCACATCAGGCCTTCATTCTGTCGCTGGCGGCTTGTATGCTCTCCCATGCAAATTCATGGACGCTCCACAAGTTGTCCTGAAGATGGCTGACTCATCCCAGCAGCTGTTGCTGGCTGTCTTCAAGCGAATATCTAACAGCCATAACTACCGGTAACCGCAGCTCTCGACTCTTCATCCACTTGGCTGGAATGTGCTGGGTAGATTCATTGACTGCTGACCTGTACGCTAGTAGGCACAGGTGAACCTTCTCATCCCAATCACCTTGGTGCTCGTTGACGAATTTTGATAAGTAATCCAAAATTGTTTTGTTAAAATGTTCTACCATGCCATCAGACTGTGGGTGTAGCGCCGTAGCTCTTGTCTTGCTGATGCTCAAAATCTTCATCACGGATTTGAAAACTCTGGACTCAAAATTCCTGTCCTGATCGCAATGTAACTCCAACGGCACTCCGAATCTTGATATCACGTTCTCAATAAGAGCTTTCTTGATCTATTTAGCTTCTTGATTTCCTACTGGTATTACTTCCAACCAATTGGTGAAATAGTCCATGACAACAACCAAGTACTTGTTTCCCCGTTCAGTAATAGGTAAACGTCCGAGTATGTCCACGACAATCCTCTCAAACGTAGAGCCCACGTTGTTCTGCTAAATCTTAGCGCGCTGCTGAGTGGAAGGCCCCTTCTTTGAGTAACAGTGTCTACAACTCTTGCAGTATTGTTTTTCGTCTTCTCGACAGCCCATCCAGTTGAAACGTTCGCGGGCTTTGTCAAGTGTCTTATTGATGTCGAAATGTCCACTGTTGTTACCATGATGCAGTTGTTCCAAAATTAGATATTCTGAATTTATCGGCACTATCAGTTTTTTCTTTGGTTGCATTTTTCACCAGAACTCTCCCATAATCTGTATGCTGAGTCGTTTCTGACCTTGGTGATCAGATCCATAGCGGATATCTCCTGGAAACCAGGTTCCTGGCCGATCTTTATGCACTCAATGATCGGTTTCAGAACGGCATTTATCTTTCTTGTTAAGCCTTTCACACTTTGTGCATCGATAATACGGATTCATCTTGCTTGAACTCTTCTACTCTGGTGACGTTTACGTATTGTTCATGTTCTTCTTGCTCACGGAAATTATTACAGTCATCATCACCCGGTCAATGAGACAAGGAATATGCACTAGCATGAGTTTTTCCGGGTCTGTACCGATTTTCAAGATCATATACCTGCAGATGTTCCAGCCAACGGTTTGATCTTCAGGATACTTGAACTACATCAGCCACTGCAGCGCTTGACGGTCCATTCTGATGACAAATTTTTGGCCGTATAGTAAGTTGTAAAAATTCTCAATCGATTTTATCACAGCGAGGAGCTCTTTTCTTGTAACGCGTCAGTTATTTCGGGTCTTATGTAAAGTTTTGCTGTAATAACCAATAACTTTCTCAGCGCCATCTTGTTCTTCAGAGAGAACAGCTCCAATTCCGAAATAACCAGCGTCTGTATCCAAGAAGAATTTGCCCTTTTCGTTTGGATGCGCCAACACTAGAGACGTCGTATGAACATTCTTCAGTTTTCCGAAAGCTTCTTGACTCTCACCGTTTCACTCAGATTTTCGATTATTTTCTGTTAAAGCAACCAGCGGCTTGGAAATCAAGGAGAAGTTCTTAACAAATCAGCGATAATAACTGCAAACGTGAATGCTCTCTTTTCTTCATCTTTGTTAATTTCAACTAACCAGTATCCACTCTGCATGTCTAAGGTGGAAAACTATTTTGAATTTCCAACAGCATCGAGAGTGTCATCGATCCTTGGCAGGGAATATGAGTATTTCCTTTGTCACCTCATTCAATTTTCGGTATTGTACACAAAACCGAGTAGACCCATCTTTCTTCCTCATTAAAACAATCGGAGAGGCCCCCGGTCTTGTCGATGGTTCAATGACTTCCTTCTTCTGCATGTCGACTATCGGTTCTTAAACTTTGTCAATCTAGGATATAGGTAATCGCCTTGAGGGCTATTTTATCGGCTGTGCATCTCCAACATCAATAATTTCATGCTTAACCAGAAGTGAGCGCCCAAAATCATTTGAATCCTTTGCAATGATATTCTAATATTCCAGCAGCAAATCGCACAGCTTCTTTTTCTATTCTTCTGTCAGGTTAGCGATGCTTCTGTTGAATGAATCTTTAATTGTGTGGCTCAGTTGCCTTCAGAATGAGTCCTTTTTGATAACTATACCTTCTATCTTGCGAATCAAAGTTACGACCTCTTATCTACCTGAAGGTGTCTCTTTTTTAATTCGAAGTATACAATCCGAAACGTTAAGAATTCTAACTATCAGTCCTGAAGATTTTTCTAGAGTTCTGGCTAGTATAACGGATTTATTCCAGCTTAGTGTTCTTTCAGGTTCGAAGGTATAGGTACTTTGTACCTTCTGGAATGTTGTCTTTTCCGAATGTGAAGTAGCCAGGAAATTCTTTGGAGCAACAACATCCGTCACTTCTATTTCCATTTGGCGACAATCACAAGGTACTTCTTATCTATTAACTCGCAGGACATTGTCAGGACTCAACCAAGATCTCGCAGGAACTCGACACCCAGAATGCAGTCATCCACGATTGAAGCAATGATTGCAGGACGCTTTTTTTTCAAATTGCCAATTGTTGATTCAAGCTCTTCTTTACTGAGTACTTGTACTCTTTTCCCATTTGCTGTCTTTAGTAAAATCTTCTGGTTCCGAGCACGTTCTCTTGGAATTTGTCTTTTTTTGCAAGAAATTCTGGATGCACAATGCAGACATTCGCTCCGGTATCCAGCAGCACATGGTACATTCTCAACGAAAAATTCTACAGCTGGACTACTTTCTATTCCAAGTACCTGGAGATATATGACCATGAGGCTCACGATGAAAGATACATCCAGCCTCTGCCTCCTAAGACTTGCTAAATTTAGATTTCTGATGACGTGTTCGTGCCATAATCAACGGTTCGCTTGAAAAAAGCCAACATCTCATTCTTCTTCTCTGTCCAGGTGAGGTTGGTACAAATCAAGAAGAAGATCGCTCACGTTGGCGACTTCCTGTATGAGTCGTGATTCTTCTCAACTTGTGCCCTTTCTCATCGCGCTCAAGCCCCCTCACTCTTTCCGCCAGTCTTGACGCCTTCGTGGCCGCTTTAGTTTCAAGAGTCTCTGTCAGCGCTTCTCTCACTGTGTTTGGATACGTTTACCGCACGATTCGCCCAATCTCATCATCGCCAATACCATCCATGAATTGTCTTACTGCCACATATTCTTATGTTGATCCAGGACAATTTGCAAAAGATTTTTTGGCCGGACTCTGCACAGCATATGCAAATATAGTCAGATCCTCTTTGTGTAGTTGTCTACGATTCTGTAGCTACCGGTGCAGCAGATCTTTCATGTGCTCCTCCATGAAGCGCAGCTTCAATTCAGACGTTAGCCTCCCATAATTAAGGCGTTCTTGTTCATTTAGACTTGAGAGGACTGTCAGAGCTGTTTAGCAAGTAAAATTGATCTTTTCTTTTTTCAGGATGAAACCGGATGTAACTTCTCTTGGAGTAGATGCGAAAACACTTTCTATCCGTAGGGATGAGTCATCACTATTGAGACTAAAGCTGTGCAGTTTTTCAGTGATAATAGAGTCCAATTTTGATTCCAACTCACGTTAAACTGGCAAGATATTCAATTTACTTGACCTGACTTTTCACTCCACTAATTTCTCCATCAATCTCCTAGATTTTCATTGTCACCGTTTCACTCTGCTCCGAAATCTTCCCCAACTCTGTAGCCATTTTTTCTGTTGATTCTTTCACTATTTTCATTTCCTCAGCTACTACGCCTTTCACTGCTTGCAACTCTTCAGTCATCGCCACTTTCAGCTCAGTAGAAGTACCTTCTGTAGATTTGGTTATTTTTTCTTCCATGAACTGCATCTGCTTCGCTATGATCATTTTCATACTTTCTGTAGAGTCAGACATTTTCTTCTTCATGGCTTTCATTCCTTCCGTAGATTCGGTCATCTTCTCTGCTACAAACGCTTTCTGTTCAGTTACCGACGTCCTAATGAATTCCATCATCATCTTCAGCAGATCCCACATCTCGCTGGTGGCCATGCTTCTTGTCTCAGGCATTTACGACAGTTCCAACATAATTTTTAGCACTTCACAGCACTGCAACCAAATTTCACTTTTCGTCGTCCGGATCAAGAATTATCCTGAACTAATTTCTCAGCATCCCACTTTTGACATCAATTTGTCACAAATTTCATTGTTAATACAGTGCAAATATGTATTTTACAAACACTCATAATTACAGAATCGCTCATTATTTAATGACTGCTCTAACTTACTTGCCTTATATAATCTACTCCAACAATGGGCTAACATTCAAATGTTGGAAAGCTGAACAACAATAGACCAGCATTCATCAAGTAACCATAGACGGTCAATTATGTCCGACAATTGAACACCGACTAGATTGTTGGTCAATGCTAACTAGGATTACAATCACAACAAATTATTGAATAAATATCGAATGCAAATGAATAATAATAATGTAAACTAATGACTTGAAATATTCCACATTTGTGGCAATACAAATATGTACATGCGAAACTATTCCGTTACTGAATGCATTACTATTCGGAATTGTCACCTTTGCAGCATTCTTTGAAAATTAAAAGCATTCTTACAAAAATATTTATATGAGAGTGAAAAAGATAGGTACGTATTTTCCAGTTTTGTTCGATCTGGCTTTTTGATTGTGATATTTTACAAAATTATCTCATATGAAATACTGAGTAATTTTATCTAAGAATACTTGATCAATAAAAAATTATGTACGATATGTTATGTCAGCCGTATTATTCACATAATAATGGAGTAGAATGAAATAAGACTATTCAGATCTCAAAGCTAGTTGTTTTATATGTCATTTCTTCATAATAAAGTACTGAGTTGAACAGATATATATAATTTTGCGAGTTCAAACCCCAATTAACAGAATATAAACAGCAAATTTATCACATAATACATATAATGTGAACAAATATTTCATCATTAGAAATGAACTATTAAACTCTTCAACAACATGAACAAATTATGTTTCGTTTGTATTGTGAATCAAAAATGCCAAAGTCAGCCACTCCAATTTTTTGTAAATATTTGACAAAAGTCGTCAAAATCAATCGACTTGGTGCACCTGAAGACGAAATCGACGAAAATATAATAAGAGCTGAGCCAATAAATGCAGTAAAATCCGGAAACAGTATTTAGAGTAAGTCTATGCCATTTTAATAAATTTGGATCTTATTTTATAACATTCGAGAAAAATTGTTCCTAAATACCATTCGTGCTTAAAAATTTACCAGATAATTTTCAAGCACTCGTAGTATTACCGCCGATAAAAGTTATTTTATTAGCAACACTTGAAATATTCGCTCTTCATTTGACTTCCGCTCCAGTTCTCCCTCTCACAACCTTTTTGGCAACCACTTATCTGTAAAAGTAGGGGTCCCTACACTGGCCTGACATAGAGTAGATTCTAGTGGTGAAAAGACGACTCGTCTCAAAATTCAACAAGTGCAGCCATCGCGTAATGAACGATAGAACTGCGTATTAAGGTATGGAAGGAAATGTGTAAGAGATTTAAACATATCGACATGTATATTCAAGATGGCAATACTGTAGCGTTTCTCTTGGAACTATGGCCTGTCTTACATTTGTCAATTTTAGATATTTGAAATCCTAAGTAATACTATAAATGTGAATGTGAGTATGAATTTGACATTGCTCGATCAATCTTTGAGCGTGTAATCTCTCTCTGCCCATTCCTTTGTCCGACAACTCGACGGTTCGGATTAAATATTACATTGTTCAGATTATCATGGTTACCATTGACATTATTTATATTCTAAACTTTGTCGAATAAACTTTAAGTAATAAGTAATGCTTGTTGAATCCCTTAATAATAATATACAAATCCAGTGTAGATAAATTTTGGAAAGAAATACCAATTTGACTCTATACTGACACAAACTTTCTACTCAGTACCTATACTCATACAAAGTTAAGGAAAAGAGGTATAATGAAACCGACAAAGTACCTGGTCTTGGATGTCTATAGCTGTCGGCTGTTGTAATTTAAAAGTTTTGTTTTAATATTTCTTCCAGACCAAAAAAACATTTCATGTTTTTTGTACTTCTGATTGTTATCATCAATTATACCATGAGAATTTCGGTCCTCAGAAATACAATTTATTTGAAAACTAAATTATTTTCACTTCTGAAATTGACCCAGCTAGGATCGAAACTGTAGAGGAAAAGAAATGAATAAAATTTGACTGAGCTCCCTCGTCTCAACTATCATCATTCAACTTACTAGTCAGTTTTATCTATAGCTCGTCCTAAGTAGAAACAGAACTGTCAATCAAACCTTGCGTATGTAGTATAGTTCCCCTATTTTTGAAGCGGAAATATTATAATGGGCTTATTATGTGCACTGTTGGCGCTCTATAAGAATTGTAGCAAATATTATTCTATTGCTGGCACCGCTCCCGCAGTAGCCCTGCTCAATATTGTGTAGACATTGCACATATTTATATAAGAAAATTGTCGAAGCGTACAATGGTCAAGCACACAATATGAGATATGGTAAATCGGATTAGCCCTTATCTAAGAAAACTCAGCGGCGCTTAGATATTTCGATAAGAAAGATGTTAATAATATTTCTTACATAAAATTACTTCAATTCACATATCAAAATAGGCCAAATTTGCAAGTATGAAATCATGAAATAGGATGGAGTAACCAATTATCATAATAATTATAATATAATTTTTTCTGAAGAAGACTCTCGGATAGAAAGTCGAAACGTCAAAATGAATATAAATAAACAGAATCAAAACCAAAAAGAAGAATCGAACATTTAGCATACAACAAAAATATAACATAATCTATAAACAAAGTATGAATGAATAATAATAAAAAAATATATATCAATAAATGTTGACCGACCTCGTCTCGCTCGCACGGAAAATTCAGCCAAAGAAATCGAGATATCCATTAATCGCTCCATCTTCCATGAATTTCATAACATTGAATACCAACTCTCCGCTTTTACTATTTAAAACTATTATTTTAAATTAATGTATTAACAAAATGAAAAGAAGATCGAATCAAAAAAGAAAAACGAATAACAATAACAAAAATGTGAACAAACAACAGTAACAATGATAACAATGAAAACAATAGACGTATGGCAAGCAATAGTATGGAATACCGGTAATCAGCGCAATACTAGAAACATGAGTGATCAAGTGTTTATTATCAACAGATGAGCACGCCACTGGCACAATGGAGAGATCTAGGATTGGTTAATTTAGTTTTGGAACCAAAATACGTTTTTGGAGTAGGTCTGTTTCTAGTTGGAAAGGACTATGACACATCCATGGATTGTGAACTTCATCACGAAGATGGACAGCCTAGTAAAAACAGAGGTAGCTATGAGAGAAAGAAAAAGCATTTTTCTTCCAAATTGTCGACATCGATATCACGCTCGGAGTTTTGTACAGAGGCAGACCATGGAATCAATAAATAAAATCCGGAAGGGCGGACAGCTTAATGGATACATAGAGGGTGACAGACAGGGATAAACTAGGTGGAAATTTGGTCAGAAAATCGGACAGCTAAGACGAAGCGGTGGGCTATAGAACGATGTTAACCTAAGCGCTTATAAGTTACAGGTGGACTACTGTATCTCGTTAACATTTATTTATTTATTTATTTATTTATTTAGAATACACTGTCCGACAGACAAAAGCAGAATAAAAGGACAGGAAAAAAAAACTAACAAAATCACAAAGAAAATATAAAACAAAAGCATACAAAATAAAAAAAAAAAAAATAAAAATAGATTGATGAAACAATCAAATTATAAATAGCAGAACTGATTATGCGAGCTTACAGTTGATGATGGTATTATAGAATTGCTTAGGCCTCAATAGAAAGATATCAACCGAGCAAAATCTTTCAATTTTAACATTTGAACTCTCACTCTCTTTTTCTTCACTCACTAATGGTATTATGTTGTAAAAAAAAGCGAGCATATTACAGATCACGATTTTTGCCCAAATTCCGCCTACTTTACTCCTGTCCGCCACCCTCTGTGCATCCCCTAGGTCAGGAATGGCGAACCAATGGCACTCGTGCCATTGATGACACGTGACACTCAAGTTCAAAATAACAAAGTTCACTCAAGATTTTATTATGAGTTATTATCGGGCGCAGATAAGGAAAGAGTTTGAATCAATTGAAACAGAAAGATTGACAAGCAATATAAGTAAAAATGCCAGTAAAAAAGTTTCTGGAAACGTGAAACAACAGAGGTCACACTGATGTTACTTTAATTTCAATTACGCGTATAAATGAAACATTTATTATTATTGGATGAAATGGTTGCCGCTGACTGGATATGTGAATATTGTGAGTAATATTTTCTGGGATCTCAGTCAAATAATTCATTGATTTCTTCTCTGCTTCACAGTTTTTGCTGCAGCTCAGCCATCCTCAGCAGCGCTACATTTTATTACTAGATATGTGTTTGTGAATGTCACTCTTTTCTTTTCTCGCTATTTAATATTCACATTATTTTTAAATCAATGTATAGGCTCAATTTTTTAAACAATAGTTCCTTTTTGAGTATTTTTGACATTCACATACACATATCTAGTAATGAAATAAATAGAATTGTAGCGCTTCAGAGGATGACTGAGATGCAGCCGAAACTGTAAAGCAGAAAAGAAATTAATAAATTATTCGACTGGAATCCCAGAATATATTACGGACAATATTTATTATTATACATTGCAAAATATTATTGTTTTTTGTACAAAATAAGGAGTTTTGAGTTGATAGATAGTATTGAGTATCACTAGTTTCCCAATAGTCACTAAGTCAAAATTATTTGACAGCACGTCTATGGTCATGATGTATTAGATTTGATAAACACATTAAGTATCTATTCATATTTTGCAAATCATCATTTTCAGCTTGAGCTTTTCATTTCAAAATAAGAATCAAGTAATAAGGCGTGCTCTCACGAGTGAACTCTTCTTGAACGATTTCAGCCGATCAATAAAAGTTGAATACGACTCATATTTTGTTTACATATATCAACATAACTGATCTATAGTTTCAATTTCAAAATGGCGCTGAATGCAGTTGTCTGTGAATCTGCAGAATCAATTGTAGTTTTGTTAAAAAAAGAACTAGAGGAAAAAATTATTTAATATGAACTGGAAACTCTCTATTTCTCAACAATATAACTCAAAGCATTATCTCGTGCATATCTATCTCTATATTTATCCATTCGATGATTCCACACAAAATCATTTTCATGATATTTTTCCAAAAATTTTATCATAGCAGTTTCAGACCACTTGAAACAATTTTTTTTCCAATTTTAAATATTATTTTAGAAATCAAACAAGCACGTGCGTCACTTACAAGCGTACTAGGCCGTCATAAAAAGTTGACTGCTAGTCCTCAGGTTCACACTTTTCAAGATAAGTTTCAACTTGAAAGTAATTCGTGGTGACTCATCACTTGAACAACAAAAGTTTGACTGGATCAAACTTTTGTTGATCAACTAAAAAGTTGATCGTCTCTATTGAAATAGAGGTTCTCACTACAGCTTTCATCCAACTTTTGTTCATCAATTAAAATCAGTCAACAAAACTTGACTCGTGAGAACGCGCCTTTAATATAATATATACTTGTCCAACAAATTGAAAGTATTGCTGGTGCACGCTATGAAACACATCAACTTTTCAACACGTGGACTATAAAAAAACTGCAAATATAATCTCGCGATGACGACTGCTTCCTGTATTACAAGAAAAAATCTATTCTACTTTCCAGTTCCAGTACAAGTAAAAAAATTAATATCATGATTGTGAACATATTGTTATATCAATACATTACAGGACGTCATCGTTGATGGAATCAGTTTTTCTAGAGTTTTATATGGCGTTTCATGCACTTTTGATCATTGTAAACAAAAAGCATGTACCAGGTTCTAATTATTACGATCATTATTCCATTTTCCACGAAATAAAATGTGTGCAACACTGCAGTACTAACCAAGATATAAGGAGAACAACTGCAGTGGTATGGACCTTGAACAATCCCGTCACTATTATTATCACTATTCTTTTGAGTTCTACAATCGAAACAATAAGTAAGTACGACAGAAATCGACTCCAGGACAACGAATTCGCGATCACTAGGACGTCTGTTCTCATTCAGTTTCAAAAGTCAGACTCTCCCGGCTGCATTCTACAGCACCCTTGTTTACTTCAAAAAACAAAACGCTCTCCACTTCAAATGACCCTTATCAATACGTCTTGAGTGTTACCATATGTTTCTCGTCCTATGACCGCAACTACGTTGACACACATGTGCCGTCCCAGGCCTAAGCCCATCGTAGATAAACAAAAAATGAATTATTCTAAAAATTTAATACCAAAATAACCCGAACAATATTAATTAATAAAATCTCCCTTGGTTCTTCCGGAGAAAAGCTCCAGTCGTATTTCAATCTCCGACACGGCCATTCTGACAATCACTCGTCCTCGGGTGTATCTAGAAGATATGATATCATTTTGAATGTTGTTTGAGGCAAACGATTCAAATAGTCAAATGAAAGATCAGAGTTACACAGCGAATGAGTGTATCCAAGTTATCCAGAAGTCCAGTCGAGTAACAGTTATTTACCCGCTTGTTATTCATCACAAAAATTCATGCTATCTGTACTTATGCGATATTAAACCATCAGTCGTAGTCCCAATTGCTAAACAAGTGTACAATATTTCATTCTCACCATTAATCGACCTTTACACTATTTACGGCTAACCTGTATGCCACATATAGTACCAGACGTATCTTACAGTTGCCACAACTGCATACCCACCACATCATCAGCTGCCCATCGCACCCTGATCAAACCAACATCAGCCACTAATTTAGTTTGCAGTTGCGACTACAGACTGAAGCATGTGCGTTATTTCAAGTATCTCTATCACTCAGGTCCACGATTGCTAAACAAGTACACAACATTTCATTCTTACCACCAATCGACCTTTGCACTATTTACGGCTAATCTGTATGCCACATACAGTATCAAACGTATCTCACAGTTGCCACAACTGCATACCCGCCACATCATCAGCTGCCCATCGCGCCCTGATTAAACCAACATGAGCCACTAATTTAGTTTGCAGTTGCGACTACAGACTGGAGCATGTGCGTTATCTCAAGTATTTCTACCACTCAGGTCCACGACCTGAGACCGTCAGTGCTCAGCGTCATTGGTGACTTCAATGTCATTCACAGTCCCTGTTTCAGGACTTTCTAGCTCATCCATACTCTTTCCAGTACATCTATCGTCACTATGGTCAATACAGATATCTAGCTCATGTGGAATATGACTTTTAGGCATTTTATTTAAATTATCGTGACTGTACTTACAGTACCTTTTATTATTTAACGATTTTAAATTATATCTATCATTATCAAGTATTTCTGCTACTACAAATGGACCTCTGAATTTCAGATCAAGCTTAGTTTGATAACGCTCTTCCTTCCCAATCAAAACGTGTTCCCTTATTTCGAATTCTTTAATTTTCGCTTTATTTTCATCAAATCCTACTTTCTGATAGTCAGAATTTTCTTCGATCTATCAATTGCTGGTTTTCTAGCATTACACATATCAATTTCTTCTTAGGAATCACTCATACGGTATGATCGTCTTTATGCAGGTCTTTCAATCTAATTTCCAAAACACTAGTATTCACACGAGTCTCTGGATTACTTATTATGAAAGATTCTCTAAATTTATTTGATAAAGTGAGTAATTAATTCTGTTCATCATCAATTGATTCAGTTTTAAATTAGTTATTCGAATTAAACAATTTACTGCTCAATGTGTACACCATTTCGATTCTATTCAAACACATTTTGTTCTCGGTCAAGTGAACAGAATAACCTGAAGTCAAAATTTCTCTACCAATTGAAACGTCATTGTTCAAATGGCTATCAAGTGAAACATATAACTGTAACGCGAATCCTCTCACTAACCCGCCACTGACATCATTTTTGCTGATCCAGCAATTTTGTTTCGGAAGTCGAGCGCCAAGCAGCAGAATCTGTGAGTCAGTCGACGAAAGAAGAAAGATAAAATTATATTTTATTCTTTTGTAATACGCAATATTTTTGTATTTATCGGAACCATATTTATATTTCTTTTGTAATCATTATTCATTATGATAAAGTGTTTTGTTGAATCGAATCACCGGCATTATAAAAGTGGCGCCCAGCGTGGGGCCGATTAAACGAAAATAAAGTGTATTGTGTATTGGTGATTTTGTGTGTGCAAATTAGTGTAGTGGAAAGTGTGCGTATACGGGGTTACTTTTCGTAATTTGCGCGTAACTACATACGTATATTTTACGGCTGCATTAGTTCGTGGTTGAAAAGTGCTTGCGAAGCAATAATCACGCCGCCGAAACGCAAAATCAAAGCCAAGACAATGTCAGATACGCAGCAGCCAGTGATCGCGATGACATCAGAACAACTGACTTAGCTCATTGCTAGTTTACAAATACAAACATCACGTACATCAACAGAGTCGCGCGAAGAAATAAAAACGTGAAGTTTTGTTAAATGCAACGCAAGTTTCGATGGAGAAAAAGAATCGGACGTAGATGCATTTATCGACGCGATCGAAATTTATAAAGATTGTGCTACCGTGAGTGATGAAAATGCCTTACCAGAGTTACCGATGTTATCACGTGGAATAGCCGTGACGTGGTGGCAAGGACTTAAAACTTCAACAAATTCGTGGACTGAAGCTATCCAACCTTTTCGTGACGCGTATGGTTCAAAAATACCGCCGTATCAAGTGTACCAAGAACTTTTCGCGATGGAATATCGTGTTGATGTTTCAACAGATGTGTTCGTTTGCCGCGCTCGCGCACTGCTAGCCAAAATTCCGGATAGACTAACAGAAAAAGTTCAACTGGACATGGTATATGGATTTTTACACAGAAAAATTCGAGAAAGAATTCTAAGCGATCAAGTAAAGACATTTAAAGAGCTTTTAGAAACCGCGCGTGTTATTGAACAATCGTTAAAGGAAACGGAAACCAAGGAGAAAAATAAAGGGAGTGTTGAAAAGGAAGAAAGTAAAACCAACAACTCACATGCTGAAGATAGGCCAAAATGTAAGTTTTGCAAAAAATTTGGACATAGTATTGAAGTATGCCGAAATGAAAAGAAGACAGCAAGCGAGCAAGAAAATACAGTATCGGAACAGAGGAAAACGCATCAAGAGGCTAAAACTAGTAAAAAGACGAAAACAACATTGAAATGTTACGGATGTGGAGCCCCAGGGGTCATCAGATCGAAATGTTCAACGGTTCAACATGTCAGGATGCATCCAAGCTGAACGCTGAATCTATGGAGTTCTACAATCTAACATCTAAAGAGAAACCGAAGAAACATTTCAGACCAGTCCTACCAATAACTGTATTGGGAGCAAAAGGCGTTGCGTACGCCGATTCAGGAGCACAGGCAAGTATTGCTGGCTATACTCTTTTTGAAGTTTTACAGAATAAAGGATGTGAATTCAAAACCGAAGAGATACAACTCGCCTACGCAGATGGTGTTGTGAAAAAAGAAGATGTTCTCAAAACGACCGTGGATGTCGAAATAAAAGAAAGAAAAATTCCATTAACCTGGATAGTACTCCCAAAACTAACAAATAATAATACCTTCTTGGGTGTGGACTTTTTGGAAAAAGCCAATATCGTCATTGATAGTAGTCAGAGAATTTGGCATTTTTGTGATAAGCCGGAAGACAAGTTTCCATACGAAGCAGAGGCATCAATGAAGAAACCAATCTCAATGAACGAAGTAAATCTAGATGAAATGCAGCTCCGGGAAGATGAAGGCACGTTGCTTTCAACAAAACAAAGAAAAGAATTAAATTTGTTATTGACAACAAATGCAAAAATCTTTGCACCAAGGGAAGAGGCCACAGATTTTGCTGAGCATGGGATTGATACAGGTAATCATGTACCTATATCCGTTCCTCCGTATCGAGTCCCAGCCAATAAGAAAGAAATCCTGAAAAAGGAGCTTGACCAGATGTTGGAAGATAAAATTATTGAAGAGTGCGAAAGTCCTTGGGGTGCACCGACACAGCGTTTCGAGATTATAGCTATTGATCTGATAGGACCTTTACCAGAAACAAAAGATGGATTCAAATGGATTTTCATCATAGAAGACACAGCTTCTAAGTGGATAGAAATATTTCCATTAAAACAAGCAACTGCCACTGCATGTGCAGAAATTTTAATAAATGAAATATTCTTGAGATATGGAACACCAAGACGCATAATAAGTGATAATGGTGTGCAATTCATATCTGACGTCATGCAACAATAGACTTACTGGCTAGAAATTCGTCAAAGTTTAATTCCTTTCTACCATCCGGAAAGTAATCCTGTAGGAAGAAGGAATAGAGATCTTGAGACGCAACTAGCTATCCTTGTGAAAGGAAAACACGAAGAATGGGCTGAACATTTACCAGCTATTCGTTTTGCGATGAGCACGGTAACCACATCATCAACTGGATACAGTTTTGGGAGGGAGTTGCGAACACCAGACGATGTACAACATGATTTACGACACATCGCTGAAACTGATACCATTGTACCGGGTATCACGAATTTTTTGAAAAATGTTCACAACCACTCTTCGAGAAGCAAAAGAAAGCATTGAGAAACAGCAGGACCTTCAGAAAGATAAGGGAGATAGCAAACGCCGTCCAGCAGAAACATATGCTCCAGGAGACAAAGTTCTAGTGAAGAGCCATGTACTAAGCAGTTCCAGAAAAGGTGTCAGTGCAAAACTCGCTCCAAGGAGAGATGGTCCGTATCGAATCAAGAAAATGATCACCCCAACCACATACAAATTAGAAGAGATAAGAAGATCTACAAAGTCGATAGGAAAGTATCATACCAAAGATCTTACTAAGTTTCAGGTTCAAGAAGGAGAAGAATCAGAACCAATGGTGCCAAAGACAGGCAGAGGAAGACCTCGCAAGGCTGCCCAACCGACTCAATTCTAATCCACGCACGAGGTCGTAGCTGTAGACCAGAGGGGGAGGGTGTAACGCGAATCCTCTCACTAACCCACCACTGACATCATTTTTGCTAATCCAGCAATTTTGTATATCAAAATTGCGAGCGGAAGTCGAGCGCCAAGCAGCAGGGTCTTTTGTAATCATTATTCATTATAATAAAGTGTTTTTTGTTAAATCGAATCACCGACGTTATATAACTTAATTTCAAGCAGGTATTCATCCAGAACTACCTTGTGAAATATTTGCAGTGTACTGAAAATTGTATTTTGACAAATACCTACTAGAGAAACTGTACGATTATAAAATCTCTGACCACTAAATTCTGAAGAAATAAATTCCTTCATGAGAAAGATCTTACCTCCATATACGAGCTGATCACTAGATGATTTGTCAATACAAATTTGAACTCTTTTCACATTCTTTGGCGTAGTGACCGGATTTGTTGCGAATCTTCTTTTGACATCTTTCTGCACTGGATGATTGGACAGCAAGATAATCATGTTGGCGATGACCAATTTACCATATTTAGAACAATTTGAGTCCAAGTTGATCCTTGGTCGCTTAAAATGATGTTTGTCTCCGAAATCTGGATGTTTACGTTTAGACACAGCTCGAAATTCTTGTTGATGTTGATTTTTGCTTATTATTTCGGAAGTGTGAGCTATGCGTTCATAGATATTATCAAATTCAGATAAGTGAGACATTGCTCATGCCACACCAATCAGCTCTGGATTTGATTTTTGCCAGCGTGTCATAAATGCTGTTAAAAATTGACTAGCTTTCATAGAGTACGGCTCGTTATCTTTGAGTTTTCCCTTCGAACAATATTTGTGCCAGCCAAGCAGTTTCTTTACTCATTGCTATTATTAAGGGACCTCCACATGAATGTTTTCACGCATACAAATGCCTGCGGTCGCACACCAAGCCTGAGCGTTTTCACTATTTTTGTCAGGATCGAAAACTGAATCACTTTTTGATTTACATAATTTTTTCACAAATTCAGTTGAAACGGTTCTCCATTATTCATCAGTACTATTATTTTGAAATTTCACTTTGTCAGTCTACAACTTTGGATACTTTATCCCACTTCTGATGTTGGAGTGGTAGAGGGATCTTGAATAATCCTGTCACTATTATTATCACTATTCTTTTGAATTCTACAATCGAAACAATAAGTAGATACGACAGGAATCGACTCTAGGACAACGAATTCGAGATCACTAGGACGTTTGATCTCATTCAGTGTCAAAAGTCAGACTCTTCCGGCTGCATTTTACAGCACCCTTGTTTACTTCAAAAAACAAAACGCTCTCCACTTCAAATGACCCTTATCAATACGTCTTAAGTGTTACCATATGTTTCTCGTTCTATGTTGACACATATGTGCCGTCCCAGGCCTAAGCCCATCGTAAATAAACAAAACATGAATTATTCTAGAAATTTAACCCGTAACCACTGTTTATGGGTCAATTTGACCATATGCATTTTAAATATTTGAATTACTCGCGTATCTGTTAAATTAGCTCAGGCTTCGTTCAGCAGTGTGTCAAGTACTGATTGGTTAGCCGAGTGTTAAAGCAGCTGGAGTGAAGCTGTCAGTTTGACGAATTTGGAATGAAATTACTTATTTTCTGGTCAATTTGACCCATATACAATATGTACTTTATTGGAATTTTTACATTGTTATTATATATGAATATGATATTGGAAGAGATATTTGAATGAGAAGTCCTCCTAGATGTTCGAAAATGGTCAAATATACCAATGACAACTTGGTACAATGAGGCAGAAGATTATGAAGAAAGTGACAACGAATTTGAAAATTTTGAAGATATGGGTAGCGATCACGATTATACCCAAAAATAATTGTAATTGTTCATTAGATAAACTTAATTTCTTGTAATATGCGCTGTTTTGTTGCATTATACAAACAAATATTATAATTGAACAAAGATATTCAGGTATGGTCAAATTGACCCACTCACAGTAACTATGTAACTGAAATAGGGTCACAGTGGTTACGGGTTAATACCAAAATAACCCGAACAATATTGAATAATAAAATCTCCTTTGGTTCTTCCGGAGAGAAGCTCCAGTCGTATTTCAATCTCCGACATATATATAAATAACTAATGCTGTTTCAGATTAGTCAAGCTTTAGGTCTTTGATTGAATCATCCTCAGGACTATCCAGTGAGATTACAAAAATATATAAAATATGATCACGGTAATAAACTGAGAACTAATCATATATATCACGAATAATTCTTGTGTTGGATATATAAATATGTATACTTTCAATTAAATTAACTATTCTGATGATCCATGGTGATCTGTGTTAGTATTATAGAAAATAGTATTCAATGCAGATAAGCAAGTTATTGGTTAAGTCGTGAAACCTTGAAACAATCAACACAAAACACAAGAACAAACGTCGTAACCAGCTGATATTAATCAATGTAGTCAACTATACTGGAAAAATCTATATAGATAAAATTTTGAAATCTAAATGAAATGACAGCAGTAAAAGATATCAAGAAATTGCTAGCACCGCTTGTACAAAAAATGATGAATATAGATGAGAGAATGGAAAAATCTCAAAAAACAATCACCGAAAAATCAGAATTCTGGGAAGTAAATTGGAAAGAAAAGAAAAAACTGTAGAAACTCTTGAGAAAAAGATCAGAGAGAAACATATAATAATACATAGAATTAGAGAAGCGGGATAAAAAAGAGAAAACACCAAAAAACTGGTGGATACTTTTCTAAAAAACTTACTACATATTGAAACTATAATAATAACTGATTCCGAAGAAGTAAGGCGAATCGGATTGAGAAGAAAAAATCTATATACGAGACCATTTCTGGTGAAATTTTCATTTAAAAAAATTGAAAAAAATATATCTAAACATGTACACCTACTCAAGAATACGAGAATATTTATTGAAAATGATTCCTCCAAAACAATATTATCTGAAATAAAATTACTCAAACCACATCTGATTCATGTTGACAAATAGATCATAGAGTCTACCTTAGTTAAGATAGATTATTAATTGATGGAACAGCTTACGCGGCCTCAGATTTAGAAAAACATGAATATATCGGTGATCAATCAGATGGAAAAACTGAAGCAAATGATAATAATATCCCTGAAAATTATATTACTGATACGAGACTTTCCCTTTCATTACAAGAAGCAAGACTCAGTGAATATTTAAACGTTGAAGATAACACTGGTCACTCATTATCATCAAAACAAAAACATAGCAATAATAAGTCCAAGAAATTAGACTCAGTACCTAAGCATAGAACACCCAACAATAAGCAAGCCGCCAAAACACCAAATATAATCTTCAAGAAAAAAAAATCAGGAAGTGAGAAAGAAGAAAATTATACTACAGTGCCTCTTGAAAATCACGTTGTGAATAGATCACGGCTTCATTCAACTTTAAAAAACTCAGGTTCAAAAAACTAAGTACACAGTTTGAAATTTTTTCTCAAATTCTGTTCTGGAATGTTCAAGGACTCAAGAATATATTTAAACTTAGTAATGAAGAAGAATTTATACTATTAGGATACAATATCATCTGTTTGAGCGAGAATTGGCTAAAGCCCGCCTCACACGACGCTTGTTTCAATGATGGTTTTCCTGCTTGGAGTTGTGCTGGCTACCGGGCTTGTTTCTATGATAGGAAATGACAGTCACTGTTAGTTATTTTATATGGTTTCCGTGATAGAACGCGTGCTATTTTCCATGCTTGTTTGTCTGATGGATTCAAACGGTGACCTATAGAGCTAGCTCCTAGTCACGTGGGTATAAAATGTGACTTTGACATTCAATTTCAAAAAAATGTCACATCTGCTCTTCGTTATTTTTCAAGAAAAGTGATCTTAGATGCATTAAATCTCTGATGAATTGACATCTGTTGGTTTTATTAAAAATTTGGCAGCTACATTTCATCATGAATAATAACGATAATTTTTGGGGCCGTACGCGTATCGAAAAGATCTGCTAATCCAAACTAGCATCGTGTGAAGCCAATACCGCACAGCACCTATCACAATGTCCAGCGGCACAACCAGCTAGGAACCCATCAGCGTAACCAAGCAAGAAATCCAGCAGCGAAAAAAGCGTCGTGTGACGTAGGCTTAAATTATGAAATCATAGACTTGCCAGAATACCCAAATAGCCACACTAATTTCGAATGCCGACCAATAAAGAAGCATCCTCAAGAAGAGCAATTGGAAGTCAACTAATTTTCATCAGAGCAAACGAACAAAAAGTGACTATAATAGAAAAAGAATTGCATGAGATGTTTCTAGAAGTCTCTACATCTACGCAGAAATTTATCTAAGGTAACGTATACTTCTAACAAAGTTACGATAGAAACTCACTAGTAGAGCTATTTGCAAATACTCTTCAAGTAGTAAAAGAATCGTATCCTACTCTTGCATATATAGTTGGTGGAGATTTTAACTCAAGGGTCGATAGTTTGAGTCAATCTGAAGAATTTCTTTTCACAAATACAAAACTGACTCAATATAGAACTACATTTGAAAATATGAAAATCAAAAGTGACGAGATCTTATTGATATAATGGAAAATGAGAACATATTTTCGGTAAATGGGAGAACTATGAGTGATGTTCCTGCCAAGTCCTCCAACCTTAGCTCAACGGGTAAAAGTATCATAGAGCTAGTTTGGATTGACCCATCTTTTTTCCATCTTATCAATAATCTCACAATTGACAATAGAGTTCTCATTTCTGATCATTTGATGTGCAAACTGTCAAAAAAAAACATATAAGGTATTCAAACACAAGAAATAATAAGCAACTAATACCTGTAATTGAAAAAACTGTAACGAACTATATTCTAAACTAGGAAGAGTAAACTGAAGTAGGCGTCATATAACTGGACGTTTCTGATTGGCTTATTTCATACCAGTTTTACACTGAACAAAAATTTGTTAGACCTTAGATAAATGTTGAACATTCTTCATGGTTCTCCATCTTGTTCAAACACTACTGGATTATTCGATAACTAAATATAAGAGACAGAAGTGTTGTAATATTTCTGCAATTTGTAATGTTTTGAATTGTTATGCAGCTTCCGATAATTTTTCTGTAATATTATTTCCACTTGTTGTGAAACATTTTTTTTGTGAAAATATTACTGGATTATGTGCTTGATAATATAAGTTTGTCTTTTCAATTCACAATATTTTTCATTCATTAAAATATCTTTGTTATCGTCAAGTAATACAATAATTTGTATTAAATATTTTTTGTTGTTAATCAACAAAAAATAGCTGTAAAATAAAAGTGAGAAGGTTGCTCGTCGAAAATTTCAAATTGAATTTTGCCGCATAAAAATCTGATGATATTTCGTCATATTTACACAGTGTACATATGTCTCGGCGCAGCAACTCTAGTTTACTCCTTCTAGTTAAAGAATGAACTATAGAAATGTACCAAGAAATAACTCTCAGTGAAAATAATCAAAAAATATTGGAAAACAAGTAATGTTATATCGAGCATTGCAGAAAACAAGAGAAAGAAATTAGAGAAACCCAAGGATATGTAAACAAGATAACTACGGCCCGAAATTGGTCAAAAATTTTCTAATATCAAAGAAAAGTTACAAAGATTTGATGATCAGAGAAAGAAACGCCCGTAAACTTAAATTAAAACACATGAAGTTGACAAAATGGACAAACCATTTCCAACGCTCGGCACGAAAACCTTGTCCAATACTAACTTCTTCGATACTGGACAACCCTATTTAGATGAAGAAATATCATTCTCTTGAATCAGAGAAGCACTTTGCAAACTAAAACTTAATAAATCACATGAAATCGGCGAAATTATTAACGAGCATATTTGATATTTCTCTGATAGCAAGATATCCTATTTGAAATTTTTTCTAAATTTAATCATAAGCAACGAAGAAATTCCAAAAACCCTTACAGACATCAAATTAACAATGATTTACAAGAAAGGAAATCGAAACGACACAAATAACTATGGAGAAATAGCTGTGTCAATACAATTACAAATGTCTTGACGTCTATTCTTAACAATATATTACAAACATGGACAGAGAGCTTGAATATAATTCCAGAAGCACAATCTGGATTTAGGAAAAATAGATCGTGCATAGACAACCTGTTTGTACTTCTTCAGTAATCCAGTCTCACCTCCTAACTATTACAGAAGGGCTCCATGCCAAATTTATTGATTTCCAGAAGGCATTGGATTTAATTCCACACAACCAACTATGGAATGAGATTTTTCAACTGGGAGTAAGTGGAAGAGTTATTAGATTATATCATAATATTGCCCGGTTTCACCAAAGTCAGTTAAATTTATCTAGAGGTTATTTTGAGTTAGTAACTATAGTTACAATTGTATCAACAATAGTTTTCGTATAAAATAACCTCTGGATAAATTTAACTGGCTTTGGTGAAACTGGCCCTATGTATAATAAAGCAACAATTCAAGTAAAATGGAATAATAAATTAAGTGGTCCCATTGAGGTGACGAAAGATGTTCTAGCCTGTTACTCTTTGCCTTATACATATCCGATCTTGAAACTGAATTCAGAAATAAAAACTTAGAGGGCATCTTCATGAATCAAACAACGGATATATTGACATTACAGTACGCCGATGACATCGTCATATTGGCGCGCTCACAAATTGAAGTTCAAAACAAATTGAAAGTACTAGAGGACTATTGCAAAGCAACTGATTTGAGAATAAATCCGAAGAAAACGCAAGTAGTTCATTCCCATCTAGGGCGACCAAAAACCTGAAGAACCAAATTCACTTGCCAAGGAAGTGAAATAAGACAAGCTAACTCCTATGTATATTAGGACTAATATTTACATCGTTAGGTTTGTTTTGCCAGAATGCAGAAGCCTTCTTGAAGAAATCTTGGCAAATCACTGGAAATATCTAACAAACTTTGATAAAAGCGAAAATACAAGACTGGAATACAATATTTCTAAACTGTATAGCTCCGTAGTTGTTTCATCTCTACTTCATGCCTCAGAAATATGGGCCCTTAACCAGTGCAACATGGCGGAGAAAGGTCAAACGAATTTCTGAAAGTAAAACTACAGAGAACACCTCCTAATTATATGGAGCGGAGGGAAGTGAAAGAAAATAAATTGGAACTTCTAATCGTCCGAAATATACTAAACTGGTGGTATTAAATATAAATCAGATAACAGATACGTTAAAATATGCTACAAGAAACGGTGCTAGTTGAATGACAGAAAATCGTTATCCAATGCCAAACAAATTAAATATAACTGGGTAAGGAGCATCTAAATCATATTGGAAACAAAAATTTTTCAACCATAAGAGAGGAGACAAAAAATATACTGAACTCCGACATAGATACCCAAAGAATCATTCATTCGTCCTACAACCCATTCTACCAAGATTACCAATACAACAACATTTTTATTCTATCCATTATTGCACTTGGAATCCTTCGACTGATCTCCTAAATCCGCACACACAACATCCAATATCCTGTTATATATAATAAAGGAACTGTTTTTAGATTCACACCAGGAGAAATTTGTAAAATCTGCAACAATCACGATCAAGATAATCAGAACCACTTTCTATTCAACTGTCCCTTCTGAGATGCACTAAGAAATGCATTCATTTTGAAGTATCACAAAAATGCTCATCCAGAAAACTTCAATAAAATCTTACTGGCTGACCTTCCAATCACAAAGATTCACGAAAAAAATAAAATGTTCATAAAATATACAATTATAATCTATTACTTACCCTTTGTATAAGCTTCACTTGAGCAAATGAATCATTATTATTATGTAATTAATCTCCACAATGCGATTTTCGGTTGAAATCGGTGGAGAAGAGTTTTTATTACGCTTTTAGTCTGAGTGCCAGACTCCTCAAATAAAGAAATTGGTATAAATTGGACGGACTAGATCAAATTCATACTGCTTGTTTTTGTGACCATATAGAGCATGGAAAACCATGATGGTCATTTCAGAACGGTAGCTATTAAAAATGGTGACCATTCAAAATGGCTGCCGGCTGAGGTACTTCAAACTATCATATCTTGCAAACGGTTGATCAAGTTCCAGTTTTTTTTTTCAATAATTGTAGGCAATTAAATGGTCCACATTTTTTTTCTAGCTATTAAAAGTCAAATTATCAATATTTCATTGAGAAAAAGTAGAAAAATTTGGAATAATACTCTTCAACATTCTTGTTATAGTAGTTAACAAGAAAATTGTGCAAGATACGAAAATCTACTTTGATATAAAGCTGTAGTCCATTTTATAATCTATAAGAAAAATAGATGAACATACAAATTGGTTGATTTGAAGCCAAGATATATCAAAATTTGTGCAACTGAAACGCTGTTGCACCAAAAATTCACGTCATTAAAAAATGCTAAGTGCTAGTGAAAATTGTACTGGAACATTTTTATTGTGGACTCTGATCTTAAACATATTTTCGATGCATGTAGGAGATTAAAGGATAACAAATTTGTGGACACAATGAATGTATTCTGAGTAGGTACATTTTATCTCCATGAGGATATTTGGAACTATCAATCAATAAGTATTTATTTTGTAGGTATTCATTCATTCGTTATTAAGGAATAATGGAGGTGGATCATGCAGTTGGATAAAGGTAAATATGACAACGAAATTATAGAGGAACGCAAAATAGCAGAAGGCACAAAGTAGATTAAAACAAAATAGATCACATTTTAGTTCGTTATTTCCATAATGAGTATTTATTTTTTCTTACTGGAGTCTCTATCATAGTCTTCGATTATATAAACATATTCTTCATCATTGCTTTAATTGTGCAAATTTTTACACTCTTTGCAGCCGCAAAAAATTATGCACAATAACTTGTTAAGAGAGCAACTACATGCCCAATCAGACAGGTCCTTTTCTAACAGAAAAATCTCAATGAGAGCACATCTTTAGAAGCTTCAAAACCACTGTACTATTTACTTACACTGAGAATTTTTTCCTGAACCATAGACACTGGGCTCTGGAGTTTCCAGATACTGTTCTAGCCTTCAAACGTCAGCTTGGTAGCTAACCCGTCTTGCATGCTGCATGAGCGTATATTTGCATGGTGGATTTGATTCATACTCACAGTAGTGAACAGAATGCTTATCATGAGTTCAAAAAATGCCTACAAAGAGGAGAAGGCTTTCAACTATCCATCAAGAAAATTAGGCTGAAATTAAAAACACTTAAGAAGATAGTGACAACCAAGTTTTCTAACAAAGAAGTCGAACTTCAACGTGATCGAGATCTTCTTGGTTAATTGACATACATAGCAGAAACCCAAAGTCTTGACATGAGAAAAAATTTAGAATTTCCATAAGCCCCATCTCCTTGAATGTTTCAGTGTTTGCTGTAAATCTTGAGAAGGATATAAGAAGTTATTTATACATTGTAACACGAAATGAAGATCAGCAAAAAGTTGTTGATATCAATCGAATAACTTCTGCTATTGGTGAAGAAATAGCACCAACTTCAATTGAATTCCATAGCTGGTCTGGTTGCGATACTAAAAGTGCTTTCGCAGGAAAAAGAGGTATGAGAGAGATGCAGATTTGTAAGCGATATCAAAGATTATTTGGAAGCTTTCAGAGAGTTTGGACGTGAACGAGATTTTTCCTATGGGCTAATGACAACTTTCCAGAATGTTTTTTGCTGATGCAGTATGCGAGACGTGTTAGCAACTATGTTGGCACTTGGGTCAGGAGTCTGAAACAGTATCCGAAAATTAGCAGATGAAGAAGATGACAGGTCTTCCTGATTCTGAATTATTCTCTCATTGATGAAGGCAGGAGCACGCGATATTGAAACTACCACTAGAATTCGCGCACGGTCGAACAGACAAGGTAGATGTTTTTAGAGATACTCCTTTCTTCAAACATATGAATCAATGCGAATGCGTTCTTCATGTACAATAATTTTCAAATCAGGGAAAAATGTATTTATGACATTCGTTTCAAAAACTCCAGGCTATAATGAGAGGAATGCTCTCCACATATATGTTTCTCTCAACTCTCACATTGTATACTAAGATATACTTAGATATATTGTTACGTTCCAATTACGCACCTTGTTCCTATTTTTTCATTTTCCATATTCCAGACTTTCCTCCATTCCTTTTTGCTACAATTTAAACTTATAAACACTATTATTCCAGATAAAAAAGCATTTCACTCACCTCACACTTCTTAATATTTGACACTTGACTAATTAATGGCTTATTTTGGTTTCGTATTTTTAATTAACGTAGTTGCTGCAAGATGTCAGAAGTTGACAAGACGCTCTTTCAGAATAAAAACATTCTCTTCAAAACTTAAAATTACATTAAAATCACACTTGACACAACACATCATTAAACATAAACACAGTAAAATAACATAACACTCACAGTAAAATTCCTTAACCCTAATAATCTTTTCCCGCCTGTCTTTCCTCTCTACTCTCTTTGTAATTAGCTGAAACCAATGAAACAACGTAAAAGTTGAGTAAAAACAGTTTTTTTGAAGTAATTGTTCGGAGACTGACTCAAGTAAGGATTCGAGTAAAAATTTTGAAACACGAGGGTCGCATAAAAGTTTTCTTGAGGCAAAGATTTATTTTTAACTTTGAGGAAGATCAAAGCCGCATAGCGGGATTTATAATAAATCAGCGTCATGTTCCGATCGAGTGACCGTGTTTTGGTAGTGTAC
Source organism: Dromius quadrimaculatus (assembly GCA_963989225.1). Classification (NCBI taxonomy): domain Eukaryota; kingdom Metazoa; phylum Arthropoda; class Insecta; order Coleoptera; family Carabidae; genus Dromius; species Dromius quadrimaculatus. Next base: position 29,201,005 of record OZ022325.1, read on the forward strand.
ATCGGTCGAGCAGCCCAATTCTGGGGATTAAAAAAGAAAACCGTTCCGCATACCGCTTGTTTTTGTAAACCGCCATAAAAACCTAAAGCAAAATGTCCAAACGCCCGCAAAGCACCCAGCGACGCGATGCGAGCACCGAACATCCCGTTCTGAGACCACGTCCAGGTTACTTAACCTTGACGCCGTCCACGACCAACTCTTGGTCCGATACCTCCACCAGGTCAGGCGACATCAACACCACAGTTCCGGAGAACACGTGGCTTCAGCTGAGTGTCTGTTTTGTACTATTTGTTGGTTTGGTGATTGTTGGAGCAGAAGTTACTTTCATTTTTTTTTGTTAGTCTACCTTTTGTCATTTATTTTGTGTTAGGCGCTCCTGGGGTGCAGCTTATCTTGACGCAGTAATGTTTTGGGCGCTATACGCTTATTTTGTACAGCGCAATCGATTAGGCTAGGCCCCTATCTTCGTGATAGTGTGAGCTTTGGCCAATTAAGGGGCAAGGCGTATAGATGTCAAGTTTAGCACACACTGGTGTGTTGTTGGTTGCATGCTGTCCTCCAAGGCGCGTTATTTTGTGTATTGGGCCTCTAGCCACTGTTTGCTCATTTTACCATCAGCTTCATCTATTTTCATAACCCTTACTTATTTCCACTAGTCTAGTTCTATTTAACGACCTCAGGACCTTGTATAAAAATACAAAAATCTTAGGACAAAAAGGAAGAGTAAACATAATGCATGTAAAAGACAGGAATGGAAAGATATTAAAGAACGAGAAAGAAATAATGGAACGGTGGGTAGAATATTTCAGTGAAGTATATGCGTCACAAAACATTGAAGAAGTGAGAGACGAAGGAGCTATATAGGAAGAACTCAACCTGAAAATGACCGAATTTACACACGATGAAATTAAGGAGGCCATTAAATCTTTAAAAAGAGGAAAATCTGCAGGATCGGATGATATAGCTGCTGAGCTGCTAAAAGCTGATGAAGACACATCAGCAGACATTTTATATGGACTAATAAATAATATATGGGAGAATGAACAGTTGCCAAAAGAATGGAAAAATGGAATAATAATAAAGATACCAAAAAAAGGAGACCAAATGAAATGTGAAAATTGGAGAGCAGTGACACTATTGTGTGTTATAAGTAAAGTAATGACAAAAATGATATTAGGACGAATGAAAGAAGAAATTGATGAAAGATTGAGACCAAACCAAGCTGGCTTTAGGAGTACGAGATCGTGTATAGATCACATAACTACGCTCAGAATTATAATAGAGCAATCAATTGAATGGCAAAATAAAGTATATCTAAACTTCATAGATTTCCGCCAAGCATTTGATAGAGTCAACAGAGCAAAGATGTGGGAAATATTAAAAAACTATGGAATTCCTGAAAAATATATTAGAGTTATTAAGATGTTCTACGATAACTATACAGCTCAAGTCGCACACAACGGAAAATTAACAAAGGAAATACAAATAGAAAGTGGAGTACGACAGGGCTGTATACTATCACCAACTATATTTCTAATATTAGTAGACTGGATAATGAGGAAGACAACCAAAAACAAGACTGGAATTCGGTGGAACGCCTTTGGACAACTGGAAGATCTAGAGTTTGCGGATGATATATGTTTAATTTCAGAAAAAAGACAACACATGCAGAAGAAAACTGAAAAGTTAGCGAAAGAAGCAAAGGAAATTGGTCTTGATATAAATTTGAAGAAATCTAAAGTGATGAAAATAAATACAGAACGTGAAATGGGAATATTTACAGGAAGAGAGGAAATAGAGAGTGTTGAAGAATTTTGCTACTTGGGAAGCATATTGGATAAAAAAGGAGGTATAGAAAAAGAAGTACAAGCAAGAATTAACAAAGCTCAAAATTCGTTTTACACATTGAAGAAAATATGGGGATCCAATGAACTTACACTGAAAACGAAACTTAGAATATTTAACACAAACGTGAAAAGTGTACTGTTATACGCTTCAGAAACTTGGACACTAGAAAAGGGAATAGCACAGAAAATTCAAACGTTCATAAATAAGTGTCTACGGAAGATATTGAAGGTATATTGGCCAAATCGTATAACTAATAGAGAACTGTGGGAAAGAACCAGTCAAGAGCCTATAATTAAAACTATAAACAGACGTAAGTGGAAGTACATTGGACACAATAAGCGATATAACAAAACAAGCATTAGAATATCAACCAACAGGTAAAAGAAAACAAGGAAGACCTATAGAAACGTGGAAACGAATTATAAACAAAGAACTAGAAGCAATAAAGTTAACTTGGAGAGAAGCGAGAGATATAGCAAAGAATAGAGAAAAGTGGAAGAGTCTTGTAGAAGCCCTATGCTCCGAGCGGAGCCAAGAGGATTAAAGTAAAGTAAGTAAGTTCTATTTAAATTCATTCATACTTTTTTTTTATTTGATAATTTCTTGCGTATATTGAGAGCAATAGTAATCCAGTTGAAATCATTGTCTTATTGTGCAAAAGAGTGGACCTGTCCGTTTCATTTCAAACAGTTTAGCTACCACAATCTCCGTTTGAGAATGTGGCTTGTGATGAGTACAGTGTCGCTTAAGTCGACTCCCTTGGTGGATACTGAAGGCTATTACGCGGTCATCCATTCCTGTAACCCTTTTCCGACCAAACACCCCCTTATTGCAGGTGCTTTCGTTGTTGTGTGTCCTGCGGACAAAAAGACAACACCGTAACGCAGGGGTCGACAACCTGCGGCCCGCGGGCCGCATGCGACCCATTGCAACTTTTTGTGCGGCCCGCTAAAACACCAATATTTATTTTCAATAATATTTATACTTGTATATGATATAGAAGCACTATTCAAGTTACATTTTATATTTCAATGTGCGGCCCGCATGGAAAAACTTATTTTGAAAATGGCCCGCCGTCCGAAAAAGGTTGCCGACCTCTGCCGTAACGCTTCGGGTATGCCCGGAGCCTAATTTTACGACGCCTTACATCACCTGCGATCTCCCTGAGATTAGGAGCGAAGAACGTACTCAAAGTCAGTTCCTGAACGTTACAATATCTTGAAAATGCTATTCAGAGTTTTAGTTACTCCAGAACACGCGCACACGGTCAAATAGATCGGGACTTGATATTGCGCGAATTTTCCAGTTCGCAGTCCTATCGACAATAATCAGGAATAGCTTTAAATGCATGTAAACAACATGTGCAAAGCATTCTTGGACGGTTATGATAATCTGAACGCTACCAGCGCCATAGCACGAAAACTTGAAAGAAACCCGGTCAATTGGACTATGGCGCATGTTCTTACGGGTTATAAGAAAAAGGCTTGTCTGATTACGATCGGGGCATGTAGTTACTTTCAGAACAAGTTCTTGCGGCTGCAAAGAGGTAGGGATTCGCACAATTAAAGCAATAGTGAAGAATGTGATGAAATAACCGAAAACCTACCTACAAAAAATATACCTGTTGGTTACGTACCTTAACTATTCCTATTGTGGAAAAATATTTTCTCACTCAAAATACATCTATTGCTTCCACAAGTTTGTTATTTGATCTTCTACATGCATATATAATATATTTTAGATTAAAGAGCTTTAATTAATAATATTCTAGATCAATTTTCATACCATGAATTTTTGAAGCGACAGTGTTCCAGTGGCACAAATTTTGATATATATTGGCTTCAAATGAACCGATTCAAACGTTTGGCTCTTCTTTTTTGTGAATCATGAAATGCACTTTAGCTTTTATTTCATAGTGAATCTTTCTACTTGCACCATTTTCTTGCAAAGTACTGAGACAAGACTGCTGAAAAATGTTAATTAAACTTTTTTCACTTTCTCTTGAAGAAATATTGATCATTTGACTTTTATCAACAATAAAAAAAATTTAAACCGTGAGACTGCCCACATTTTTTTTTTAAAGTTGAAATTTGATCAACCGTTTGCGAGAAATGATGGTTTGAAGGATCGCAGTTCCAAGATGGCCAACACGGTTTTTCATACTTTATGTGGTCACTGGAACATACAATATGAATGACATCTGGTCCCTTCAAATTATACCACCAAGTGGTCTGGCACAAAGACTATCTGTACAAAGCTTGTAATCACTGATTCTATAACATAATTTGATCAATTAGAAAATACATTCTTTCATTTGCGTCAATTCTTATTAATACTCACAATTCCTAATATTAATCTGTTCCCCACAGTTCCAAATCTTTATTAGACACGCTGCAATTATTAAGAAAAAAACAAAAGAACACACAATTCAGTTCAAGTGTATTCTTACAAAATTTATTACTATACCTCACAACATCATTCGAAATATTCTGAACGATTGCACTTTTAGTTATTTTTGATGTTGATAACTCCAGTATAGATGTTTTATTGTCACTGGAGATAATTTGGGAATAACAATTAGAATAATATACTGATAAATATCATTATATTCTTCCTACCTTGAATTTGATTAAATTTTAATTCTTAGCAGCTATAGACAGTTCATTACACTTTTGAGTTCGACTTGGATACTTAATACTTTTTGTACCCATATTGATACACCAAAAAATCATAAGAACCCGAAACAAGCAAGCACACAGAAAAATCGCAATTGTTTACCTTACTAAGACAAGTGCAACATTAATTACAATAATTGTCCTGTCTCTAAATTCTGTGATTTTAACTAATCTTTCTCCAATCGTGATTAAGGTAGTTGAAGTGGGGTAGTCCCAACCAAAAGTCGAAGCTTTTCTGTAATTTATTATTACAAATGTTTGCAACATTTGCTATCGTAATAAATGCACATCCAAATAATTCTTATCTTTTTATTTTATTCTATCTTATCATTTCAAGTTGATGGATTCTCTTTTGGATGTTTAGTCAAAATTAAAAATGTATAACAATCAACGATTTCTGATAAATTATTGGTGTGAATGATTTTAAAGTATTAGAAACATCGAAACTTCATAGTGTAGTAGTTAAGAAATCATAGAAGTTAAATAATCGTTGACTCAAAAGTAATCATATTTGATTTCTTTTCGTTGATAAAATGCTTCCTAACCGAATTGAAAAAAAAACTATCATAATTGGAGAATATAAAGTCTAGTATAGTTCATCTTTGTACTGCTGACATTATTTATTCATTTGTTAGGAAACAAAATGATAGTTTTATTGCATTTATCACTCAATAAGTTTTCTTATGATATTGTATTTTTCACAAAAAAAAATTGCAATGGAATAATCTATTGAAAAAAAAAGTATTCTAGATTCCTTTCATTCTTATTTCCACTGCCTCAACCTACACTTGTTATTTATAAGCAATTAGGAATTAATTATATTTCTTCTGAATCTGTAGCAGCCCCAGAAATATACAGCGGAATGCAGCTGAACTATTTTCTTGATTTTCAGTTGGTGGTACATGCAAAATTTTATTCATAACTCATTCAAATTGTATAGTATATATTGGGACGGAAAAATATTGAATGAAATAATAATAAGTCATCTCATTCATCCTATATTATTTATAAAATAACATAAAATAGATCCCATCTAAATTAGAATTTTTTGCAATCAAAAGTATATCATAAAATAAAAATTGATATTAGCCCTTCATTCATATACAATTTTTTACAAAAACATCATCGTTATTCAATGAGCTATGAATAAAAATAGTTACTGCTAGCAGACTACCCGCATTACTTTAAACGCACTCCATCTTAGACTACCACCATAAGAGATAAGTATGGAGTCTTGCTTTAAACTAGATGGGATATTCAATTGATTCACAGAACATACAGAATTAGATGGATATCAGCTAAGTCTATCTATCTTACTACTGGTGTGACATTCTGCATACATTTAATTCACAAGAAGTACCATTGCAGAAATATAACCTAGTTGTCAATCCACCAGGACACTTAATTAATCATACACATCGCGGTTTGATTACTCTTACTACAATTATCTAAAAATGAAATCATAAAGCTCATTTTCAAAATTAAAATTGTCTTAAGCTTGAATTACATTAAAATTTTTCCGTCTAGATTTCTATTTCTGGTTTTGTTCGATTTTCAGATTTAATTTCAAAATCATTCGTGGACAGTCGCATAGTTTCGTTTTTCTCGAAAAAGTACAGCTACGGCAACTATCAAAATGAAATATGATAATATGACAGATTGAAGTTAGTTGCTATGAATGCTAAAACGGAATTATAAAATAGTATATTATGCTACAAGGACCGAACGACTGTCATTCTGTCCAGGATAAATTTAGCTGCATTTAGTGAAGACGAGGACAAAACCCGAGACAGAGGCGATGGCGAAGTACGAGGCGAAGGCGAGGGCGAAGCACGAGGCGAAGACGAGGGCATAGATCAAGGCGTAGTCCGTGACAATAATGACAGTCGTTCAGTGTCCTTGTTGCATAGGATACTATTTGTATCAAGTACACCAGAGTACCCCCATTACTAAGCTTTTTAAATTAATTAGGATGTATCTAAACTATCTTATCGATTTGACAAACACATTTTTGCAAATGCAATTATATTACAGTAAACAAATACAATGAAACATAACTTACATGATTTATTTTATTGATTGATATTTTCCACATTGTCTGTGCTATCCCGTTCACAATAAATGTACGTACTATAACTAACACATTATATAATACAAATTTCTTTCAAATATCAATTTGACATCTATCAATGAAATAAAAAAATCCAACGGCATCCATGATCCATGATTGATCTACAACTTTATTTTTACCCAGCAGACATTAATATCCATCAATTCCCAGTCAACAGACAATTAATGAAAATTGTTACCATGGTTTGGCATTGAGAACTTTCGAAGCAGAAGTCAGCTCAGTAATAGGGTACTTTCGGTGTACGTGTTACAAAAACTTATTTTATATGAATTAGGGTTCAGTTCGTACAGTTCTACTAAAGATTTAGTCATATTCATCAGCCACTTCTTGGCCACTATAAAACAAATCACAATACAAAGAAATATCCGCTCTGTTTCCAATGCCTCTGACAAAGGTCAAAAACTAGAAGGTTGGTGTAACTGGCAATACGCAAAACTGCGCATGCGTTCCTGAATCTAGCCAAAACTCGAATATAAAAATAGAACCGGATGTATTTTTCTGTGACATATTCAAGTGCAAAAATCGAACGGAAATCTCTGATCTACACTATGCTAGAATTGGCTAGGAGCTTCTCGAACGAAGCTCGGACTGAAATCTAGCCGAAAAAAGTATAGTGTAATTCAAGCTTTATAGGAATTGCGACTAATACTGATTTTTATTTCAAAGAATCGTAAGTCTCTAATTCCAATGGATAATTACGAGTACTGGTCACATATGAATCATGAATTGTTAATTCTAGTAGTGAGTTTAATACATGTAGTATGCTACTCCAGATATGAGATAGGTAGATTTTGCTGATATTCATTTGAAGAATCAATTGAGTATCCAATCTGGTTTAAAGCAAAGTTCTCTACCTACATATTATGTGGATTACCCAAGTTGGACTTCCAATAAAATCAACAATTTTATATCATCTTTTTATCGCTGAATGGAAAAACTGGAGTGTTGCACACATTTTAATTTGTAAAAAAATTCATTATGATTGTAATAATGAGTAATTAGTACATGCTTTACTCATAATAATCTGAAGTATACAGAAGTCCACATAAAATCCAAATGAAACTGATTTCAAGAATGATGACATCCTGAATAGCAATGAAATAAAACTAACGATCGAGATGTACACTTTTTGATGGTTCTGAAGCTCGAAAGTAAGAATGATTCCTGCCTGTAGCGCAGAAGACAGTGGTCATTGCAAGCTTATATCTGCAGATTTTCTATTGTTAACGTGTTCAGCTATTGGCGACTAAAATTGTTCGTTTCGTTCCTTCATTTTTCCAGATGTGGTATTCTCAACAAAACCAGTCTTCTTTAAGACTTTTTTCCCTTTTTAATCTCTATTCCTAACCTCCCATTTTCTCTGATACTTCTGAATATTTACTATTATGGATCTTGCTAAACCAAAAACCAGTTTCAAAACACATGAGAATATGCAGTTTGCATTTCAGGAAAGAGGATTTCATTGTATCCGGTGTATATATATATATATATATATATATATATATATATATATATATATATATATATATATATATATATATATATATATATATATATATATATATATATATATATATATATATATATATATATATATATATATATATATATATATATATATATATATATATATATATATATATATATATATATATATATATATATATATATATATATATATATATATATATATATATATATATATATATATATATATATATATATATATATATATATATATATATATATATATATATATATATATATATATATATATATATATATATATATATATATATATATATATATATATATATATATATATATATATATATATATATATATATATATATATATATATATATATATATATATATATATATATATATATATATATATATATATATATATATATATATATATATATATATATATATATATATATATATATATATATATATATATATATATATATATATATATATATATATATATATATATATATATATATATATATATATATATATATATATATATATATATATGCTGCAATTAGTTAAGGAGACAAATATTTTGTAGGCGTAGCAGTCTTATGTTTTTGGCCAAAATAGAAGATTTCTATCTTAAAATTTAGTAAAGCTTTCTACTTTAATTCAGTCTTCATCAGGACAATTTTTTGTGATAATTGTGAGAATGAACATCCTTTAATAAATCGGTGATCTTGTAGGATTTTTTCCTGGTTTTTGTACAATCTTACCATTTTTTTTTTTTAATATTGAATTTGCAAATAGTTAAGCTTATTTGAATTGTTAATTTTTTGACAAACAATTCTTTTCTTTGTATTAAAATATAAAATTAGAAGTTATCACAGACTTTTTTTGTTACATATTTTTGGAAAAACAGTATGCGTATCACAACTTCAAAATGGAGACTTCATTCATTTTGATTTTAACATTCATTAATCTGAAGCAAAAGATGAATTATCGAGTTTTATCCATATTATTCTAATCTTAAGCACCTGCTACCTGTAAAAATATATTTTCTGACACTTTGAATAAATTGCACAAAATATTGGAAGTTTGTATATATTGGACTTTAAACAAGAATGCCTTAATAATATGCCGATTTGTTTTGAAGAATTTCAAAATGTAAGAGTTGTATTAGATTGTACCGAAATATTCATGCAGAAGCCCAAATGTTTATGCTGTCGACTAAAATCATATTCTTATTATAAATCACATGATACTATAAAATTTGTGTGTGGAGTGAGTCCTGCTGATTTAATTACTTTTGTTAGCAAGGGATATGGCGGCAGTCAAAATTAATAGAAAAACTAGAAATCAGCTCAGATGCTATAATTGTATACTATATTCAACTAACTTCAAAATCACTTGCTAATATCCTTATAAACACAAAACGTAAACTAAATTCCACAGAATACAGCGGCATTTACATAATTAACTGTAACGATTGTGATGCATCATATATTGGAATGACCACCAGAAAATTTCAAATTAGATATACAGAACACATCAAAAACAATCCACGATCTGCATCCAGCACCCATTTAAAAACAGAAAATCATTCATCTACCATCAATAATTCCACCATACTTCATGGAGAAAATATAATTACAAAAAACTGATTATTCTTGAAAAACTAGAAATATGAGGACACAAGCATAACAATAATATTTTATTAAATGAACAGACTGTATTTCCTGAGCATCATATCTCCAAATTCTTATCGCCATTCAATAATGCTCATAAAACACCCACAATTCAACACTGAAATACAATATTCGGTCAGAACATTTTCTCTGCCTGCTGCCTAAACATGATATCAACATGATTATATTATTATTTTAAATATTGTTAACTATGAACTACTGTTGCTGCGATTTTTGACGGTAATTATTGTTATATCTACATACATGCCCTTATCATTTACATATAAATGTTTATTCATTTCACTTATAATTATTTATAATTGTTAAGAAATCCAGTTTAGTTGAATCAAATAAGCTTTATTCACAAAAGAAATGGAACACATACATTTTTGTTGCATAATAATAATTCGGTTAACTAATACATTAAATAATTTGTAGATCATAGAGTCTCCAAATCAAGATTTCCGAAGTTCAGGAAGTCTGTAAGAGAAAACAGAGATATGGATAAATCATACCCAGTAAGGATCCATGACTAAAATAAAGAACACAAATATAATCATTCTCGCAAGCGATCCTGAGAAAACAGGAGTTGGTATGAGGTATAACTTTAAAATAGGAAAAACACCTCACTCCACGCTGCCCGCAGGCATCTATGTAAAACTGAGTCTCGTTCCACGCTAAGCGCGAATCTGCGGAAAAACCTCGCTTCACATCCAGAGGATGTGAATCTGCGATACTTGCAAACTTTCGTGAAGTGATCTGCGAGGCCATAGGAGAAAGAGTTGAAGCCAAGCTGAAACTCAGTCTTCGCCTGCTCACTCAAAGATATGCAACCAAAACGCTGGGCACTTCCTGATTAAACACTAAAAATGGCAGGAGGGCACCGCTGGCCCTGGAATTACACCAGTGCATCGTTGGGAGTTAGCTGATCGTTCCCTCACCGTAGTGAGTTCTAGGAACACTCCATCGCTGGGCACCTCCTGATAAAACACTAAAGATGGCAGGAGGGCACCGCTGGCCCTGGAATTACACCAGTGCATCGTTGGGAGTTAGCTGATCGTTCCCTCCCCGTAGTGAGTTCTAGGAACACTCCATCGCTGGGCACCTCCTGATAAAACACTACAGATAGCAGGAGAGCACCGCTGGCCCTGGAATTACACCAGTGCATCGTTAGGAGTTAGCTGATCGTTCCCTCACCGTTGTGAATTCTAGGAACACTCCATCGCTGGGCACCTCCTGATAAAACACTAAAGATGGCAGGAGGGCACCGCTGGCCCTGGAATTATATCAGTGCATCGTTGGGAGCAACTTAGCTGATAATTCCCTCACCATAGTGAGTTATAGGAACGCTCCATAACAAAGAATAAAGGGATGGCAACATATCAACTCAATCGCTTAACACTCAACATCATTCTCAATAACAACAATAGCAATACTCAAATGACATTTATATTTAGAATACTCAACCATGGATAACTCACCGTAAATATCATTATAATATTCGGCATAAGCACTGCAATAAAACCCAACTATTCACTTTGAACGATTGAACAAGACTGAACGAAACAGTTATTGAATAAGATTACTGATATGCATGTTATGCTAACGTCATTATCTGCAATTAAATTATTGTTATTTAATACTTTAAGAAAAATCCATAACATAATATTGTAACCTTAGTTTATTTACACCACATGTCCGCATTTGCCGCATTTTTGAAAAATTATCACAATCATTTCATCATTATTATTATTATTGACATGAGGTGGTGTCTCCTAGTTCCCTGTACTGCGGCCTTTTGGCCTATTGTACCCTCTGTGTCTTACTCCTCCGATAGGAGTCCCGTCTATCTAACGAAGTCCAGGATTTTCTTCAGATTTAACTCTTTTAAGTTCTTCGAGGGCAATTTTTCCGCTCCTAGAAGACTATGTCCGCTGGCAATGAACGCATCGCAGTGACGTATTACGTGTTCAGGAGTTTCCTCCTCTCCTCCACAACCTCTGCATATTGCTTCTTGTTTTAATCACAAAGTATGTAGGTGTTTATTCATTGCACAGTGTCCCATTATTAGTCCCATTATTGGCCTGACATTATTCCTACTCATGGTGAGTAGACTGTCTGTCCTTTTCTTGGATGGTTCATCGAGGAAGAGTCTTGCTTGTCTCTGCCCTGGTGATTATATCCAGTAGATTTTATGCCATTGCTGGAGCATCGTTTTCATTTCCTGTTTGATTTTTCCCATAGAAATTCCGCAAGCAGGTTCTGGCCCGATGAAGGGCAGATTTGTCCCGTCCTTGGCTAGGCGGTTGGCTACCTGGTTTCCTTCAATCTCTGGCAATAATCATTATTATTCACAATTTATCTTTATATATTTTAGTTGTGATGGTCAGATGATGGAAATTTCCGAAATCGATATCCACAAAGCAATAAATAATTAAATTTCTACGTATGCATTTCTTCAACTTCCTTCAACATCCAAAGTTTGAATCCTCAATATTAATCAGCTTACTACCATGGAGAACTTCATCAACAACGTATACCAAGGTTTTTGAATTGATGAAATTGTTGATAACCATGGTATTCAAATGGTTCACACACCATTTTTGAATAAAACAATTCTTTAAGCAAAGATGAAGAAGAAATAACTCGTGAGATTGCTCGTGCTGAAGTGCATATTGAAAGAGTCTTTCAACGAGTTAAAACTTCAAAAATTTTGAGTCAACCAATTCCATGGAATATTTTGACAAAAATAGATGGAATATTTATTGTTTGTTGTGCCATAACTAATTTATCTAGCCCTATTGTAAGTGATGATGAATTCATGAAATAAAATAATACCAAGAATCATAATTACAGTATTATCAATTATATTATTACAATTCAACAATTCAAATGTTTAGCATCTAATAGTCAAGGGTTGATTTGTGAAATTTTTCGCTTTTATTTTTATCATTGTCACATTTTGTGTATTGTAATTCAACATTTAGTACATTTCAATTATATATTTGGATCTTTGATCTAATTTATTATAATCTTATAGTGCCTGGATATTCCCTAAATTATATTATAATTTTCTGATATTTCCAGGTTGGATTAAATTAATAATTCCAGGCTAGTAGTGGTCATCCTAAAATATAAATAAATGAAAAACTCATGAACAAATATTTTCAAGCAAGGTCCACAACATTCTATCTACATTTACATAATCCAAATAAATAAAACTCCCAGATATTTCGTGTGGATCTGCCACAAGCGCACTGGTTTGTAAGCACAAAGCAAATACATTACAGTTATTTTGTTTAACCTCTGTTATGCCACAAAGAACAAATAGTCCTACATTCAAAATTTCTTCGCCTTCCAAAAAATTCCGAGACGCATTTGCTGCATTCAAGTGAATTAAAGAGTTCTCTTGATATTAGCTGGAGACCATTACCCCCAAACACATCCATCTTCATCTATAAATATATGGATCATGAAAGATTCTTCCATAAAACAGGGTACATAACATTGGAATATAATCTTGGAATCTACCAGAATGATAAAATTCAACTTCCTTTACACTCAAATAAAATCGCAAAATCCTTTCAAATATAGCATACAATACACACAAATCAAATGCAACGTCAAACACATCTACCGTTTTGAGCCGATATGTTTGTACTACAGCAGCGCTGCCATCGGTAATTTCGGTTGCCAATAGTCACAGCAGAACACACTAGCAGTTTCAAACACGTGCGAAATACTCACGAGCAGCAAAACAAGGTGGTTGAATGTATTGTTAGTTCTTATTTTTCTAAAATAACAATCAAAATATTTTCACACGATGAGAAAAGTGTACCAATTGTTGTTTATGAAAATATGTTCAAGGAGAATAGGTAGGTCATAGTCGTTAAAGTCCGATATGTTGTTTGTTACGATCCCAGCGCTGTGACATGGAGACTGTGTCGTGCCATGGGATGGGAGCATCATTTTATAAGCTTATCGCTCATTTGATGAATACATATAGAATGACTTGATAAAAAAAGTCAAGATGTGTGTTTTCTAGACAATTTGTTTCTAATACGCCAGCCCGATTCGATTTTGCGCAATCCGAACTCCGCCCTAGCGGCACAATAGGTAAGCTATCGGTGGAAGCGTAACCCGCGTAGGTAATGACAGATAATAATTAATTGCAAAATTTGAGTCCAATCCAAATTTTTCAAATATCCGCTATAATAACTATGTCGGTAATAGTCAAATGTAGTTTTCAGAAAGTAGATTTAAGCATTTTTTTCATGAAAAAAGTGTGAATAAAGAAAGAAAATTATACGAAAGATTTCATGTCAGTGATGTCAAGGAGGAAATACGGAAGGATCCGCAATTCAGATTGATTACCAGAGTTGTGTATAAAGAGTTATATAGAAATAATTTTATAATTTTCCTATAACAAATTGTTCAAGCGGACGTTTTTTTTGAAGCTCACCTTTTGTTCTGCGTAATTATTGTAAACATCATTTTTTATAATCACTTCAGTCATAATTCCTTTTCTTAACACTTTATTATTTAATCACTTGTTCAAATCAAAACTTTATTACTGTTCGTCAAATTCAGTTGCATTTCAGACATTTTATAGGTTGAAAATTACATACTCGACGTTTTTATCAAACAAGGTTATTAAATCTACACAAATTCATTCATTTGTAATAAATCTGGACCATTCTTTATTATTTTTTGTTATTTGATCATGTATTTATGGTGCTCGTCTTACATGAGTAATCCATAACTTTTTTTGTTCAACTTCCCAAGCACGGTTTGGAAATGGATAAAGTATCAAATCAGGATTGCGTTTTTTGGTGTTGGAGCAATTGGGCACGCAACACGCTTGACCATGCCCCTTATTTTGTTTTTCACTCATTTTATCTGTACAAAAGCTATAATAAAAGCTGTTATGAAGCTATTGCCCGTATAATCTGTCAAAATATACCACTGACATTTTACGCTTTTCGCCGAGTAGCGTCGCCTTGCGCGTTGTTGGACTGGCGTAAAGCTCCAATATTTCGTTTTTAATCAAATATTCAGCACTAGAAAAAAAGCCCTAAATGAAAACTCCAAGAGCTTTTCATCTTGAAAAAATCCACATAGAGTTAAAAAAAAACTGAATCTAGAAGTAAAATCTCCAGCCTAACAAACCAAACGAGCGTCGCTGAAAAGGATGTGCTGAATATAGTGAGGAGCGAAGCTTTAACCACATTCTCAGCACATAATTCTTTCGTTCATATTACATGATTACACTTACATCTAGTAGAGTCATTGATACGTGATTTGAACATAGTTCTCTCGTCATTAAAACTTGATTTTCATAATAAAAAAAATTATTTCCTATATATTCCCTTATCCTTCCTCCCATATTTCTTCAAGTACTGATCCTAGCGACAAATGTATGAGACGTTCTTTCTAGAGAATTCTCTGTAGATAAAACTAGTATATTAACATTATCTTGCTAAAGGCAGTATTTTCTCAAATTGATCATAAAAGACTGAAAAGAAAGGACCTTCAAATTACTACCAATTCCTTAGCTTCACTCTCACTCATCAGGACTTTGAGTATGCTATTAGGAACACCTGTGCCCTAATTGACTTCTATATGAATTTTTTCCGCATATTTCGGTCTTCGTTGCGTCGATTTTGATCATCGATACGTGAAACAAAGGAGCCATTTTTATGTAGCCGTAGATGTAATTAACCAAATATTTCATCCGCAGGGCATTCTCATTTTGGATATGCTTCGGCGTGAAGACAACGTTCTTCATAAATATTTCCATTGGCGCAGCAAACAAAAAGTGAACCTGTGTCTTTTCCTCATTGGAATAGTGTAAATTCAAGTCAACAAATCAACCTTAGATACTATGACAGAAATAATTTATTATTTGAAAAGGTTCATTTGCGTACTCATGTTTATTAGGCTTTTTTCACTGTTGACAGTAGGACAGAAAAATTCACACAGTATTTAACTCATAGTATGATGGGTCATTAAATACGTATACGTATTACGTAGTGACTTCATGTCTTGGCATAGCAATACATTACTCAAGATCCAGATTGAGAATCAACTATAAACTATATTCCACTCGATATTCGACTTAAGAATTGCTCAAGAATGGAATCAGTGCCAACATACGTTATTGGTTACAGAGTATTACTTTACGCGTACGTGACTCCAACATTACTAAAAGGATACAATTAGACCCTGTTCAAATAATATCAATCCTACTTATTTTTTGGAATGGGTACTAATAGTCGTTACTTAACTACAAAGTAATAATTCGCGTGATTTGATTTCGGCTTCATTTGAGTCTGCTGGAACGCTATCTTTAGATGTGCTCCAGGTATTTTTTTATAGTTCTCTTACATTTGAAATAGAAAAGTCGATCAATTCCGAATCATGTCTGTGCGAATAAGATTTGATACCATTCAAACAAATGGACGTATTCAAAATAAATAGTAGAGATATTTCATGACATTATTTCCATTATATTATTCAAAAGCAGAATCTCACTGAATTGACTACCCATTCAACCTCTATATTAATTTTTTCACAATTGGATATAATTATATTTTGTATTTCTCCGAATTTGCTTCTTCTGGCACTTTGGGCGGTAGGATAGCATAGTTTGACGTTGCTTTTAGATAGATAAAAAAAAGATCACAAAAACTGATAGACAGACATATTCTTATATATTTTTTTTGCGAAACACTAGGAATTTATCAACATTTTGAAAATTCATTAGAACCAATGGAAAGTTAAATCCATCAGATTTAGCCGATATAATGAAAAAGTAAGTAAATTCATTCCCAGAGTTTTTTTTCCATTCATCAAATTTTAATCAGTTTGAATTTCTTTATGACAACAAAATCATTGCTGTCTGATTATTGACTGTCATTTAAAAGCGAAAATTTCATATACCCGGGAAGTAAATTAATCTGTCCTTAATAATACCGGACATTAGTGAACACTATTTTGTTTAACTAGAGAACTCATATAATTCAAGAGCTTGGATCAAATCGACCATAGTTGCACTATATTGGGGTATATACTCACTTTTCAGATATAATAGGAATAATACGGAATAAACATTAAATATGGGCTAACTTCTGTCAGACATAATGATATTATGGATCTGATAGAGTTGAAAAAACAAAATTCATATTCCGCCGAGAATTAATTGGATAATAACTATAGGATAGATCATCCAATAAGTATCCATAGTGACTGCACTAGGCCAAGCATCACTCAAGAACAAGATTGATAACGACTATAGGTACAGACATAAGACAGTTTCGCAATATCAAGATTCCATAAAATTCACATGGGTATTCTCTTGAAGTAATCAAATTCACGGAGATATTCTTCTGAAGTAGCCAAAGTTACTCGAATCATTTTGAAATATATCAAAGATCAAAGTTTCTCCACTAATTTTTATTAATTAATCATCTCAAATTTTAGCTGAGCTTGTGAGTTGCCACAAATTAATGCATAAAGATAATTTTCTTGATAGTGAATATGCTGAATCAACATTACATTATGAGCAATTAGTCCAGTTGTCAGAGAAAAATTCGGACCAAAATCTCTCATAAAATATATTGTCGCTAAACATAGGTTTCTAGGTTTTTTTGGGTGAAGAAATCGACAAGAAAATCTTTACTGATATAAAGTGTATGCTAAGACCATAATCTCGAAAACACAATCGAAAATTTTAAGTCAAAAAATAATAAAGTTTGATAAAAACAATATGAATATTCTTGAAGAGTGAGTACCCAGGGTTTCTTCTGGATGCTGATCAATAATTTGATATAAGATTTTTTAAATTGAGAATGACGGAGTCAAAATCTCGGCAATTCAGTACGTACCAAAAATTTTTATTCTATATATTTTAAAATTTAATTTATATATTTTGAAAGTGTCAGCAGGTGATATTATTATATACTAATGGAGTAAGAATTAAAATGGTGTATTCAATATGGAGGTTTCTATAATTAGTGAAAATTTGTCAATAAATGAACAAAAGAATAAATTGTATTTAGAAAACCAATTAGAGAATTGATAAAAATTCTTCTCAATATTTGTACTTACTGTCTTCTTATTCTTTGACATTACAAACATCTTCAACATCGCATCCTTGCTCCAGCACTGAAATTATAGGTGAATATCTACAAACATCACCTGTAAGCCTGTTTACTCACAATTACAAGCTCTCCCACATAAATTTTTGCAATAATTGCAAAACATCAAATTCAAAAGAAATTTCGAAGTTGGCAGTTTTATCATTCTGACAAGGCTGGATATTTTTGAGTTAGAATCGTCCATTTTTAATCAATGTTTGCTTATAGCCTGAATGCGCAATCAAAAAATAAATAATCTATATAAATAAAAATCAATGTTTGCATGTTTGTACCTTATGCGTTTCAAAACCATTGATCAGATTGTGATGAAACTTTGATAGAGTGTTCTGGGGACGTACGAGACGGTTCGTGGCACAAAAAATCTATATATGAATGAGTTTTTTTTTTCAATGAATTTTTTTGCTTTGGTGGGAAGAATATATATTATTCATGACTCAATAAACAAATAATTACCTATTATTAATACTTCATCAAAGTTCATATCAAAAATTAGATTGATATCAGTATTATATAAAACAAAGTCGGGATACTTACACCATTCATAAATCAAGAACGGCTTGAACGATTTCCATGATCTTTGATCTTTTGGATTTATCGCCGTCCAGAATAGCAGAATAAGTAGTAAAAAATTGGAAGAAGAAATATCATTACCCTATACATTTTGTATAAAACAGATTTTTTGATATCATAAGAACTTATTTACCTTATTCAGCTTATCGGCTGCTTTTTTTCGCCATGCGAGCGAAACGAGCTTGGTCAAAAATAAGTCGTCATGGAAGCGAACTCCGTCAACGTTAAAACGCCTTACTAGAGATGCGAACTCGGCTAACGGTAAGCTGCGGTTCCAGCGAATCAAGCTCGATCAACGGTAAACAGCAGTACGAGCAAATCAAGCTTGGTCAACAGCAGGCCCCCACAACTCTCATTGCCGGTCTACTATAAATGTGTCCGCTAACTGCGTCAAGCATGTGGACGTGAGAGGTGAGAGGAAATGTTTCAAGATGGCGGATATGTAGGGCCTAGTTGCCAATTGAAAAGCGTTTGATTTTAGTGTTTGTGTCGTTGAATACAGTCAGATTATAGTGAATAAATAATAATTTAATAAAGTGATAGCCGTGTGACAAATGAACATTTAATTAAAATGCCTGGAAAATGTTTTGTCCCGAATTGTAATTCTTGATATGAGAGTTGTAAGATAAAATATAGTGGCTGGTACCACGAGCTCTGTTTTTGGCGCTACTAAGAGCGATGTGTCAAGATGTGTTTTAACGCAATTAGAATTTTCCCAAATACTTTAGAAAATAATCTTCAGATACAAACTACGGAAAACACATATGTCGACAAAATTTGTTCAAATATTCTCCTTTAAAATAGCTTGAAATATTTATATTGCCTTAAAACGCTTCTTAAAATAACACTGCTAGTATAGCTAAAAACAGAGCTTGTGGTACCAGCCAGTGTTTTTAGAGCTCCACTTGACATGATAGACATTTGGGACAAATCAATTGAATAAAATTATGTATACAAACACGGGCATTGAACTTCTTTATTTGCTCAAAGAATTAAAGCACTCGCGCTGAACGCGCTCGTGATTTTGAACTTTCTTCTCGCAAATAGACAGTGGTTTAATTCACTTGTATAAATAACTATTAAACTAGGTCCAGTTTCATAAATGAATTTAATTCTTATTCAAATTTACTCACAAAGTAAATTTGTATCAAGTCATTCAAATGAAATCTAAATTTTGACAATGTTAATGAATTAAGTATAAGATAATTTAAAATAACGTGTATTTGTTAAAAATAAATATAAGTGCCCTTAATACAGAAAAAAACTATAACGTTGTGAAACATTACGTATAATATAGAAATATAATATCTTGAATTGAATCTAATTTTTGTTTAACTTATGTTTTCATGTTTCCTTTATTGAAAGTTCGAACAATTTTCTTGTAATTGGAAACATATCATCTATATGTATTCTTGAAGATTAAGCACATTGTTAATGTATTGTTCAAATATTTCTCAATCATTGTTAATCGCATGTGATTTCGGAATTCATCCAACTGAGTTTCTTGCATAGGTAATGATTAAATATTAAATATTACTCAATGCAACACTAATATAACAAGTATATCAATAATAAATAGACTTTTTTGATTTCAATTCTGTATATTTTATTTTATTTTTGACATTTCGACTCTCTAACCGAGCGTCTTCATCAGAAATAATGATATAATTTTTTCTGATGAAGACGCTCGGTTAGAGAGTCGAAACGTCAAAAATAAAATAAAATATACAGAATTAAAATCAAAAAAGTCTATTTATTATGATATAATTCTGAAAGAATGTATAGATCATTAAAAGTATATCAATTCTTAATCAAAGTAAAATATATGCTGTAAGCATTACATATACGGTTAACTTCAATATATAAATGATTTCGTAAAATTTTGTAAGTTTAGTGTAATTATACATTAAACACTGTTGTAAGACAGGCCTTACTGATGTAGGCGTCTCTAGCGGCGACAGCGCGAACTATAACCATCTCAGCGGACGCATTTTCGGGGCGAGTTAGGTTACCTACTATGTCTTGTACCGTGGTCAACAGTAGATCGCTGTGCGAGCAAAACGAGCTCAGATAACTGTAAGCTGCCGTGTGAGCGAGACGAGCTTGGTCAATGTCAAGCTGCCGTGCGAGCGAAGTGAGCTCGGTCAACTGTAGAACGTCGTGCGGGTGGAATGAGATTGGTCAACAGTAAGATTCCGTGCGAGCGAAGCCGTTACAAAGTCAGTTGAAGGCAAGCAACCGTGCGAACGAAGCGACGTCGCTCAACAGAAAGACGGCCATATGAACGAAGCGAGTTTGGTAGACTTGGATTATTCCCATTACATGCATATTTATTCCATTGTTACATTTTGGTTAGGTTCATATTCAAATAGACAAGTTATGTCCAATATAATAATTACTTCTATATAATCACTTGAAAAAGCATGTCATGTGAGATTCATATATTTAATGTATAGTCCTCAATAAATCAACAAAAAAAAAAAGTAATATAAACTCGAAAGACATTCAGTGGAACTGCAAAGTCTCGGCCAAATACAGAAATCTCCTATTTCGATTGATTTCCTAGAGAAAAAGATCTTTTCACAGATTGACATGTCCTTATCATTTCCGGGTTATAAGGTCCTGATATAAAAAGTAGGCTCAAGTACCTTGCAATCTGAATTCATCAATTCTGTGGCGTTACGAATTACGCCGGGTCAGCTAGTATATTCTGAATGCTCAGGACTTCATCTTCAATTTTGTATTCTTGATAATTTTTCAATGCTCAACTTCAAGTTGCAGGAATTAGAATAAGCAAAGAACATGCATTTTCTTATATACTTTCAGGGGTGGGCTGGAGCCGGCTCGGTCCGGCTCGCGCGAGCCGGTTGTTGAAATTTTTGAAACTCGGCGAGCCGCTTGTTAAACTACACGTGAAACCAAAGAATGAGCTATTTTAATTGTATGTGTCTGCAAAATTTGCACATCGCTCCAATGTACCACACACTCGCAATCATATCATGTGCACAAGCGCAACACACTACACACATCATGTGCGTACGTAAAATGTGAAGTGCTTGGCTCTTGCTTGTGAGTGAGTCACAAGTTGTGAAGCTTCGGCACACTGCACATTGTATCGTCGGCTTTATTATTTCCTTTGTCACTTGTTGCTGCAAATGAACAAGGCATACAGACTCTGCAATAATTAATTAATTAACTATGCATTTGCATAGCATAGTACGTTAAATTTGGAGTTTATTAGTTTTTTTGTGTATTGTTCTGCTAATTTCTGCAATAGATGTTTTGTTTTGTCATTTATATTATATTTTTTATACTGTACAAAAATGAATGAAGACAATGTACCTACTCATTCACCGTTTTTTTTTCTTCGAAATAATAGCGAGCCGGTTATTCAAAGTTTGGCAGCCCACCCCTGTATACTTTTTATATTAAAGATTACTCAAACATATCAGTTGTATAATTTTCTGAATTATAACACATTATGAAGTGTATTTCTAACTTCATTCGAGAAAACTGATATGATAATCTCTGATTCTTATGAATGAATAAAAACCGCTGTGAAAATGAGAACGGTGTCGAATGAGTGCTACGAAAAAAATAATTTTTTCAAAACATGAGTTTTGTTCAACAGAGACAATGTTCATCGTTCTAATCATTCTCACATCAAAAGTACAAGTATAATGATTATAAATGTACAAGAGATCTATTTTCTTAATGTCTTTATTAACATATCTTTAATTTTATAAAAATCAGTGAGAATTTTAGAAACTTCAAATTCCGGTCAAATTTTCTATGAGAGAAAACAAAAATTATTGAAAACTAATAGTTTCCACAGAAAGTTCAGAGTCTCTACTTCAAGATGCTATTCGTTTTTTGTTTTGCATATATTTTAGACCAAGAAACTTCAGTTTTTCCTTGAACGTCTCGCTTGAATATTTGTATTCAGCGGCTTGGCGCACGTAGAGTTTTTGAATTCGCTTTCTTATTTCTAATAATAATTTTTTATAATGATGCGAATATTCTTTTCGAATTTTTCTCTTTTATTTTTTGAGATATAGTGCAAAAAGCAAATTTTCGATTTTATTTACGAGATTATGAATTAGGCAAAAACTTTAGAGCTGCAAAGATTTTCCTATCTTCCGTATGGACGTTTCGGAAGCCTCAACCTGCAATCATCTTCAGCAATATCTAGTCTAGACTTAAAAATACAAGAAATGATTGAGACAACATTCCAGATCAATAAAACTGCAGACTGCATATCAAATGGCTGCTTTACAAAGATATTTAACAAAAATATCATCTAGGCTCGTGAATTAGAGATGTACTGAGTCAATCAAAACATAAAAAACACGGTATCTCTCTGATTCACGAGCCTCGATGATATTTCTGTGAAAGCAGACTTTTGGTTTGCTGTTTGCAATTTTATTGATCTAGAATGTTGTCTTAATCATCTATTGTATTTTCAATTCTAGACAATATATTGCTAAAGATGGTTGCCGGTTGAGGCCTCCGAAACTTCCATATGAAAATTAGAATTGGTATAATGTCGATAATGTATCAATTGCCAACTTGAAGATCCTGAAGCCAACATATGTTAAATTAGAGTATTAAATAAGTATTTTATGGACTAAGATCTTTATCTCGGCATATCATACCCCTTGCTATTCTGATATCTATTTTTTCCGGAAGCATAAAATTTAGATAAAAATTCTGAAGCTTTTGTAGCATGGTTTGTTCCCAGATTATAGTGTCCCTCTCAATTTTCTCAATGAAAACATCAATGTTGTCATTTATGTAAATGATAGAATAACAATATTTATGGTTGGAAATATTCAATTGCCTCTGTATCTGTAAGATCAGAACAGGATTAAAAACATTCCAACGATAATTATAACTTGATTTCAAACCTGATATTAATAATGATGTGTTCTTTTTAGTGATAGTACTCCATTTTGTAAAGATAAACAAAAATTTAGTTTAGTTGCGGCTGCTTCTGCTAGACTCATTGAACTGTTATTCAAACTGTATAAACATTTCATTTCAACAATATGATTTCCATCTATAACTCCTGGAGAAAAAATAAGTTGTGATTACAAATACAAATTGAATATAGGTAGTTTATTAAGGAGTTTTTGCAAGCCTCCGCTATTGATACTATAACGCTAACATAAAAAAGAGATTTTGCGGAAAATGCTCTCTTAATAGTGCTAGCTTGAATCACAGCATACTCACAAGAAACTTCAAGGGTTAGCAAAAATCAAGAACATAACAATAAATTTATTTGTCAATTCTAGTAACGGTGCCAAAAGAAAATAGTTTTTGACGTTAGCGTTGACGTTTCATTAGCGGTGGCTTGCAAAAACTCTCTATTACCATTAGGAGAAGCGCTTAGATATCCAAAATTGGTATCCACAAAAAGACCACTGGGGGAAACATGCAAACCAGTTTTATCTTCAAATTTTTTTATGGCTACTGGCTCCTTCATTTTCCCATATCGTGTGGCATTAGTGCTCAGACTGGATGAAAATAATAGTCTTTTCAACAAATTATGGCATGGGGTGTTTTTGCGTCGTCTAACAACTGCACCAAAATTAGAAGCAGTCAATCTATTTTCTCTCATACTCGTATCTATTATTTCCAAAGTGTCCAATTGTTCCCAATAATATTTCTTCCTGGTCTTTTTTGATACTTGAAGTTTATTTAATAATATTTTTCTCTCGGAGTCCAATTATTCATCTGGAAGATCAGGCTTAATTGAATTTGGCCCATAATCCAAATCGGTAATTGTAGATTTTGTGGTTTTTGCTTCTCTGTAAGCTAAATTCAAATTTCGCCTTGCTTTTGAGATTTTTGACTGCTGTAAAATAAACTTTTTGAAATGTTTGCCAGAACTTCTTCTGGCTATTTTTTCCCATGGTTTGGAATACCAGTTACAGCTATTATTATACTGAAGCCCAGAAAGACAGGTTCTCATTTAGAAAGAGCCTCGTTGAATTAGATTGAGCCTTTGTAGTTAACCATTTACGATCAGAAACAGATACATTATTATTATCTTTAATTTTATATAAATGTTTACCATAGTTTTTCACTGCATGATTCACGCAGTCAATTTTATTTACATTTCTGCCATGACTAACATTCTCCCTGATTTTGGAGAGTACATTGTAATCTCCATCGCCAATAAACTCCAGATATCGCAGACCATGCATTTCTTCATTATTATTAAAACCCTCGACAATAATATCAGCTTCCATTGCCGATGAAGATCCTGATCAATTTCTGTGGCAATTGTGCTCTATCGGTTTATTATTTTTATTCGCGACTTGAACACAAATACTACAAAATTTATTCCTTGCACCAAGAAATAAAAATTTGCCAGTTGTATTCCCTATTATAACCGCCTGGAATAGAACAGAGAAGAATAATTAATAAACTTATTTTTCGTAAGTGAAATCCAAGTTTATAGCCGTAAGCAAAGAAAAATAGAAAAGCATAAATATATGAGCGGAGAATAGTTAACGTTCTATAATTATCATGGTTTTAAATTAGACTCAGTTTTTGCAAAAAGATTTGACATTGCATCGACATTTGACATAACTGATCTTTTTGATTCGCCCCCATTTCCATTACTGTTTTGTATGTCAGTGTGTGTTCAACTTGCAATGATTCGCACTCAAACTAACGAGCGGACTTGGCTTGTTCTGGCCGAACTTATCGTGCTATGATCAATGCTTATCAAGTCACAGTGGTTTATATATTCGATCGGCGGTGCTTTGCACCCAACTAACGTGCAAGATTCGCCCGTTCTGATCAAGCTTGATGCGTCATGCCACGCTAACCTTCCAATCCGATTTCAAAGTTAACCTCAATTTATTCACGATATCAGAAAAGACGAAGGAGAAATTGTTGAGTATTTAAGAGCTACAGTACATCCAATTTTGAATAAAACTTCAAATAGTGGTGAAATATATTAGTGGGCAAATAAAATAGTGGCAAAAATAGAGTGGTTAAAGATGAATGATAAAAGTGGAATGGTAAAAGTGGACTATAATGGATCTTTTTGTAACTGAATTAAATTAATCTAAAAAATTTTGGGGACGGTAATTGTGTGAGAATTGTAGTGAAAATGATTAACAACAATAACAGCAGTTATCAATTGAATGAAATAAGGGATAGAATGAAATAATAAACTCACAGCTCCAGATGCAGCATTATAATTGAGTTCATACGATCTTTTACTCCAACCTTCGTCAAGATTTACGCGAATCCAAGAAATATTATTTTCATCGACTTGGTTTCTTGTGACAGCTATCGATAATTCCTCTTTTCCGGCTCTTTCCATTTCTTTCCACAATTCATCCTTCCAAATCTATAATATAGAAGAATATGTGTCATTCACTTGGGAAAGAAAATAATCAATCAACTTACGTTTGATAGTTCTTGTTCAATTTTCGCGTATGTGTAATATGACATTGACGGAATATTTGCGATGGATAAAAATTCCTTCAAATGTCCGTTTGTACTACCAGTGGACAAGGTACCTCACACAGCACCAATATTTATGGAAGATTTAGATTTATTCGGCTCATCAGTCATGTGAGTTACTTCTTTCTCACACACATATTGCATTTGAAAACTATTTTCGAAACAAGTCCGAGCCCATAACATTCTTCTCTTATGGGTGATAATTGTCCGAGAGTACAAATTTTAGCATGTTCATATTGTAAATTGATTGCCCAATTTAGTACATAATCAATATCTACAATGCGGTTTCCAGTTAATATGGAGGAAATACCATCTTTAGTACGGTCCATCTCCATACAAAATTTATGCTCGCTAATCCTAGAATAAAATTTTAGTTATGAAATATAGAGATAATAAAGTATATGTGGAGTACTTCCTCGAGTGGATAGCATTTTTATTCATATAAAAAATGAGATTTGGGACTATCACACAGAAGATACAGTTTTGAACAAACAAATTGAAAAATAAACGTATTCAAACAAATAAACCGAAAAATACACATAAAAAGATCTACGGATAGATTTATCTAAAAAAATTACACTTACGATTTATATTCCTCATCTGTACCCCAAGCTTGTAATAATTGAAGTTCTCCAATAAATATTGTTGAAGTCTTATAACCAAAAAATAAGTAATAATTGAGTTTCTATAGATTTGAAAACATATGTATCCACATACCTTTTATTTGCATTGCTATTGTTGATCTGAGCGCACGGAATATCTTTCAGATTTGGATTCGGACAATGGTTGTCTAATCCTAATACAGTAGATTTTATGCAACTAAAAATAATAAGAATATCAAAAAATCATCTGCTAATGATATCCCAATTTTTACCTTGTATCTAGATCGATTTTCACTTTCTTCCATCTGTTTTGAGCAGCAATAGCGCGCTTTCCACGTTTAAAAACTCTGCTCTGTCTTTCCTCACTATATTTACCCATTGTTATCAAACAAATAGATTTTCACACAAAAATTGATATCAATATGTAGAAATTAAATTCACCAAACAATACCAAAATACAAAGACAAATGAGGACATTCCAAAATTTCATCAATTACTTATCATTCAACAGTGGTGGATTAGAGACATCCAATAGATCCTTTATAATATTCATTCCAATTTCAAGATTTTCGAGTTAATTCATTCTTAAACCTTTCTCGATAATTTCAAAATCCTCATTAAAGATGTTTGTCGTGAAAGTAGTGGTCGCTAAAACTGTTGTATTCGTTCCCTTGATTATCGGATCCATCTAAGTACCGACATAGTCATTGTTCAGTTATAATCCGAAAATCACTTTCATTGACAGATAAATGTATTAAACAAAAAATTATTGTTTACTGAGAATTAGAGTTACAGCCCAATAAATCAACTTGTAAGTAAATGAACTTTGCATATGTTGGATTTACTGGACGATTATATAATAAATTTGTTTTTGAATCGGATAATATCCAACAAATATCAATTCTCGATATTCTTAAATTTGATGAAAATGATAATTTTTGATTGTGATAGTGAAACTGCTTTCACCTCTAACTGTTTAAATATAGATGTATTATGTGTCTAACTTCAAATATATAAAATTATCCATCATACAGTATCTGTATTTCATTCAGATAATTACAACATTCGTCTTTGGTTCATGCTAGCATTATCCTGGAAAGGAAGTTATACACTCTTTAAATAATCTACTATTATTTAATAACTGATTGCCAAATAAAATTCAGGAAAAATAGAGATTATTGAAGTGATATTCATTGAATTCAAATTAAAATCTATTTAGAGAATACTAACTGAAATTAACCGCATTTTTTGCGTTGCTACTGTTTATTTAAACTAGTTCACAGTTACTTCAAGAATTTCTTAAAAATATCTTTACAAGCGTATTGATTAAGTAATTGAGCATTTTGGAATCAATGATTAATTATAGCCCTAAAATAAACATTAAAACTTTAAAATGATAATCATAGTGGGTAAAAGTGTCAATAATCATTTTCAAAAGAGTTTTAAAAAGAGAAATTCCAATTTCATAAGAAAGATAAACACATATATTTAATTTGGCAAATAAATTACGAACAGTCAGCAATCGCTAGTTCAAAAAGGCATAGCGGAGTTGCTCCACCAGACCTCAGGTAGCTATAATCTCATAGCTGAGTTGCTCCACCACCGATAACCGCAGGGATTGAAACTATTCTGGAAACTTGGAGGATATCTTCAGGTCATAAATGATAACGCATCATACAAATATCATTCTGTACAGGGATATTTTATTTATAGTCCGCGTCAAGATATAAGAAAACAAGCCTCCCAGCGGATACTTAGCAAAAGGATTATCCCTAAATTTATTGAGGTGCACAGGTAAAATAAAACAGGGTCTTACTCAGAAATATTTTATTTAGTATTTTAGCAACCGCAAAAATGTGCGACAAGATACTGTTTACCTCGCATGAGTAATAAAAAATAAACTTCGAAGTACATTCAAAAAATCATCTTGCATGTTTATACAAATAAAAATATAAAATATTGAAAATAAATAGGTTGAAAATTTTCTTTAATACTACCCCTACAAATTTTCTACCACATCCTCCACTGAGATAAGTTACTCCTACCGATTAGTGAGTCAGGCGAATTTCTTATATCTTGACGGACACTATACAACGTATTTTGCTTACGAAACATTAGATACGAGTTTGTTGTTCTGTACATAGAACCATTAGCTTAGGCCCATATTGCGGGAGGAAACCGAGCTTCTTCATTAATATAACTTTCTAACACATAATCACAAAATTGTAATAATTTGGAATCATTCAAAGGAACATTGCCAAATATTTCCGATACGAAGAAATCGCCTACTTTCTCTGGACTTAAAAACTGGATACCAAAAAATTGTTTTAAACATTGACTGCCAAATAATTATGTTCTTTATACACTTGACTTGATCCTAAAGCTTGAATTTTCCAGGGCCAATCTTGCCCTGAATGAAATCTGTGCCCAATGATTTTAACACTCGGGCATGCCTTGCGAACAAAATTATGAATTGCACTTTCAAAATCAATAACTATTTTCTGTGGATCGAAAACAAAATTAGGCTCCATACATTTTTTGTGAGAGTTTTTCAACTTGCCCTAAAGGAAATCTGCGCCCAATGATTTTAATACTCGGTCATACATTGCGAACAGCATTATGAATTGCACTTTTAAAATAAATAACTATATACATTTTTCTGTGAGAGCTTTTTAACTGGTAGCAAACAAAACACAAATGGTATTAGGATTGAAAGTGAAGGTGGAGGAACTCAGCAATGGGATTATCCTTCCAGCCTTACGATCGAGGATTAGAACAGGTAAAAGTGGAGGAACTCCGGTACTCCCGTTCAAAATATACCTATTTTGTTCTCTCTTTAAGCCTCTGCCCTAAACCATGAATCAATTACCTAAGCTACTTCCGTTACTAGCCTCTCCAATCTTTGAAGTACCACTACTACGCCGAGATAATCGAGCGAAGAGTAGTTGATCTATTTCGCTATTTTTGTACGTGAAAAATTCAATTCTTTTGTCGAAATACATTCAAATTGAGGTAATTACATTCAAATTTTTCTTTCGCCAAGTGAAAATTAATATTATCAACTAGTAGAATAGCATCTAATTGGGTGAATAGCAAAAAAAAATTCTATCTTTCTAATATTTCTCTTTTAATAGAGATTTGTTAGCAATAAAAAATAGTCATTCTACTAGGACATCATATAAGCTGTCTTTTCAGCCAATATTTATATTGATAAACTCGATCATATTTGAGTTAATTTCGACAAAAAATTATTACTGCTGCCAGACTACCTGCACTACTTCGAACGCACCTTTATAAAAAAATTGATTTATCAAATGATGTTATTTGCCGCATGTGCCTTAAAGAAGTAGAAACGGCGGAACACATCTTGTGCACCTACATGGAAATAGCTCAAGAAAGACTATTATATTTCGGAGATAGTTTCATTACACCAGAATATAAAAAATAGACATTCTTCCACCAAATCATGAATTTCTTCTGGAGTTTGAATTTACCTCACATACTTAATAATAATAATGTATTTATGTCAATCACTACGAAAACAATTGATTATAAAGTCGTTATCATAGAAAATATCGTAGGTTGAATTTAACCACCACCGATGGTAGAATAAGATCTTGAATATGTAGATAATTGAGAGTCAAATAACAGTTGCAATCATTCTTATAAGACATAATTTTTTTTTGTGTTCAGCTCTTGTAATCATTAAGTCATCATTACATATTGAATAACACTTTGAAATTACTTTATATCGCTGATAAATGATTATGAATTATTGTATTATTCGTCAGTCAAGTGTAGAAAAGCTCCTTTTTCTTGTAGGTTTGACGTAGTTCTCAAAAATGTCACTGATTATTTATATTCTAGAATCGGAATTCACATGAAAACTGGAAGTCAACATATTTTTTTTTTTTCGCATATTGTGTAGAGTGATTTGCATATTCATTCTGAGTATGTATTGAGCAATTTTTTCGTGAGATTTACAGGGAGCTACACATTTCATGAATAAGATTTATATTGAGATAACACTGATAACAGGTTCTTGGATATCTAGAAAAATGTTTCTTTATTCTAATGTATGAAATATTTCATATCAATATACTGAAAATCCAGATTTTTATCATAAATTATCGAGCAACCCCAAATTTCCAGTATTTCTAATATTGACTGGGCAAGTCGAAATTTACTATATGCAATTGACGATAATGATACATTCAATTTCAACTTCCACTGATTCATCAATTCAAAAGAAAGGCTTCTTTGTTCCTTTTGGAATATTTGGTTATTCCATCAACAGGCTACGTCACTTTTTTTATCACTTTTCTTGCTTCGCCGTTTCAAACCATCCCAAATAATAGACTTCCCACTCATTTTCTTGTAAAGTTATTTTGAAATTCAGAAATTAAAAGTAATATTTCATAATGATTCATGAATGTAGTATGCCGTGGTTTTGTTTACTTATTTCCTAAGTGACAAGTCACGTTTGTTGAACAAAAGCGGAACAGAGAAACAAATCAAATTGAAACTTTCCATCTGATATGTTGATTAAAGTTGTTCCAATCAAGTACGTGTAGCAACTAGGAATGCGAAAAAACTGTCCATGTAGTTCAATACCTTGAAGTATGATTTATAAGAATATAGTAAACTAGTTTGTTTTAAAAATTGTTCTAATACCTTTCAAGGATTTTGAACACACGTTTCTGTCTTTCAGTTATATGTTATTCAAAGACTTGAAATACATCACTAGGAAACGATCGATGATTATTCACATTCAATTATTTTTCTCTCTTAGGACTTTGCGTGATCCAACTGCTTGAATTCTAAAAGATATGAGAAATATCTGAACAAATATACAAGTAATATCCAAGGCTAACGCGAAGTTGAATCTTTACTTATTCGTAAGATATAACGGAGAGATTTTTTCAGTGGCACCCCACTCCAACCATAATGCGAGATTCACCACTAAAATCTATATCAGTCTTAAATACAAAATTTCAACATTACGCGTTCAACCAATTTTGAGATTTGCGAGTTACGCACGAACGCACGCACAAATATACGTACCGATATCAAGTCAAAAACGGATATTTCCAGCAAAATCTCGATAGGTGAATTTTGTTGATTTCACAATACTTCCTTGTACTCAATACAAGTAAGTAAAATGGAATGAAATTTTGAATCATGAGAATTTTATTTAATATTGATTACTCTTGAGCATCTCTTATAAAGGAAATCGAATCTTAGATTCTTCGAATGTAAAATATTTCCACAATAATTTTAAGCACCAGTAAAGCCGAAATTAATAATTTATAGACTTGAATTCGCTACAATATATTAGAGTGGGCCAAAAATATTATATATTTACTGTATTGGTCGATACAGAATTATTCCAATCTTATTTGTGACATCAAGGTTTGGTTGTACAATCTTACCTGATTCATAATTAGGTTGAACTCTAACCAAAGCTGTCAGCAGCAAAGTTCAATCAAGAATTATCGTTGGTCTACAAATTGAAAGAATTCTTGGGATTGAAAGATTTCCAAAATTGTTCACCAAGGCTCAAAAAGGGCTTGGTACTGTTCCAAAGCAGTATCCGGTTTCTCAAGAGACAACAGAGTCAAAAATCACCAGAAGCTAGTTGAGCAATTTATCACGAACTTCAAGTTCATAAATTGCAAGATGTCTTTGGAAATTCATGCGCCACAAGCTACATGCTCATTTGGGAAAATTGGAAAACCACATAGAAGCATACTCTAAAGAGCACAACGAACGTCTTCATCAATACGTTATGGGCTTTAAACGCCGTCATCAAGGCCAATATGATAAAAATATGATGGAAGATTATATTTGGTTGTGCGAATTTGTCGTTGACTGATAGCTTCAGTTTGATTGATCGACAACATTGGAGATAGTGATTATCTTGAGAACGATATTACAGAATTAAAAACAGTCTGATTTTCCCACTCAAACGCAAAGTTAGTTCTACGATGCATAAAATGAGTGTTATTAGCATTTTGTCACTTTGCACATTTCAGGACTACCACCGCTACCAATATAAATACACGCGCTGTTGTTAGTTAGATTGCATACCATGAATTCACCTATTCTGTGACCTGATGTTTGTACTGTCAAACTCTAAACTGTTGTTTCGTGGCTTTTTTGCTTCTTGCTGTTTTGTTGGCTCTCAATTGGTGTCAAAATATAGAAGCGAATAAGACCAAAAAGAAAATCAAGAAGAAATAGGGAGCATCAATTAATTCTTTGAATTATTCATGAAATCTTAATATCAACAAGTGCTTTGCTATGGCTCTTGCATTTGATTTTGAAGATACTATTCAGGACCGTGGAGAAAATTTTGTATGCAACATAAGTGTAGAAAAAGATTGTGACATTCGGGAAATAATTTCATAGCAAGACAAGTACCAAATCTAGGCCTCATGTTACATACAAATACACATATTCCACAATTTTTTTGTGTGAAATTATTATTTGTGTGATTTCTTCTTAATCTATAATGTTCAACTTCACAATCTTGTTGTACAAATTACCATTTCCGTCAACCTCCACATAATGAAGAAATTCATGTAACGTTTTTGTCAAAATTAAGTTTCACTTCTCTGTTTGTTGAGGGTACTTCAATTGTGTGATTGAATTTGTGTGCATTATTGAGACAATGAATAACAAATATGAGATAAGAGCTGAAAGTAATGATTGTTACTTCTCGTTTATAGGAATTAGCAGTTTTAAACTCATGTTTAATTATTATCAACGAAAATGATGAAAAATTTTTTCATATCCAAGTCATCCCAATTGTCAATAGTAACTTCCGTTAGAATTTGATATTTGGGAGAGTACATATATCTATTTTTAGATCCAAAAGTTTGAGCAAAAGGAAAAAATTGGTACAAAGTTTTTATCTCATTAAAAATAACGAAGAAGAAAATAATATGAATTTGTATAATGTATTGGTCGAGATATGTGTAAATTATTATAAGTGTAAACATAGTTTTCTACTTGATATGATAATACGTACGTTCTGTTTTATTATTGTCTGAATATTGAATCGATAAACAATATTAATTTTTTCTGCGATTTTACATAACTTCATCTGATATTTACGACTAATTTTTATTAACTGAAAATAATCTATGTGACTATCATAAAACCTCTTGAGTTGGTGTGCTTTGAATTCTTCAGTAAGGAATCAGCATCATTCATGCCTGATGATTTAATATTTGCTTGCCAGATACTAGTTATATGAAAGCATCATTCATTTAAATAAGTGAAAATTCATTATTAAGGATTCATTCAAGATATTTCATCTTCAATTTATAATCATATCAAATATAATTTTAATAATTC
Source organism: Dromius quadrimaculatus (assembly GCA_963989225.1). Classification (NCBI taxonomy): domain Eukaryota; kingdom Metazoa; phylum Arthropoda; class Insecta; order Coleoptera; family Carabidae; genus Dromius; species Dromius quadrimaculatus. The sequence goes on from OZ022325.1 coordinate 29,235,006, forward strand.
AATATTGACGCTGTACAAACATTATACAATTTAAAAAACACTTAACTGCTCATTTCTAAAGTTTGCTAATATAATAATGAGTCTGTGCTTTTTTACATGAATGCTATAAAAATTTATTAAAGCAGGTAAATTTAGGTCGAAAAGTTGTTGATATTAGTTGCAACTGCAAACGTGCAGCTGCAGTTTGCATATTTATTATCACAAAAAGTATCTGCTTTAAGACTGATCAGCCAATGATTTGGAATCGTCCAGCACAATTGGATAAATATCATAAGAGTGCAAGGATTGATAGTATGTACTATTGCATAAAAGCAAACTGAGGAGATAAATTTTTCACAGTTTCTTACACCCTTTCGCGATTCGGAAATAAATAAAATTTCAGTTCACCATTGCGCAATTGCGTGTGCGAACACTCAGGAACACAACAAATTAAACTTTGTCCCGATGATTTCCACTTTTTCAAAGGATTTTTATTATATAAAATCACTGATCTCTATATAACACTGGATTGGGTTTAGACCGTATTCTGGCATCTGAAAGCGGCCCCGGTTGAACGGCGGCCTTGACAGTAAAATTGAGGCTTTGTGTTCCTATTCGGCGGCAAATTCAAAACACTTATAGAAGAAACTCGATGAAATTCAAAGTATAATGCAAGTAAGATGAAGAAATTATTCTCAATATATATTAAAATACATACATTAATAATCAACAAAAGTTTAAAATTGTTATAATAGTTGAAATATTTATTAATAGTTAAAAATATTTGAGAACTTTTTAGTGTCAGTGTTTTAACTATTTTTTAAACATTGTAGTTTAGTATTATTTAATCCGTTGAATAGTTTTATAAATTTTTGTTACCTAAAATCTAAAACTATGAATTTACCTATATGAATGAATGAAATGCATTTCTGCGATAATATTGCCTATTCAAAACTAATAATTTTGAATATCTACTACACATGATAGGAGAATGATAATACATTTAATAATCAAGATTTTATTGTTCGTAAGTAAGCACAAATTTGCAGTCCGGCGATTAATTTTGTGAGCAAGATATTTTATATTAAATTTGATATATTACTCAAATTTGTTATCATAACTTACTTGTGCAGCGTCAAATTTCTTAATGAATCGGCTTTATTTCCGCAGAACATGCATTTGAACACCATGATTTAAAAATTGCGTCCCAACACCATACTGAACTGTCACCAACATATGTCACCAATTGAACACAGAACCTCATTTTTGCCAAGATGGCGACATTCAATTGGGGCCGCATTCCAGCGACCTAAACTCAATCCAGTGTTATATTCAGATCAGTGTATAAAATAGATGAAGCTGACTAGATGAGTGAGTAAAAAGTCTTGGGGATTCAGTCAATATTTCTGTTTTAATTTCTTTCCTACTAAGTAGTAATTAAAACAGATATATTGACTGAATTCCCAAGACTTTTTACTCACTCAGATTTTTATTATTATTATTATATTTATTTGCCTTAAAAATTCAGTTTGGATTTATGCTCTTTTATATTGGTTTTGGCAGCTACAGTCAATATTAGTAAAGAGCTTATAACTTCTACCGCATGGAGTCGCGTTCGTCGCTACTGATATAGCGTATATGCATGTTATGGTAAAAACTACTCTTTAAATGCTTTGGTCATAACAATAGATACCTAGATAACTATTATGTCAACCAGGTGGATACGAAATCATTGTTTGTGTAACATGCGAGAGTGTGTAGGTTCGTAGAAGTGTAGTAGGCTTGGGCCAGACCTTATCTGGGTGGGGCCTTACTTCTTCGTTGTATCGCACCGCGCCGCACCGCACCACATCGTCCCGCACGATGGAAAAATCTAGTAACATGTACTAGACTGAATCTGGAACTTTCGAGAAAACGGGATTACATATATAAACGCAATAATAATATAGCAAATCGCTCGAAGATATAGTGTAAAGATGAATAATTGAATATAAATATCTGTGGCTTTGTTTGAGATAGTAGTAAGTGACAAATAAATTCTATAGGGTTATCTAGTAATATCCGGAAGGATAAAACTCTCATTTTACTCTCAATAATTGAATAATGATTTTTATTTAATTATGAGAAATTACTTTCAGGCAGTAAATATGACAGTGATGTCAGGACTGGGATACTTTAAACAATTTATTATTTTGTTTATCGATGCTTTGTGAAATTGGAAAATGCCATTCAGGAAGTTGTTGAAAGATTTGAAGGTCGCGGAGTTGAAATATCGATTAGAAGAGCGAGATTTGGGAACCAGTGACCGCAAACAAGTTTCAATAGAATGATTGCTAGAAGCTATGACTGAAGACAGTGAGGATTCTGATTCATATTTGTTTGAGGTTCAACTTTGAAAGTTTGAAAGAAGACTCAGAAACAAAATCAAATAATGAAAGATTAGGGGAGTTGGAATGATGTTTCAGAAATTTGAGAGAGAAACTGCTTGGAAAAATAAACGAAAATACAAAAGAAATCAAACAGCAACTGGAAAAATTTAGAGAAAATTCTAAGATATGGGAGGAAGTATTCGAAGATAATTTGAGAATGTTAAAAGAAGAATTGGATGCAAAATTTAATGAGAAAATGAAGATTTTTGAGGAAAAATTCTGATTTGGTGCTTCATCTCTGGAAGAAGTTTTAAAAGCTGAGATAATTGAATTATCTACACCAAATCGTGACTCAACTAGAAAAATACGTGTCAATCTTCTAACCTTTGATTGTCAAACAACTTGGATTATTTACCATCAACAATTCGAAGCCACTACTAAGGCTAATGGCTGAAATGATACTGAGAAAGTTTAAGCGCGTACAGTTGCTCTCCGAGGAGATGCGGTAAATATTTTACAGGCTATTCTACTTGGAGGAAGTGTATCACACGCAGCTCAAGAACCAATACCAACGTCCCAGCGAAAGTCTACAGGAGTTCGAAGCTAATGTGGCACGCCCAGTTCGACTTGCATATCCAACTGGCCTTGGGAAGCTAGGCTGTGAAAATATTTGTAAACGGCATTAGAGAACATGAAACACAACAAGCCCTGCGTTTGGCGCGCCCGAAGAAGCTGGTGAAAGCATTGGCTCATGCACTGGAATACGAAGCGGCAAAGCAGGCGTCCAAAAGCAGTGCTCAATTGCGAGAGGTTAACTGCGAATCCGATTCCACAGAAAGCTTAGAAGCCCAGATCCAGCGGTTGGTCCAGGAAGCAGTAAAGGATCTCAAGAAGTCCAGAAAACCTAGGTGCTGGAACTGTGGAGAACTAGGTCATCCAAAAAGTATATGCAATAAATTCTTGAAGACGTGATCCAAAGATAATTCCAGGCAGGAAAACTAAATCGGGTCGATGTGTTGGGGCAAATATCGATCCAACCTGAAACTGCTCCACAAAATGTTGCAATCATCGCTTCTTTACGTCATCAGTTTAACGGCTCATTTGTGGATGGATACATAGAAAACAAGTCATGTAGTATTTTGTTGAACCCAGGCGCGACGAAAACTATAGCAAGACCTAATTCACTGCGTCCGAAAAAATCGTGCATGGGGACAAAATGGCGACTTTGGACAGCTACAGGTGACTCAGCTAACACACATGGAGAACGTCGTCATCACGATTGGAGAAACAAAAATTGGACACCGTATCTTGTTGTCTGACATAGAAGAGGACTGTATCCTTGGGATTGATATAATAAGAGGATACGGACTCAATCTCGATATGAAGAACGGCGTGATCAAAATCAACAATGAAGAGGTCGTTCTACATTATCAAAAAGATTCTTCAGCTTGTTCAATGCTGGCAGACGACTTTGAGATTTCTGAGCGATGCGAAGAAATTATACATGCAACAGTAGCTGGTGGGACTCGGGAAGGGAGCGTAGCAATGCTTGAGCCAAACGACAATGTTCAGCAGTGGATTTTATTTGCTAAGGCCCTCATGCTGATTATTATGCAGAATAACTGAGAGCCTGTACTATTTTAGGACGCCTCGCAAGAATGTCCATAATAAAGACCACTGAACAAGACTTAAAGATAGAATTAAACTGCGACAAACTTTTGCGAGAACTATTTAGTCTATCCAAAGGGCAATAATTGAACAGTCGGCAACGTGCGAAAGCAGAAGATCCGATCCGCTGATTCTACAAGGTGTTTGAAACCAGTGAGGGACGAAAGGAAAGAACTAATATTGTTCATCACAAAATTGACACCGGTGATACACGTCCAATTTGACAAGCACCACGACGACTTCCGTTCACGAAGAGAGAGGACGCTTAAGCTATCATCTAAAAAATATGGACAGTCGGTTTTATTAAGCCCTTGAACAGTCCATGGGCCTCTCTGGTGGTACTGGTGAAGAAGAAAGATGAGTCTACACGATATTGTGTCAACTATCGCCAGCTGAATAACGTTACCAAGGAGGACAGTCATCCTCAACCCAGGATTAATGACACCTTGGATACCCTTGCAGGGTCAAAGATCTTCTTGACCCTAGATCTCAATAGTGGATATTGACAAGTAGCGATGGACGAGAAAGACCGAGAGAAAACTGCATTTGATATCCGCAGTGAATTGTGGCAATTTACGGTCATGCCATTCGGCCTATGTAATGCTGCTGCTACCTTCGAGTGACTTATGGAGACCGTATTCGAGGGACTATCATGGGAAACTTGCTTGGTATACCTTGATGATATAATTGTGATGAAAAAATCATTTGAGGACCATTTGGAGAATCTGGAACAGGTATTTCAACATTTAAAGACGGCTGATTTAAAACTTAGTCCAAAGAAATGCCACTTATTTCAAAAACAGATGACCTATTTGAAACACATGGTCTCCGAAGAAGTCGTAGCAGTTGATGCAGAGAGATTAAAACAATTGAAGAATGGATGGTACCTGCGGATAAACATTAGCTGCGTAGTTTCTTCGGGCTTTGTACCTATTACAGAAGATTTGTTTGTGGATTCGCCAATATCACAGAACCATTGACCAGACCGACTGAAGAAAATCATAGATATAGTTGGGATGGAGACTGTCAAGTCGCCTTCAAGCAACTGAAGCAACTGCTAGATCAAGCACCGATCCTGAGTTATCCAAAGACGGAAGGACGTTTTATTTTGGACACAGATGCCAATGTCGTCGGAGTTGAAAGAGTCTTGTCCCAATTGCAGGAAGGTCAAGAAACAGTCATTGGGTACTTCAGTAAGGTTTTGTCCAAGCCAGAAAAAAAATACTGCGGCACAAGACGGGAATTACTAGCAGTAGTCAAGTCCATCGAGTATTTCTATAAATATTTATATGGCAGAAGTTCCTGTTAAGAACTGACCATGCTGCTCAGAGATGGCTACTGAAGTTCAAGAATCCTGAAGGTCGGGTCGCTCGATGAATTGAAAGACTTCAGGAATATGACTGACATCGAACATAAGAATGCTGATGCCTTATCAAGACGACCATGTCTCAAAGGTTTTAAGGCTGAAGCAAAAGCATTCCGCACAGCTGTCATAGACGATGCTTGGCAATCACAAGAGATAGAAGAGGACATATATGGCGACTCAAAGTTGCGAAATATTCAAGAATGGAAGAAGAAAGGAACAATTCCGACAATGCAAGAGGTGGCACCATATTCCCTGACGGTAAAATCATACTGGGCGCAGTGAGATTCCATAGTCCTGGATGAGGGCGTCCTGAAACGTGTCTTGAAATATCCGGATGAAACCAAGAGTAGAGAACAGCTGATAGCTCCTAGAGGTAAGATTCCGGAGGTCTTGAGATATCTCTATGATGGAGTGAGTGGAGGACACCTTAGGGTAACGAAGACTTAACGGACTTTCTGCAAAGTCTGTTGACTAGACTGCAGAGAAGACAATCAAAAATGATGCAGGAAATGCACTACGTGCGCATCAAACAACGGACCGCAAAAATGACCGAGAGCTTCGATGCGACAGTATAATGTCAGTAGTCTACTCGAGAGGATCGCCATCGACGTAGCAGGACCGTTTCCCGAATCAGACGTCGGAAATAGATACATTGATGTCGTCATGGATTATATTATTAAATGAGTGGAGGCGTATGCTCTTCCTAATCAAAAGGCCAATACCATTGCAGATGTCCTAGTTAAGAACTGGATCAGTCGTTTTGGCGTACCCTTGGAACTTAATTCTGCCCAGGAAAGAAACTTTGAATCCACACTTTTCCAGGGGATACACGAAATATTTAATATTCGTGAAACCAGAACTACTGCATTACACCCGCAGTCTGATGGAATGGTAGAACAAATAAATGAGACCATAAACAGACATTTGGCCAAAGTTGTCTCCGGTTATCAGAGAGATTAAGACAGATAACTCCATCTGTTCATTTTGACCTACCGCGCATCCGTACACGAAACGACCCGACAGACTCCTGTAACAATTATTTCTGGACGAGAACTTCGGTTACCATGGGATTTGAAGTTTGGCTGCAGACTTAAAGGCAATCCGGCTGCCGAAGATTATATTATCAATTAAAGGCTACAGATGGACGATATTTACTCATAAATCCAAATAAACATCCAGAGTGCCAGCGACCGCATGAAAGAGACCTATGACGTCAAGGCACAAGACGGAGGTCTCCAGCCAGAAGACCCTGTGTGGCCTTATAGCCCAGGGCAGCGACGTGTACTGTCTCCAGAATTACAGACATCTTGAGAGGGGCTTTACGAAATCTTCAGAAGGATCAACGACATAATCTATGAAATCAGACGCAACCCCAAGAGCAAATCAAGAGTGGTGCACTTCAATCGGCTAGCACTATTTGCGAAAGACCACAATGAAGACACCAATGACGCACGTGCTCGCAAGACCCATGCGCAGGAAGATTCGTTGGACGAATTTATGGAGACTTTCTCGAGTGGGCGTCAAGCTCGATTCGGAATAACTACCGAGGTGCAGCAGGATCCATCCAGAGTCCCGATCGACTTCTCCTTGGCTTATTGCGTGTCAGGAGGAAGATGTCCCTAGAAATAGCGGCAGTTTTCAAGAAGAAGTTTAGCAGGCCAGAACACCAGAAGCCTACAGTAGGGAAGGCCATCTGCCTGAGGGACAATACGACAACAGAAGAGCGCTTTACTTGGTGACAAAAGACAGATTTTATCACAAACTAACCTACCGTTCCATGTGGAAAACGCTGCAAGACATGCGAGACCATCTAATGCAGAACGAAATCCTGAAACTGTTAACACCGAAGTTGGGCTGTGGTCTGGATATATTAGATTGGAAGATCGTTCGAAATATGACAGAGGTTATATTCCAGAGCAGCGGAATTCAAATATTGGTCTGCTGTTTCCACCCAGCAGGCTCAATCAGACCAAAAACTGTCGACTGCTACTTTTACCAAACTACTGGTTGCATCAAGGCCAGTGTGTGTCGATTCCGACATTGAGGTGTGTTTCGGGACCAAACACTCTTGAGAAGGGGGCAGTGTGACGTGCGAGAGTGTGTAGCTACGTCGGAGTGGGGTAGGCTTGGGATCGACCTCACCTGTGCGGGGCCTTTCGTCCTCGTTGTATCGCGCTACATCGCACCTCACCACATCATCCCGCACGATGGAAAAATCTAGCAACATGTACTAGACTGAATCTGGAGCTTTCGAGAAAACGGGATTCCATATGCAAACGCAAGCAAACCACTTGAAGATATAGTGCAATGTAATGATGAATCTAGATAAGTGAATATCAAACAGTGAAGTGAACAGTGTATATAAATAGTGGAATATGAATATCTGTGGCTTTGTTCAAGATAGTAGTAAATAAATTCCATAGTGTTGTTCAATAATATCCGGAAGAATGAAACTCGTATCTCATTTTCAATAATTTAATAGTGATTTTTATTTAATTATAGACAATTATTTTCAAGCAATAAGCATCACATTCAAATAAAAAGTACCCAATTGTGACATTGTAGTTAATATTAGGGCAACTGTACAGATATCATGCTTTTTTTTCAGTACAAAAGCGAGTGTGCCCGAATTAAGAATGATCGCAAAATAGAGCTATGCTGAATCAGTTCTTATAGTTTGTGTCAAAGTGTCTCGATTTGAATTATTTTGAAGAAACACAAGCTTTGATGTTGTGATTTGAATACTTTAGGAAAAGCTTACAATTTCTGTTGTTAGTGAGGTAATATTGTTCATCTCGTATTTATGAGAAATTGAAAAAATATTTACATGACGTCACGTAACATATGCTCATATTTATTCTGATGAAAGCAGTATTCATATTGAATATTTGTCCAGTTTAATTGTGTCTGGCCGCAAAAAATGTGACATTTCATCACAGAAATTTATGTTCTTGAACTTCGATTTCGTTGGTAATTATTTTTGAGTCCTCTTTACGTGACTCGTGATAAGTGTATAACAAGTGATGTGTGGAAAAATATGCTCTATCGATAGAGCTTGACATGAATGAGAGGGACTCATATTATATGAAATCAGCTCAATATTATAATAAATATACAATTAGTTCACGAAGATTACTCTAGCCACTATTCTTCGAGTCTAGTTCAAATTGAGTAAAATACTTATCCCATCGTTATCATTAATGTTACTAGTTGGGTACAAACAATATTACAGTGTTGAAGTGTGAATTATTGCATGATGGAGTCATGGACCTAGTTGTATGAACTCATGAGTGATGTTATAATGCACTAATTACAGAATTGATCACAAAAAATACAAGTCTGTAACGCTAATCGTTAGCCCTATAGTATGCAACGGATTTCATTAACATGTCTTTCTGCGTTTTCTAATTTTTTGAAACTCCTGAAAAAATGTTTACTAAAACTCAACTTCTAGAAAAATATACACCCGATGAAATTGCTGATGATGGACGACAAATGTTGCATCCGAAACGTCCAATATCAGCATTTATTATAATAAAAAGAGTTTTCAATTTTTTTTTTTGAACTGTACCTTTGATTGATATGAAGTCGACACGTATGACATACAAATTTGATTAAACTGTTTCTAGGAATTATCCGTTTACGTCCCAGGAAATAGATTGAATAGAACTCTTAGGCTGAACAAAATTACAATTTATGAATGATTTTGAACACTTGAGCCATTCATACAACAATTTTGGAGGGATCAAATTCCAGTACATTTGAAAGTAGGTATCTAGTTATCGAACAATAATTTTCATATTAACTTATACCCATATCCAACCTATTAATCTCAGGTTCTAGCTACTCTGAATTTTCTAGGAACTAGATCATTCCAAAATTCTGTTGGATGTAACGACTGGATATCTATAAGCCGAGCTTCTATGAGTCACGTCAATAATGAAGTTTGCCCAGTGATTTTTGAACATCTATTGCAACAGAGAGTAAAATTTTGTGTAACCAGGGAATCAAAAAATAGTATATTCCGATACGAGTGCAAAATGGAGATCATTCCATGCGAATGCGAATAATTCAGCTACGAGACGAAGTCGAGTGGCAGAATTCACATGAGCATGGAATGATTGATTCGCACGAGTGACGGATGTTATTTTTTCTACAGTCAAAGGTGTTCGCAGAAATATTCATAATCAAAATATACAGTCTTTTGGGAAATAATCTGCTTCATTGATCTCATTGCAATTCATCAAACTTTGATAAAATTACTCATATTGATATTTTTTGGAGAAGATTGATAAGAAAATCAAAGAGAAATGGAATAATAACAGCGATGGAACAGTTTTTTTCACGACGCCACGTGCCTCTCCTAGGAACTTCTAGGCGTGCAGAATGATCCCTATTCCGCACGCTACAGCGTGTGGAATGAGTATCATTCTATAGTGACTGTAGAAAAAATCATTTTTAGGCGATCATAGCAAGAAAGGTGTTCCTATGACACTTTTTGTGGCTGTGAGGTTTCACTTTTTGGTACACATCTGTCGAATTTTACTTTTTGGGACTGTTCTGTCAAATACTACTTTTTTGGGACTGATCTGTCAAAAACTACCTCATGAACACTTCATACCTTCCTATATGGGCTGCATAATGAACTCTTTAAGATACAGTTTTTACCGAAATACATATAATATTCCTCCGCCAATCTTAATAGTTCGTGCAATTCAAGAAATTGATACACAGTTTTTACAAATGTCACTTTTATAGAAGAAAATGAAATAAAATAATTTCAAAGGTAGCCAAGATTTATAATTGCAATGTTTTCGAAATAGATAGATTTAATTGTGTGATTTTGTATTATTTCGTAATGATCGCTTGAAAAACGTTGTGTGCACCTCGGCCTACAGTTATATTTTGAGTCTCACCTGAATTGCAGCCTCAGCTGCATTTTGGCCGCAAACAACAGATTCGATCAAAAAATATAATCTTCACGGCCTTGATATACAAATAACTATTGTAGCTGTATTACATCTCTGAATCATCAATTTTTTGACACCTATATAACTAAAGATGCTTGAAGAGAAAATCTAGTAATAATTACTTATGTCATGATATATCACTAGGTATTTAACTCCCTCACAATCACAAGTAATATAAAAATAAATACCTTATTTCAATATTAGATTTGACGTTTGAAGTATTGAAACAATTGGTGAATGAATGAAATGAAGCTAGCTCAAAATATGTTTACGAGATAACCTTGATACTGGGAGAGTTCACTGCCATGTTGAATAACTAGCACAAAAAGTAATTAGTTTTCTCCAGAGCCGCATGGTGGCACTGGCTGTTTTCCAAATTTATTTCATTTAAATTTGAATTTATGGAATAAGACATAGAATTTCTAAGATATTGAATTTCATAATTCAAATTTTCATTGCCACGTGAATATTTATATCATGAAGCCTGTAATTCAAGATCTTGGATATCTCATGTCTTATTTCTTGATAACTCAATTTGATCTGATAAATTTCATAAAATCAAAATCTGATAAGTTTCACAAAAATACAAATTCAGGAGTCGGTTTTTACACCATCATCCTGAATGGGGCAGCAACCGTAGACACGTGTTTCGTCCTTATTAGGACTCTTCAATACGGGGTATAGCAAGCCGCAGATAGTCGGACTTTTAGCCGCGATACTATTGAAAAGTAAGTTGGTACATGGCATGCAGAGAAATTAATCTGCAGCAGTGCCATCTACCATAGGTGGCAAGGTTTGCAGAAATGCAGGACACTGAAAAGTGACCTTAAAAGTTTGGCCGTGAAACAGAATTTGATAAATTTTATAAAATCAAAACCTAATAAGTTTCACAAAAATACAAATTCAGGAGTCGGCTTTCACACCATCATCCTAAATAAACATGTGTCTATGGTTGCTGCCCTATTCAGGATGATGGTGTGAGAACCAAATCCTCAATTTGTATTTTTGTGAGACTTATTAGGTTTTAATTTTATAGAATTTATCAAATTCTGTTTCACGGTCAAACTTTTAAGGTCACTTTACAGTGTCCTGCATTTCTTCGATTTGATTTCTAATTATAATGAGTTCTCAAATTGATTTCGAAGCACTTGATATAATGATACAATATTTTATATAAATATAATACAATTACATAGTTTATATATTAATACAATAATAATATTTTCTATTCGTACGTTCGTGCGTAATTTTTCTAATAAATTCAGAATGATCAACCGTAGAATGTTGAAATTCAGTATTTGAACTTGATGTTGTATCAGAATGATTATCTGCTATTTTTGTATGAATCGGCCTAGCCAGAAGTGTACTTAACTTCAAACTTTTTTCAAATTTGTATTAATCTAGAATGATCAGCCCTAGCATATTGAAATTCAGTGTTTGAATATGTTGTGGCATCAGAATAGTTATCTACTATTCTTGTATCAACCGGCTGAGCCGGAAGTGCAGTTCATAACAGGCATTCAAAATTTGCCGTATAAAACAATCAGTTTAATTGAAATGATAAGGTGTGCAATGATAATCTGTTGTCATATTTTTTATTTCGCTTGACATTGTACATGTCAAAATATCATTAAAATTAAATTAATTATAATCTGAAGTGACAGAAAATTTTATTGAATTTTGTGTATATATCAAATGATGTACAAGTGAGTCACGTGATGTTCACGTCAGATTTTCTGATTACGCTCCAGTTTATGAGCAAACATTGGTTGAAAAATGGACGATTCTAACTCAAAAATATCCAGCCCTGTGAAAATGACAAAAGTGCCTCCAAAATCTCTTTGATTTGATGTTATGCAATTATTGCAAGAAAGATGTGGGAGAGCTTGTAACTGTAAATCAACAGACTTACTAAGTTCCGCAATATGTGGTTCTTGTTTAACAGGTAGTGTTCGTGGAAACTTACCTAAAATTTCAATGCTAGAACCAGGCAGCGATGTTGAAGATGCTTGTAATGTCAAAGAAGGAGAAGACAGCAAGTACAAATTTGAAGAATTTTTTTTCCAATTAGTTTGGTCTGAATTTGTCTCTGACATCTGGACTACCACTTAAAGATTCTATTTGCGTAATCTTTATGCAATACCTGTAAATATCAGAATGAATCATGAAGAAATCATTGAGACTAGAAGAAAGAATATTTATGGAGACTAATATCAAAAATTCACAGTTCCTAAATAAAATACTGGGTATGCTCTTTTTGTTAGTTGCAGAGATATTTGCAAATAAAATTGTTCTGTGGATACAAACAGTAGCCAAGGCATCGAACTCAGATAAAAACAATGGTACTCTTTTTGCTCTTAACCAGTGAAGATTCTATAAATGGAAAGCATTTTTTCTCTTGAATGTAGTTGAACAAGGTGCACAGGAAAACAACAACTGATTTGAACACATATTCATATAATGCTTCCCTCTTTTTTTGGAATGGAATGAATTCCTCTGTCATTATTGAAAAATTCATACTGATCTAGGATAATCATTATGTCCAAATCAAATATACAGAATACATCATGGATAAAAATGATATAATTGATTATATCAATAATATATCTGAACTTGAACCAATCATACCAAATACATACATAAATTTTTAATCAAACTGCGATTTCACCTGTCTTATACAGTTTCAGTTGAAGCTCCGGCCGCAAACAACAGATTAGACCAAAAAAGACTATTTTTACGGCCTTGATACACAAATTACTATTCTTATATAAATCCTAGCATCTATGTAACTATTTTTATTTGGGATATATGTATTTTTTTAAATTTTCATCCTGATCGTAGCTTCATTCAAGAAATTGATGTATTAGGTTGAATCACGAAATAAATCAGAATTGAGAATTTCATTTATTTATTTCTGAAACGTTGCAATTGTAAATCTTGATTCCAGCTTAAATTGTTTTATTTTATTGTCTTCTATCTAGTTGGCATTTGTGAAAATTATGTATTCATCTCTCGATCTGCAAAAGCTATAGAGATTGACGGAAAAATATAACTAATATGTATTCCGGGAAATCTGTTTCCTGAAGAGTTCATCACGCTGTCCATATAGATAGGTAGGTATGAAGTATTTATGAAGTAGATTTCGACAGATCAGTTAGTCGAAAAGAGAGCGGTAAAACTGAATTACTAGGCCATATAAATTGAATTTCATGAAATAGGAAAAAAGATCAGTATTAAAAATAAAACTGTTCAAAACAATTGCATTCATTGTGCAGATAATTTGATAACTGTCTAAACGGGAAGTTAGTAGGCAGTAGCCGGCGACTATATTTTTACAATTCTTTTTCCAAGTAGTACACTGACTTTATGCAAACGATAGATGTCTACAAATTGTCGCTTAAGCACAACGCAGAAACTCTTTTATATTACTATTGCTCGTTGCTGCGAAATATAGATAGAATTACTCTGGTTACGTATTCAAAATGTAATGAAGTCGCAGATAACATATTTATATATGTCTTGCACAGTTTTTTGTATTTGACAACTCAAGATTGATAGCGTTTTGATAATAGAGACTGGGAGTTTTGATATATGTGTTACGCATATTCTTCTCTGGCTTTACGTAAGATCAATAATCATGTCATTTCAAACATATTTCAGGGAGTTACACAATACGTAAGTTATTCAAACAGCTCGACAATCATTTGTTACCTCACTTTGTGTTATTATTCACGCGAGATAAGTTCTATAGTGTTTTGATATATTCTAGAGGAGTCAAGGATGAATTGAATCAGGAGATTGAGGTGTGAGTTGAGTTGCTAGGTGTGTGAATTGAACGAGTATGCAGTGTGTTGAGAGAGTACGTTATGAGAGTGAGCCTTGATGGAATAGTTGTATGCCTTTATTTGTGTCTACGTTAAGTCTCAGTGATTGTGATTATATCCCTGTGATGTCACACTTCTGAAATATCATAAAGGATAAATTGAGCTCATTTCTTTTCTAGAAAATTTTTTTTTGGGATGAAAGTGAAGCAGATATTCTTCTGTTGAATTTTTAATTCATTGATAAAAAAATATTATCGGCATCCTGAGCACAATTTATCCTTTATAATATATGATTAGATTACAATGGAATAAAAGACTTCAAAACTGCGGTTTTTATCAAAGATTGACTCAAATTGAGCATAATATTGAAGAAATACCTTCAAATCAAATCCGTGAGATAACTATACTTTGATATGATATGAAAATGATTATTCAGTTGGATAACAACATAAAAACTGAGACATAACATTATGAGGGATCCAGTAGAAGAATATTTTTGTCAACAAAACAGAGCATTAGAAACAAGAGTAACACTCGCAATGGCTGAGATTTTTGTTTCATATAAATGGAACAAAAAAATTTTGGAATGGACCTATTATCAATGGAAATTCAGAATGCGAGCTATGAAAAATTAAGACTGTCATATTTGTCGTACTTCATGAAGCATACACACATACATACACATATATCACGCCTTTTCCTCAAGATGAAGATGACTAATTTCACATTTAACCAGCAATCATTCTCCGTCAAATACTCCGGTCTGAACACACTTCTTTCGCTTCATCCACATTCATTATCCCATTCATACGAACTCGATCGTTCTTCCCACTTAAAAACTTTCTCTCACACAACAAATCAACAATTATATCCATCCACCTACATAGATACAGACCGCCCACGCAATCTTTCACTCTCAATTTTACCAGCATAGATCTTTTCTTCTTCACCGCATTTTTTCTAATATTACATTCCTCATACACCAGTTTATTCTGCATTCGAGCCCTTCCAGTATACATATACCACGCAAAAATCAAATTTCCACAGCAGTCACCCTTCGTTTGGACTTCTGCATCCACGCCCAGCATTCACTATTATACATCAATGCAGGTGCAAGCACTCTGTATTAAACACTCAATCCTGCATGCCTTGAAATATCTATATTCCGCGCAAATGTCCCTGAAGCACCCAAAATCTTACAACCAGCAGATACTTTTCTTTCAATCTCCTTATCAATTTTTCCATCATTCGACATCAAATTGTCCAGATACACAAACACATCCACTTGTTTTAATCTCTTACCGTTTACCAAAACACTACAATCAGTCACCGATACACTTTTTTCAAACACCAAAACTTTACATTTATCAACATTCAAAATAATATTCATTCTCTTTCCAACTTCATATATTCTATCCATCATTCTTTTCGATTGTCCTTCACTTTCACTTAAAACAACAACATCATCTGCATATGATAACGCAGGTACTACACTTCCACCAATATGTACACCATCTAAGCTCTTCAAAGCTCTTTGTAATAACACATTCATATACAAATTGAATAATCACGGAGACATACCACAACCCTGTCTCCACCGACATCAATACTAAACCAGTCACTCAATCTACCATCTACTCGAACACTTCCTTCATATAGCGCCCGAATCGTATCCAGTAAATTATCACTTACACCGTACTTATCAAGTAAATTTCACAATTTCTCTCGAAGAACACTATTATATGCTTTTCTGAGATCGGGAAAGCCACAGAACATCTTTTTGATCTTCTCAAGTGACTTCTCAGCAATCAAACGAAGAGAAAATGATTTATTATTACGTCCTCTCTTAGTCAGAGACCTTCTTTGCACATCAGTTATTTTAGAAATCGATAAGACTCGCGCTTTACGAATTAAAATTTTCCCTAACAATTTCTCAAGTACACTCAGCAATTTATCGCTCAAAAATTAAAACATTCGCTCGAACTATGCCTTTGCCATTGAATGAAGGACAAATAACAGCCTCTCTCCAATCATCAGGAACCACACATTTTTTCGCACAGAATTTGAACAAATAAATTTATACAGAACTTATCTCCCAATAAAAAATATTTATTATCAAAAAGGAGATCTGGAAAGTTTTTTCCTTCATTAAATAAACTAACCCTTCAAACACTTTTAACGCATCATTTCATACCTAACATCACTCTCATCAATACCACACACAGCTACACTTATATTCAATACATTTTTACTCACAATTGCTTCCCGAGCATTACTACTGTTCATGCTACCACCATATAAACTTCTAAAATATTCACACCATCTTTTCCTTACATCAGATTCATTCCATAGCAATTCACCAGTCGCACGCTTAATAGCTTTCACTCTTCTAACATTCCTATCTTCCGACACTAGACCAAAACAGTCTCCTTGTTCGTACAGAAATCATTAGTTAATTTTTCACTCATTGTATTCCATGAAACATTCATCACGTATGATACCAGACAGAACCCTAACACTTGAAAATTTCAAGTATTTACCCTTTTATATATTCCAAGATCCAATTTTACACTCATCAAAACGACACCATTCATTGATCATGAAAAAACTAGAATGGAAGATGAAAGATGAGGCTCACTTAGTGTAAGGGTAAAAACGAGGTAGTTTACTAGACTTATCCTCGCCAGAAAAATAGAAAACACATACATAGAACACTGTTAAAATTAAAATCGAATCTATTAATAGAATTGTGAAGAGAAAAAAATCTGCTGTGGCCACACAATACTTCTCCTACAATAAACTCCATGTCCAGTTTCATTGCTTTTCCAGAAATCTAGACGTAGAGTATCGCATCAATTCATTGCATATTTCAATGTGAAAGCTGTCATTATCAAAGTGACAGCTGTCACTATCAAAGTGACAACTGTCTTTGTCAAAGTGACAACTGACATTGTCAAAGTGACAGCTGTTATTATTAAAGTTATTATTATTATTATTATTATCGTTTTACATCCGCTATTACCCTTTCGGGTGTCGGGATGGTTCGGTTTGATTTAGTTCAAATTGCTTATTAAATCCTTCCAAAGTTTTCTATTCTGTGCTACTCGTTTTGCTTCTTTACAGCTAATGTTATTTTTTACTAAAATTTCTTCTATTGTGTCTTGCCATGTTTTGGCTGGTCTCTCTCTTTTGCGTTTCTTGGTTATTCTTGTGCTCCATACTTTTTTTGTTTGTATTGTATCCGGCATGCTTATCAAATGTCCGTACCATCCTAGTTGTTTCCTTTCGATTGTCCTTTGAATGCTTTCGACATCTAGATTTCTTTTTATCTGTTCATTCCTAACCTTATCCATTCTGCTGATACCCTCTACTCTTCTTAAGAACCTCATTTCTGCTGCTTGGATTTTGCTTTTATTTCTCTGGTTTAACGTCCATGATTCGCTCCCATATATCAGCGTTGGTCTATATATTGTTTTATATAGTGTCATTTTGGTTCCCTTTGATATTTGTTTATTGCTCAGAATCATTTTGTTCACTGAAAAATATCTTCTATTTGCTGGAAGGATTCTTCTGTTTATTTCTTGCTCCATACCTCCTCTATTTTCTAGTGTCACTCCCAAGTATGTAAATTCCTTAACTTGTTCTATTTCCTTTCCATCAATTGTTATATTAGTTATCGTATCTTCCTTTGATATTACCATTAACTTAGTTTTTTCTGCATTTATTTTCATTTTGTGCTTTTTCAGTTCGTTGTCCCAGACATTCAAATTATGCTGCATGTTGTTCTCATTATTTGCCATTATTGCCAAGTCATCTGCAAAAACACCCTCTGATACTGATGTGACTGCTAGATTGTAATATCCAATTTCTACTTTTATTATTTCGTTTTTAACTCTTTTTTGGATGGTGTCTAGAAATATAATAAACAGTAAAGGGCTTAAGGCTCCTCCTTGTCTTAGTCCCTGTGTAGTGGTAAATTCTTCCGAGGTTTCGCTACCGGTTCTTACATAATTTGTTGTGTTCTGGTATATACTTTCGATTGCATTAATCAGGTCGTCATCTACCTCTCTATCCCTTAGTATCTCCCACAGCTGATTTCTTGGTACCTCATCAAACGCTTTTTCTAAATCGACAAATGTGATGAAAAGTTCACCATCTTGTTGTAATGTTTTTTCCATAAGTGTCTTAATAGTAAAAATGTGGTCGTGCATTGAATGTCCCTTCCTGAAGCCACTTTGTGTTGTCTCTAGTTTTGATTCTATTTCTTGTCTAAGTTTATTTTCCAATATTGCTTCATAAATTTTTGCCGTTGCACAAAGAAGGGATATTCCCCTATAATTATTACAATTTCTAGTATCTCCTCTCTTATGTATGGGAAATATAACTGCTTTTTCCCAATCATTCGGAATTTCTCTTGTTTTCCATACTTTATTCAGCATATTTAGTAACATTTGTTCTCCTTCTTCCCCCATGTGCTTCAGAAGTTCTGCTTTCATCATGTCGTGTTCCTTTAATAGTTCCTTGAAATGTTCTTTCCACCTTTCCATTATTTGTTTTTCTTCTCTTATCATATTTCCCTGTTTGTCTTTTACTTGTTTCAATTGTATTTGTTTCTTTGTTTCACATGTTTTGAGTGTTCTATAAAATAGTTTTTGATTTTCCTCAAAACTTTCTTCTAAGGTGTTCCCGAATTCTTCCCACGCTTTTGTCTTGGCTTGTTTAATGACTTGTTTTACTTTTATTCTTTGTTTCTTATAGCTTTCATAATCTTCTCCCTTCTTTGTTTGTAGGTAGATTTCCCATTTCTGTTTCTTCTTCTTTACTTCTTCTTTAATTTTTTCATTCCACCAGTGTGTTTGTCTGTTGTTTTTTGTGTTTTTAATTGCCTCGCAAGCTTGTTTTGTTGCTTCATTTATTATGTATTTAAAAACAGCCCAAAATTCTTCTACATTGCCCGTCGTTGGCAATTGTGAACTCTGTATCAATTTAGTTATTACATCTTGGTATATCTCTCTTATTTCTGTATTTTTTAGTCTATCTACTCTGAGTTTCTCTATCCTTGTTTCGCTTCTATTTATATTTTGTCCTCGTTCAACTATTTCTTCAGTTTTGATTTTTGCTACTAATAGGAAGTGATCACTTCCAATTTCATTACCTCTCTTAACTTTTACATCGTTTACGTTCTTCTTCTGTGACTTATTAGTGATTATATAGTCTATTAGGGATCTTTATGCTCGAAAAAAGTGTTTAGTATTTTGAGTTCATTTATTATACAAAAGTCGATTAATCTGTTTCCATTATTATTAAAGTTAAAGATAGCAATTATGCTTTGGTCCTTACTTAAAAAAAGTATTTTTGAAAATTAAAAGTCCTTTTCTAGATTTTCGGAGTCTCTAATTCATTGGAACATACATTACCTACATTTGATCGTCGGAAGTGTAATTTGAAGATAGTAACGTGGATTCCACTAATTATTTACTTCTGGTATCTACTGAGCTTATTTCTCAGACAGCTCAGAATGGTGAGCAAACTAGACACCATTTATATGATTTGTGGAAGAAACAACTGACACTCGTTTAAATATCCTTTTTGACACTTCTATTAAAATTATCTCCACAAGAGCTTCAATTTGATACCAAACAAGATAGAGCCAAATTACTGATTTTGAAAACAACTGACAAACGTTTGCATATGATGTTAAAATATTATTGATAACTCCAGCTCCACATTATAATTCTCATTATTTCTTTGGTTCAGAGAAATATAACGGATTTTAAAGTAATTTAAATTCTGCTTGTATTGAAAACTGTTTCTTATGAATGTTGTGCCAAATCACTCAAGTATTCCATATTCTATAATAAATACTACCGTTTATATAATAAATACAATAAACTAGAAAGTTACATCTGTAAAGTTTTAGTACCACTGGAAGCTTATCTAGGAACTTGAACCGAACTTTTTGACAGAAAAAACTTGAATATAGAATTTCAGTCGAGAATTCGTATTCGTTTTCAAGCTATTCTGTTTTCAGACAGACTGACAGACCGACTTCTTTTAAAATTATATTTTTCGGGATAAGTGAGGTCTAAAGCGTGAAGATTCATCAAAATCTCAAACTATCAAAATATCATGATTAGAATACCTATTTCCCCTACTATTGAAGGTAGGAGAAATAACAAATATGTTATATCAAGAATATAAAAACAATAAATATTATTCCAGTGTATGAGGTGCAAATAAAGAGGATAGTATATTCATTTGAGTTTTTTTCAAAGATATCATAACTTTTTCTACAATTTCTAATATCTCGTACTAAAAATTAGAGTCATTTTTGTTTTTGACTTATCTCTGTACCGCGAAAGTGGAATGTTATTTTCGTTGCACACACCGACCAAGCCTTAAAGCGCTATAACTGATTTGCAATAATTCTTATGACTGGGATTAAGTCCTGCAGATTTTTTCGAGCTATTCCACAATCTTGTTAACATATATTCGAATAAACAACTTCTGCAGCATGATAGATGCGGAAGAATGAATTTTGGTAGATATTGCGCCCTCTGCTGCCCGAAATGTGAACTATACGGATTCGCGCCATTGACAGAAAGTGTACAGAATATTATCCTCCATATTACTTCCCCGATCTATGATATAATAAGGTAAGCATTATAATCGTGAGTTCTTGACGATTCGAGATTTTGATGAATCTTCACGTTTTAGGCCCTATACTAAACCTGAGAGACATAATTTCAAAAAAATTCGGTCTGTCGGTCTTTTGGTCTGTCGACCAGTTGATCAGTCGGTCTGTCTGATAGCACGATAACTTCAGAACGAGTACGAATTTTTGAATGATTAAATGACTGCTGAAATTTTATATTTAAGTTTCCCAACAAAAAGTTAGGTCCAAGTTCGTGGATGTGCGTTTTCAAACCAGTGGTACAAAAGCTATATGAAAGGAGTTTTTGGGTTTTTGCGTTCATTTTATAAACGGTAGTATTTATCACTAGCAGCCCGTGCCGACTTCGCACGGGTGGACATTGTTAAATATATTACATATATGTTCGAATTTTAATAGCTTAGTCTAAAAATATAAGGTGATTATTGATAATACCACATTTGATGCTACGTAAACATAACCTTAACCAGAAAGACCTCAAATGTCAAAGTTTGTTGATTGGTGCGTAGTTCTATGTATGAATAGCGTTATTAGTATTTAATGAAATAAATTACGGGAGATAATAGTATATTGTGCAACACGTGTGATAAGATGTCGATTGCTTACGAGAGCGAAGTTGGGCAATTGACAACACTGTAGGAGTTGCAGATACTATTTTTTATTACGAATGTGGGATAAGTACTATTTTGCGCTCCTTTTTCTGGGCGGTAAATGGTTTGCGTGCGACAAGTAAACTAGTCGCACGCAAATTTTACTTGGCGCACTCAAAAGCCAAACTTTCGCGCAAGCGTCAGGAACAACTACATAGTTTTAATTGAATCAGATGGAAGATGCTCTGATGGACAAATACCGCTCGTGCGCCATTTATTTTATATAAGAAGTACTATGTTAAAGCCTTTATGCAAGTACTAGCAGCAACTATACAAAGTTCCAACTTGATCGAACGAACGATGCGCGAACGGATCATCACAGCTCGTGAGTCACTTGATGTATGTGGATGATACACCTCCATGAAAGAGCCAAAAACAACTATGGTAAGTTTCAACTCAATCGGAGCAACGATGCGCAAGCGAGCATATACGGCTCATGTGTCACCTTATGTATGTTATTGTTACTATATTAATAACCTTTTCAAAAATGCCAACAACTACAATAAACTTCAACTTATTCAAATAAACAATGCGCGAACGAGCGAATACGGCTCGTGTGCCACTTGATGTATTTCAATGGTACTATGATCAAAATCTTCACGAAAGTGTTACCAATAATTATAAAAAAATTCAGCCCAATCGGAAAAAATGTGTTCGAACGAACAAATACAGCTCGTGCGTCTCCTCTTGTAAAGTTATTTTATGGCCTATGTTGCTTAGTGATAACATAAGATTAAACTGGTGGGAGAGTTTTGAAGATTGAGAAAATAGTTTTTGAGTTTATTCATTACAAACGAAAATACAAATCTTTCCTCTTCATAATATTAGTATAGATTAGTATAGATGAAATATGAAATAGCTGAAACTAATTCTTGAACGATTGGGCACAACATCCATTAACAATATTTGTATAAATTATCAGCGGTTCATTTGTTATTATCAAAATTTAGACTATTATAAAATTCGTCTCTTTTTTCTGAGCCAAAGAAATAATAAGAATCATAATGTGGAGTTGGAGTTATAATCACTCATATTTTGACATCACATGCAAACGTTCGGTAATTATTACTGCTCCTACATTTTTGCAAGAACACAACCTCGATTAGTATTTCTGTAGAAAATTATTTCTATTTTTGGCGTCTTCCACTCAAGTCTTTGCATCTAGTATAAGAAGAATAGCATGTTCAATACGCAAAAAAAGCGATAATACTTTGCTCGTGTAAATTTATTTCACTCGTTTTTTGCTTTCGCTCGTGAATTGGAACATTCACACTCGCTAGTAAACTCCAACTTTTTCTACTACAAACAATCTACTATTATGTAAGGACTAAAAAATAATTGCCATCTGTAACTTTAACAATGACAGCAGTCACTTTCACAATGTCAGTTCTCACTTTGACAATGATAGTAGTCACTTTGATAATGACAACTGTCACTTTGATAATGACAGCTTTCACTCTGAAATATGCAATTTATTGATGCGACACTCTAAATTTCTGAAACAGCGACGAAACTGACCATGAAATTCATGGTCGGGAAGTACTGTGCTGGCCACAGCGGTTTATTTTTTGTTTGAAGGAAATTTTATCTACGGGCAATAGAAATCAAGAGAATCGATTCAGAAATTTTTCCAGGATGGCGTCTTATTCTGCTAGTTTATGGATTTGACTCATTTCATCTCTAAAAAAAGGTAATAGCTTTTTCAAGATTACAAAATTTTTCTACTATTCAATTGTATCAAGTTTGTCTCTGTGAATGATGAGACGTTAAGAAAAGGATTTTAATGTTTGTACTCTGTTTATTACATCAATTCTTATTACAAATATATTGATTCGTTATGATTTGAAATATACACATGATATGAAAAAACTAATATCAATAACAAAAACTGAATGTTGTTTTTTTTTCGCTTTCTTCATTTTTCAGATATATTTTTAATATCCTCCCTCGGCAGAATAGTATCCACTTCTAGTGGATAAAGGAGTTGTACTGGCCTTCATAACTTCATACCGTTGCTGAGTTCAACGTCACATGCTCTCGTTCTTCCGTCTCGACCCTGAAACAAATCTACAATCCCTACCATCTTCCAATGTTGTCTTGGGAGTTGTTGATCGTGCAGTAATGCAGCATCCCTTTTCTTCACTTCTTTGATCTTCGTTTTGGGGATATGATGCATAAATCTGACTTGTTATAAGTAGTCTGTACATCACCGATGCCATAATTTGGTTACTTAAAATTCTCGATTCTCGATTATCACTTCGAAAAATTTCAAATTTTTTTAAATCCATATTAAATCCAGTTTCACTTGATCCAGTAAGAAAATGAGCTGGAGATAATATCATCAAATTTATAGGATCGTCAACAATATAAGTTGAAAGCCGTGAATTAACAGTAGCTTCTACCTCAGATAAAATTGTGTTTAACTCGTCGTAAATAATGCGAGCTTTGCACAGTGTTAGTTTTAGAGCATCTTTAATGGTTTTCACCAGTCGCTTCCAGAAACCGTCCCACCAAGCAGCTCTTCCTATGTTAAATCGCCATTCTATTCGATATTTTTGGAGTTTTACAGATCTCAAAATACAAAATAGTTTTCTCATTTCTAGCGATGTTCCGCGAAATGTCTTTGCATTATCGGAATATATGACATCTGAAACCCCCCTCCTTGCGATAAATCTACGTAGAGTCCTGATGCAACTTTCTGTTGTTGGATCAGGAACTATTTCTAATCAGATTGCTCTAAATACTGCGCAAGTTAGCAGCATCACGTGAACTTTGATTTGTTTGTTACCGCTAGTTACATACAATGGTCCTGTAAAGTTTATTCCCGTAATCTTGAATGGATTGACCATTGTTGATCTATTTTTAGTTACTTGTACAAAGTAACAAGTAAGTATTGTGAAACCGACAAAATTCACCTATCGAGATTTTGAAAGAAATATCCGTTCTGAGCATTCCTGAATCAATTTTGACTATTTTTGGCTTGATGTCGGTACGTATGTTTGTGCGTTCGTACGTGCGTGCGTGCGTCTGTGCGTGCGTAACTCGCAAATCTCAAAACTGGTTGAATGTATAATGTTGAAATTTTGTATTTAAGACTGGTATATGGTCTAGTTATGCATCTCGCATTATGGTTCCAATCGTCTGTACCGGAAGTGCACTTCACTTAATACTTTTTTCGAATTTCTCTAATAAATCCAAAATGATCAACCGTAGGATGTTGAAATTCAGTATTTGAACTTGATGTTATATCAGAATGGTTATCTGTTATTTTTGTAGGAATCGGCCAAGCCAGAAGTGCACTTCATTCGAAATATATATATGTATATATATATATATATATATATATATATATATATATATATATATATATATATATATATATATATATATATATATATATATATATATATATATATATATATATAAACAGATATTTGTGGGTGCGGCAGTCAACATTTGGGCTTAATAAAACACTCTTGTTAATTTGTCTAGCTTTCGGCTGTATTTTCAGCCTTCTTCAAGGACACTATAAATACAAAGTTAAAATTTAGAAAAAACATGTTTCTCTTTCAGTTAACAGAGTTTTCTAGTTACATTAAATGAGATTAATAATAAGAGTCGTAACATTCATAAAAAAAATTTTTTGGAATAGACAAACATTTTGATGAGCACATGTTTGATGTTCACCAATAATAAATATATCACAATAAGTGTAAATTTCGATAAATAATTCAAGTGTTTATCACAGTTAACTGGTTTTTTAAAATATAATGCACATTATTTTTAATTTAATAAAAATTTTTTTGAAATTTTGCTCCTACACATAAAATTTCAAAAACTTTTTATTAAATTAGAAATAATGTGCATTATATTTTAAAAGACCAGTTAACTGTGATAAACACTTGAATTATTTATCGAAATTTACGCTTATTGTGATATATTTATTATTGGTGAACATCAAACATGTGCTCATCAAAATGTTTGTCTATTCCAAAAAATTTTTTTTATGAATGTTACGACTCTTATTATTAATCTCATTTAATGTAAGTAGAAAACTCTGTTAACTGAAAGAGAAACATGTTTTTTCTAAATTTTAACTTTGTATTTATAGTGTCCTTGAAGAAGGCTGAAAATACAGCCGAAAGCTAGACAAATTAACAAGAGTGTTTTATTAAGCCCAAATGTTGACTGCCGCACCCACAAATATCTGTTTATGTAACTAATTGCAGTCGCGATTACTCCTAACCTCTATATATATATATATATACATATATAGTATCGGAGCAAAAGGCTCGTTTTCAGCTTTACCGCGGCATTTTGGAATTATATATTTCACTTTTTGTCCTCCATGTACAACCCAAAACTTCTTTCTTAGTTCATTCAATGTGGCATTCACACCAAAATGCAAAATTTTCTCATAGCATATTGCAATAACTTTATTTGTATATGATGATTTTTGAGGTTAAAAACTGGATGTCTTGTTTCAATCGGTAGACTGGATTCCTGTATCCTACCACACAATCTCATAATATCATTTTCATCTAAAAATAGGCGAAGTGTCAGAATTGATGAACGTCTATTTATTGTTTTCTCTGTGGATAAAGCTTGTATTTCATCTACAAATTAAGATCGTTGTACATATTTTATCCAATGAATTTAAGCCCTGTCTATTTCACCAACTGATAAAGGACAAGAAAACTTCTTTTTTGATTGTATGATTGTAAGGAAAGAACATTGTACTTCCTCAATTATATTTGAATTCTCCCGCACAATAATCGTCGGTAAATCAGATCCCAGAATGTTCAAGGGATATGATACAAAATTAAGAGGTTAGAAAGATTATATTGACACGAGGAAGAGCTAATTAATAAATTAAAGAATTTGTGAAAGGGAACAACATTGTGAATAATAAACATTGAATGTTGTTTCTTTGTTTTCAGGTAAATTAAATAAATGTCTGTAATTTTTGAAGCTATTAAAATTTAACTTTGTTTTCAGAGAAACAATTCATTTTTTTAACCTACAATCATTCCCAAAAGCTGAAATTAACAAAAAAGGAGATAATCAAGACATTATAAAACAACATTCTCACGTAGAAGATTCACAAACTAATGATAATTATGAAAAAACTACGATTTGACTTCACAGTCACAAGTGCCGCGGATGGAAAAACAAACGTCATGTGTCTAACCTCGATAGGAACACCTGATGACCGTACTTTTAGCGTGCCAGAAGAATATCAGCCAATATCTTTGCATACAGAGCTAATGAAAACACAAACATATGCGAAAGTGAAGAACACGTTAAAAAAAAGACATCAATCAAGGAAAGTTTGGATCAGCTTATCAAACGAGTTGTCTAAGATCTATTTAGATGAAGAGGAAAACTTACTATTCAGTGAGTATCTCCTTGAGGAAATTAAAGAGAAAAAAACCTCTACTACAGCGGAAACTACTGCAGATCAGTCAATGATAAAATTACTAGAAAAATTATTGGAAGAAAAACAAAGGGACTCTGAATTTCAAAATTTAGGGAAATTAGCAAATGATTTTATGATTGAAAAATTTACAAGCAAAAACTCAAATGCTCATCAGTGGGTTGAAGAATTCGAGAAAGAGTGCGAACGTCTTAGAATAATTCAAGACAAGCAGAAAATTGAAATTTTGAAATTTTTTCTCCAAAAACCTTGTGATGATTGGTACAGCTGCATGTTAATGAAACTTACGGTGGAATCTGATTGGGAAAAATGGAAACAGAAGTTTTGTGAAACGTTTGGAAATAAAGGTTGGTCTCCAATCAGATATGCTATTTCCTACAGATACCAAACAGGCTCCTTGCTAGAGCATGCTATAAAAAAAGAAAGATTACTACTAGAAGTGAGAAAATCGATTGATAAAGGAACTTTGATAGACCTCATCGCTTCTAGCCTGCCAAACTTTATATGTGATTTGATTGATAGGGAAGCTCTAAACGAAACTGAAGATCTTTACAACGAAATAGGCAAATTAGAACATCTTGTTAATAGAAAGAAATTTGAAGTTAAGAAGAGTAGAGAGTACAACACTAAAGCAACAATGGAAAAAATACCATGTAAAATTTGTGAAGATAAAAATAAAGGCACACGCTATCACCCAGAAACTGCATGTTGGTTTAAAGATAAAGAAGACAAGATAAGATATGTTAACAACTCCGAGTTGGAAGTAGAACTAAATTGCAAGGACCAAAAAAACTTACAATTCCATCATTAATCAAACTCAAAATACTATTAAATGACACATTAGAAGTGGTGGGAGTTTACGATTCGGGCTCAAATGTTTCATTGATAAATTCAAAGATACTTAGAGTGAAAAACGAAGATAAAAGTAAGAAAAAAATAAATAATTTGAGAACGATTAATGGTGTACATGAAACAGAAGGAATGATAACAATGAAAGCAAAAATTTTTAATATCGAACAAGAAATAGATGCTTTTATAGTAAACAATGAAAATTTCAATTATAAATTTCTAATTGGATTGGATTGCATAAAAAAATTTAAATTATCACAAAATGAAAATTTGAACATTGAACAAAGGTGTCCAGATCTCTCTGATAGAAATGAGAAATACATAAATTCTGGAAAAAAGAAAAACATTCCTGATAGAACAGGTATAGATAATTGGATAAATTTCAACGAACATGTAGATGAGAATAGCTTCCATATCTCAATGAACCACATAGATCAAGATAAAAAAATCATGATAGAAAATTTAGTAGAAAAATATAGAACATTATTTGCAAAAGACAAATACGATGTAGGCACAGTAACAGATTATGAAGCCAGGATAGATCTAATTATTGACAAATATTGCAGCAAAAGACCTTATAGATGTACGATTCAAGACAAAATAGAAATTGAACAACAAATCTCAGAGTTGTTGAAAAAAAAATTAATAGAAGAATCATATAGTCCTTTCGCTGCCCCAGTAACTCTAGCATACAAAAGAGATGAAAATAAAAGATCCAGATTATGTATAGACTTCAGAGATTTGAATTAAATAATAATCCCGCAATCTCAACCATTTCCACTGATTGAAGATTTAGTAATAAAAACAAGGAACTGCAAGTATTTTTCAAAACTAGATATCAACTCAGCATTTTGGTCCATTCCGCTACGAGTTGAAGATAGAAGAAAAACAGGATTCATCACTCAAGAAGGACACTACCAGTGGACCTGCTTACCATTCGGAATGAAGACCTCACCGGCTATCTTTCAAAGGATTTTATGCAGCATAATCAGAAAATACAAACTTTCAGATTTTACAGTAAATTATATTGACGACATTTTGATCTTCTCAAAATCTTTTGAAGAACACATCAATCACCTAACACAATTATTGGAAGCAATCAAGAAAGAAGGCTTTAGATTAAAATTTTCTAAATATACTTTTGCATTAGATTCAGTTACATACTTAGGCCACATAATAAGAAGTAATTCAGTTTCTCCAATAAAAGATAATTTAATAGCAATAAGAAACTTTCCTGTGCCAAAAACACAAAAAAATATTCGGCAATTCCTAGGGAAAATAAATTTCTACAACAATTATGTGCCAAAAATTTCAATTACACTGGATCCACTACATAATTTGTTGAGAAAAGGACAAAAATTCATCTGGACCGAAGAATGTCAAGAAGCTTTCGAAAAAATGAAGAACTTCCTCTGTACTCAACCCGTTTTAGCTATTTTCGATCCAGAACTACCGATACACATTTATACAGATGCAAGTCTGCAAGGTATAGGAGCTGTATTAAAACAACCACAACTAAACGAAGACATGGAAAAGCCAGTTGCATATTTTTCAAAGAAACTAAACGAAGCTCAAAAAAAGAAGAAAGCAATATATATAGAATGTCTAGCAATAAAAGAAGCAGTGAAGTATTGGCAACATTGGCTAATGGGCAGATCATTCAAAATTTTTTCGGATCACAAACCACTGGAAAAAATGAACATCAAAGCAAGAACAGACGAAGAATTAGGTGACCTAACGTACTATCTGTCACAGTATGATTTTGAAATAACATACCACCCAGGCAAAAATAACTTTGAAGCTGACTGTTTAAGCAGAAATCCGGTGTTAGAAGCATATGAAAATGAAGAGGGGGATTTAATAACGGTGAATTTGATAAAACTAGACGAGATTCTCGATGATCAAAACGGTAATATAGAATTGCAAGCGAACAGAGGAAAATTGAAATTGAAGAACGGTCTGCTCTACAAAAAAGTAAAGAAAAAAGAAAAAATCGTACTATCTGAAGATTTAAGCATAGAATTGTTACAAAAAACACATAATACTTTCTGTCACATAGGAATAAAACAAATAGCAGACAAAATCAAACCACATTATACGGCAAAAAATTTAACGAAAAATATTAAGAAAATCTGTAAAGATTGTAAGGTTTGCATAAGAAATAAATCAAGAGGACAAAGTAAATTTGGCCTGATGTCCCAACTTGGTCCTGCAGAAAAACCATTCGAAATAATGTCCATTGACACAATAGGTGGATTCGGAGGCTCACGATCTACAAAAAAATATTTACACCTCTTAGTGGACCATTTCACACGATTCGGGTATATTGTAACATCCAAAACCCAAAACTCAAATGACTTCATCAAATTAGTTCAAAAAGTACTCGAGAATAACCACATTGGAATGATTTTGACAGATCAGTACCCAGGTATAATTTCTAAAATATTTAAAAACTTCTTAAAAGAAAAAAATGTACCATTAATTTTCACAGCAGTAAATGCGCCATTTTCTAACGGCTTAAATGAAAGACTGAATCAGACAATAGTGAATAAAATCAGATGCCAAAGAAATGATGAAAAAAGAAATAAAACAGCATGGACAACCATAGCACACGAATGTATGAAAAAATACAATGAAACCGAACACACAGTAACAGGGTTTTCTCCAGAATATTTAATGCAAGGTGCAGATTGTTCAATCTTACCGGACGAATTAAAACAAAATAAATCACTTGAGGATTTAAGGCAAGATAGAAAAATTGCTTTACAAAATAGTATAAAATACCATACTTACAATAAAAAAAATTTGACAGAAATAGAAAAAAAACACAAATTCAATGAAGGACAGCTGGTGTATGTCGAAAATGGAAATCGCCTCAACAGAAAAAAACTAGATGAATTGAGAATTGGACCATATAAGATCTTAGAACAGATCTCTAATTCAATCTACAAAGTGGATACAGGTCATAAGAAATTAGAATCAAATCTATTCCATATCACTAAACTTATTCCAGCTCTAGACTCCGATGCTACAGAAGATGTAGAAGAGGATATTGCTCTGCGGGGTGGGGAGATGTAAGGAAAGAACATTGTACTTCCTTAATTATATTTGAATTCTCCCGCACAATAATCGTCGGTAAATCAGATCCCAGAATGTTCAAGGGATATGATACAAAATTAAGAGGTTAGAAAGATTATATTGACACGAGGAAGAGCTAATTAATAAATTAAAGAATTTGTAAAAGGGAACAACATTGTGAATAATAAACATTGAATGTTGTTTCTTTGTTTTCAGGTAAATTAAATAAATGTTTGTAATTTTTGAAGCTATTAAAATTTAACTTTGTTTTCAGAGAAACAATTCAGTTTTTTAACCTACAATCATTCCCAAAAGCTAATATTAACAAAAAAGGAGATAATCAAGACATTATATGATTTTTACAAATCTTTGAGCATATGCTGTTACATGCAATATTTCTTCTTATTTTTCAAGTCTTTAAAATTTAAATGAAAGTTTGAACTCAACACTGACATATTTTTCTTCTACTTCGATAATATTTGCCAATATGTCATATTGCTCTCCATTATTCTCTTCAATGTCATTTATTGGTCAATTTTCCCGGTCTGCGCGCAGTCATGTTGGTCCTTGAAGCCACATTTTTGCTTCACATAGTGACTTTGCTGATTTTTCTCTTGTCAACAAGTCAGCAGGATTTTCTCTGCTTGGGCAATACCTCCATTTACCCTTTGTAAAACTTTGTATTCCGTTTACTCTATTTGGTAAATACTTTCCTCTTTTCTCCCTTCCTTTTATCCAGCAAAGAGTCATCTTCGAATTTGACCACAAAAATAGCCGCCTTATATTCAATTCTGAATATTTTATAATATTATTTTGTTAGTCTGACTGCACATGAGGCCGCAGTTAGCTCAAGTTTCAGTAACAATAATTATTTGCTTCCTTTCTTATTCGAAGGAGCGATCCGATTCTCTTCAATTAAAAAAGAACAAGTGTTAGTTTCCAGCTATTTCAAATATGCGACTGTTCCATACGCTTGTAAACTTAAACATGTAATTCCACATCATCATTATTATTATTTATAATTTTCCAATGTTGGTGACTCTTCAAGCCATTTTCTTCATTCTGTCTCTTAATTTTCCGGCAAATGTGTAGCCCACTCCAAACTTTGTCCCTATATTTCTTGTAATATTATTTTTATTTTTACAATATAAGGTCGAAGAGCTCCTAACGGATCAAAAATTCTTTCCATAGTTTGAAGAACACTTCCTTTGACTGGACACATCTCACATCTCTATTTCTATGATTTTGCAACATGATATATCGACTGACAATTCGTCAGTAGTACTATATCACATAATTTCTAACACCTTCTTTGACTCATTTTCCTTAATATATTCTATATTTTCTCTGAACAATAAGTTTAATTCAACATTATTCTCTTAAGATCATGTTCGCTGTTCTTAGAATTTCTTTAGGCTGCTTATAAATCATCATAGCCTGTTCCAAGTTATTTGTGGCTAGTATTAAATCGTCAACGTAGAACGATTTATTTGAAATTGTTGCAGTTTTTTTCAATAACTCCAGTTGATTCTCTAAATGCTTTTTTAGAGTAGCTGCTAACAAAAAAGAACTTGTGATTACTCCAAATGTTACTCTTTCCGTACAATATGTTGTTAAAGTCGGTAATTCTGACGTTGATGCAATATTTTTTCCAATTGGTTTGTCGTACCGACAAAATCGATGTGAATCGCGATTTCTCTCTTTCAATGCTACTTTAAAGAAACGCCTCTGCAATGTCTGCAATTATGCCTATTGGATCAATTCGAAAATTCAATATGATTTTCACTAAATCTGGAACTAAGTTTGCAACGATCAATAATTATTTGTTTAATGATTTTTGAATTTTGCAGGACCGTGTGCTGAGCAAACTACACGTAACTTGGTTGTCTCCCTATCCTCGCAATAAACTGGTCTATGAGGCATATAATAAATTTTAGAACGGCTTGAAATTTTTGGGACGATTTCAGCACTATCATTCAGCATATATTCTCGTATTGCGCAGTCGTATTCATATAGTTTATTATTTCGCAATAGTTTATTCGTTGAATTATTCACATGAATTGATGTTCCATTGAAGTTTGAATCCAAATATTGCTCATGTCCCCATAGCAGCGATACCTCATAGCGACCGTCTTTGAATTTGATGCTGTTTCTCATGGAATCTCCGGCAAAACTATTATTTACCTTTTCATTTGAATATATCAATAGTTTCTAGAATCCAAAAGTCTTTTATAGTAAAATCTTCAACAAACGTTCGCACATTCAAAATTGTTACCAAATTCTAATTCACCATAAAATCATGAGTATTATTATTATTATCACCAGAAGCGAGTAATGTCCATCCAAATTTTGAATTGATCGCTGTTAAATCGCCCGTTAACCGTTGAGTTTCACCCGTGATTAGTTTCCAGTAGTTATCAGCTCCTACTAATAATGCCATTCCATTTACAGTCAGAGGTCTTTGCCTAACGTTTGCTAGCTGATGATGTTCTGCAAACTTGAAAATGCTGATAATTTTAGTACTAGGTGTCTTTAAAGAATCAAAACAAACTTTCGAAGCTTCGATTGCCTCTATCTCAGTTGATTTGCAGATATATAGACTCTTCAAATCTATTTTGAGCCTATTACATAGTCGTGATGGCGCTCGTGTATTTTTCCCGGAAGATTGAATTACTATTTTATATGTACCCGTTACTGGTAAATCCAATTGTCGTGGCAAACTTTCTTTTATAAAAATTAATTGACTCCCGCTATCTATTATCATACAGGTTAGTATTTCTTTTTTTTTCATCATTTTTTGCTATATAAACACAGACAGTCATCAAATAAACGTTATCAATTTGTTCATTCGTTAATAAATTCATAGAACTAGATTTATCCGTTATGCTAGCCTTAATGCTATCGGTTTTTTGAAGTTCTCTATATTTTGGATCGCACATAGCAGTTACATGCGTGTATATACATTTTGCACATTCCAAATCCCTAGATAACAAAGCCTATTTTTTTTCCTCTATATTCTTCGAACTATCACAATCCTTCGTCTGGTGTGTTTTGGCTTGACAAAACAAACAACAATCTCTTACACTTGTTGACAAATTTGCCGCCGTGAAAGATTTATAATAAATTTTGTACCTCATCTGTATTATTGTCTAACACCTTCTGACTATCCCACCCATTTGAACAACGTGCTTGTTCAATTGAGTCTAACTCCATTCTGATAAATTGCAATAATCTAGTTATCTGTTCGTTACAATCAAAATTTGAGAAAAAATTAGACTAAACTAGTACATGAATATCTTTCTATCGACAAAGAATATATCAAATTTCTTATTATTAGTACATACTTCATTGACCAAGATAAAAACATTTGTCAATGCCGAACAGGTATAACTATTTATATGAGATACTTCATGTCCAGGTCTTAAAGCTGCAGCCGGTGCATAAAAAGGATAAGCTTCTAATAAAATTGAAGAGTCAATATTGGAGTGAATTATATCCCATACGAACGTGATGGCAATTACTTTACGTCGGTGTTTTGGACTGGAAATTCCGAATATATTTATTTGTACTTCATAATATACAAATTTTGGCGAAACATTGAAGAGTTTGTAATATAAGTACCTCATAAACCTTTTTCGCATTTTTTCTATATGGTTTTCCAAAATTCAAGTCCTAGGATTCCAAACCACGCATCCGTACTCCAATATTGACCTAACCAAGGAATTGAACAAAACAATAAGTGTCTCTATTGTCAAGTTCTCAGCATTTCTTAAAATCAAATTCAGATTTTTATACGCTTTAGCAATAATATTATTACAGTTTATGTTGAATTTGAAATTTTTCTGAAAGATAGTACCCAAATCATGAATTTCATATACTCTATCTGAATGTGAGTAACTTATCCTATAATTATGTTCATAAACTGTTATCTTTCTTGTAAAAGTTATTGTTTTACATTTTTGAACATTGGAATTTAGATGATTGTCCTTACAGCAGTTACATATAATATCGAGATCTTTTTGTACATCATTGCACTGTGAATACAGCTCAATTTATTCATATATTTTAAGGTCGTCGGCATATTTTTTATTTTTATTTTTTTATTTTTATTCTATCCAAATTCAGCCATTCAACAGGACTAATGTCCCAATGACAGAATGGCATGTATACACAAATAAAACATGTTTTATACTCAGCAGAAATTGAACATAATAAACAGATTCATTTAACAATAACTTAACTAGACATATACTTAAATGTTATGGATTAAATTTTTCCTTGATACAAAAAATAAAATTTATTATTATCAAGTTATAGACTACTTGAGTATTTGGAAATAATAATGTTATTCAACCTTTTTCTATATGATGCTAAATTATTTGAAAAAATATCTGGAAAATCATCACAATTAGATAGTTCATTATATGTTAAAGGTAATCGATTTAATGGGGAATTAATGGCAGCGTTGGTTCTATTAAATGCCACAGTGAATAATTGTGCTTCTCTTGTAGTATAATTAGGTACTCTGAATGAGAGTTCATGCAAAATAGAAGGACAATCTATAATATTATTCAATACTTTGTATAAAAATATTTGGTCCATTATTTCTCGTCTTACTATCAGAGGAACAATATTAAAAGGGTGAAGCGGAAATCTATAATTTATGAACCTTATAAATTTGTGTTGAATATTTTCCAGTCTTTTTATGTGAATCTCATATTGAGGGGACCAACAGACAGTTGCAAATTCAAGTTGACTACGTACAAGAGTGTAATACAAAACTTTCATAGTATTGGGATTTTTGAAATTTTCTGCGGAACGTATGAGAAATCCAAGCATTCTATAGCTCTTCTTTATAATATTGTCTATATGTATACATCTAAGATCATTTTCCTGTCAAGTGTCATTCCCAAATCCTTGATTAGACCAACAGTTT
Organism: Dromius quadrimaculatus; assembly: GCA_963989225.1. Taxonomy (NCBI): domain Eukaryota; kingdom Metazoa; phylum Arthropoda; class Insecta; order Coleoptera; family Carabidae; genus Dromius; species Dromius quadrimaculatus. Next base: position 29,270,805 of record OZ022325.1, read on the forward strand.
CAACCTTAGTTTTAGTTCCCGACAATGAGTAAGAAAAGTTGATAGTGTTTCTATTTCTAGTGAAAATCATATAATAACATTTGCCTATATTTAACTCTAATTTGTTTTCTTCAGTATACTGGTAGAATCGATTAAGGTCGGATTGTATTGCTTTACAATCATCAATGTTTACTACTGGATGATACATTTTGAGGTCATCTGCATATGATAGAAAATTACAAAATTCAAAACATTTGATAACATCATTAATAAAAATATTCAATAATAGCGGTCCCAAATGAGAACCTTGAGGAACTCCAGACGGTACATGCATTTCACGAGACCTTCCTTGCAAATATGACTTAATCCAATTCAGAAAAGAACCACACACACCGATTCCTGCAAGTTTATTAATTAATAACGTATGATCAATTTTATCGAATGCTTTGCTGAAATCGGTGTATATCGAGTCAACCTGATATTGGTTGTCCATTGCTTCCAGAATGTAATTTGTATAAGTAACAAGATTTGATTCAACCGATCTACCAGAATGAAAACCATGTTGTTGTGGGATGATGTAAGTTTTAACCTTGGAAAATAGAACTTTGTAGACAAGTTTCTCAAAAACTTTCTCAAGTATTGATAGTTTTGATATTGGTCTGTAATTACTTACTAAGTTCTTTCTTCCACCTTTAAATATAGGAACGACATAAGATTTCTTCCACATTACCGGGAAATGACCATAATGTAACGATTTATTGAAAATCAGCATGAGAGGATAAGCTAATGATTCACAGCAGCTTCTTATAAATATACTTGGAATCCCATCCGGTCCAACACCTTTATTTATATCAAGCTGAGAGACAATTTCGGAGATCTCATCAGCACTAAAAACAATGTTTGATTTAATAGTATCAACAGCCTTAGAATCCTCAGTATTTTGAAAATCAATATTACCTATAACATTAGTATTAAAAACAGATTCGAAAAATTCAGCAAAAATATTACAAATTTCCTGTGCACTATTTGCAGTAGTATTATGGTGATATATTGGACTTGGTACACTGTAATTGGATTTAGTAGATGATATAAACGACCAGAACTACTTACTATTATGAGGAATACAATTTTCAACAGATTCAATATACGTATCATAACATTCATTTTGCTATAATTTAACTTTTTTTCTCAATAGTGAGAATTCATTGTAATATGTAGATGTTCTAAATCGTTTGAATCTTCCGTGAGCTCTGCTTTTTGCTTTTATTAGATTAATCAGATTTTTTGTATACCAAATAGGATAATTGTGATTGTACTTTTTTTCAACTGGCACATGATTTTCAATCAAAGAATATAAATAATTATATAGCACAGTGACCATGCTTTCAGTATCTTAATTGCGAAATAATTCGTCCCAGTTTAAATGGCATAATAATTCATTGATGAGCGGATAATCAGCTAACTTATACAAATAGAAATAATGTTGTAAAGTAGGCATTTTTGATAAACTTTCATGCCTGACTAAAACTTCAAGAGTAGGATGATGGGACTCATCTATTTTAGTAAGTGGTGAGTCACATAATGATACCACAACAGTTTCCATATTGAAAATAATTAGATCCAGAATCCTGTTATTGTTATTTTTTATATAATTGAATTGAAAAAGATTGCAATATGAAATACAATCAATAAAGATTACAGAATCGACATTATAAGAATTTGAAGGTTTCAGACCAATTGTTACATTATCTTGTGACCATTGTAAATATGGGAGATTAAAATCACCACAAATCAAAAACTTATCATTTGGCATTGAATCCACAATTGTTGACAGTTTATTTAAAAAGCAGTCAATTGCTACATGTTCTTGTGGGGGTAAATATACGCAGCAAACATGCAAGTTTTCTTTGTTAATACAATTGTTTGTTTTAACTGTTATCCACACATCCTCAGAGCTACTATTCCATTCTGATCTTTCTGAAAACTCAATATTATTTTTTATGGCTATTAAAACACCACCACCATTATCTTTATTAGAAGTTATGTTGGTTCTGTCTCGCCGAACTACATTGTATTCTGGAGAGAATAATTCTCCATCATGAACAGAAGTATTCAAATTTGTTTCAGTAAGACAAATAATATCGAAAACATATGAAAAAGTATTCAGAAGTAATGAATTTGTTTTAGTTCTCAAGCCCCTAACGTTCTGATAATATACTGATAAGTCCATTATTAACTTACTTATGATAACAACAAATTGAGGAACAAAGAAAACAAATGAAATTAGGGCAGCTTTTCAATGTCACTCAAATTACACAAATAATGGATTCTAGTTGATTCAGATTTTCTTGCATAAATTTTGCAGTTTCTAGACCAAATAAATTTGTAGCCTTTAGATTTCAGATCATCACGCGCTTTTTTGAAAATCTCACTATATTTGGGGGTCAAAGGATCATTAAAATAGATTTTATTGGTGGAATCACCGAGTCCAATACTTGCGGCAGAAAAAGCTTTATCCTTCCTGGCAGCAGACAGGAATTCATCTTTGACTCGACGAGATACAAATTTGACCACGATGTTCCTGGGTTTGTTGCTCCGTGATTGGGTAGATCTTAGTCTATGGGCGGCATCAATATCATTATTGGTCATTTTAACACCTAATTTGTCTCCGATTTGGCACACTAGATTATCGATATTTTCATTATTTGATTCAGGCAAATTGTTCATTATAATATTATTTAATTTCGAGTATTGTTCCAATTCATCAATTTTTATGTTCAGAGAATTAACTTCACATTTCAAGGATTCATTATCTCTGATTAAAATTTCAAATGATTTCATCTTATCATTTATAACTTTCAGATCATGTTCAAAGTCAGTAATTTTATCACTGCAGAAAGTCACCGATTTCAAAAGAGATTCGAATTTATCATACATTTGAGCAAATAATTCCTTTTTAAATAACTTGAACATATTTTGGAGATCACCAGTCGCAGTGACGGCGGGACTGCTAGTCTTCGTAGGTGTATTAGTAGTTTTGTTGCGGCATTTATTACAGAACCAGGACACAGCATTAATTGTGAACAATTTGAGCTGTTCTTCATTTATATCAACGCACATTGGATGAAAAACAGATTCGCAATCCGCACAAGTAACACTGGCGTAGTTTTGACTCACTACGAGTTTACACGAACTGCACTGCGGAGCCATGACGAACAAATTATTATGTTTAATTAAATTTGTGACTTAAGTAAGTAATAACTTGTTCTATAGATTTGTTAAGACAATTCAAGATTTTGATATAGTTTTTATAATTTATGCGTATTAGCAAACTTCAAACGATTTGCAACTATCATAGAAAAAATCACCACAATTTTATGCACTCACTAAATCAAACTTGATAATTTTTGATGAATTAAACCTTATGAATTCACTTTATAACGAGGAAAGCAAAAAAAACACATGTACTTAACTTCGCTGAGTAAAAAAGACATTTTGTTGTCCTTAAGTGTTTAGGCAAATCATTAATAAATAATATAAAGAATAATGGCCCCAACAATGAGCCCTGTGGTACACCTGAGGAGAGATATTACTTATTATATTCAACATATTGTGATCTTTCTGACAAATATGACTCACACAGCAACACAAGGTTCTCACTAAATGCGAGAGAACTCAATTTTCCTATTAGAATTACATGATTTACTTTGTCGAAAGCCTTACTTAAATCAGTATAAATTACATCTAGTTTGGTTGTTATTGTCTATAGCTGTCGCAATGTCTTGTGAAATTGTGCACAAATTCGATATTGTGGATCTACTTTTGACAAATTCATGTTGTTCTGTGGCTATTGTCGATTGTATATGGTTGTAAATTTTGTCATACAGAATTTTTTCAAACACCTTAGACAGAGAAGATAAAAATTGTTATTGGTCTATAATTCATGATGTTTTTAGGACTTCCAGATTCAAATATGGGGCAAACTCATCCCAACTTAAATGCCTTGGGGAATATTTTATGTTTAATCACGGAGTTAAAAATTGTAACAAGAGGTTCATACAGTATTCTTGCACAACCTTTAATTACGAAACTGGGAATGTTATCTGGACCATTAGCAGCTTTACCATTCATTTCATTTATAGCTTTGAGTACATCTTCCTTAGTGATTTTAACAATAACTAAAATATTATTTGAAACGTCATCAAGTTTGGTAGCGCGAAAGTTCGGTGGATCAGAAACCGAATCATACACTGATGATAAGTATTCTGTGAATGCATTCGAAATATCTTCATTTTTATTATATTGCTTATCATTATATATAAATGACGAGGACATTATATTGGATTTTCGTTTCTCATTTACATGATTCCAGAACTGTTTCGGATTGGATTTATTTTCATTTACATTGTTCAGATGATCTTTATGTGCTTGCTTTATCAAAGATTTTGACTCAGATCTAATTTTTCTATATTTATATGCGTATTCTGCTTGTTTCATAGATTCTTATTTAGATTTTTTGTAGTATTTGTTTTTTAATTTTATCTTACTTCTAATTTCAGCTGTAAACCAGACAGGGAAATTAGTTTTTCTGCATGTATACTTCGAAATGCACTCATCAAATATCTCGTATATAATTTTATGGAATTCAGTCGTACTTACACCTGGATTGAAGTTTTCATCTAATACTTGCCAATCACAATTATTCAGTAGAGAATATATTTTATCGTAATCAGCCTTTTTGCAGTTATATTGTATATCTGGGCTACTGTATGTTTTATGTTTTACAAAAGATATTGTGATTTGGAGTGGGGGATGAAATCTATCCTCTTTGACAAGTGGAGTAACGTTAAGTTCCAATTCAGCTTCACACACATTGGAGAGAATTAAATCCAATGTAATGGAATTGATATTTATGCAATTGTTCAATGATATTAGATCAAATTTGACCATAAGTTCATGAACTGTTTCTGACTCAGAATTTCTTTGTGCAAAATTAAAATGTCGAGAATTCACCTCGTTGATGTTCCAGTCTCCCACAAAAAACAGTACTGAACGGTAATGCCTTAAAGCTAAAGATAATTAATTTTATCAGTAGACCATATTGATTTGCCGAAATGCCCAAAGTTTTCAATGATTTGGTTATTGTTTAAGCAGTATTGATAATTTTCTTGAACCAAAAATGTCTTTTTCATACTTAACATGATTCATAGCTGATAATCTTCAAATATGAATATCTACAACACGTTCCTCATTAGCCTTTAACATTTCAATTGCATCCTTGTATGATGACTGACTTGATGTCAATCCGTTCATTGTTACTAAGGCCTTGCCTAACAAATAAGATTTTAACTAGAAGAACTTTGCTGAATCATCTAAAATTTGATTTTCATGTATTGCTAAGCTGTAATGTTTCCAAAGAGGCAGACCAATTTCCTATATTGCCATCAAATTTGACAATTTCAAACTTATGTAAATCAATCAATGATTGTGCATGTCTACCTGGTGTCTGTCGATCCTCTTCATCATTCTGCAAACCTTTTGAAACTGTACCTATATTTTTGCTTCTTGCTTTTGCGTCATTCATTCGTTGTTCTAATTTTGCAGCAATTTTTACGGCATTGTCATTGTATTCCACTATCTTCTCGCATTCCTTTCTCTGTTGATTTTTTTGAATTGAAGAAGCTAGTTTCTCGTAAATAACTTCCAACTGTCTTTGTGCGGATTTTACTCGTACTATCAGTACCGGTATCTCGTTTATTTCGACATTGTATTTCTTGATCATTACTTCTCCTTCTCTTATCAAGCTTGTTAACTGTGTTCGTTAAGTTCTGCGTAATGTAAAATCCATTTTTTTTATCATTATAATTCACCGTTTTCTTCGATACAAACATTAAACAACACCAGTTTTCTTCGTTTAGTTCTCGGGTTTTGGCACCAAATGTGAATGATGAGATGATTAGAAAAGGATTTTATTGTTTGTATTGTACTCTATTTAATCCATCAATTCTTATTACGGACATATTGATTCGTTATGATCCAAAATATACATGACATGAAAAAACCGTAACTAATATCAATACCAAAAACTGAATGTTGTTTTTTTTCGCTTTCTTCATTTTTCAGATATATTTTTCATAGTCTCAGAATGAGATAGACTGATAAATCAAAATTCGCAAGAGTAGTATTAGATTTTTCTAAGATATGCGGCAAATAGTCCCACAAGAAAAACAAAATATAATTTTACTAGGATGGTCATAGAATGTTGCACGGTTTTTGAGACGAAACTTACCTTTTGAAGTATAGAAACATCACCATAAATGCTTCGTTAATTTCTTTTGTATCGTTACATAACCGTAGATAGGTTTTTTTTAGAATGATATCTGTATCGAAAAGAATAAACAAAAAATATGTTTTATTTGGATAAGTTCTGTACATAAAAATAATTAGAAACACAACGTTCCGACAGCAAAGTGCTGCTTTTTCAAGTGTAAGGAAATATGGAAATAAATAAACAAAATTGTCAAGACAACAAAAATAAAAGTACAAATAGTAACTAGATTAGTTTGAAATATTAACTCCTAGGATCGTAGAGCTCTGCCTGTGGTTGATGATTCAATATCCACAGGTCTCCAGGAGATAATAATGAGAGTATAAATAAAAAAAATGTCAACTCCTTGTGGTTCTAGGTCAATCTAGCTCTACTCTTTTTGGTTTGGCGCATGACTGAACCATCCACAGATCTTCAGGAGGTGGTGATGAAGTAACTCTTGCAAGTAGAGTCGTAGATAAAAATAACTTGAGATTATGAACTAATGATTGGTAGCCATGATCGATGAAGTTCATAACCGGTTTCCAAATTCAAATTATTCGGTGATTTTTTCATTTCAATTGCTTCTCTTATAAGCCTCTTGAACCAATTGTTCACTTTTGCCATAAGCTTCGTATTTTTGGAGTCAATGTCATGTAATTCTTGAATAGCTTGCTCGGCCACAGCAGATTATTTCATATGATTTCTGCTCCTCCAGTAACACCTGAATATTCTCAATGGAAATTAAATTACGTTGAAGATGACTGCACTAAATTCTCGTATGTTTCATGACGATGCACGTCCAAATTAAAATGAAACAAGCAGGTAGGAGCTTCGCTTTGGTTTATCCCGAAAATAATCTATCTTGAATAACATCAACCTATGAACAGAGAAAAGTTTTTTGCAATTATATCCGTATTGTAACGATACCCTCGCTGATGGCGTGGTTGTTACTTTTGACGTCGTTGTTGAAAACTGCTAACGGTGTGCTCGGGCGCCAATACGGTAGGTGACGCAGTTTTTCTATGACGGACGGCTGGATAGCTCAGACGGGAAGGGTTAGGGTTTTCAAAAATAATTATCAGGAGGTAGGTGTCACAATGGGATTTATTACACAGAAAACGATGACGATGAACATAGAACATTATTTTACAGGAACTTGTACGGTGATACTCCGGCGGACGGTGACGGACGGCTGAACATGACACTCGACACCAGCGGTCGCAGTACGGACCCAGGCGGTCGCAGATGACGAGAAGTCGTTCTATGCGGGTGGAACCAAACTTGCTCCCTCGCAGTGATTCTACGTTAAGGTGGTTCGATACTGTGAAGTCACCAGGTGACTCCTCCAGCAGTGCTTCTACGTTAAATCAATCAAACGCTTCGAAATCACGAAGACTCCTTCAGCGGTGCTTCTACATTAAATAATCAAACGCTTCGAAATCACGAAGACTTCTTCAGCGGTGCTTCTACGTTAGATGATCAAACGCTTCGAAATCATGAAGACTTATTCAGCGGTGCTTCTACGTAAGATAATCCAAAAAATATTCTAAGTTCAAAAAAAGCAAAAATATTCTAAGTTCAAGACAGCAAAAATATTCAAAGTTCAAAATAGCAAAAATATTCTAAGTTCCTTTTACGGACTTAGTAAAAAACAAAACAAACTTACAAATTGTGTCGGACAGCTGTGCTAACGGACTTAGCATAAAAACTTCACTTGGACGGTACACACTCTGAAGATGACGCTCGGTATCGGAACTGGTAGCGAACTTGGAACGGCTGCTCAGAAGACTTGACTTACAAAGAAGTCTTAAGTTGGCCAGAAGGCCTTATTCATACCCATATTTTAATGAAACCTTACTCAACATGTTTTAGAAATTAAATCCATATTAGTGCTAGCAATAATATAAAGAAGAAATACAATAAAAGAAGAAGTAATTTTTCAAATACAAATTTCATTACAATAATACATTTCTTATTACTCTCCTGTCGAAAACATCCTTTTCTGATTTTATTTCCTTAATATTAAAATTATTCTAAATAATTTCCACATCGGTCGATAATATAGAAACTGTCAAGTGTCGGATCTAGTTTGTATATGGTCAACGGTCGCGCAGAATGTCAAACAACAACAAAATATACAATATACAATATACAACATATCTACAGGACAACAGTGGATTACATTCAAACTTGATTACGGTAAGACAAATGGACATAAATACAGATCACACGATCTCAACTTCTTTTAATTTCAGGTGTTTTTAAAAACCTAACCTTATTCGTCCACATGTGAAAGATAGTAAACAGTATTGGAAACAGCTGAACACGGATGAATGAACGGTATGTGATGTTGTAGGTTGATGCAGAGTTACTGAATTTAAAGTTTACAGGGTGCGCAAGAAGTGAATAAAATTGTGATGGACTAAAAAATGTTTGCGGTAGCAGAAGGCTCTGGGATGTGCAACAATGACGGATTTTGGTGCCTAATTCGTTACACAATTCACAGGTAATTCAGATACGGTCACTTTCAGTTTGGCACTTACACTCTTTTAACAATAAACTCCTTGTGTACATACAGATAACGCTATCTTCTATACCTACGTTATAAACACTACGTACTTAAACCTTGCAACTTATATCCTACTAGAGCTACTAGGCTTGAATCATGGATCAATTTTGATGAAAATAGATCTTTCCTTAATTTTTTCACTTAGGTCCGTTTTAAATGACACACTTCAATTAATGGAAATATACTAGCAGCTGTAAATTACTGAATGAATGAGTGGAAATCATTGGATTATAATGAATTTATGATGTATTTGTGATATCTTCTTGGACCTTAGAACAGCGTTCAGAATAATTGATAGATCTTTATTACAAGGAAAGTCGCAGAAGTATGGTGTAGCAAAGAATGTTTTGAGCTGGTTGTCCGATAAGGTCCATAACCTTTTTATGTCTCAACGTGAGGTTGATAACTTCCAATTGAACGTATTTTTTCACTACGTTATGTCAACAAACCACATACAAAATTAGGAGTATGCAAGGCGTCTTAGGCGCTCGTTGAAAAGTGATAGGTCGCCAGTCAAATGGAAGATATGTTGAGCACATAATGACTGAAATAGAGCACCTTAGATGTGAATGATGATGTTTTAGGTACGTAATATTGATGAAATGGTTATCTGTATGAGAAACAGAAATTTCTGGGATGCGATTCAAACTTAGTCCCAAGTAATCAATAGCCCAGCAGTCTGCCACTGAGCCATAGACTGTTGTAATAATTTGTTGCTGTAACTGAGTTATATCTCTATATCAATCTTAGAGCGTTATGAAGTAAGTGAATCAGTGATGAGCGTGAATATATGTTAAGATAGGGAAATTTTCCAATTTTGTCACGAAACAGACGAAACCCTGCTATTGGCCAAGTGCCGCTCTGTCGTCATCACGCATGTTGACGATAAGAAATTAGAGCAAAAGAAATAGGAACCGTGGAATAATTCGACTTAGAATGGAATCAGACACAAAATAAGTTTTGATGGCTTCGTAAAAGGACAGTCAGATAATTTGCTAGAGATTCACGAGTTGATGGTTGTCGAATTTTTCTTCAAAAATATTTTTTACGGCAGCTGTCAAAGCTCAGAGATAAGTTTTAATTATAGATCTTTCTTTTGACAGTAGACCGTCTATTCTTGTGTGCCAGATGTAGTAAAATATTGTTTTATTTATTTAATAATTTCAACACCTTATATTGAGCAACTGAAACGTCCTAGTGAATATCAAGTGAAAATTTTGGTGACATAGCATGCACATCAGAGACATCAATAATAGTTCAATGTTTGCCTGGTGAAATTTGGAGAATACCATTTTGGTTGTTTAAATTAACATTTGTGTCATGCTACAAAGAACCAACCTATTACTTCAAATGCTGACGTAATTAATAACAATGTATCTTGATGGATGTTGAGTCCGATTCCTGTTACCTGTTCCAAGAGTGACATATAGTTAAATGTCAAACATGAATAGTTTTAGAGCTACGTACACATCCTCAAAAAATTATGAGCATTTTTAATTAATATGATCGCCAAATATCAGTTGACACTATTAGATCATGCACTCGTGACCGAAAAATGGGTACAATATTTTATAGGCTGTCATTTATAGGGATGATACTAACAGCTGTGGAGCTTGTCGCTGCCGCAGAAGTAAGAAAGAATAAATTGAATATTAAAAACTAATTTGAGTAATAAATGAATATGAAAATTACTTGAGATAATAATATGAAGCCGAATTGATGAAAATGCTACTTGAGTTTTGTAAGTAGTGCACATAAGGCAATCATTAGACTTTCTATGAACCTTGTAGGCATCTTCTTCGAATTTTTTTTTTAATCTGGTTGTTGTCCAAATTGCTGTCAAAGTTTTCTGTTTCCAACATACTTTTCAGCAGCTTGACTAGTACTTAGCGTCCTTCACGACGTTCTTCCCCTTCGATACGACTTCGATATGATCTGTGAAAATATAGATTGCTCGTTTTTTGCAAAAATATAGTTGGATACGTGACCAATGCAGTCATTTTAGGAACGGTCACTCATCCAATGTTAGAACGTAATCAACTTCGGTTGAAATCACTCTATTTTGTCAACTTTCAGGGAGAACTCAGACAGCTTCTGTATTTTTCGTCTCGGTATACCTATTTCTCCTTCAGCAACAAAAGTGTGTACTGAATACCTCGATGATCCTTCCATGACTCGATTGCAAAACTAAAAACGAGAATCTGATATATTCTGTAATTAAAGCCAACACTAGCATCACAAATACGTGCAGCTAACGTAAATGCATTGCGAAACAAAAGTATACTATTTTATATACTATTTAAATACAAAATTTTGATTTCTACGTTAACAAACAGATCTCAGAATCTTCAATACACCACTAAGCACTCTTAAGGTACTGTAAATCAATGTTGAGTGCTCATTCAACAATGACCGGAATGCTGCGAATTAAAACTAAATATATTCAGAATCTCCAAGCTATGTCCATCGGTCCCAATGACGTATTATTAAAGTAGACCCAGCGCGTCCTATGGCAGTCCACAATTTGTTGTGATGTTAGCACTTACATGGTGAGGGGCTCTGAGAAGCGAAGGGAGTAAACATGCTTGTTATGCGGTTTGCCTGCTTTTATTTATTTTTGAGAAGTGCGCGCCTTTATTCTGTACTGTTGTATGTATATATTTGTTAAAATAGAAGTAATAATATATTAATTGATTCAGAATAAAGAAAATCGAGACTTTTCCCACATCTCACAATCGATATTTTTTTAAATGAAAAACGCAGCCTGCGATACAACGATGTTTGCTCTCCTCACCCCTCACTGTTTACTCCTGCATCAAAACAAATGCCGCGTGCTGGGTCTACTGTTAATACGTCATTGATCGGTCCACAGCCTGCAAAAAACCGGAATGAACAAGTTATGGCACAATTGGAGTCCAATCTAATCAATTCTAGCATTAAAATATATTTCAAAATATGAAAAAATTTGCATTTTGTACATCAAAAGAATAAAAATATCTAATGGATATAGAAATATTCAATAAATATAGAAATCAAATATTTCTAGTACAGTTTGTTATTTCTACTTGTGAATAAACATTAGTTTTTATATAAGAGTTGGTAACAGTGCGCTGTGAGTGAAAAGTCAAGAGTAAAATCGTAGATCTTCAAAATTCCAATTATAGAAGAATATTTGTGTAAAGAATTTGTAATAATAGTACCGTGAGTGAGAATAGAACAGTGTAATTATCTGAACCAAACAAAAGGGATTATATGCCTATCGCAAAACTAAAATTAATATTGGATCCTTGTGTGTGATTAACACCGCTCAAACACGCACATCAACATCTTCTAGCTCAGTGTCGCCAAATGTATTGAAAATGAAAATAAAATATGGCTTCAATTGAGGCTATCAAAGAGCTTATTGCTCTTTTAAACAACAAAATTGAGCAGATGCAAGATTCTTTAGATAAATTTTACAATATTTTTGATGAAAATAAAAAACTATATAGAGAATTGGACAACAAAATCAAAGTACAAGATGAGCAAATAGAAGCTCTAGAAAGAAGAGTGAGAGAGAGAAATGCAATTATATATGGTATAAAAGAAGAAAAGCATACAAAACTCGAAGATATTATAACAAACCTATTCTAAAGTAACCAACATATGAATTATTCTTCGAACGAGAACATTGAAATAGTCAAAAGATAGGGAAAATATAGAGAGGAAGCCACTAGACCAAGGCCAATTTTATTGGAACTAGATTCAAAAAAAACTAAACATGAAATTCTGTACAATACTAGACACCTGAAAAACACTAATATTTATATAGATAGAGATTATATGCCGAAAATTCTGGTAGAAGAAGAATTATTTGAGCCGCATTTTTTGAAAGCAAGAAGAGAAGGCTAAATCAAATTCAAAATATAATATTTAGTTTATCAATGGAACAGCATATAAAATCACCGATTTTGCAGACGATAATCTTGAGAACGATAATGTATTGCCTGATCTCAACCTAAATTTAAAAAGGAAATCAGTCTCCTTAGCTAATTTAATCACCAGCTAACTGAACCACAATGAGAACTTGGATCCAGCAGTAGTAAGTGAAATAACTGAAAATAATCGCAAGGCTAATCAAAATAACCAGAACAAACTGCAGGAACATACAAACACACCATTCTAAAATAAAAAAAGGTCAGACGTAGTACAAGGCACTTTAGACCAACACATACTCACAAGAACGCGACAACAATCAGTCTCAAAAAGCTAAGCGGCAAAGAACTAATCTCTGAAGTTGAAAACTAAGAAATATTTTGGAATATCCAAGGACTTAACAATATATCCAAACTTTACAATAATGAACAAAACGTAATGCTTCAGCATGACATTATCAGCTTGTGCGAAATATGGTTGTATTACAGCCTACTAGATAATCCACCTTTTTTAAAAGAATACAACAGATACGAGCAAAAACTACAAAGAATGTGGGTTATGGCCGATCAATTGGTGGGCTTGTAATTTTCTCAAAAATCCCTGAAAATAACTTTCAAATAGTAGAACAAGAAGAGCATTGGCTATTCCTCAACATAACCGGTAAAGAGCGTAGCATTATTATTGGTTCAGTCTATTTCTCTCATTCCTATAAATTCTCAACTCTTCTCAGTATGTTTACCGAAAGTATAAAAAATATATCAAACACATATCTTAACAACGCTATAATTATAGGCGCTCTCAACGATGCAGAAGAAACATTTATGTCTAATACCAATCTGCAAGCCGCACGTTGTACTAGAGATATCACTATCAATAAAAAGAGGAAGGATCTTGTTGGAATTATGGAAGCTCATAATCTGTTAGTACTTAATGGAAGATCATAAGGCGACACATCTGCAAATTTTACATATTCAAGAAGAACAGGAAAGAGTACTAACGATCTTGTATGGATCGATTCATCCTTAGCATATCTAGTTCTGGACTTTCACACTATTGATAACATATTCCTATCCGAACATATGATCTGCTCGCTGAAATTAATTAACATCCCAATAAACAAAATTACTCAAGAAAAAAAGCAAGTATTATCATTCAACAAAACTAAGTGGACAAAGAAAAAGCTGAAGCATTCAAGGAGGAATTACAGATGCAATTTAAATCAAGCAGGCAACAGAGTAACATGGAAGAAAAGTATACTCACTTGAAAACACAAATTAAAAGAACTTCTATTAATCGATCTCACAAAACAAATCAATTTAACTGATATGACGTGTGTGCAAAATAGAAACCCATGGCATAATCAAATAAGTGCTGAGTTAAGAGGAAACGCTAAATATCAGTTGAGAGTCTGTAAGCTGAATAGTTTTAATGAAAAGAGCACAAATGCATACTTAGCAGCAAAAAAGGCATACAAACAAGATATATCAGAGCAGAAAGAGAAATACAAACAAGAAATCAGATGTAAACTAGAATCTGTTGGGAATCAGACTAAATTCTGGAAAGTATACAAAATTATGAGTTCTACCAACTTTATTCCCAACCAAATAACTATAGCCGAATGGTCACAATATAGACACCGAAGTCACAATGGCAGTAATCAAAAACGCATTGAAATGCCTGGAAACAAGGAAGAGCCCAGGCATTGATGAAATTATCAATGAAGAATTGTAAAAACTTACCCAAAAATTGGATACTCTACCTCAAAAACTTATTGAACGAGTTTTTAAGAGAAGAAAACTTACCTAAAACTCTCAAAACCATCAAATTAATTCTGGTACATTAGAAGTGTGATTGATTAGTCCCAGGCAACTACAGACATTTGACATTGGTCAACACAACCACTAAATTGTTTACTCTCATAATTACCAACAGACTTCAAACATGGACTGAAAGCTTCGATATTCTACCGGAGGCTCAATCGGGTCTTAGGAAAAACAGATCATGCGTGGACAACTTGTTTGTTTTGAACAACTCACTTTCATGAAAAATAAGTAAGATATATACGCCATATTTGTTGATTTTAGAAAAACATTCGATTCTATATCACACAGCATACTATGGAGCAATTTACATGAAGTAGGAGTGAGCGCCAAAATAATAAGATTAACCAAAAATATGTATGATGAGGCCTCAATGAGGATTGAAGTGAATAATGAACTTTCTGATCCTATAGACATTACGAAAGGTGTTTTGCAAGGGAAATATTGATATTCTCACATTACGATACGCAGAGTCCAACAACTCTAAATAAGTGCCAGCAAAACAAAAATTCTACATTTCCATCGAGGAAGGCCACCCAAAAGAAAAATTAATTATTCTTGTCAAGAAGAAGAGATAAAATTTACGGGCGGATACACGTACCTAGGTATAGCGTTCAGAACTTCAGGTGCCTTCAACGAAAATACTAACCAACTAGTAAGTAAAGCAAACAGAATCACAGGAGCCATCAAAAACATCTTATTTAAATCAAATACTCATTCATGGGAAACAGCAGAGAAACTATATTCATCTCTGATAAAGTCAGTATTGCTTCACGGGACAGAAGTATAGGGCTCTCAACAATATGAAAACATTGAAAAAGGACAAGTTCAATTTGTTAAATCAATTCTATCATGGCCACAGACCACTTCAAACTACTGGGTACGGAGAGAAACTGGACTGGTGAATTTACAATTGTTCATACTACATAGAAAAAATTCTAAAATGATGGTATAAAGTCTTGTTGATGTCTGAGACAAGATAGGTCAAAAAATGTTAGAACAAGTTACTTCACATGAACGAAGCATCTAACATATCTTCACAGCAGAAAGTTAGACTCAAATGGGTGTAATACATTGAAATGACTCTTATAATTCCCAACTTCCAATGGGTGTGAGAAAATCAAAACTTCTTAACCGTCAGAGAAAAAACGAACGACATCATTCTAGCGTATGAAGAACTTTTATATAAAAATGACACACAGCGCATCATATATTCAAAGTATAATCCTGGCTTTGAAACATACAATTCCATTCTTGACTTCCCTTCTTTTAAAATCCCACGCAATATAGTACAGACCTATATCAGAATCCGTATCTCAAACCCTAATCAATGTTTCAGTTCCCAAGATGAATACTGTCACACATTTAATACCGAAGGAATATGTGACATCTGCAACAGTCTTGAACCCGATGGAACTCAGCATTTTCTACTAGAGCTGTTAAAAACCGGAATAAAACGGAACCGGTTCCACAGTTCTAACACTAACTGGGTACCCGGGTACCCGGTTATCGAGTCTAAATTCGATTTCGGTTCGAGTCCCGATTTCGGTCCGAATTTCGATTTCGATCCGAATCTCGATTCTGATTCGAGTCTCGATTCTGATCCGAATCTCAACTCCGGTCCGAATCTCAACTCCGGTCCAAATCTCGATTCCTATTCAAATCTCGATTCCGATTCGAATCTTAATACCGAAAACCTTTCTTGGCAAATATCATTTCTCTACTGTGTTACTAAGTTTAAGTTACAAATACCTTCTGGGCTTTTAGTTGAGCGCTTTATTTTATCATGATGACTTGCTCCAGAAAAAACAGAGCATTTTGTATTTTTAAGAACTATATTTTGTACATTACAGTTGCCACACATAACTACGTTTACTTACTTTAACTTATATTCTATCGGTGACACTGCAGTCTTTGAAACATGAATTAACGTGAAATTCAGATTATCAAAGAGGATTGCAAATTATCTCGAATATCAAATACTCCTATTTTCCAAGGGGTCCTATCCAGGGCTGCGTGATATTCAGTTCCAAATATCGAGATTCGATAATTTCCGATATATCGATATGTCGATTTATCGATAATTATCGACAAATATCGATAATTATCGACAAATATCGATAATTATCGACAAATATCGATAATTATCGATAAAAATCGATAACTTTTGATAAATATCGATAAATACCGATGAATATCGATAAATATCGATAATTATCGATAAATATCAATAATTGTACCTATCGATGAAAGTCAATAATCATAGATGAATATCAATAATTATGGATGAATATCAATATTTATTGAGTAATATCGATAATTATTGGTGAATATTGATGATAATTATTGGAGTTTCAATATATCGATTGGAAAAAATGGAATATTGAGACGCACGAGACGAATTCGAGGGCAATTCTCACCTGAGAGATTGAATGCTCTTGAGTCCTCTGTTATCTACGCTATTATTCGCACTACCGTATTATATTGAATTACAATAGTTTAAAAACAGATTATTCAATCTTCCAATTTTGACAACAAACTTGATACAAAAATGTTGCATAAATTTACGATAGTAACAAGGCTGGCTACAGCAGTCGTTGAATAAATAAGCTTGCTTCCAAAAAGATGAGTGCGAAATTTGATAATATTGATAAGGCTACAGAAAAGGTGAGAAGAATTTATTTCCCTGAAAATCTAGAAAATTCACGAGCAACAATACGATGCATCTGTAAAATTGTATAAATTGCAATGATGCTGATATAAAGGTTGATATAAATTATTATCAATGATGAAGATTTGAACTCTGATACAAATAATTCAATTCGAAACTAAAGTCTTCTTGCCTTATGCCTGGTTTTATAAAGGGCAGAGTATTCAAATCCCAGAGTAAATTGAATTCACTCTGTTATATGACAGTCGATCATTTGACAGCAATGATTTTGTTGTCATAAGAAAGCTCAAACTGATTAGAATTTGTTTCATAAAATAAATTTACTTCAGGAGTAAATTTACTTGGTCTTTATTAGTCTATTCTACTTTGGTTCCTTGGAAATTTTTATCATCCCAGATGCTTCTGGACTAAACCCAAACTTAAGTCCCTGAAATAAGGGATTCAATTCGTCTTCTACTCCCGGGATTGCGAAAAAACTTTTTTGCAAAAGAGGTCTCTCAAATTATTATTATTTATTCGCAAAATTTTCACAATTTTTCATGCAATTGTGTGTTAAATGAGAGGAGTAGTCATATTTTTTGTGAACCTCATCGGAAAAAATCTTCGTCAAGTGCTGTTGAATACCGATGATTACTCTCAATGAATATAAATAATTATCGATAACCATCGCTAAATATCAATAATTATTGATAGCTATCGGAAAATATCGATTATTATCGATAAATATCGATAATCATCGATAAATATAGATAATAATCAATAATTATCGATATATCGATAGATATCGATGATTATCGATAGGGAACGATAATTATCGACAAATGTCGATAATTAACGATAGATATCGATAATTATCGGAATATCGATATATCGATACGGAAAGAAGTAAATATTGAAGCCTGATATTTGGAGAAATATCGATAAATATCGATATATCGATATTTTTCCCAGCCCTAGTCGTATCTCCCTATTAGCTTATTGAACGAATCAATGACATTAAAATGAGCTGAAAGAGGCTGGAAATGGTAGTATGCCACCTGCTCTTGATCTGGCCATACAATTTTTCCTATCCAAGACTAGAAATAGCGAGCGGCATCATGGGTAGTCTTTGATGCTAAACTACCTGATTTTGTCAATACACTCAATTATCATTGTAATAATATCTCTAAATTTTCATTACATTTTGTCATCGATTATAAAGTGTATTTTATGAATACTAAATAACTACATTATACACTATATATGCTCATCTAAGACGAATTATTTCACACATACTGAATACAAGTGATAGTTCATATGTTCAGTGAATGATTCGAAAGGTCAAAATTATCGTCTTCATAACATAAAAACATCGATTAGGAACAGCACACATTATTTTTTTATGGATACTGAAAATAACTGTGTCTAAAAACGAAATTTATCTGCTTGATTCTGGAATCAAGTCGAAGTGAACTGGGACTCAAAATCAGAATCGAAAACCGACTCTGGGATAGGAATCAAAAATCGATTCTGGAATCGGAATCAAATACCGACTCTGGAATCGGAACCGAGAACTAGTTAGTTGCATATTCAAATAAACCGGTATCGGTACTATTCTCACCACTACTTTCTACGCAATTGTCTTATACATACTCTCCTCAGGACAACATCTCTAAATAAACATCTCTATAGGCAACTACCCACAGTATGACAGAACTATTCTCAAATCCGACCAAAGAGAAGATCTACGGTATATTCAAATATGTACAAAATGCACTAAATCTCCGAGCTTTTGCACTGGATATTTAATTTAATTTATTTTCAAACATATATTGCAATCAAATGTTTACTGTATTAATGAATGATATTATATATGAATACAATGATATAACAATCCTGTTGTACAGAATCATAGCTCTTATGCAAAATGAATTATTATCATTATTATATACATAGTATTACAAATTTTACTGGGAATGATCCATTAACACAGGTTACCGTGTACATCTTCACTTTACAGACTCAAATAATCACAATATCGCTTACAGTTACTCGTACTGAATCACTGACTGTATGAATTCGTCTTCTAGCTCACGCTCTTATATACCTAAGCCAAAAATGGGTCAACATTCATTTGTCTAACAATTGTTGCCTGGCAACCACCGAATATCTAGTGACCATAGCCACAACCTGTTTTCATGAACGACTTTCGATTTTCCGTTTCTGCCCCTCCGTATCGAGAATACCACGTCGTTTAGGCATTTCATGACCTTGTACGGTCCCTCCCAGTCTCTCTACAATTTGGGACACTATCCTCTTCTCCTGGGGTTATAGAACCACACCCTATCGCCTTGCTGGAACTTGGGACCGTTTGCTCGCAGGTCATATCGAGCCTTCATTCTGTCGCTGGTAGCTTGTACGTTCTTCCGTGCAAACTCATGGACGCTCCACAAGTTGTCCTGAAGATAACTGACCCATTCTTGCAACTGCTGCTTGCTTACTTCAGGTGAATGTCCAACAACCATATCCACCAGCAACCGCAGTTCTCGACCAATCATCAGCTTGGCTGGAGTGTACTAGGTGGATTAATTGATCGCCAACCTGTACGCTAGTAGGCACAGGTGAATCTTCTTATCCCCATCACCTTGGTGCTCGTTGACGAATTTTGTCAGATTATCCAGAATTTTTTTGTTGAAATGTTTCACCATGCCATCAGACTGTAGATGTAGCGCTCTAGCTCTCATTTTGCTGATGCTCAAAATCTTTATTACACATTTGAAAAGTTCAGACTCAGAATTCCTGCCTTGATCGGAGTGTAACTCCAATGGCACCTCGAATCTTGAATTCACGTCCTCAATAAGGGCTTCTGCAACTGTTTTAGCTTCTTGACTCCTCACTGGTATCACTTCCGGCCATTTGGTGAAATAATCCATGACAACAACCAAGTACTTGTTTCCCCGTTCAGTAATAGGTCGGGTGGCGGGCCCCTTTCTTGAGTTACGGCGTTCACAAGTCTTGCAATATTTTTCTACGTTTTCTCGACAGCCAACCCTGTAGTGATGTTCAAGGTCTTCATCGAATGTGTTTTTGATGCCAAAATGTCCACCGCTGTTACCGTAATACAATTAGTCCAAAACTCGCTATTTCAAATTTTTTAGTTCTATCAGTTTCTCTTTCACTATCTTTCCATCGGAGCATAGAAAGTCATTTCTGACTGTCAGTGAATTCCATTGTGCCAAATAGGCCTTGGTGATCGGATCCACAGCTGACGTTTCCTGGAAACCAGGCTGCTGGCCAGTCTTTGCCTACTCCATGATCGGCTTCAGTACAGAATCATTCAGTTGAGTCAGTTGCACTTCGTGCATCGATAATACAAGTCCATCTTGCTCAAATTCTTCCACTCTGGTGATATTCACGGATCGCTCACGTTCGTCCTGCTTATGGCAATTATTACAATAATCGTCACATGGTCGACGGGTCTAAGAATCCGCATAAGCATGAGTTTTTCCGGATCTGTGACGAATCTTGGAATCATATGCTCCAGCCAACGAGCTGTTTGTCCTTCAGGGTTCTTGAACTTCATAAATTCTCAATCGATTTGATTACAGCATAGAGCTCTTTTCTTGTAACGCACCAATTCTTCTGAGCCTCATGTAGATTTTTGCTGTAATAGCCAATCACTTTCTCAACTCCGTTTTTCTCTTAAGAGAGAACAGCTCCAGTTCCAGAATAACTAGCGTCCGTATCCAAGAAGAATTTGCTCTCTTCGTTTGGATGCGACAACACTGAGGACGTCGTAAGAACATCCTTTAGTGTCCCAAAAGCTTCTTGACTCTTACTGTTCCATTCAAAATGTCGATTTTCTTCTATTAAAGCAAACGGCGACTTGGAAATCAATAAGAAGCTCTTAACAAATCGGCGATAAAAACTGGCCAAACCCAAAAAACTTCTTAGTTCGTGGATGTTGCTTGGGATTTTCCAAGTTCTCACAGCTTCAATTCTCTCTGGATCTGTTTCCACTCCAACACTGGACAACACATATCTCAAAAATTTGATTGTCTTCTCGAACAAGTGACATTTCTTTGGGTTTTGCTTCTTTCAACCGGTGGAACACTTGTTTCAGTCGGGTCATTTCTTCTTCAAAGTCTCTCCCATGAACTATCACATTATCAAGGTAGACAAGTGCAGTTTTCCATGACAACCCCTGTAGTACTCTAAATGGCCATAGACCCGCACAGGACGGGAATGCTGTCTTTTCTTCATCCTTCTCGTTCATTCCAACCTGCCAGTATCCACTCTGCATGTCTAAGGTAGAAAACCATTTTGAATTTCCAACAGCATCAAGGATGTCATCGATCCTTGGCAGGGAGTATGAGTCTCTCTTTGTTACTACATTCAATTTCCGGTAATCCACACAGAACCTAGTGGAACCATCTTTCTTTTTCACCGAAACAATCAGAGGGGCCCACGGACTTGTCGATGGTTCAATGACTCCTCTCTTCTGCATGTCGATTAGCAGTTCTTGAACTTCATCAATCCGGGATATAAGTATTCGCCTTAGGAACTGTTTTATCGGCTGTGCATCTCCAACATCGATTCTCTGCTGAACTAGATGTGTGCGTCCAAAATCACTTGAATTCTTAGCAAAAATATTCTGATATTCTAGCTGCAAATCTCATAGCTTCTTCTTCTGTTTTTCTGTTAAGTAAGTGCTGCTTCTGTTGGATAAATCTTGAATTGTGTGACACAGATTTCTTGAAAATGGAGTCTTCTTTATGACTGTTCCTCAACCTCACGAATCAATGTTACGGCCTCTTATCTACCTAATGGTGTTCTTTTTTTAATACGAACTGGACAATCCGAAACATTTTCGTGAAGATTTAACTAGAGTTCTGGCTAGCATAACAGATTTATTCCAGCTTAGAGTCCTGTCAGGCTCAAAGGTATACGTTGTACCTTCTGAAACGTTGACTAACTTAATTGGAACCACTTTTTTCGAGCGTGAAGGTACCAGAAAATTCTTTGGAGCAACAATATCCGTCACTTCTATTTCCATATATCGACAATGAAAAGGTACTTCTTCTTCATTAACAATTTGTAGAGCATCGCCGTTCAATTTCAAGACGCAACCAAGATCTCGCAGAAACTCGACGCCCAGAATGCAATAATCCCCGATTGCGGCAATAAAGAACTTGATGTTATTTCTTTGAATTGCCAATTGTGAACTCAAGCTCCTCCACACTGATTACTGGTATCCTCACCCCTTTTGCTGTTTTGAGTCAAATCCGCTGGTTCTGGGCTCGTTCTCTTGGAATTTGTCTTATCTTTGCAAAAGCCTCTGGATGTACAATGGTGACATTCGCCCTGGTATCCAGCAGCATCTTGCATGGTACATTTCCCACTAAACCTTGTACAGCTGGACTACTTTCTATTTCAAGTACCTGGAGATCTATAATCTTGGGGCTCTTGATGGGAGATACAGCCAGCCTCAGTCTCCCAAAGCTGGCTAAATTCAGTTTTGCGACGACGTGTTCGTGCCACAATCGACTGTACGCTTGGCACGACAGTCTGCGCAAAGATGGCCTTCCTTGCCACACTGCCAACATCTCATTCTTCTTCTCTGTCTAGGTGAGGTCGGTATAAATTGAGAAGAAGATCGCTCTCGTTGGCGACTTCCAGTATAAGTCATGGTCCTCTTCTTCTCGGGCTCTTCCTCATCGCGCTCAAGCCACCTCATACTCTTCGCCAGTCTTGACGCCTTCGTGACCGCCTCAATTTCCAGGGCCTTCGTTGGCGCTTCTCTCACCGTCTTCGGATTCGCTAACCGGACAACACGCCCAATCTCGTCGTCGCTGATACCGCCCATAAATTGTCTGGCTGCTACATATTCCTGTGTTGAGCCAGGGCAATTTGCAAAAGCTTTTCTGGCCAGACTCTGCACAGCATATGCGAATGTAGTTAGATCTTCTTCATGCAATTGTGTGCGGTTTCGAAGCTGTCCATATAGTAGTTCCTTCATGTGCTCCTCCCCGAAGTGCATCTTTAACTCAGATGTAAGCTTCCCATAATCAAGGCGTGCTTGTTCATTCAGACCCAAGAGTACTGCTGATTCTGTATCTCGGAGCATTCCAGTCAGTACAATAGCTCTTTGCTCCATATTCCAGCCATTATTCTTCGAAATCAGCTCAAATTGAGCAAAATACTCATCCCAAGATGTCTTGCCATCGAACGGCGTTGGTTTCAAGATGAAGTCAGCTATACATTCTCTTGATGTAGATGCGGGAACATTTTCTATTTGTAGGGGGCGCTATCGGTATTGAGACTGAGGCTCTGCATCTTCTCGGTGACAATAGAGTCCGATCCTGTTTAACTTGTTTTCCTTGATGGTCAATTTGCACGACAGGGGGTTCTACTCCAGTGAACCTTCTATCAAATTTCTCTTCAATCTCCTGAAATTTCCCTGTCACCGTTTCGTTCTGCTCTAAAATCATCTTCTTCAACTCTGTAGCCACGTCCTTTGTTGTTTCTTTAACGGTTTTTATCTCCTCAGCCACCGCCATCTTCATACCCTCCGTAGATTCGTCCATCTTCTCTTCCATGGACTGCATCCGCTCCGCTATGACCGCTGATGTCTTCATGAATTCAATCATCATCTTCAACTGATCTTGCATCTCGCTGGTGGCCATGCTCCTTGTCTTGAGCAATTACAACAATGTCTACTTGATTTTAAACACTTCACAACACTGCAACCTAATACACTCTTTGTCGTCCGGATCCAAAATTATTTCACTCAATTTCTCAGGATCCCACTTCTGACATCAATTTGTCACAAATTTTATTGTGAATAATTCATTAACAGGTTACAATGTAAATCTTCACTTTACAAACTCAAATGCTCACAATAACGCTCAAAGTTACTCGAACTGAATGAATTCCTCTCTTAGCTTACGCTCTTGTATATCTGAGCCGACAATGGGTCAACATCAAATTGTCCAACAATTGTTGCCTGGTAACCACCGAATATCTAGTAATGATGTCCGACAATTGAACATCGACCTCGTCAATACTAACAAGGATTACAGTAACAATAAATTCAAATAAATAATTATGTGAAACATAGGTGTTTAACATGGGAAATCAGTTTTTCTGTGCGCATTGCTCCCCAAATTATCTTAGACAAAAAATTTCAAATGGATATTGTAGAGCAAAATTTTTATACCGACTTAATAAGAAAAAAAATCACTTGGGCTATTTCATGATAGCAGAAATAAAATATGAATATTCACGGAATTGCATTTAATAGTATCAGCTATGGAATTATGAATAAGAGACGAACAAAAGCGTAACGTTTAATACGTCAGTGTCAAAATGATGATTGTCAAAATAGATATCTTCCGTAGGTAGTGAATATCAATTTTCTAAATAAAAATCTAATAATAATGATGGTAAATAATGGGTGGTTTAGTTTGATTTATTGTTTAAGATTGATGAAATGAAATTAAGTAACACTAACAATTGAATAATGCAACAAATTAACTCCAATATGAACTACAACAAACTCAAAATATTCTTGAATTCTCAAATTATAATAGATGTTCAAACAATCCTCCGTTTTGTGCTAAACAATAATTCAATCTATTGTAGAAACTCTGCCGAACGTTACTTAATTGCCTATTATTTATTTTTTGACATTCTTGTGTTATAGCATATTCAAGTTCTTCTATACTCTGGTATCTTCTTTCATAAACATTAGTTTTCAAATGACCCCAAAGAAAAAAATCGCACGAATTTAAATCAGGTCCTCTTCGTCTCTTCGTCCTATCCAGCTTCCAGGAAATGTTTGATTTAGATATTCCACAATTTCTGATGTACTATGTGCAGGGCGGCCATCATGTTGAAACCACACATTTTCTTTATTTGTTTCGGCAATTTCTGGTCCAACTATATTCATTTATAAATTCAAATACGACTCCGAATTTATTCTTGTGATAAAAAACGGGCCTATTACTTGATGTCCTAAGATTCCTGCCCATACATTTACAGTTTGTCGATATTGTGTCCGGGACTGTATAACGTTATGTGGATTATTCTTGGACCAATACCGGTAATTATAACCATTGGGTTCGCCATTCATAGTGAATGTGCATTCATCTGAGAATAAAATATTCCTTAAGAAGTCTCCATCATAATTTGACTTCTCCATCATTATTTCACAGAATGATGCACATACTTCAAAATCTCGTTCCAAAAAATGTTGATGATTTTGAAATGTGAAAGGAAAGTATTTATGTTTCTTAAGAACTCTATGAACTGTCATAAAATGAATATTCAGTTCCCTGGAAATTTCTCTTACACTCATTGTATGTTCTAGATCTATCAAAGTATCAAAGCAAGAACATTTTCTTCATTTTCATTGTAGTTCTCGATATTTTGTTCCTCTTTCTTGAAAATACCAGTCTTCTCAAACTTGGCAATGAATCGTTGAATGGTAGACATCCCCGGAATATCATGATTTCGCCAAAGAGTACTAATATTATCACAAATTTGCCGTAAACTATTGCCAGAATAATATCATTTAATTATTTGTAGCTTTTCTTCATTTGAATAGTTATTCATTTTTGAGAATAACATCTGTATCGATCCTTTATTACAATATTATAATTTGTCAAAATAAATAATAATAATTTTACGTATAAAGCATCATGCTTTTGTTCGTCTCTCATTTCCACTGATCTCTAATAAACACTGGATTGGGTTTAGGTCGCTGGAATGCGGCCCCAATTG
Source organism: Dromius quadrimaculatus (assembly GCA_963989225.1). NCBI lineage: Eukaryota > Metazoa > Arthropoda > Insecta > Coleoptera > Carabidae > Dromius > Dromius quadrimaculatus. Next base: position 29,296,832 of record OZ022325.1, read on the forward strand.
AGCGTCGCCATCTTGGCAAAAGTGAGTTTCTGTATTCAATTGGTGACATATGTTGGTGACAGTTCAGTATGGTGTTGGGACGCAATTTTTAAATCATGGTGTTCGAATGCATGTTCTGTGGAAATAAAGCCGATTCATTAAGAAATTTGACGCTGCACAAGTAAGTTATGATAACAAATTTGAGTAATATATCAAATTTAATATAAAATATCTTGCTCACAAAATTAATCGCTGGACTGCAAATTTGTGCTTACTTACGAACAATAAAATCTTGATTATTAGATGTATTATTATTCTCTTATCATGTGTAGTAGATATTTAAAATTATTAGTTTCGAATAGGCAATATTATCGCAGAAATGCACTTCATTTATTCATATAGGTAAATTCATAGTTTTAAATTTCAGGTAACAAAAATTTATAGAACTATTGAACGGATTAAATAATACTAATGTTTAAAAAATCGTTAAAACACTGACACTAAAAAGTTCACAAATATTTTCAACTATTAATAATTATTTCAACTATTATAACAATTTTTTACTTTTATTGATTATTAATGTATGTATTTGAATATATATTGAGAATAATTTCTTCGTCTTACTTGCATTATACTTTGAATTTCATCGAGTGTCTCACGAGTGTCTTTTATAAATGTTTTGAATTTGCCGCCGAATAGGAACACAAAGCCTCAGTTTTACTGTCAAGGCCGCCGTTCAACCGGGGCCGCTTTCAGATGCCAGAATACGGTCTAAGCCCAATCCAGTGTTATATAGAGATCAGTGCTTATTTCTGATTCCATGGCTTATATGATTAGCTGTAATTCTGAGAATTTTCAAATTCCATTTCTGCTGTTATGAGGCTGCCAAAATATTTTTTTTTTATTGATTCGGATGCAGAAATTTCTGTTCCACTATATCCATTTGGAACTTTTTGTCTGAAATAATTAGGAGAGCAATGCGCAGGGAAAAACTGATTTTCCATGTTAAACGCCTATGTTTCACTTTCCGTGATACACCCTGTATATCCAATGATGTACAAGTAAGTCACGTGATGTTCACGTCAGACTTTTATGGAAAAATTTTGACAATGGATAATATAATCAGCTTTATATTATTGCAAAAATATTGGAAAAGTGTGATCATTAGTAGTGATGAAAGCAAGACCAAGATCAAAAGGATAGTTTTGGTATCAGTTTTTGTCTTGCTCATCTTGTCTTGGTATTGATCTTGTGAAAATTGTTCGAATCTTGATCTTTGTCTCGGTACAGCTCATTGTAAGTTTAATAGTCATCTTTTTGACTTTTACTTACTTGTATAAAGTACAAGGAAGTAGTGTGAAACCGAAAAAGTTTACATATTGAGATTTTGATAGATTTATCTATTCTGAGCATCCATGAATTCATTTTGACTATTTCTGGCCTGATGTCGGTACGTATGTACGTACGTATGTATGTATGTGCGTTACTCGCAAATCTCAAAACCCGTCAAAAGTATAATGCTGAAATTTTGTATTTAAAACTGGTATAGGGTCTTGATGTGCACCTCGCATTATGGTTGCAGTCATCTGTACTGGAAGTGCACTTTACTTGAGACATTTCTTTGAATTGTCCGCATAAATCCAGATTGATTAACCGCAGAGTACGGAAATTCAGTTTTTGATATCACTGTAGCATCTTAATGGTTGTCTTATATTCTCGTGCCAATCGTCCAAGCCGGAAGTGCTTCTAATATAACAGACTTCAATATTGAACTTTGTATTAAACATTTCGATAACATCTGGTTGTATATTTTCCATTATGATTGCAATCATCTGTACTGGAAGTGCACTTTACTCGGAACTTTCTTCGAATTTTCCACATAAATCCAAAACGATTGAATGTAGAATGTTAGAAATCAGTATTCAAGACGATAGTACCGTCTAGATGCTCATGGCCTATTCTCATTCAGATCGACTAAGCTGGAAGTGCATTTTACCTGACAGTCTTTTAGAATTTTTTGCATAAATTCGAAATGATCGGCTATAGATTATTGAAAATCAGTATTTCAGTCTGCTACGATATTCTATGGAGAAAATTATACAACTTGGGTCCCAGTGGAAAAGTCACTTGATTTCTGAAAAATATGTATGCGAAAGCTGGAATAATTTTGTATATAGATGGTATCAAATCAGATTATACGAGTAACAAAAGGCGTCTTACAAGGCAAATGTACAAGCCCTCTGTTATTCGCCTTGTACCTTCATGATCTGGAATATTATCTCAGAGAGAAAGGCTCAGAAGGTATATTTATGAACCGTCATACTGATAGCTTATCGCTACAATATGCGGACGATATTGTTGAATATATATATACTGTTATAACCACTTTCTTGAGGTCCATTTAACATTGAACATAAATAATTTTGTCAAGGCCAAGAAATTTGGGAGCCCAAGAAATACGTATATCTGAAAATTGTCTCTGTGTCATTTGGATTTCTCATTTCAAACACTCAAGGTTTTCTCAGTAAAACTATTAAAACAAGTGCGGCCGTTAGAAATACCATAAGGCAATCCGGTATTCATATCCAATCTTCTTGAAATTATATAACTCAGTTGTTATTATTATATGGGTCTGAAGTTTGGGCTATAAACCATCTAGATCGTATAGAAAAAGGACAAACAAATTTTTTCAAATGCTTTTGGGGCTGGAGTCGGACAACTCCAAAATACATGGCTTGCTATGAATGTGGACAGTATACAAACTAGAGGTTGCAGTAATTGATAGAATACTCAAATACTGGTACCAAATTCTTATTATATCTGAATGTCGGTATGTAAAAATTTGCCATAAGAAACTGTATAGTATGGACAGAAATAAGAAGTCAAACAATTTTAAGTTTTTAAAATACAATTGGGTGACGAATCTGCATGAAATTTAAAAGAAAATAGATTCCACTAACCTCTGGGAGTCACAAGGTCCCATACATTTGAAAGAAGAACAAAACAACATAATTAAAAAATATATACAGCTCTCTGTATGAAAAGATATCAACAGAATAGAATATTCGTCGTACAACCAATTGTACAAAACGTTTCTTAACGAGAGATCATACATATTTTTGAATATTTCATACGAAATAATTGAAATCATATATCAACTAAGAATTGTCAGAATCTCTCAACCCAGATCATATGTGAATGGCACAACCTACCTATTTGACGCCAACATCTACTGCAGTATATGTAATCTTTTTGAATATGATACTCTGGAACACTTCATATTTAGATGCCCTATCTACACACCTCTTCATACCCAATTTCTCCAGGATCTCATTCAAGCTCAAAGATCTGATAATCCAATTGCAGAACTCTATGAAGAAATTTGTGAAAATAATTATTGCCTTCATAATATATATAATCTTTGTTCTAGCTGCACTTAAACTTAAATCATTTATTGCAAATGGATGAAAACAAACATTATATTTAAGATACGTAGTATAATTTGATACTTGATAAGATATTTTTGGAATAATATCTGGTATAAATTGAAATTGTATTCACTTTTGTTAAAATGTTTGATAATGTACTATTTACGACACTTGCCAATTCTCTTGTAATAAGTGTATTCACTTGAAATGCAGTATATGCATATTATTATTATTATCTTTGGAATAATTAGGGTGAGGCTCTCAGGAATCCAATAAATTTTAGACATATCATATGTTTATTCTGGATGCTTCGAGTTTCAAAGACTCATCATCAGCAGAAATGGGGAATATAGTAAAAAATGGATTGTACCTATTTATTTACTATAATATAATAAATGTTGAGGATCGATGAAATTTGTTAAATTTCACGTTTAGGCTTCGAAACTAGTCTTGGTCTGGCATATTTTAAATTAGTGCTGACCTTGTCCATACAGCCTCGGTCTTAGTATTGCCATTGGTAGCATTTTAGGTATTGTTCTTGGTCATTAGCATAATGTGCTTTAATCTGGTCCAAATGATCTCAAATCGAATATTTTGCAAATCGGAAACTGTAAATACACATAACAAGGACCAATCAGAAGAAGCATCAAGTGCGTAATATAAAAATTTTCAATGAATATTTTATAAATAACATTTATTTATGGAATCTGACTTAAAGATTATCCTACGGCTATTCAGGTTTTTCTTAGCACTACCACCACCAATACTCACGCGGTTGCTAAATGCCATAGTCTTTTTTATTTCTTCTGTGTATATAAAAATTGATAATATCGTAAAAAAATCATAATAGTATTAAATTGTCTAATGAAAATAATTATGTTGAGGCTCCGAAATACTCTAAGACCTCTGTGAGACTCCTCTTCATAGACTTGTTCAAATTAAATCCCACTTTTGTTGAATATGAATGCTGTAATAAAATCAAAATTGTTTGTTCCATATTCAATCGAATTGTTCTTAGTTAGATATCAGAAAATAATTGAAATATAGATAGGATTTGAAGATTCACGAATTATACATTCTGTGTGACAATGTCTGAACACTGAACATCTCGCAACAATGAGCTAGCATTCAAATGTCTGACAAATGAATATCCCGCAATAATGGGCTACCATTTGCATGAATGACAAACCGAGCATCCTGCAACAATAAGCTGAAATTTTCCAGATTGTTCGAGAATGCTAACTTGGATCGTAGTCACAATTTATTATTAAATGAATAACAAACCTTGATAGACATTTGTATAAACTGATAACTTGAGACATTTCACATTTGTGAGAAAATTACACTTCTTCATTGACGAATCTTGCAAACTGTACGATAAGTTTCACAATTATAGTTCCAAAAGAATCAGCTATTCATCTAGAGACAGACATTCTACTCCTGAAGGATTTTTTCAGATAAAATTCAGCCATATTTATCATAAAGCGCAGCCCTGAGAAAGTTTCGTGCAAATTCAAACAAAATGAGAAAGAAAGGCTGAATAAAAAAACATGAAGAACAAATGTGCGAACTCATAAAAAAGCTACGCATGATGTCAACCCATTATTTCAATTTTGAGTTCCTGAACAAATGAAAACCTGATTATCATCCTTATTTGTTGCATAACTCGCATTCAAATATCGATCAACAATCCAGTAAAATAATATATAGATCAATCCAAAATGGATCATGTAGGAAGATGCTGTTTACTCTCTTAACGATTCAGATTCACGGCTAGTAGACCAGGCAACATAGGGTCTGTAGGCTAATTAATACTCGAAAAGCTAAAAACGGGTTCAATCTTTTCATCTGCATGTAAAAAAAGTTTTTAGGCGATCATAACAAAAAAAGTGTTCCTATGCACCTTTTGTGGCCGTGAAGTTCCACTTTTGGTACACATCTGTCAAATTTTACTTTTTGGGAATGTTCTGTCAGATTCTACCTTTTTGGGACTGATCTGTTAGAAACTGCCTCATTAACACTTCATACCTATTCATATGGGCTGCTTGATGAACTCTCTAAGATACTTTTCTTGTCGAAGTACATATAATATTTCTCCGTCAACCTTAATAGTTCGTGTACACAGAACAAAACCACTAAAGAAGAAGCGAAGCGCCCACTTTATTTAAACTTAGCATATTACTGTCAGCGCCATCTATCCGCGGTCCCATTGAACTACTGTAATAGCGCGCGAATACGAATCTAGGTACCTACTGTTAGATTTTACACAAAAATTTTCTTGAGATTTTTATTTATGATTCAATTTTTCATGATTCAAATATGAGAAATATGAATTGAATCATGATAACTAGAATCACAAATCACAAATTGAATTAATACGAGTGAAAATAAATTAAATGCAATCACAGAATTTGGGGGTAACGATAATATTTTCATATTCCAACATTTATATACAATAGCAAATAGTCTTGCATCTGGGAGTAATTCAATCACGGTATTGTATTACGATGCAGTTCTTGTAAAACATGACATTCTGCGTCGCAAACTAGTGTAGGTGTTTTTTCGATAAAATCCACAATTCTTGAGCTATGGGATTTTCTTATAGTGAACACGGATTTATTATTCGTATGTTTCTCTCCAAGTTCTCGCATTATCAAAAGTGTATTCTCATGGAAGTTAGAATTTTGTGTTGAAATGAGCTCTACACATTTTCAGATATAAAATAGGTTTCATATTTTATGGGATTTTTCTGGTACCATGATTACATGTGGTTTCGTTCATGAATTTTCATGAATTGAGACGTTCTGCGGCGGGAATTGCTCTTGGCGTTTCTCGATGGAATCCATACTTCAAAATTTAAGTAATTATTTTGATGTCCATATGTATACATATATATCTATTTTTTCTTATGAAGGATCATCAATGTGACATTTTATTCTTGTTTTTCAAGATTGTCTTGATTTTGACGGTATTCTGCTACAAAAGAGTGATTCAAACTCCAGACCATTTTTCATCAAGGAATACAATGTGAGAATGCATTGATATTTTTTCCTAAACAAGCAAGGCAACGGTACTAAAAATACACAGATTTTATATTAACATCTTATTTATTCATGTGACATTTAGAATCATTTACCACCATAGTTGACACTTAGGACTCTTTGCAGCTCACTTTGAAACAAATTCAAGCCAAACAATTCAAAAATTCAAAAAATAAATCACTTGATCATAAATCTCTAATAGTTCCATGGGACCGCGTATAGGTGGCAGGAGAGCAATATGATAAATTCAAATCATATTCTCGTTTCGCTAGCCTGGTTCGTGCAATTCAGAAATTTGATACACATTTTTTACAAATGTCACTTTGATAGTGGACAATAAAATAAAACAGTTTTGACGGCAACTAAAATTCATTATTGCAATTTTTCAGGAATAAATAGATACAATTTTTTGATTTTGAATTATTTCGTGATGATCGCCTGAAAAACGTTGTGTGCACCTTGGCCTACATAGTTCTTTTTTAATCCCACCTGAATTGCAGCCCCAGCTGCGCTTTGGCCGCAAACAACAGATTCGACCAAAGGAAATAACCTTCATGGCATTGATACACAAATAACTATTATTGGAATTTGCACCAATTCTCTGCTTGTGCTGTATGAGAGATGTATCAAAAACCAGGAAATTTTCAGCCTCTCTTCAGTTTTCCACTAATAACTCCTAGACGATACATTTTCAGGAAAATATTATACCTACACAAATTGAAGTACACAGAATTCTGCGTCGAATGATTACCTTATACTTGAAATTACGTGAATCTATCAGGTTAGATATACAACTTCAAAGCGCGACAATTTTTCCAATTTCTTACTTACTTATTCAAAGAAAAAGTAAGAATTGTGAGACCGGCAGAATTCACATCCCGAGATTTTGATGGCAATATCCGTTTCGAGCATCCCTAAGTTCATTTTGACTATTTTTGGCTTGATGTCGATACGTATATATTTATATGCCTGTATGTGCGTTCGTAGCTCACAAATCTCAAAGTCTCTTGGACCTATAATGTTGTTATTTCGTATTTAAAATCGGTCTGGGGTCCAGTTGTGCACTTCGCACTATGGTGCAATCGTCCGTACCGGAAGTGCACTTTTTTGAGCTTTTTGCATAAATCTAAAATGGTTAGCTAAAAGATATTGAAATTCTGTATTTGAACTTATCATGCATTCTGTTGGTTATCTTCTATCTACGGACCAATCGCCAGAGCCAGTAGTGTAATCATAACCTAGCTGTCGCTCTTCTAGACATAAACACACCAAGTCTTTTCGAAGATTTGTTGTGGATATTTTCTAGTTAAGGTACATCAATATTGGCAAAAACACTATCATTCATTATGTGACTCATATGTTAAGTAAAAGCTGATTGTTCTTCCTCTGCTATATCCAGCATGGACAAGACAACATTGCTCAATGCAAGGTAAACCTGAATGTGTGCCCGCAGAGCTCTGTAGTAGGCATGCCCCATCATCATCTTTTCAGTTGATGAAGGTGCGTAAACCTCACTAAGCAATTCCTGTAGCCCACTGCCATCCATTATGAAACCGATAGCCTTCATAAAGGATATGAGCAGATGAAAATTGCCGAGCCTTATCATTACTGAACTGATTTTTGAACCAGGACCAGATGAAGCTACAATATTCCATGCCTTTATATGAATAGATTGATCAAAAGCTACGAAACAATTGCAAATCACTTGAACAGGACATTTAAGTGATTTGCATCTATATGCAGCATACAGCAGTGCTGAAGAAATTGTATCATAGTTGTATAGGGATGGCGAAGTATTGATGAACGGTAGATACATTATGTCTGATTTTGAATAAGCTTCATTCCAACCTAGAATATTCATACGTCTTTGTCATTTGGCGTTCGCCCATATAAAATCAGTGACCAAAGGTTTTAATTTGAAACAAGGAAATTGTTCGTCAAGATTGAATATGTGAATTTTGCAGGGGACTGCATTGGCTACCGTTGGAGAAACAACGACTGATATTGTCCTATATTCTTTCAAAACTCCGGCACAATAGATTTTTGTGACTCTCCCATGGTGGTCCCTTTGAATTTAGAAGGCTTAAGTGCACTGCACTGGATGCTATTACACGCAGAATTCGAAAACAAATCAGCCCCACGTTGGGCGCCAATTTATTACGTTCTAAATTAGGGTAGCGACCCTACCCTTTAAAACTGACTAGCTCAGTAACCAAAAAATAGAAATCAAAATCAAAATAGTCCCACGCCGGACTGGGTAGTTGTGAGGTTAGCTTTCCAAAAAATATAAACTTTACTGAAACAAATCTACTTGACGCTACGTAAGCTAACTCTAAATAAAACCGAGAATAAAAGCGCCACGCAATTGTTAATTTTTTTCCGTCCTCAGGCACACAACTGCGAAAGTACCTGTAAAAGAAAAGATGGTAGGATGGACGGGTAGAATATTGGGTTGTAGGATAATTAGATCTTTCGGCGTCGATCAAGATGCCGCAGAACATAAAATAAAACAATATCTCAAACAGCGATACTTACTCACCAGCTGTAAAAAGACACTAAATAAAATCACTCTCTGAAAATTAAAGTGGTAGGTATTCTTTTTTCTCAACAAAATAAATGATCCAAATTTACCAAAATAGTGAATATTTAATAAACTTCAATTCAAAATAAATATCAAAATTCACAAAAGGTAAAAGTAAAGAAAATATTGAAATGACAAAAAGGTAAAATAAATTAGTGTAAACAAAATGGCGGCAATTCGCGTCCCTACGCAGACTTCAACTAGTCTCAACTGAACAAATACGTCATAAACCTACTCCAGGAAAAGTACAAAATATTGAAAAGCAGGCCCTATATCGATCGACCTAGTTCACAACGGGACGTAACGTTTATAACGTAAACAAAAAAAAGCATAAAAAAGAAAGGCGACAACGAATGCCTACCGCAGCAAAAAGTTATACACAAAAAAAATTAACAAAATTCGTAGTGAAGCCACAAGGTGGCTAATGTCTAAATTAGCACCAACAAAAAAAGTCTAAATAAAAAAACTGAACCACTTAGCTGGCGACGTCGCTGGAGATCCTATTGACTCGTCTGCCTGGCGTCTGGATCTCGGCCTTCAGGTCTAATTTTGCTAGACTCCAGGTGGTCAGGAAATCCAGGGTGAGAGTCAGGTACTTCCACAGCGTTGTGCCTTGGTCCGAACGACGTTAAATCGCAGGTGGTAGCGATAGAAAATAGAATGGCCACTAACAATTCTTACTAATCCCCAGCACGTGGGCTGCTCCGCCGAATAACCAATGGCCAAACTGCCTCAAAATATTCGGCCGGAGCACAGGTTTTCCCCAAAAGAATCCCCAAACTTGGGATTGCTCACGCAATAAAACTTTGGGAAAACCCACAAAATTGCAGTGGTAAAAAAAACGAAAAAGCAATAAATTTAACGTCCGTCCTATACGAGGACTTGAGGCTGACTATCTTCAATTAAGTCAAATCCGGTCGGTTTGACTTAATTGAAAATTAACCGTTTTTCATTAAAAAAAAACCCTAGCGAGCGCCTCAGTACTAAGATTCAAAAAAATAAAACGTAACGTCACTGCCTGCAGCGCGCGCATTGCAGTAGCGACAATTCAAAACAAAAATAATGAACTCAACTCAATTGATACAAGTAAACAAAAACACGCTTTTAATAAAGCCAAAAAAAAGAAAGAGCTTAAAGAAGAGAAAGAAACGGAACTAAAGATTGAAATATGAATGAAATTATTAGATTGAAAACTAAAAATATCATTAACCAAAAGTAAGTACGTGAAGTAACTGAAATTAAACCCAAATAACCCAAATCATATTTTAGAATCTAACCCAGCAAAAAAAGTGACCAAAAGCCAAATTGGCACGTAACAAATCCCCCCTTTACACCCGTGAGATGAAATTTCCCCAGAAATTTATCTCAAAAAAAAACCGTCAGCGCACTCGTAGAAAAAAAATTAAGGGCCGTAAAGAAGTAGGAAATAGAATAGACGACGTAATTTACGCAGCAATGGAGCCAGAAACAATCCTTTCAAATAGGAGATGCCTAGAGTCGTATATAGTGATAAATATTGAAATGAGACTTGGAATAGTTGAATCTCTTGTCTGAACAGTAAGGCTGGGATAAGACGATCATTTGAAGAAACACACGCTCCGTGCACGTCTCTAAGCTTGTCAGCGGCTTGTATCCGACAACGGAACGACTCAGCCAAACCATAGTCGAATGGGCGATGATCCTTGCGCGCTGGCTTCGCGAAATCATCCCATTCGGCTATCCAATCATCCAAAGAACTCGTCAGCTCAATGGCACAGCTGTCTATTTCCGCCTCGCACACAATCCTGACATCAACCAGTCGTTCTGGTACTTCAGTCGTCGCGATGCATGTACTGTCTTCTTCCAACGATAAAATATCATCGCAATCTTCTGCGATCAGTTCCTTACAAATACTAGGAGGCTCCCATGAGTTCACGTCTGGATCATCAACATATTCCAAGCCGAAGTCAGCAGCCTCTGCTTTATTGACAATTATTTCGTCTAGCCGATCAATCCTACAGAACAGCTGATCCATGGCCAAGTCCAAAACCTCAACTCCGGAGTTTTCTACTCTAGCCAGCCGCGAGAGGATGTATTGCATTCGAGTACTTATTCGGTGGTACTCTGGACTATTGGTCTGAGACGAAAAACTTTCTATCTGCTCTTGCAACAACAAAACCTTTCCAATACAGATGCTAGTCTTCTCGGCGACATCTAAGGGTTCTATAGGATTGTTCGGTAGATCGCCAATGCTCTCGTTATTCACACGTTCCTGCAATTCTCGGCGTATGCTGTCGATAGTCAAGGTTCTTGAGACCTTTATACCGCGTACCTTGAGTTCGTACTCAAGCCCATCATTTTGCAAGAACGCTAGATCCATTGCCACAAAATTAGTGAAAGAAGAAAGAAAAAGATGGAAATACACAACAAAAAAAATTAACGTGAAATAAAATTTTAATATAAAAAAAAATCAAATTGAGTTTAATTCAATATGTCGATCCTCTACCTACTGATCCACTAATATTTAAATTGAAAGTCAGAAGAAAAAAAAAATGTAAGCTAACGTTAAACTAAGTGAAGTTACGTTTCACGTATTTGAAAAATAGAAACAAAATCAATTTTACCTAAAGCTTAGTAACGTCCAATATAAATCTAAACAAAAACAGTAAAATTAACCAATCGAAGCCACACTTGGTTGGGCGCCAATTTATTATACTCAAAACTAGGGTAGCGACCCTACCCTTCAAAACTGACTAGCTCAGTATCCAAAAATAATAATCTAAATAATCCCAGGGCCGGACTGGGTTGTTGTGAGGTTAGCTTTAAGAGAAATACAAACTTTACTGAAAACAAATATACTGGACGCTACGTAAGCTAACTCTAAATAAAACCGAGAATAAGGGCGCCACGCAATTGTTAATTTTTTTCCGTCCTCAGGCACACAACTGCGAAAGTACCTGTAAAAGAGAAGATGGTAGGATGGACGGGTAGAATACTGGGTTGTAGGACAATAAGATCTTTCGGCGTCGATCAAGATGCCGCAGAACATAAAATAAAACAATATCTCAAACAGCGATACTTACTCACCAGCTGTAAAAAGACACTAAATAAAATCACTCTCTGAAAACTAAAGTGGTAGGTATTCTTTTTTCTCAACAAAATGAATGATCCAAATTTACCAAAATAGTGAATATTTAATAAACTTCAATTCAAAATAAATATCAAAATTCACAAAAGGTAAAAGTAAAGAAAATATTGAAATGACAAAAAGGTAAAATAAATTAGTGTAAACAAAATGGCGGCAATTCGCGTCCCTACGCAGACTTCAACTAGTCTCAACTGAACAAATACGTCATAAACCTACTCCAGGAAAAGTACAAAATATTGAAAAGCAGGCCCTAGATCGATCGACCTGGTTCACAACGGGGCGTAGCGTTTATAACGTAAACAAAAAATGGAAGAATCATCTTAATGATGAAAGCGCATTTTTGACAGCTCATGAATGCTTGTTACTTTAGAGATTCCGAAAATTTCCATCTCCCACAATAACTGAGCTTGAAATCAAGCAGTTTGGGTAAACTAACGAAACAACAGCTTCTATTTAGTACTAGCTTCAAGTAGACTATTTGATAGGTACATAATTTATGCATGTACAAACTCAAAAATACCTTTTAATCTTCATTGTTTAGTTATTGACTGACAGGAGGTCAAGTGCTGTAGCTTAAAATGATAATTTGATCTTTATCAAAGCTATATTAAAAAAAAATACACCAAAAGTGAACAAATTTTCATCCAATAATAATAATTCATTCTAATAAGCTTCAAATTCGCGTCAAACAAGTTATTGAATGAATCCCGGACAGATTTGACAACTGTACATAATAATAGTGACACCCGCGGCGAAAGTTGTAACTAAATTTTTATCTACTTTAATAAATTCTAGTTGCCATATCCCTAATGTCATAGATATCTATGGACATTGTTTCACTTGAAACAAGTAATTGAATAATTCAATTTTCCACAATCACTGAGCTTGAATTAAAGCAATTTGTGCAAGCCTACGAAACAGCAGCTTTTATTTAGTACCAGTTTCAAGTCTGTAAATAGTATAGTTACTGAGATCTCAGCGTCACGCCAGCCAGCCAGCCAGCCAGCCAGCCAAAGTGAATATAATAGCGCTTTTTTCGGAAAAATGCGCTAAAAAAAGCATAAAAAAGAAAGGCGACAACGAATGCCTACCGCAGCAAAAAGTATACACAAAAAAAAATAACAAGATTCGTAGTCAAGCCACGAGGAGGCTAATGTCTAAATTAGCACCAACGAAAAAAGTCTGAATGAAAAAACTGAACCACTTAGCTGGCGACGTCGCTGGAGATCCTATTGACTCGTCTGCCTGGCATCTGGATCTCGGCCTTCAGGTCTAATTTTGCTGGATTCCAGGTGGTCAGGAAATCCAGAATGGGAGTCAGGTACTTCCACAGCGTTGTGCTTTGGTCCGGACGACGGTCAATCGCAGGTGGTAGCGATAGAAAATAGAATGGCCACTAACAATTCTTACTAATCCCCAACAAGCGGGCTGCTCCGCCGAATAACCAATGGCCAAGCTGCCTCAAAATATTCGGCCGGAGCACAGGTTTTCCCCAAAAGAATCTCCAAACTTGGGATTGCTCACGCAATAAAACTTTGGGAAAACCCACAAAATTGCAGTGGTAAAAAAAACGAGAAAGCAATAAATTTAACGTCCGTCCTATACGAGGACTTAAGGCTGACTATCTTCAATTAAGTCAAATCCGGTCGGTTTGACTTGATTGAAAATTAACCGTTTTTCATTAAAAAAAAAAATCCTAGCGAGCGCCCCAGTACTAAGATTCAAAAAAATAAAACGTAACGTCACTGCCTGCAGCGCGCGCATTGCAGTAGCGACAATTCAAAACAAAAATAATGAACTCAACTCAATTGATACAAGTAAACAAAAACACGCTTTTAATATAACCAAAAAAAAAAACTGAGCCCAAAGAAGAGAAAGAAACGGAACTAAAGATTGAAATATGAATGAAATTATTAGATTGAAAACTAAAAATATCTTCAACCAAAAGTAAGGACGTGAAGTAACTGAAATTAAACCCAAATAACCCAAATTATATTTTAGAATCTAACCCAGCAAAAAAAGTGACCAAAAGCCAAATTGGCACGTAACAATGCCTTCTATTGCGTGTGATATATTGATCGCATCTAGAGTGTCAATGCTCACGACAGCATTGCCAAAGACAAACTGTGTAAGCGATTTCGATGGTAGAACATGTTCAACAGATTGTTTCAAATATGAAACTTTGTGATGACGCACCTCATTGCATGTGCAACAAAATCCAGTTCCTGAAGCAATTTCCAATAGATTCCTTGAGCCATATTCCTGGTGAATCGGCACCCCCAGGAAAACATGTGAAGCTGATCGAAAAGATGTTGGTCGCGAAGCACCAATAATTGAGTGGGCGATAGATATGTTATCATATCGACACTCATAAGAAGCAATGGTTGATCTTATGCCTGTATTACACGACACAAATTATTGGTCAATAATTTTCAAAATTTGACCTTCAATTTATTGTTGTGTGTAATAAGTCCAAAATTTCCACAATTTTTTCTTGGCCAATAATTGACCAAGTTATTTTTGAAATAGAACTTGCTCTTTTTTTCACCAATATTCTGGGGTATCCTAGGGAGATTTTGTCGTTGCCAACATCACTCATATTAGTTATTTCGCGTCAAATGAAACACGCGTATCATATTTGACTTAACCTCAATAAAGACAAACATTGCAAACATAATCCTATTGTTGACAAAGTATTAATATAAATTTATATACAGTTGCCTTCAATATATTAATTTTTTGTCATCTCTACTATCTCACTTTCTCTCTAACCACACTTTTTGAAGTTACGTCAAAAATTATAAGTTGGTAGTTCTGATTTTTCTTGACGAAAACTTGTATCGTGTAATATGGTACAAAATATTTTTGAGCTCGACAATAAATTGTTGGAGACTTGACAGAAGACTTGGTCACGGAGTAGTTTTGTTAAATAACCTAAAACATAATTTTTAATTGCCAATATTTATATTTATTAATATTCATTGATAACAACCATATACACTTACAATATTTTTTATATATCTGGGCTATCTCAAATTTTGCAATTTAGATGAATACATTTCACCATTATTGCTTATTCATTTTCCTTGACAGGTTTGAAAAAGAATTAATTGATCAAACTTCGTTTTTTTGTTTAAATATTGTTGCTACGTTCTTTTGCTATTATTTGGAATTTCGATTTCGTAGTTGAATCGGTCATCGCTCTAGTTGATTCTTTATATTATTTAGGTGCAAAAAAATGAGAGAGTAACGCAAAGTGATATTTTTGAATTTTAGTTACATTCAATATTTTTTTTGGTAGGTACCCTCCTTATATTCGTCTCTTTTGCTCCTGTTGAGAGGATGGCTTGTGTGTTAATTGTTTCTTCTTTTGATTATTTGTTTAGCAAAACTTTAGGGTTTTTTTTTGTCGAGAAGTGTATTTTTTTGGGAGGTTGGCAATTTGAATTTTCGGTAGAGAGTCTTCGGAGCAAATTGGCGTGGTTAAAAGTTAGTTAATTGCCAAATAAGAGATCAGTCATTTCCTGCGTATATATGGCTCAAAATTATGCTATTTTGTGCCCGCGAGCTTCGCGGATTCTATATTGTCATAAAATTAGTTCCGTGCGAATTTAGAGGCCTCCGCCAAAGTGATTTAGATTTGGGGAGCGCTGTTAGATTTGTGTTTGTCGGAGCTTCTCCTTGGAGGATCCTGTACTGTTACTGGGGGGGGGGGGGGGGAGGAGAACCACGGCATCAATCCTGTCCACTACGACATCGTCGCCTCCAGGATCAATCGTCACCTGGTGCGAAGGCTGTTCGTCATTCCACCCCGCACCCCGTGCTCCTATCGCCAAAAACCGCAAACCTGATCGCCAAGAATTGTGCACCTTCTGCAACGAGTTCAAAGAATGACAGCCGGTGCGGAACCATTGGTTACAAAAAAATCAGCATTTATGAGTGAAATTCTGTTATCGTCGTCCTCATTAGAAGATAAAGTGAACGAACTATCACGAACAACAACAATAAACACTTCTTTTCTCTTTGAGAATATGCAGTTTGATACGGATGCACCAACTAAACTGACCAACCGTAGTTTTAAACTCCCAAATGTCAAATCTGTTCCGGTTCAAAAATGGAATTCAACTTTCTCCGGTGAATCTCGCGATATATCGGTTAGTGCCTTCTTGCAACGAGTTGAGGAGCTGCGAAGATCTCGACACGAAGATGACGATGAACTTTCCGATTCAGCGATCGATCTGTTCACCGGCAAAGCCTTATTATGGTATCGAGCGGTGAGTACTAAATTCGAGCTCAAGCAATGAAAAAAGAATTTCTACCCTCCGATTATGATGAACGTCTATTCGAAGAAATACAACGAAGGACTCAAGGACCAGATGGAAGTATCGGAATTTATTTGGCGATAATGACTAATATGTTTTCGAGATTATCAGCCTCTGTTCCTGATGCAACTAAACTGAGAATCCTTATGAGAAATATTTCACCTAATTTACAGGCGGAATTAGGATTGACACATGTGGCCTCAATAAAAGAGTTGAAAACATTCTGTCGCCTGCTTGAAACCAGACAACAGCAAATAGAGAAATACAGACCACCAGCACGTAAAAGTTGCACTTTAGAGCCGGATCTAGCTTATGTGTCCGCTGAAGTATCTGAAGAAACTCCTTCATGCTCGGAAGTAAGAGTTCGAAAAGTGACTTGTTGGAATTGTACTAAAGAAGAACATCGGTACGTTGAATGTTCCGAGCCAGGTAGAAAACATTGTTATCGTTGCGGTCGACCTGGAGTAACTAGTAAAGAATGTCCAAAGTGTTCAAAAAACGAGAATGCGAGGCAATTGGCGGTCGATCAATATCCTCGACGCACCGAATAAAATTAAAATCGACCGACTTCTTCACTAAACATACTTCCATATTAGAACAGCAATTGATTAAAAATAAAATAATCTTGAACTACATTTTTTCTCACCTAGATGGAGACCAGCGTCCGTATCTGGATATCAAGATTTAAGGTGAAGCTTTTCTTGGCCTTCTTGATTCGGACACATCAAGATCTATCATAAGTACCGAAGGCTGGAAAATTCTTGAAAAGTTCAATTTATTCCTAAATACTCGAGATTCTCCTGTATGTACTGTGGCAAACGGTGAAAAATGTGGATCACTTGGCTCCGTAACAATACCGGTTTGATTGGGAAACAAAATAAAAATAACAAATTTTCTTGTTATGCCTAATATCAACAACACGATCATTCTAGGATTCGATTTCTGGAAATCTATGGAATTAATACCCGATTCACGAAATGATGTGTGAGAATTTGCATCCAATACTGGAGAATCTTTATCTTGTATAGCTACTGACTCAGTTTTAACTAATTTAAACTCCGATCAAAAACGAAAACTGGACGAATTTCTGCATCGAAAATGGGAAGCTATAAGAAAATCTTTGGGAAGAACCGAACTTGTCGAACATGAGATTATAACGAACTCTCAGCCTATTGAACAAAGATATTATCTAGTGTCACCAATTGTTCAAAAACATATAGATTCAGAGCTTGATGCAATGTTAAAGGAAGACATCATTGAGCCCTCGCAAAGCCCTTGGTCTCCATCAATATTGATGGTGCCCAAGAAAGATGGAACTTACCGGTTTTGTGTGGACTTTCGCGAAGTCAATCAGGCCACCAATAGAATGCTTATCCTATTCCTTCCGTTTCGTCAATATTAGATCGATTAAGAGGGGCCAAGTATTTTAGTACCATCGATCTTAAATCAGCTTATTGGCAAATTCCGCCTGAATCTGAAAGCCGCAAAATAACTGCCTTTATTATTCCGGGTCGCGGCTTATATCAATTCAAGCGAATGCCATTAGGCCTTTCGATCGCACCTGCTACTTGGCAGCGCCTTATTGATCGAATGGTGGGAGCCGATCTAGAATTATTTGCCTTCGTCTATCTGGACGATATCATTATTATCTCGGAAAATTTTGATCAACATCTTGATACTTTAGAAAGAGTATTCGATCGTTTGCTAGCCGCCGGTTTAACGGCAAGTAAAGAAAAAAACAAATTTTGTTGCCCGGAAATCAGATATTTGGGCTATATAGTGGATGAACGGGGATTACGGGTAGATCCTGAGAAGATTTCTGCCATATTAAACATACCGATTCCGAAGAACGCTCATGATGTTCGTAGTTTTACAGGAATGACCTCCTGGTATAGGCGGTTTGTGCCACATTTTTCAGACATTATTGCCTTTTTATCCCAACTAACTCGGAAAAACTGTAAATTTATATGGGACGAAAAATGTCAGCATTCCTTTCAATTATTAAAAGAAAGTCTAGCTTCAAGCCCAATACCTACATGTCCTGATTTTGAGTTGCCATTTACAGTCCAAACAGATGCTAGCGCGTACGGTGTGGGTACCGTTTTGACTCAAAATTTTGAAGACGGTGAAAAGGTAATTTGTTTCTTAAGCCGATCACTCACCAAGCAAGAGCAGAATTTCAGTACCATGGAACGAGAATGTTTGGCCGTTATATGGGCGCTTGACAAATTGAGACCTTATCTAGAGGGCACGCATTTCAATGTCATTACGGATCATTATTCCTTACTTTGGCTCCATAACCTAGAAGAGCCAAGTGGCCGTCTTTGTCGTTGGGCGGTTAGGATGCAGCAATATTCATTCGACATCTAACACCGTGAGGGTAAGATCACGCAGTTCCGGATTGTCTGTCAAGATCCGTGCCAATTATTGACTCTATTTCCTTGAACATGATTGGCAAAAACAATGATAAATGGTATACGTCCATGAAATACAAAGTAGTACAAAATCCATGTGAATATAATAAATGGAGAGCTGGAAACGATTTCCTGTACAAATATATTGATTTTAAAATCCCCGAATTATCTAACGCGAATGATTATTGGAAATTTGTTGTGCCCAAGTATCAGCAAAAGGATTTAATGACTACAGCACATTGTCTACCGACCTCTGGTCATCCCTGTGTGTACAAAACATGAAATAAGCTTAGTCAGAAGTATTTTTGGCCGAAAATGCGTTCTGATGTCGCTTTTTTTGTTAAGAAATGTTCTACTTGTGCTGAATATAAGCCAGTCCAAGCAAAACCTGCCGGTTTAATGGGTTGCAAACCAAAAGTATACCGCTCGTTCCAGATGATAAGCACCGACCTTATTGGTCCACTCCCGCGATCAACTCACGGTTAAAAATACATACATGTCATTTGCGATTATTTTAGTAAATTAGTAATAACATTTTCATTAAGATCTGCCACAACTAAGGCAGTTGTCCAGCGTATGGAGCAAGAGATTTTTCTTTTATTCGGTGTACCGCAATTCTTAATATGCGATAATGGCGTCTAATATCGGAGCAACGAATTTCAAAGCCTATGCGAGAGGTATAATGTTGAAATAATTTTTAATGCGAGATACCATCCCCAACATAATCCCACCGAGAGAGTAAACAGAGTGATTAAAACAATGTCAGCCTCCTGTGTGAGAGAAAATCAAAAGGATTGGGACAAATTCTTACTGTATGTTTCTTGCGTCTTACGGACTTTACGACATGAAGTTACGGGTTACACCCCTTTTTACGTAAATTTTGCCCGTGAACATATTTTGAGCGGCAATGAATATTGGACTAAGAGCTTGGACTCGCTGAGATCCGAAATCGGGTATGACAGAGAAAATGTCAAGCAATTAAGACCGAAAGGATTTGAGAAAATTTATAAGGATATTCAAGTTAGATTAGAAAAAGCCCGAGAACGTATAATCTGAGACGACGATCAGTAAATTACCAAGTGGGTCAACATGTTTGGAAAAAAAACTCCGCCCTATCGAATGCAACCGATTTGTTCGCTAAAAAGCTGGCACCGAGATACTTAGGACTTTTCACTATTGCCAAAAAAAACCTCAAATACTACGTACGAACTTATTGATAAAGCGGGTACTAATCGAGGAGTCTGGCATGTGAAACGCTTGAAGATTGGGCCTGATCATGAGGGTAATAACTCTAATTTTTCTGCAGATTAGTTAATTTGTGGTTTCATGTTGTTTTTCAATTCAATTTATTCCATATAACGATCGATACCTTATTTCCTTTTTTTTTTGAAAAAAATTTGTAGAAACTTTTCTCCATCCTTAGCTGCCGTGAGTGATTCTCCGCAAAACCCTTTGGCTCAAGCGCGAAAAACCGACTGCGAATGGAAGTTGCTCGAGGTTGAGTGGAGCTACACGAAGCGAACCGAGATACCTTTCAATATCATTCGCCTCGCCAAACTTCGATAACCTTGGTGAGTAGTGTAAAGCTACCTCTACACTAGTCGCGAAATTATCTTGACGAGTTGCTCGTCGAAGTTGATCGCAATCCAAAGGACGTTATTAGACACTCATGCAGCTTCGCAAGAACCTCAGCCGCCCTAAGTGATACTTCGAGAAATCATTTATTGCCCTCTGCACTATTCGAAATGTTAATCGAAGCTGAGCGAGGCAAATAGTATAGAGATAGTTCGCTTCGTGCAACTTCACTCCACCTCGGGCGACTTCCATTCGCTGTCCGTTTTTTGCGCCCGAATCAAAGGATTCCGCGAAATATAAGGTCCTCGCAAAATTGCACAAGTGTCTAGTTACGTACTTCAGACTGCAATCAACTTCGACGAGCAATTCGTTGTGGTAACTTCGCGAGTAGTGTAGAAGTAGTTTCTCGGGCGCAAGAAAGCGATAGCGGATGGAAGTAGCCGGAGGTGAAGTGCAGTTGCACGAAGCGAGCCAAGGTACCTTTTTACATTATTCATGAGTAGTCTAGGGGACGCTTCACTTATAAAAACTTGCATATTCGATATCAGGTGAACTGATAATTCATCTGATGACGGCAAATGATATTAAATATCGACTTTCCTTAGCTTTTAGGATCTGACGATATCCGCTCCATAAATCTAAGCAAGTAAAGTACTTACAATTATGTAGTCAATCGATCTGGTCATCGCTACATGGAAGCGATTGGTGCTTTTTGACCGTACGGCACTTTAATCCACGCACATGCGATCTTCACCTTCTTTTTTTCACTAACAAAACTGGCAATGGATGTGGGGATGGGGACTCCTAAATAATGTTAGCTTCCAACAATTCCTATATAATGCTGCATACTATCTCCCTATCTGCCGCAGATATACGCTACGATCGCTATCCAATTGCCCCCCCCCCCCCCCCAATCATTGAGTCTTAGAGCAGAGCACTTCCTGTACTTATTCAGAAGTTCTATCAAATTATTCCGCTCTTCGGATGAAATCGTTCCAACAATTATTCCGCTTGCACTAAGTGGTTCTAGGGTCTGTTTCCCTGGATTTTCTTTTGTAAAGATCTTTCTTCACGCTTGGGGCACAAGATGGCATGGTGGTCAGATTTCTTGCAATTGAAACAGATAAGATTCATTGGGCCACGTAGCTGTTTCTGATGTCGTTGGACCGATTTTCGGGAGGGTTGCCCCTCACGAAAAAAAGGTCTATTATGCGATCTTCTAAATGAGAGTGGATAATATTTGAATATTGAATGATCTTTGAATATCCGAGGCAGTTAAAACAACATTTCAGGAGCTGCGTAATCACCAGCTTTGGCTATAGATCGTGAATTTTTATTCAACCCCTCCAATAATACATGAGACGACGTCTTTTTGTATTCTTTTCGTAGTGAGTGAGATTCTTCCAAGTGTTTCTTACGCCGCAGCGTGTCTTCCAGCTGCAAAGAATAATTCCTCTGACATGGAAACACTTGACTCAGCATCGACTTCCATGTCTTCCAATCATAATTAACAGATGTGAATCCATTAAATCAAATGGATGCTGAGACCCTTGTCTTCCCAGGGCAAAATATCTTTTAGCTGATCCATTTAGTAAAAAATTTTATATGGACCCCACTTACTTATACATTTCTTGATAGAATAATCGACAGATAACACTGACATTGACATAATGAGGCAAAATCGATTGCAACCCAGATTTGAGGTGATAATTTAGATGTTACAATTTATTAAAACGCTGTACCAGTCTCAAATACTGAATTTCATCATTCTACGGTCAATAGTCTCAAATTTATTCGAAAAATTGGAGGAACAGTGTTAAGTAAAGTTTATTACAGTTCAGTAGATTGCTATGAAAATATAAAGTCATCAGTGCTACAACTGCTTCAAATTTTGAATTAATTCTACAGCTGATTGTTCTGGATTTATGAAAAAATTTTGAAAACTGTTCCATCAACTGCACTTCCGGTTCAGTCGATTGCAATTACAATGCACAATGTGCAACTAGATGTTATAGAAATGCCTAATACGAGACTTCAATATTCTACGGCTGATTGTTTTGGATTTCTGCGAATAATTCAAAAATACTGTTGTATAAAGTGCACTTCTGGTTTTAACGATCGATACAAAGACATAAGATAATTATTTTGGTATATAAAATCAAATTCCAACATCCTACAGCTTATCATTTCGGATTTATGCGAAAAATTCCAAAAAAAGTTTCAAGTGAAGTGCACTTCCGGTACAGATGATTGAAAATATAATGCGAGGTGCACAACCAAGCCTTTGACTAATCTTCAATATAAAATCTCAACATTATAAATTCGACGAGCTTTGAGATTTGCCAGTTTCGTACATACACACATGCATACCTACATACATACGTACTGACGTCAAGCCGAAAATAGTTGAATTGGATTGAGGAATGCTCAATACAGATAATTTCATCAAAATCTCGAAATGTGAAATTTGTCGGTTTCACAATAATACTTACATGTAGCTACTTTGTACAAGCAAATAAAAAAGAAAATTCGTGAATAATATTGAGCTCGATATAACTAACTAATACATTACAGACAACAAAATTATAATCTGAAAGAAAAATTCTCACGAATTCTTTTGTGAAGTTAGTTTTCAATTTTTTGTTCGTTCAAATGTAATTAAAACGTAAAAAACAAATTCAAGAATCAATTAGTTTTTATTTTTATTGAATGAACTAAGCACGAAAATTATATAAAAATGTAGTAATGAGAAACACTATTTAACAAAGCATGTTTCGGCAAAATTTGCTTTCGCCGAAGAATAGGTACAACTCGTGTACCCATTTTAGAAATATCTTTGTTCATTCAGGATATTCATATATAGAGTGGCACAACAAACATGATTTTTCAAGTGTAACTGAAACTGGTATAAAATTATGTTGGATCATATTGAACCATTCCTTAGCTAGGGGGATTTAATCGCATAAAAATGGTAGTCCAGTCAGTTTAGATCTTATCTACCAAATAATTGGCACTGGTCTCTTTTTCGAAGAAACATCTTAGTTTTGATGTGTCAATTATGAGTGTGTAAAAATTATATTGATAAGTCATGGTGCTTCAGGTGATACGTGATATCGAAGGCCAAAAATCAGAAACCTTGTTTTTGACCAGTTTCTCGCCAATATCTCATTTTACAACGATCGTAGAACATTTGAAGTCAAAAGTAGAAATGAAGAATACATTTCTCTCTACAATAAAGCCTGTAGACTTATTCACAAATCTATAACCGTAATTGAGTTACCACCCATATAACGTGCACCAACGTGCAATCATGTGTAACAGAATTCCAAGGATTGCGGAACAAAATGAACTAACTTCAAGTATTCCGTCAACTCTACTTTTAAAACGGCCTAGCTCAGTATTCTCAAAAATATTTAATGAAAATAATCCCAGATCCGGACTGGGTTGTTGTGAGTTTGGATTCGACAAAATATAGACTTAACTGAAACAACCACATCGGACGCTACGTAACGAATTTAAATCGAACAAAAACTAGGGTGCCTTGCAATTGTTGATTGTTCCGTCCCCAGGCACACAACTGCGAAAGTACCTGTGAAAAAAAGATGGTAGGATGGTCGGATAGAATATTTGAGTTTAGGATAATTAGATTTGTCGGTGTCGATCAAGATGCCGCAAAACATGAAATAAAACAATATCTCAAACAGCGATACTTACACATCAACTGAAAGAAAGCATTTAATAGAATTACTCTCTGGAAATTAAAGTGAAAAGTACTTTTCTCTTGACATAATTAATAATAATAATGGAATTTGAAGATATTTAATGGAGTTATTTCAGAATGAAGTTGATTCAAAATAAAAAATGTAAAACAAAATAGCGGCGATTCCCGTCCCTAACGCATCATTCAGCAAGTCTCAACAAAATTATTGATGAAACAAATACGCCAATGAGCCTACTCCAGCAGAAGTATGAAATAATGAAAATCATGCCCGAGGTCGACAATTGGACGTAGCATTTATAACGTAACCAAGAAGAGCAAAAATTGGATAGACGACAACAAATGCCCAACGCACCAAAAGTCATACAAAAAAATAAAAAATCGTGGTGAAGCCACGACATGCCTCATCACACAAATTAGTACCAACCACAGTCCTAACAGTAAAAGAAGAAAACAAAACTAAACCACTTAGCTGGTGACGTCACTGGAGACCCTGATTGACCCCTCTGCCGGACGTCTGGATCTCAGCCTTGGATCCAATTGGCTGGATTCCGGCTGGTCAGGAAGGCCAAGGTGGAGGTGAAGTACTTCCACAGTATGTGCCTTGGTACGAACGACGTTAAATCGAAGATGGTAGCGATTTTGAGCGAAACGACCACTCACAATTCAAACTAATCCATAACACGTGGGGCCGCTCCACCAAACAAAACGAATTACCAAGCTGCCTCAAATATTAGGTCGGAGCAAAGCTAATTCCAAAAAAATTTCCAAACCTGGACTTGCACACGCAAAAATGAACTTTGGAATAAACCACAAAATTGTGGTGGTGACAGAATAAAAAAAGCAAAAAATGAACCTCCCTATGAGAGGACTTGAAACTGGTGACTTGAATTAAATCAAATCGACCGTTTTTTACTTGAAAAAAAAAAGTTTTTTATTGACACAAAAAAAAACCTAGCGGACGCCCAAGTAGCTAAGATTGAAAAAACTCAGTAACGTCACTGACTGCAGCGCGGGCATTGTAACAGCGACAATATAAAACAAAAATCTTGAACTAAGAATTACTTGATGAAAGAAAACAAAAAACACGCTTTTGATATAACCAAAGGAAACACTGAGCCCAATGAAAAGAAACGAAACTAAAGATTTGGAATATGAATGAAATTATAAATTCAAAACCAGAATATCCTCAACCAAAATTAAATAATGATGTTGTCCAAAGAAAAAACTCAAATTAACACAGATTAAACTTTTGAATTCAACCCAAACAAAAAAGGATCAAGAGCCAAATTGGCACGTAACACATGCATTCTGTCCCGCACCAACACTGGAGTAGAATGCAAGGCTGGAAAGATACAAAGTTATCATTTGATCACTATAATTGCTTTGAATACTGAACATCAAGATTCTACAGCCGATCGTTCTGGATTCAATGAAAAATTCAGAAAACTGTCTTGTTTACTGCTCTTCTGATTGAGCCGATCGCAATCATAATGCAAAAAATACAATTAGATGTTATAGAAGTGCTCAATACAGAGTTTCAATATACTACGGCTGATTGTTTCGAATTCATTTTGAATTTATGTGCAAAATTCGAAAAGACTGTGATATGAAGTGCTCTTCCGGCTGAGCCGATTGGTACAAAAATATGAGATAACCATCAAGATGTTATAGCAATTTTAATACTGAATTTCAAAATCCCGCGGATTTTAGATCTATGCGAAAAATTTAGAGAACTTTTCAGGTAAAGTGCCTTTTCAGTACAGACATATGCAACCATTATGCGAGGTGCAGAGCTAGATCTTAGATCAGTCTCAGTTACAACATTCCCACATCATTACTAAGTGAATTACAACTTTGCAACCAAGTAAAATAAGCGAAATATTTTTTCATATCGTCAATATTAATAACTATACTTCACTTTCCATTGAGAGAGTAAGGCTGCTATTTTAAGCGCGATATCTTGTCTAGAGTGACGTTCACCTAAATCATGAAAACATGCATATCTAATTATTTCTCGTCACATAGATTACTTTTCATGATCAAATAGTGCTTTTGATAGATGAATCTTTGGAGCATGGAACCTGCTTCCCCGATTTTTGAAATTTCCATCCACTTCTTGTAAAAAGAGTCATACATTTTGCAATTTTTACGCACATATTTCTTATAGAAATTTAATAATTTTGCCATAAATTGCATATAATAATCATTTTATGGTTTTTTTATTGATAATATATTGTATATATTTTAATAGTATATGAAAATGAATATGTATTATTTCAATTTTATGTATTTATGAATATATGAACAAGAAACTGAAAGATTGAGCTTCACACGGATATCTACTTTCTGCTTTTATGAGACTACTATTTTGAGAAACCATTTCTCAGTACATTGTACAACACTATATTCATGGAATCATTTGAGCGGAATTTTGAGATTGTTTATATTTTTCGAGGAATAAGCACATCAACTGGAATAAACCAATGTAATTTTATGACATTCTATCATAGATAAAGATGCAAAAATTTACATATACTCACCTTCAAGAATTGTCTATAGAACGTATTACTCCAATTATCAAACCTTCAACTGTAATTTCAGATAAACGCAAGAACTTGTTGCAAAAAAAAACAGAGTATATTCCTCAAAATATTTCGCCTATTATATTCAACCCCTGCAACCAGCTTGACATTTTTCTTGAAGCTGTCAATATAATCTGTGAGTCACATATATTTATAATCCCTTACTATCTGTTCTTCTATTAGACACCTTTCTCAGAGCGGTCGACGATGTATTTCATTCCGTTATTTTCGTCTTGCCACTTTCATATAATATCAGAATGAGTTTTTAACACAATCATCTGAATTATGTTTATCTCTTATTATGATGATGAAAAGGCATTATTAGCAACAAAAAATATAGTGCTCATCAATAATGCAGATTTACAGGTTTCCTCAAGCAGATTTTATTCGAAATCCTTGCATATTTTTTGACAGTATTAAGATTTCAAAGTCTGACTTGACACATTATGTCCATCATATTTTTCAAGAAATGAGTGAGATATTTCTCCAACTTCAAACTTGCCGTAGATTATCAATGAATTTAAAAAAAAAATGTTTCTATACTCGAAATTGGTATTTTTGATTGCGAGGAATATTATTATCTTCACTGCTACAAGTTTGCTCTATAACATTCCGTTCACAGATTCATAATATTTAATCCCGTCCTGAGAATGAATACAGAAAATATTGTTTTTTTATACCTAGGCCCAGCTGTACAGTCTAAGCTCATCCAAAGTCTAGTAAAACCAATTTCAATTTCTATGATTACAATTATTTCAGTTAATGTAACCATAGAAATTAAGCTTGGTTTTATTGAACTTTGGATAAACTTAGACTATACAACTGGGCCTAAATTGAAAACATCAGGTTCAATATGTGGAAATCATTGAAGAAAAGTGCCAGTTACCCCAATTAGCAATACTTTTCTGATTAGCAACAAAAAATAACTAACAAAAAACGCACTATGACGCGCGCTCAAATGACAGCATAATTTTTATGTAGCATGAATAAGTTCATCATGTTATCAGTCTTGTAACAAGCAACATCTAGTTGCAATAAATAATAAAATCATATTTTCCAATACAAAGTTGTCAAAGATCGATTGTTATGTGGCGCAGTCGGTAGGATCGCCAAAACAGATCTAACGCATATAGATTTGGTTCTTCCCAACGATTCAACGGCAATAAAATAAAGAATCGATCTACTACTTCGCATCAACTGTTCTTGACCGCAACCGCACATCAGGACAGCAGCATCGTGACCGAGAGGACATCGAAAACAGCCTCGCAGAAATACCCTGAGGCTCACTTCACAGGCATCCATCTTCAACGGACATGGAGACGCTGATCTTGCTGTAAGTGCATATGTCTCGATGTTCTAATTTCGTTCCATCTGATACAAGCTCTGATTCTGACTCCGGCTTTAACACAGAGTCGTCACAAACTATTTCAAGTAACAAAACTGTCATTAAATCTTCTAATGAACCTTCCACATCAACTATCACTCAAACAAATATGACTACTACAACTTTAGAAGAAGTGTATCTCGATATGGTACCAGATTTTTATGGAGAGCGCGAACTCTTACCAAGATTTCAAGAAATCTGTGAAAAATTGCTTACTAAATTTTTCAATGAAAATGATGTCACAGATTTACGAAATGAATATTTGATATCAACTATTCGTCAAAGATTCAGGGCGACGCAGCTAAAAATATCGCGAGTTGTATCATTACTAATTGGCAAGAGAGAAAAGCAGCCCTAACTAATACTTACGCTGATGAAAGAGATTTTTTTACACTAGTTATTGAAAAGACTGAATCAAGACAATCACAAAATTAGAGTCCATTTGATTTTTATAACAAATTATAACTTTTGTTGAATCTTAAAATCTCCTTTCTGAAACTAGGCTCAACATCAATAGAACAAGCAGTTTTGATGCCATATTTCCAAAATTTTGTTCTGAGAATATTATTACGCGGATTCAAAGAGCCTATTGGACAACTCATGCGTACAAAACTTCCTCAGAATTCAAACTCTGCATGAAGTACAAATTGTACAAAAACCTGGTGTAACGCGTCCACTTTATTCAACAAGTTATTCTGTGAATTCACAAAGACCATTCAATAGAAATTATGGGCAAAATTCGCAGTTTGTGAGGAATAAAATTCCTCCTCAAAATCAAAACTTCATGTAAAATTATCCTAAGCCTACTCCCATCCCATGAGTATTTCTGCAAATGATACTCATCAACCAAGAGCAGCGCCTTCCCAAAGATATCAAAGTTTCAAGCCTAGAAAAAGCATTATTTCGGCGCAATTATATAACATAGACAGCGAAGACGTGACAGAATCCAAGAATCATATTTCCGAAACAGAACACGTCACTGAGTATGTGAATGAATCTAACATTGAGTTCCAAGAGGATATTAACTTTGAAACTGATAATTTTTCATTGCAAACTGCCTTGGAAAATTACATACAATAGAATTACTTGATCTGAGTAACAATCCAAACACACTACCGTTTATTATATTACCTGAAAATAGTTAAAAAGTTCTACTTGATAAGCATAGTACAGAATCGTTTGTAAAACCAAACATTGCTCATAAATATTTCTGAAGTAACATTTTTGAAGATGCGTTCCAAATTTCATCAGAACACGGAACTTCGATACAACTATTTAGTACTCTTATACCTATTTCTCAAATATTTTATAAAAAAAAAAAATGATAATTTTTGTTAAATATATCACATGTTCAATTTTCATGATGAATTTGATCTGTTATTAGGTTTAGATAATATGAAACTATTAAAAACTGTTATTGACATAAATAATAATGTTTTAATAACTCCGAATTCGAAAATTGGAATTCACTATTCGAGTCAAATGAAAATAATGTAATTCCAAATGATAACTTGGATATTATAGATGATGAGCAGAACTCTAACTCTGTTATTACGTCAGATAAAATTTATTTAGAATTACAATCAGAAAAGATTGCTGAAATAAAGGTACTGGTCCACATTTCAATTTAAGTTTTTTCCCGAACAGAAAAGATTAAATTTAATATTCCAAAAATTAGAACAAATTACATGAATTCAGAGAAAAGATTTGCTATAACAAAATTGATTAAAGAATACTCTGATATATTTCATTCAGATAAACAAATGCTTTCATTCACAAATGAGATCAAGCATACGATTAAGACTAAAGACGAAGTCCCCACTCACAGGAAAACCCATAGATACCCTGAGATTCATAAACAGGTAGTCAATAATCAAATTTAAAATATTTTAGAGCAGAATATCATTGGGCCGTCAAATTCTCCTTGGTCCTCACCGATTTGGTTGCTCCCTAATAAACAGGATGCATCAGGCAAACGTAAGGGAAGAATTGTTGTAGATTACCGTGAATTGAACAATAAGACAATCGGTGACATATAGCTTCCACCGAATATTAATGACCTATTAGATAAATTCATCAAATTGAGATACAGCCCGACGACATTTCTAAAACAGAATTCAATACAGAAAATGGTCATTACGAGTTTTTGCGAATGCCATTTGGGCTCAAGAATGCCCCTGCTATCTTCCAAAGTGTTATGGATCACATTTTAAACAATCAAAAATGTCTCGTGTATCTAGATGACATTATAATTTCTGGTATAAATCTTCAGGAACACGTAGATAATTTGAAATTAGTATCTTATAGATTGAGAAAGGCAAATTTTAGGATTCAGTTAGATAAATCGGAGTTTTTAAAGAAGGGAGTTGCATATTTAGGACATATTGTCACACCTTCCGGAGTTAGACTTAGCTATTCAAAATTATCCAATGCCGAGAAAAGAGATGAAAGGATTCTTAGGTTTGTTAGGACTTTGCAAAATTGACCAAGCCTCTGAGTAAATGTTTAAAAAAAGATGCTGTAATTTAAATACACGATCCGCCATATGTAGAATGCTTTGAGCTTTGCAAAAATTTATTAATTAATGAACCGGTACTTCAGTATTCAAATTTTTCCAAAACTTCTAATTCAACATACGAAGCTTGTAATGTAGCTATAGGATCAGTTTTATAACAAGGCCCTAATGGGAGCGATAAACCTGTCGGCGAATCCCAACTCGGCACATTTACAGGTAGTCTTTGCTAATGACTCCCCAACTCGGCACATACTAGTATCTCAGGTACCTGTAGCGATACCCAACTTGGCACACTTGCAGATAGTCTCTGTTGATAATGGAATGGCTCAGATGCCTGAACGAAAGGAGGACTGGGCATTCTAATGTCTTTAATTTGAGTAAAATCAATTTTACAGTTTCTTTTTTATTATCATACAAAATTTGACATATAATAGTACAAAATCATAAAATACGTAGGTTGCATCATACAATAAAAATAATAACTTCAGCATGATCGTGAATTAACTGGAGTCGCTCATGGTATGGAGAACTACTTTGCACTTTCGAATAACACACCGCTACTTCACCTCACCAGATGAAAATTTTGCATTTGATTTACTGAATTTATGTTGCTCTATTATTATTAGTATTTTACCACGTTGACTAGTTATCTCTTGAATTGATATCTTTCATATTATTGATTGAAATGTTAGATTGATAATGAATTGCCACTTAGCAAAACATTTAAATTAAAATTTTCTTAGGTGTTAAGCCGATAATAGGAGTGGGTTTTTCTGCATACACTTGTTCAAGATGTGCCGAGTTGGTCATACGGATAACCACCAACCCTTGATGGATGTCCTATCGGGAGAATCAATGTGCCGAGTTGGGGAGAGCCCAAACCTGTAGCATACGCGACCAAAACCTTAAACAGAAAGTAACCATTCAACTATAGAAAGAGAGTTATCAGCAATCGCTTGGACAACGCAATATTCCAGGCCGTATATTTTTGGACACAGATTTACTATTATTACTGGCCATAGACCGCTTCAGTGGCTTTTTTACTCCGATAGTGTAGTCAAAAATTAATAAGATAGATTAGAGGAATTCTACTACGAAATCGTTTATAGAAAGGGCAAGTTGAACACAAATGCAGATGCTCTCAGCCAAATCCAACAGTAAATTGGTTATCCAGAAAATTTTTTAAAAGATGAAAAATTTGCCGGATATCAAAACTATATAAATAATAGGCAGAAAAATTGAAGTTATATTGTAAATATAACTGAAGTGAATGATGATTCACTTAACTCACCATCAGACAGTAACTTAGCCCATTGTATTGATAAAGATCTTGGTATGTTCAAAGAAGTAGCACGAAAATTCAAATTCATTTCAAAAAATATCGATAAATTGAGAATCGGAATCCTAAATTATATGATTTAGCTTATTTGAAATATAAGAATAGATTCATCATGTATCTTATGATTAAGAATAGATATTTTGATGAACCCACGTCACAAGATATATTTTATACATTATTCAATTTCAAAAATTTCTGTTTGAAACATAGTATCGAGAAAATTTGTATTCCCAAAATTTCATTTGGCCGAGATGAACAAAAATTGGTTGATATTCAAATAATGATTCAGCATGTTCTCCATAATACAAACATCGCCATCACCGTATATACAGGGTTAGATTCTGAATCAATTTCACGAGCTGATCTTTATATTAACGAAATAGAAAATATGATATCGCTTGAAAAATTCATCAGTGACTCAAGAATTGAAAGATAAAACTGATGATGATGAATGTAACTCATCAATTGTTGAGGTAGATAAAAATTATGAAGCTAACGATAGCGGTGCAACAATTCATTCAAATACAGAGAATCTTGTCGTCGGCATTCCTATTGTTGAATGTTCGGTAAATTACAAAAAAAAATCAAGTAATTATTACAGAGGTTGAGTATGACCCTTCAAGCCCTACAATGACCAGACTTCACGGCAATAAGCAACGAATTCCATTACAAATATCAAAGAATAATTACCAACAAGAAATAATTAGTTTCGTGAAAGAATTTATAATACCACGTGTTAAGTACGATCTTTATATTGAAAGCCCGTTGAATGAGAAATTCAGTGTAGTTTTACAGAATTACATCAAAAACTCTAAAATTAGAATGATCGAATTTAGTGAGAAATTATTACACATGATTGATTAAAATGAAATTATTGAAATTATTTAAAATTACCACGAAGGAAAATCGAGTCACAGAGGTATAGACGAAACTGAAACTCGGATAAAGCAAGAATATAACTGGCTCAATATAGAATTATAACTAAACGAAATGAGGACCGAGAAAATTTACCTGATGTTCCCGAGCAAGTATTTGTAAAAAATAGACACAAGCAACAGAAAACGAAGAACAAATACAAAACCAAGCACACGAAAGGAATTTATACGAAATTAAAGACTGCAAAAATTAAGCCTTGGCACGGTAATACCAATGAAAATATTCACCTTTCGATCATAAAACGCCCGAAAATGAAAACTTATCCATTCAAACCCGTTTCAGAGTGTTCGCAGTCGCTCAAGGAGTAGACATTTAAAATGTGACCGAAAACTTAGGGATACTACCAATAAATTTGGGACCTGCAAAATTGGAACGAATGAAGCACACATTTGTGCATCATAATGACTTAACACCCTTATATGATGAATACAATGATTTGAATATACAGTGTCAAAATTTGAACCTAGCCACTTCGAACAATACTATTTATGATGATGAATTAGCAAATTATAAGAGAAAAATGAAATTCCTGCAAACAGGTATTGTTGAGAAACTCGGGAATATAAAAATAGATTTAGTTAATAAAGGAAATAAGAAAGGAATCATCGATAGCTTCGAAACAATATTCAAATCTATTACTGGTAATTTGGACGCGGAAGATGAAGAGAGATTCAACCATATCTTATAGTCTGTGAGACAGGGCATACATTTTTCGTTGATTACCGCTCACTTGAAACTTCGTGAGTGACTTCATTGTGATGAGTCCTACAGCTTTCACATTTGACGAAATTCTTGATTTGGGGGCGTTTTTCAGCGAGACCTAATTGAACATGTCAATTTCATGAAGTTTTGAAGATGTTTTACCGTCATATTGATGTTTGCACTAATCGAAAGATTTTTTGAATATAAAATGAAAAATAATATTGTTCGACATGAATATTGGAGGCCACCGGTGAGTCCGACAAGCTGCACTTGTCAGAAGTACGTTGGTATGAAAACGGATTACCGCTAGTCTGAGACTTTGAAGACGTGTTCAATTTTTTTTCTCTAAGATTTGGTCATTTTGCCCGACAAATTTTCGGGGGCGTTTTCTCAGTCCGACACTGGAAATATGTCAGATTTATAACAGTCCTTTTATCACTGACCGCTTGTCGGACCAAAACAGTCATTATTTGAAAACATATTATTAGTCCAAAAAACACATTGTCCGACAGAAATATTGGTTCTTATCGTCAGTCCGACAAGAAAACGCTCGCACATATAAAACTCAGTTTTTGACGTATTTAATATCAAGAAATAAGTAATGGACGTTGTTTATAAGCTAGTAATGAATAATTCATTAACAAAATAATTGAAAAAAAGTGAAGTAGAAAGTAGAAAAAGAAATATATCATTATGTCGCTAAGTTGGAACGTTACTCACTTTATTCTTCTATCTCCGGGGGTTTCTAGTAGAATAAAATTGGTATTCGATGCTCCATTCGAATCTAAAATTACGATTAGTGGTTCCCATTCTTGATTTCAAAGTGACTTTCTCCTCCAAACATAGGAAGGCAAGAGAAATCTTTGAATTTTCTCTTCAGCCATTCTCCCATTCGGTGCATTTTTCTCCAGATATACTTCAAATATGTCATATCTCACATTCTCCTCACAGACTTCAGCTAAACCAAGTTTCACATCACCTTGTGTGCGCGGTACATTGTTTTCTCTTCACGTCGTAAAATTAAAATGGGACACCTCTATGTATTTCCAGGTTTCTGCACCCGATCATATAAACTTCAAGTATGCCAAATATAAAATTTTTTCGTGCGTGCAATATGCTTGAAAAGGAATACAAAGCTTCCTCTTCACGTATTAATATATGAAATGGGACACCTGTATATGATTTTCTCTTTTTGCACATCTTCTCCACATAAATTTTGAGTATGCCAAATCTCACACTCCTCCGTGCATGCAATATGCTTAAAAAGAGGTCGAAAGTATGCTCTTGGCGTATTAATATATAGATATCACAGTTGAGGTAAATTTGAATGATATTTGAGGTGATTATCACAGTATACTGACTATATATCACACATTTGATTCCAAAATAATATTAATATATTGGTGGACAAGCCTTTCTTCAACTATTTACAATCAATAATCATACTGACTTGATATGCATTCCATATATGTGTATGTCTATGAACGCAGCCGCATTCATACAACATATTTTTTATTTTCTGAAGTATTGCCCCACTTGAATTGTCGGACATGTATACAGTAATGTTCTAGACACTATTTGAATCGGATATATAAAACATAGAGATGAGCGGTCATTGATGGAGAAACTGTTATAATCCTGACACGTTTTCAGTGTCGGACTGAGAAAATGCCCCCGAAAATTTGTCGGACAAAATGACCAAATCTTAGAGTAAAAATTACTGAACACGTCCTCAAAGTCTCAGACTAGCGGTAATCCGTTTTCATACCAACATACTTTTGACAAGTGCGACTTGTCGGACTCACCACTGGCCCCAGATATTCATGTCGGACAATACTATTCTTTATTTTATAATCAAAAAATCTTTCGATCAGCGTAAACATCAATATGACGGTTATACATTTTCAAGACTTCATGAAATTGACATGTTCATTTAGCTCTCGCTGAAAAACGCCCCTAAATCAAGAATTTCGTCAAATGTAAAAGCTGTCGGACTCTTTGACAATGGAGGACAACGCCTGACATCGTGAGGAACTCTCATGTAAATATTCTAAATGAAAATTTAGTTGGCGATTCCGTATTGAGCCAGACGGTTGATGAAATAAAAGTAAATTAATTTCTGAAAAAAGTCTTGTACACATATATATATATATATATATATATATATATATATATATATATATATATATATATATATATATATATATATATATATATATATATATATATATATATATATTGGGTGGTGCACGGTTAGGGTGTACATAAGGATTTAACCCAGGATAGTTGTTTTGTGCACTTTCTGGCACTCCTATCCATTCTACGAAAAAAATCACTGAACACAAATTTGTTAAGAATTAGAATGTGCACCTAGAACTGTTCTCACATTTTCAGATGATTGTGTGATTTTTCCATATATAAAAAAAAAAATTCAAAATATAAATTGAGTCCTAGCAAAAGCTATGACTTTTGTTTTCCATGAATCATTTTTATGCGTCAATATCTGGAATTCATAGACAACAATGAATCTTATAATCAAATAAAATGAGAGAAGACTTAAATTCTATTATAAAAGATGAATTTATTTTTCTTCTTTCATAATAGATAAGGTGTAACAACAATTTCAAGAAGGAATAAAATGATACAGATTATTATTAGCGCGGTGTGAAAGGAATTAATAAGAACAATAATAGTAATACTTGGGCATAATACATCATAATAAATGATTGAATGATCAATTATTGCAATACTTATACCTAATAAACTACAAAAAAAGGAAAAAGAACAGGAGGATAAATTATCATAAATGTTCAAATGAGCCACCATTTTCAGCAGGACAATAGTCAAAGTCAATTGTGGAATAAGACTCTAACATTAGCTAATTGTCCGTGTGTTATGCTATTGCATTCTGCGAATATAGTTTGCCCCAGTGAATCTAAATTTATAGACCGCTTCCTATAAATTTTGCTTTTAAGGTGTCCCCACAGGAAAAAATCTCGAGGAGCTAGATCTAGTGATCTTGCAGGCCAATTTATTGCATACTCACGACCAATCCACTAATCGGGAAAAATGAAATTTGAATATTCTCGCACATTTAATCCAAAATGAGCCGGATATCCATCGTGCTGAAACCAAACCTTTTGATTTGTGCCAAATGCATCTTCTAGTGCAGGACCGACATAATTTTGCTGCAAGTCTCAAAATTTAAATTGCCTA
Source organism: Dromius quadrimaculatus (assembly GCA_963989225.1). NCBI lineage: Eukaryota > Metazoa > Arthropoda > Insecta > Coleoptera > Carabidae > Dromius > Dromius quadrimaculatus. The sequence goes on from OZ022325.1 coordinate 29,333,694, forward strand.
TAATTTCAAGTGCTATGATCCTGTTTTTAAGAATTCCAGCATAAATATCAATTGTTTCAGGATATTGAGTATGTGTACACAAATAAGGGTTATCCAAGGCCCATCCTCAAATATTCTGGATATTGGGTTCATTATTCAAGGTGGAAGTACATTCGTCCGTGAATCAAATTGACGGAATAAAATAAATTTCTGGACTCAAAATCATGAAAGAATAATTCTTGATAGTTTTGAAATTCATAAGGCTCATATATCCATGAGTTCTCAGAATTCGCAGTACTATTCTATGATGTTAATTACATTCAGAAACAATATGTCTAACACTGTATTTCGAATTTTGATATATCATAGCCAACACCATTTCTTCATTCACATCGTTATGATATATTCTGTTATCAATATTGCCTCCTTGACCTTCATTCACAGCTATACTAGCTGTAGTCTCAATTTTTCCAACCAGTTTTGAAATTATTGTCACACTTGTAATCAATCTGTCCTCATATTTGATTGAAAACAAATCTCGTATCCTTCTGAAACTATTTCCTCCAAAATAATTTTCAATGATGAAGACACGTTCCTCATTCGAAAGAGCATTTATAATTCAGGCCCGGTCTTCCCATATCTGAATAACTTTATTCCCTGGATAATTACTAAGATAACAATTATTGAAACAGTTGTTGCTGTGGATATTATTATTATTAATGAAGTTATTCGTAGATAGAAAGACCGGACCTTGCTTTACAAACTCTATTTGAAAAATAAATAATACTCTTAAAACATCTATTATAAAAAACAAAAGTCATGGCTTCTGCTATTATTTGAATATATCTATAAATTTTGAAAAGAAATTGAATATATTTTGTGCAATTTTTCTTCAAAATTGTGAGGAACACTAATCTAAAAATGCAAAAGCAATTTTGGGCGCACATTTTGATTCTTAGGGCCAAATTCAGAGACGTGACTCATACTCATCTCACACTCACCTTACACTAAATTTGACAGATTGATTGTCATAATGAATTCAAAGACATTTGACTGCTCGAATTCGAGTTTGAAGTGAGTGACAATTAAGTGTGACTTAAGTAATATCTTAGTGTGATGAGCAAGTCCCTTAAACTGCACTCAAATTGATATAAACACGTTTTTAACTGGTTTTATGTTGGTCAATTGATATTTTCCGATTGATATGGTTTCAAGCGAGCTTTCACGGAGAGATGAGAAAAACTATTCTACTATAATATTTTGATATGGATCTTTTTTGACAAACAAATAACGGTATGATCCAGGAAAGGACTAATCAAGAAGTCTGAAGAAACTTTTGTTTTGGGAGGTTTTTTGAAGAGACGGTGTTATTAACACACAAATGGAATAAAATATTGTTAGTAAAACCAAAACAATGTTTATTTTTCCTATTACAATGGTTATGGACTAGCTCGCTAACTTATGAGAAACATCCCTGACTGGTATCGGATTGAGTTTACGCGCCTGTGGTATTGATATCAAGAATAGTGTTGGACCGAAATCCAGTTTTTAAGCAATAGCTTATACGATCAACGTGCACGCGCCAACTAACATTCATTATACTAAACTCAAAACTGAATTTTTATACTTCATGACAGAATTTTTCTTCTATGATGAAATAATCTACTATTGTATTCTGGATCTAAAATTATCAGGAGTAGCATTATTGTAATCAAAGACTTAATCATTGTACACAATTAATTCATGATTAGAGTGAAACTCTCGTATAATAAGATTTATCTTGATAATTTCAAGCAACAAAAAATATATTCATACAGTATTGTTACAAGTATAATTTTGAATACTCTTGGGATGCTCCAGAGCATGATTTTTTGTAGTATGTATCCAGTTCATTCTCTCACCCTCTACATTTATTGTATCATTGAATATTATTCATTTTTCACCTCATTCTTCACTCATATCTTCCTAATTTCTGCTTATAACATTTCGCACATTCATTAATATCGGAGCTAATATTCATTTGTCCATATTCTCATTAAGAAAAAGTTTATAGTCTTGCTTATCATCATCATCATCACTAGCCCAACAGCCCTTGTAAGGGCCTGGGCCTTTCTAATCGGTATCACCGAGCCGCGGTATAACACCGCCGTACTGCCGATCAGAATTTCGTGCCATTGCTACATATTTTTTTAAGGTGTATAGATTGGCAACCTGTAGCACCCGAGTGTGATGATGCAAGTAGCTGCATTGTTTTTATTTTTACGACAAATCACACGTTGTTGGTGAGTGGATTCGAACCTGCGACCTCTTGGTCGAGTGACGTCACAGCATGTATAGGTGAACAAACACGCTCGGCCATCCGCACTCACTCTACATTTATTGTATCATTGAATAGTATTCATTTTCAAATTGCACTATATATATACCGGGTGGTGCACGATTAGAACACAAGGTAGTGGTTCAGTGTAATTTTCTGTTCTCCTATCTATTCTACGGCACAAATGATGGAGTACAAATTTGCTAAGGGCCAAATTCAGAGATATGACTAACACTTACCTCAACCTTAACTCAACCCAGACTCAGTTCTCACTCACTCGTGTATGAGCTGTGCTAACACTCACTTCTTCCTCAATTCCGTATTCATTAGAGCGAATGAAAGAGTCACTCATGAAAGTCGTTTTCTGAGTTAATAAGTCATAAAATAATGACGTCACTCCTGATCAATGAGAAGATGTCTTTCCAATTTGTTCCTTCGATATCTAGTTATGTCAATTGATTCAAGATTCTCCATTTCATGGTTTCTCATTATCATTATTAATTATTTAAGAGCACCAGCCACATCGACCATGAGTGAGTGGAAGAGCAAAAATCGCGGTCGTGAGCGTGAGCGTTGCGGTCATCTAGTGGAACGTACTCTTAGATGTTTTGCAGAGAATTGAAGAATATTGTCAAATCATATTTTTAGTAGATTGCTATGAGAATATAAACTCATCATATGGATTCTACAATTACTTTAAGTTCTAAGTTTCATGATTCTACGACTGAAATTTCTGGATTAATGCGAAAAATTCGAAACACTTTTCAGTAAACTGTACTTCTGGTCCAGCTGATTGCAATCCTAATGCGAGATTTACAACTAGATGTTATAGAAAAGCTTAATACGAAATCTTAATATTCTATGACTGATTGTTTTGAATTTATGCAAAACAATCGGGAAAAACTGTTACATAAAGTGCACTTTTGGCTCAGCCGATTGATACATAGATAGAAAATAAACATTAAGATGCTATTTTAATCTCAAATACCGAATTTCCGGTACAGACGATTGCAACCATAATGCGAGTTGCACAACTAGACCTTAGAGCAGTATCAAATACAAAATTTCAACATTATACGTTTGACAGCTTCTGAGATTTGCAAGTTACAAACAAACGAACATACATACCGACATCAAGCCGAAAATAGTCAAAATGAATTCAGGGATGCTCAAAACGAGTATTTCCAAAAAAAATCTTGAAATTTGAATATATCGGTTCCACAATACTTACTTTTACTTTGTACAAGTATCTTATAGTATATTCTACAATAAGTATTGGAATAGCCTATATTCTAAACGAGCGAAAAGTTTGTTATCCGAGCCGAAGGCGAGGATTATGGTTCGCGAGTGTGGAATACGCCATTCCAAACATGTTGTAGACTATACTTTCTCTAACAAGGTTTTAGAACCTCATCAACATTTCAGAGGAAACTTGAAAAATTATTAAATGTCAAACGTGAAACCAGATATGAATATTTGAATTGTTAGGAAGTAACCATATGGTAGTAACCAAACTAACAGCTTCTGATTCGTCGAAATGATTCTAAACGGCATACGAAATCATTCTGAACGATTTTTTGGTATGTGATTCGTTCCAGCATAATTTTCGATTATGGAATATTCAAATTCCAAAACAATGTTGGAGAAAAAATTTTCGTAAGCTACAAACATTCTCTCACAATGTGTCAGCAAAATCAGTATCTGTATCTCATTACGAGATCTACAAAAATATTCGATAATATGCAGTTAATCCGAATATTCTCATAGTAAACGAATACGAAATTGTTTGGCAACATTGCCGGTCGTCCAAATGGAGGAGTTTTGTAATACCCGGTCGTACCATGACATGGAAACGAACAAGAACGTATATTTGACCGTCACATTGAACGACTTCTTGATACCGTCATATTGATGATAGTATGAAATTCATGTCGACAATTAATATTTGAATATAAGTCACTTTGGATTCAAGAGCACTAAGCTGTTGAGTATACTTCAATGAAAATAACACTATACTCAATCCTTTCAGTGGATGCCAAATTACATGATCATCGTAGGCCGTCATATTGATATCCGGATATATATATATATATATATATATATATATATATATATATATATATATATATATATATATATATATATATATATATATATATATATATATCCAAACTAATCATTCACCAACGGTATTTTGCATACCTATAACTGATTGAATACTGATTCATTTCGCTCCATTCGGCATTAAAATTTTATGAAATTCAAGTAATTCATAAAATTATGAATAGATATTGATTTAAAAATTATTGATTTGAAGAAAGAATAGCTTTAATTTACTTCAACCATGGGTTTGACCATGAAAAAGTCATTAGACAAACAATTTTTGAAAGTGGTGATCCTCATTCATATGAAAAAAAATATGTTCTATTACCACTATTTTTATTTATATTTAATGACAACAGTATCTGCAGAAGAATATGTGTACAATTAAATATGGGTAATAGGGAAATATCAAGTCGAAAATTAATATTATAGATCACTTGCAGAGCAATAGAAAGATTATTATAATTTTTTCACAACTGTAGTCGAGATGTTATTTGCCGAGCTGGTTTCTATGGCACTAGATAACATTTTGAATACATCTTGGAAGGCCGGTGATTCTGATCGTTCTCATCACGATCTGAAGTTAACACAAGCCTATTAAGCACGAGCTGAAGTTAGCTTCAATCATTGTTCATATTAGTATTTGATATCTCCTTCAAAACAATTTCTTCCAATTGATTTGCGCTCTCTTAAGCTGCGATAGTAGAAAAATAACAGTATGTAACTCTTTTCATAAATTCTTTAGACACGCTTTGCTAAAAACACTTGCGTCCATTCCCAACATAATATACTATTCAGGGCTAGTGTAATTTGGTGGGCTTTAATATAGATTGATTATTATGAAATAATGTCTTGTTACGATACCATCCATAAATTTAATAATTATTCTCTTCAACAAAATATAGGTTATCATATGATATACGAAGTTTGTGCCGAAATATCTCTTTTTGAATCATAGCTATGAATATCGGAATTTTAAAGAAGTTTAGTACAATTGTCAAAAGAGTATTCACATTATGAAGAGAACCTTCGTGAATTTCCTTCTCCAAACATCATAACATATGACTATATGAGCAGCACAGGCGAGCGTGGCACGCTGTTGTGTGAACGTCGAATTTCGTGTATGTTGCATTTTACAATAAGTGAACGCATGTAACAGAGATTCTGCATTGAATTTTGCCTGAAAGTATTGTTCAGAAAACAGTGCGCTGACTTGAAAAGTATACGGCAATGAATATATGATCATCAGACAAAAACTCAAGCCCTCTGAGTAGAGAATACTCGAAAAACGTTTCGAAGAGACGTGTCAAAATTAGAGGAACAGTAAGATAATGCTCACTGTTTCTTTTTTTCCGATCTGGAAGATGTTTTTCTATCACGAAAATATCAATTAGTGAACAAAGAGTAATAATAATAGTAATAGGATATTTATTCAGCTTCAGCTATTGACACATATGAATGAAGAATCATTTATGGATATACATATAGATAAAGCTCTGGAGCAATTACGTGAAGCGGGATCTAATTTGTTGAGAATCGATGGCTTGATGCTACATCGCGATAACGTAGCTGCCGTGTATTACAATTTGTTTGGCGATTTCTGATGAAATACGGAGTCTCTCAACTGCATCAGTTGTCACCATACAGCTTCATACGACTCTAGGTTATTCCCTAAATACTTTATAAAAGAGAACATTTGAAGACCCCAAAGAAATTGAGAAAATTCGATGAATCAACAATTTGGCAAAGTGAATATAAGGAATACTTCTGAAAATAGAAGGATTGCTGGAAAAAGATCGTCACTTCCGAAGGGATATATCTTTTGGGAGACAACGTCGATATTGATAAAAACTAGTTTTATCTCCTGTTACAACTTTAAATCGGATATTTTCAGGACAAATTCCATATACTAAATTCATTCCCCTATAAAACATCTACTATTCTATCTGTGAGAATGCACACATCAGATTTATTCTATTCTATTCTATAACTCTATGGAGCATACAGACTGATGAAGCGATAGAAATTAGGAGTCGAGTGTGCAAATAGAAGATCCATATGTTAAATTTGAATCAAATTGAAAATAGGTAGAAATTACATTGAAACAAGATCAAAAGTTTATTCAACAAATAACAATAATAACAAATTTATTCGCGTAGGGCGATAGAGAGTTGGAGAGAAGGGCGAGAATAAAGAGGAAAAAGCTGTTTTATGATTTGGTAGAAGAAAAAAATATATCTCTTTGATTATCGAACTCAGAGAATTATTCGGATAATTGAAATATAGAATTGGTAGTCCAATTGTCAGGTGATTTATGTCTCTCATTTCCAGTCGAATAAGTGTCCCTTGTATGATATTGTAAATCATAATCATTCAATCGCAGTAAATTATCAATATGGAAGATGAGAGAGTATTTTTGCTGTCAATGTTAGCGATGGGATAGAAAGATATTGTGACGTGCGGGAGTGAAAGGGGAGCTCGTGAATACGACGCAGTATGGGGAGGGGCTTCTTGTCGCCTCTTACGCCGCGCCACGTCGCAGCGCATCACCCTTCCCAATGGAAGCCTCTAGCGATTCCTGGAAATGGAAAAAATCGCGAATGGAAAATTCGAGAAGGACGGTGTTTCGCTATATAAGGCCAAGCCAAAGACGTGTAGTACAGAACAGTAATAATAGTAGCAGTGGAAATAAATAATGAACAGTGACAGTGAGGGGAGAGTATATATGAATAGTGAAATATAAATATCTGTGACCTTGATTAAATTAGAATTAAGTGATTATTATATAAATATAGTGTTATTAGTGATATAAGAAGAATTGAAGATTTTATTTCATTTAGATTCTTGAGTAGTGACTTTTATTTATTTACAAAATGATTCATCAAGCAATGAACATTACAGTGGTGTCAGAAGTGGGATTGTTATAGACAATTTGGTATTTTGTTTATTGCTGCTTTGTGAAATTGGAAAATGGCGTCTAAGAAGATGTTGAAAGATATGAAGGTCGCAGAGCTGAAATATCAATTGGAAGAGCGGGATTTGGAAACCAGTGGCCACAAACAAGTTTTGATAGAACGACTGCGAGGCGCTTTGACTGAAGACGGTGAGGATCCTGATATATATTTGTTTGAGGTTCAACTTTCTTCAACCGATTTGGCTATAAATTTAGAATCAAAATTAAAAGAAAATTCCACAAGTTTGAAAGAAGACTTAGAATCAAAATTGAAAGAAAATTGTACAAATTTAGGATCAAAATTAGAAGAAAATTCTACATTATTAGAAGCAAAATTAGAAGCAAAATTTCTAGAGAGCTCTAAAATTGTAAATGAAAAATTAGGAAAACTAGAAGAAAATTCTAGAAACTTGAGAGAAGAACTGCATGGGAAAATTAAGGAAAATACAAAGAAAGTTGAACAGCAACTGGAAAAATTTAGAGAAAATTCAAAGGTATGGGAGGAAGTATTTGAAGATAATTGTAAAATGTTAAAAGAAGAACTGGATGCAGAATTGGATGAAAAAATGAAGATTTCTGAAGAAAAACTTGAATTTGGTGTTTCATCTCCGGAAAAAGCTTCAAAAGTTGAGATAATTGAATTATCCGCACCAAATCCTGACTCAACTACAAAAATGCGCGTCAAACCTCCAACCTTTGATGGTCAAACATCCTGAATTGATTATTACCATAGACAATTTGAAGCCGCTGCTAAGGCTAATGGCTGGAATGATACTGAGAAAGTTTCAGCACTTACAGTTGCTCTCCGAGGAGACGCGGTAAACATTTTACAGTCTATTCCACCGGAAGAAGACAACAGTTATGAAAAATTGGTCAAGCGACTGGAGCTGCGATACGGCCATGCACACTTGGAGGAAGTGTATCACACGCAGCTCAAGAACCGATACCAACGTCCCAGCGAGAGTCTACAGGAGTTTGAAGCTGATGTGGCACGCCTAGTTCGACTGGCCTATCCAACTGGCCCAGATGATTTCTTGGAAAGCTAGGCTGTGAGAATATTCGTTGACGGCATCAGAGACCATGAAACGCAGCAAGCCCTACGTTTGGCGCGGCCGAAGAAGCTGGTGGAAGCATTGGCTCATGCACTGGAATACGAAGCGGCAAAGCAGGCGTCCAGAAGCAGTGCCCGAGTGCGAAAGGTCAATTGACTCCGATGCCACGGAAAGCTTGGAAGTCCAGGTTCAGCGGTTGATCGAAGAAGTAAAAGATCTCAAGAATTCAAGACAACATCGGTGCTGGAACTGTGGAGAACTAGGTCGACCAAAAAGTCAATGCAAGAAGCCTTTGAAGATGCTACCCAAAGATAACTCCAAACATGAAAAAGAACGCCTCGCAAGAATAAAACTCACCGAACAAGACACCAAGATAAAGCCTAACTGCGATAAACTTTTGAAGGAATTAACGACCCTATTACTATCCAAGGGTCAACAATTAGACAATCGGCAACGTGCACAAGCAGAAGATTTGATACGTCGATTCCAAGAGGTGTTCGAAACCAGTGAGGGGCGAAAAGGAAGAACAAATATTGTCCATCACAAAATTAACACCGGCGATGCACGACCAATTCGACAAGCACCACGACGACTCCTGATTGCGAAGAAAGAAGACGCTGAAGCCATCACTCAAGATATGGAGCAAGACGACATCATTGAACCCTCGAACAGTCCATGGGCCTCTCAGGTGGTACTTGTGAAGAAGAAGGACGGTTCTACCCGATTTTGTGTCGACTATCGCCAACTGAATAACGTTACCAAGGAGGACAGTTATCCTCTGCCCAGGATTGATGACACCTTAGATACCCTGGCCGGGTCAAAGATCTTCTCGACCCTAGATCTCAAGAGTGGATATTGGCAAGTAGCGATGGATGAGAAAGACCGAGAAAAAACTGCATTGACCATCGGCAGTGGATTGTGGCAATTTACAGTCATGCCATTTGGTCTGTGTAATGCTCCTGCTACCTTCAAGCGACTTATGGAGACCGTACTTAAAGGACTATCGGGAAAAACTTGCTTGGTATACCTGGACGATATAATTGTGATGGGAAAATCATTTGAAGACCATTTGAAGAACCTGGAGCAGGTATTTGAACTATTGAAGAAAGCGGGTTTGAAACTCAGTCCAAAGAAATGCCACTTATTCCAAGAACGGGTGAACTATTTGGGACATGTAGTCTTCAAAGAAGGCGTAGCAGTTGATGCAGAAAAGATTAAGACAATTCAAGAATGGCCGGTACCTGCGGATAAACATCAGCTACGCAGTTTTCTCGGGCTCTGTACCTATTACAGAAGATTTGTTTATGGATTCGCCAATATCGCCAAGCCACTGACCAGACTGACAGAAAATAATCGCAGATACAGCTGGGATAAAGACTGCCAAGTCGATTTCGAGCGACTGAAACTACTCCTAGTCCAAGCACCAATCCTGAGTTACCCGAAGACGGAAGGACGTTTTTTTCTGGACACAGATGCCAGCGACGTCTGTATTGGGGGCGTCCTGTCCCAATTGCAGGAGGGTCAAGAAAGAGTAATCGGGTACTTCAGTAAGGTCTTTCCAAAGCCAGAGAGAAACTACTGTGTCACAAGACGGGAGCTGCTGGCAGTAGTGAAGTCCATCGAGCATTTCTACAAATATTTGTATGGTAGGAATTTCCTGTTAAGAACTGACCACGCTGCTCTGAGATGGCTATTACAGTTCAAGAATCCTGAGGGTCAGGTCGCTCGATGGATCAAAAGACTTCAAGAATACGACTTCAACATAGAACACTGAGCCGGTACAGCACATAAGAATGCTGATGCTTTATCAAGACGACCATGTCCAAAAGATTGTCATCATTGCTCTAAGGTTGAAGCGAAGGCGTTCCAAACAACTGTCATTGACGATGCTTGGCAACCACAAGAGATAGAAAAGGACATAAATAGCGACTCAGAGTTGCAAATTATTCAAGAATGGAAGAAGAAAGGAACAAGACCGACATGACAAGGGGTCGCATCATACTCCCCAACGGTCAAATCGTACTGGGCGCAATGGGATTCCATAATCCTGGATGAAGGCGTCTTGAAGCGTGTCCTGAAAGATCCGGATGAAACCAAGAGTAGAGAACAGCTGATCGTTCCTAGAGGTCGGGTTCCTGAGGTCTTGAGACATCTCCATGATGGAGTGAGTGGAGGACACCTTGGGGTAACGAAGACTCTGCAGAGAGTTCGTGAGCGGTTTTATTGGCTAAACTGCAAAGAAGACGTCAGGGAATGGTGCAGGAAATGCACTACGTGCGCTTCAAGCAACGGACCGCAGAAACGACCAAGAGCTCCGATGCGACAGCATAAAGTCGGTAGACCATTCGAGAGGATAGCCATCGACGTAGCAGGGCCATTTCCCGAATCAGACGTCGGAAATAAATACATTGTTGTCGTCATAGACTACTTTGGTAAATGGGCAGAAGCGTATGCCCTTCCTAATCAAGAGGCCGCTACTATTGCAGACGTCCTAGTGAAGAACTGGATCTGTCGTTTTGGCGTACCCTTGGAACTCTATTCTGACCAGGGAAGAAACTTTAAATCCACACTTTTCCAAGGGATATGCGAAGTATTGAATATTCGTAAAACCAGAACTACTGCATTACATCCGCAGTCTGATGGAATGGTGGAACGGATGAATAAGACCATCAACAGACACCTGGCCAAAGTTGTCTCTAGTCACCAGAGAGACTGGGACAAATATCTCCATCTGTTCCTTTTGGCCTACCGCTCATCCGTACACGAAACAACCGGACAGACTCCAGCAAAAATTATCTTTGGACGGGAACTTCGACTACCATGCGACCTAAATTTCGGCTGCAAACCTGGAGAAGACCTGGCTGATGAAGATTATGTCATTAATTTAAGGCGTCAGATGGACGATATCCACTCCCGAGTCCGTATAAACATCGAGAATGCCAGCGACCGGATGAAAGAGACCTATGACGTCAAGGCACAAGACGGGGGTTTCCAACCAGGAGACTCTGTGTGGCTTTATAACCCAGGGCGGCGACGTGGCCTGTTTCCAAAATTACAGACATCTTGGGAAGGGCCTTACGAAGTCATCAGAAGAATAAACGACATAATCTACGAAATCAGACGCAACCCCAAGAGCAAATCAAGAGTGGTGCACTTCAATCGGCTAGCACCATTTGCAGGAGACAATAATGAAGATCCCAACGACGCACGTGCTCGTAAGATCCATGCGCAGGAAGATTCATTTGAGGAGTTCATGAAGACTTTTTCAAATGGATGTCGGGCTCGATTCGGAATAACTACCGAAGTGCAGCAGGATCTATTCAGAGTCCCAGCCGACTACTCCTTGGCTTATTGTGTATCAGGAGATTTGAAGATGTCCCGAGGGATAGCAGCAGTTTTCAAGAAGAAGTTTGGCAGGCCAGAACACCAGAAGCCTACAGTAGGGAAGACCATCTGTCTGCGGGACAATACGACAACCAAGGAACGCTATATTTATCACATGGTAACGAAAGATAAGTTTCATCATAAACCAACCTTCCGTTCCATGTGGGAAACGCTGCAAGACATGCGAGGCCATTTAATGCAGAACGACATCCTGAAACTGGCAATACCAAAATTGGGCTGCGGTCTGGATGGATTAGATTGGAAGATCGTTCGAAATATGATAGAGGTAACATTCCAGAACAGCGGAATTCAAATATTGGTCTGCTGTTTCCACCCAGCAGACCCGATCGAACCAAAAACTGTCGACTGCTACTTCTACCAAACTACTGGTTGCACCAAGGGCGGCGAGTGTCGATTCCGGCATAGACATGAAGATGTGTTTCGGGACGAAACATTCTTAAGAAGAGGGCAGTGTGACGTGCGGGAGTGAGAGGGAAGCTCGTGAATACGACGCAGTATGGGGAGGGGCTTCTTGTCGCCTCTTACGCCGCGCCACGTCGCAGCGCATCACCCCTCCCAATGAAAGCCTCTAGCGATTCCTGGAAATGGAAAGAGTCGCGAAATGGAAAATTCGTGGAGGACGGTGTTTCGCTATATAAGGCCAAGCCAAAGACGTGTAGTACAGTACAGTAATAATAGTAGCAGTGGAAATAAATAATGAACAGTGACAGTGAAGTGAGAGTATATATAAATAGTGAAATATAAATATCTGTGACCTTGATTAAATTAGAATTAAGTGATTAATATATAAATATAGTGTTATTAGTGATATAAGAAGAATTAAAGATTTTATTTCATTTAGATTCTTAAGTAGTGACTTTTATTTATTTACAGAATGATGCATCAAGCAATAAACATTACAATATTAAAAACTTAAGAAATTGAATTTTGCAAAGAAATTTCTGACTTTAATTCTCAATATTATACGAGGAACACCTATTCAGCTCAAGATGGGCAAATAACCACTCAAAATGTTTTGAAAAGAATACAAATCTACGCGTTTGGATTACAAAGCCTACATTTCATCTATTTTGAATAGGAGACAGAAATATCAAGATTATAAAGTCTGCTCATCATTTGCATAGAAAAATAAAACTCCAACTTATGATCATATTAAAATTTCACATTCCGTTTAATCAATCTTTAAGCTCCTTTTTCACATCATCACCCTTTTTTGACTGAGTTCCAAGAGTGATACGAATTAAAACATGAATTTCCCATATACCTGATATAGTTTTAGGAATTATCGTTCAGTTTAAATTAATTCCAAAAAAGTTACATTTCTGAAGTACGCTATTTTATTTTTGGACAAAAATTCCAATCTGTCAAATCTCTTGACAGTGATGTTCACTAAATTATCGTTCTTCGGTTATCTCTATACTTTGAATTTTACATCATATGGAATGCATGAACTAAGTGTTTACGCATCTCACCTAGGGTTGCCAACATTTGCCAATTACTCTTCTGAAGTATTGCCAAAAAAAAAGTCGAAAAACCTCACTTACTCTCAACAAATATATTACCATGATTATATCACACACCTTAGCAACAATCAATGAAATTAAGGGATTCTCCATGGTAACGAGGTATATCGCGATAATATTTTCTCCTAACTCGATATACCACAGTAGCTTTTTAAAAAATAATAAAAAATATAACAATTAATAAATTTTATGGTTTGTGAAATAATCCTTGCAAATACACCTCAAGATTCGGTATATTATCGCATATACCTTGAATTTAACTCAAATACTTTTTGTCTTGGATAATTTTTTACTCGGCAAATTTGAAGATTTATAATCAACGATAATATCCCTCGAGCTAAAGCTCTCGGGTATTATCAGATTATGAATCCCCAAATTTGTCTCGTGAAAAATTACCCAAAAGACAGAGAGTATATTCGTGAAATTCTTCGGTATATCGATAATACACCTCTCTATCGGTATATTACCGTTGAATATATAATTGAAATATCACACTTGGATCCGGCTGCACACTCTTTGGTTTTTTCTGAGCGCAGCTTAATTACCTAAGTAACGATTATTGAGACAGTTTTTACTAAGATATTCAAGGTACGCATAGGATAAATTGAAGACTGTGGAACTGGGCCTTACACAATTAACATTATTTTATATGAGTTATAATGCTTCTCATTTCTTCAAATTATATTTTCTCTCTGGTTTTGCTGCTTGCAATATTTTTTTCTATTCTCTTGACATAGATAAGAATAAAAAGCTTAGTCGAAATTAGTTCGGATGTCTAACTTGACTTTGAGTTTTGATATTGGAGAATAATAAGTAAAAAACATTGATATTCCCAGTGAAATTGATGGTAAGAATGGAGACTGGTTAAATATTCCCAGAACTAGAGTCTCCAGGCAGAAATGACACGATTACTTAATTCACCATATGAACACAAGGCAGTCAAGTTCCATGATTTAACTTCAGTATTTTTGCGAGTTAATGTTGGCATCACTTTGCAAAATTCCTGTCACCGATCCAATTTTTCAAGTTATTTGTGAGGTCCAAATGTCAATAAAACAGTGTTGTAGATTCGAACATTATGACATTAGTTCAAGTATTCCGAGATGAGACTTGCCAGTTTTAGAATAAATATGAATTATTAATATAGCATTTTTTTTGTATTTCATTAATACCATCAATGTGTAGGAGATGTCGCTAGTTGTGCTCATCCCATCACTTGTGTTGGAATGAGCATTCTAACACGGTATGATAGAATATGATCACTCCGTACTTGAAATTAATACTAGAATGTTGATATCGTATAACGGTAGTGGAGAAAAAAGGTTTTTTCGTTTTCAGCCTAAAAATTGCGTAAATTATGTGAAAATCGTAGATAATACAGAATGGCGAACCGGAATATTCCAGTAGCAATGGTCACTTAAACTATATAACAACTAATAGATATGTTTTATTGGGTAAAAAGTTCTGTATATATTATTATGAACACAATGTTCCAACAGCAATGTGCTGCTTTTTTCAAGTGTATAAATGTATATTACATATACATTATACATTCATACACTTGAAAAGTGCAGCACATTGCTGCTGGGACGTTGTGTTTCTGATAATTCATACAGAACTTTTAATCCAATGAAACATATTTATTAAAAAATGAACTCCGGGAAGGTTTATCCTTCACTGTATAACAACTAGTTTACTCTATATGCATCATTGAACAAAAACAGTGTCAACACATGCTTTTCCTGAAGCAAAATATTTTGTTTTTAGAATCGCCAGTTTGCTCTACTGGATTCTAACATTAACTATGAAAAAGAGAAACTTTACAACTGTTTGAAACAAGAAAAATCTACAAGAATTTTCTTGAAGTAAGTATTCTTTATCTAGACAAAACATGGTTGAAGTATGGAGAAGAACAATTTTTTTTTTAATTATTTTCACTTCTCTTAAGTACTTTTTGGCGTTTTGTCGTTAGAAGGTCAATTTCTGCATTGGAGGAAGAGTAGGTTCTCGACTTTTCCTGCGCTCAGTGAGAGCCTCCCAAAACCAGAGATATCATTATCTAGACAAGTTATGACAAAATCGCATATATGACAGAAAATTTCAGTATTTGAAGGTATCCATACATGTACGAATAAACCTGAAGGTTAGGACCGCGCAGTTTAAACCTGAAACTTGAAGTGTGTGCGCGATCCTTGAGATCTTCTGAGAGATCTTCGTAAGTTCTTCTGCAAACCAAAAAAATGTAACCATAGGCCTTTCGTGAAGGGAAATGGCTTCCTGCATTATTGTATCTTTTTTCTCGATGAAATTTTTGAAATTGCAATAAAATAAAGTATTTTGCTAGTTATTAATTGATTGTGAGTTTTTTATAACTTATAATTATGATGACCTTTGAAAAAAGAACAAATTAAGTAACAGGTAGAATGAGCAAGACCACGCAAGATCAATGCCAAGACTAAATGAGCAAGACCAAGACTTATACCAAGATAGACGTATTGGAGCAAAACCAAGACCCAGACTGAATGAATCAGACCAAGACCAAGACTAAATGAGCAAGATCAAGGCTGTCCTAATCTTGGTCTTGTTCTTGTTTTGCTCATCACCAACCAGAATGTCAGTGATAGAGCTGATTCTGGTACGTGTTACAGAATTGTGATTGTGAACATCATAAAAATAGTTTGCTCCATCTTTCGTTTGAATACGTTACATATTTTACGTTAAAATTATTCTATGCAAGAAATCGGCGAAGTGCGAGTTGGACCAGCACACGAAGGGTGTCGTATCCACCGTACAACATTTATACTACATTGTTTAGCGGATAAAAATAAGAAAGGCGCTTCAGCAATATGTTGTTATTCGTGAAGAACTATGTGGGAACACCTCTAATTTTAATTTTTGTCACTTGTTTCTATAGCGGTTGTAGTAATTCACATTCTGTGAAAATTTCATGTGTCTTTCTAATACGGTTGGTAAGCAACCTAAACTGGAAACCTCTTGGCGACGAGCTCATCATTATTCCAAACTATGCTGCCAAGTGAAATATCTCAAGCAATACTTGAACAATAATCAACTTTTTATCGACATTTATCTTGGAAAAAATGGTTCGTGTGAATATTCAACCTGATTTTAACGTTTGAACGACAATTTCAAATTGTATTTGTTGCAAAATTATACATGAGAATATCACATTTTCTATTTAGATGTCAAAAAGATCAGGTTAGAAACACGTGATCAAATATTTGACAATGTAATTCAAGTTAACAATGCTTCATGCAACTAAACCCTAATTTCTCAAAATATTAAAAAAAAAACACGCGAGTTTGGCGAACACTTTATACATATACTGCACCTGGTATATTGATTTCTTATGCAATATTATCTGTCACCTCTGGAGAGACAGAATCTGCCAGTTGTATTTGTTACGGGCTACATGTAATGTTGATAGTTGTCGTAGAAAAAATACTTCTAATTATTCGTGATTGTTGAAATATTTAACGATCAATAGTGTAAAGAATGATGGTGAAAATTAATATATTTTGCTATTTCTCCAAGCAAAATTGTAAGCTATAATATGGGAGTTATTTTGAAGACTCGGTGCAGAAGTATGCATTCATTCTCGTATGTATATGTTACGGTGTGTGTCCGACTGTCCATGTGTATGTGGCGCTACAAATATAAAGCAGTGGGGATAACTTCATAGTATCGCGGTCTTGTGTTCAGTTCTGTCATTTCTGCCTTTAGTAGAGGCGGTGTTACGCTTTCTCCGTCAAAACAACGCGCTAAAATATCCTCTATTACCTCCAGCATATTATATTACTCACTCACTGCCTATAACTGCCTCAAAATATACTTTAAAATGCTCAAAGACAACTTATTCTGATATACATTTGTTAACATTGAACGAGTCTAGATGATATTCTGTGATACCCATTGTTTTGGTTTTTTTTTGCGGTTGAAACAATCTAACTATACCAAAACACAATGAAATGTTCATAAAAATTAGTTCTGTTCGCTTAGTGGTACAAGAAATATGGGTTCTGTGCTGTGGTGTAAGAAAAATAGTGGTAAAATGGATTTTCTAGTGATTATTATATTGTTGTGTTCCTGTGGAATATCTTGGACTGCTCCTGTTACAAGAAGAGGATTTGTTGACGATAGAGTAGTAAGTAAATAAAATTGAATCTTGCCATTCAGCATATAATTCATATCTTTCTATATAACTAGAATGTTTCCTATACTATGCATTCGATAAATCTAGTGTAAACATATTATTATCATGAATATATGTTTGAATATTTGAGTTCAGATTTTATTTCAGTATTTCAAAATTGCTGAAGTATTTCTCCAGGTTTATTATTAACCGCAGAAGAAATCATCACCTGCTCTCTCATAAACACTATTCCATTTGGGAAGTAGAATGACTTATTGAAGTACAGGATTCCTTGACAACGAGCAAAATTTGATCAATTGACCAATGAAATTCACAACTTCTTTCTCTGAATTTAAATTGTCAATTCTTTGTATAGGTATATCACATCATTAAAAGTTAGAACAAAGAAAATATAGTGAAAAGTGTAATTTCTTGTTCTTTCATCTATCAGTTCTTCATGAAACGGAATGAATGACTCTACATTGAGAAAAATGTGCTATTTCTCAGATATTTTTCTAAAGACAATCCTTAGATAACAGAGATATTGCTAAAATTAATAGCTCGACATATTCGCTGAAAAAATTCTATATCGTTCTGAATAGTAAAATTGAATTTCCTATCTATCATTCCACTTTTTCTTTATAGCTTCGTCCTAGGAAATTTCCAGTGTATATTTTATGATAAGCAACTCGTACTCTAACTTTTCACTCCTCAGCTGTATTTTGTAACTCGTGTTCAAAAAAAAAATTGCTGCTACTCTCTTTGTACAGCTGAGAGCAATAATATAAACTGTTAATAACTTTATTTATGATACAATTACTAACCAGTGGAGCTCCAGTTGATAACTGTGTATGCAATGCAATACTAATTATCAGGTGAGAAAGAAAAGATTTAAAAATATAGCCTAAGTACTGTCACTACAACTAAAATATACCATACATAATGCATTGATCACTCTTCTATGTCTGCTAATAATCCAAGCCAAATTAAATAATATTTTCATTCTCTTTCAGCCTAGGACCCCACAATATTTTTTTTTTGTAGGTATCGATAAATTCTTTTCTTACTATCTTTTGCTTGACAACGATTGAAAATAGCTTATTATTTTTTCGGGCATGGATAAAATCATTTACTTTCAAGTTGAATTTGTGTTCTTCAGATTTAGAGGTACCTATATTTTATTGCCCAAGCGACAAACCATGATGGAGTATACATTGATTCATATAAATAACTATATACTGGATAATTTTTTCATCAATCTGGGGCTGCGTTCCTTTTTTCACGTTTTTTTTTATAATCATTTCCAAATCATTCCTCATATTTGACTCGTATTTGATGTTTGGCATTAGATACTTCTCGCAGTTTTTGTTCAATAAAATAAATAAACAGATCGAGAAACTGATGCAACTCACTTTCCTAGGTCCGATGTCATACAATTATTTTCAAGGCTTAGTCTTGACTGAGAATTGACAGTTTTCAGCAAATAATAACTAATTATCAACACTGTTGAACCAAAATTGGTAGAAAAAAAAATTGTCGGTACAAAATTATGTTTTTTCACGACCAAGTATGAAAGGAGAATAAATCTCTTTCATAAGTTCCTTTTTTTAAATTTTTTAACAATTCATAGATTTTTTTGACAATCATTTATTATAAATTTCATATGCTCCAATATTTGATTCAGATATTTGTTCCGATGGACATATTCATCAACACAACATTAGGAGGTTATTATTAGACCAAATCATTTTGTGAATCAAGTGCGCATGCACTGAGTTTCATAGCCGCACATGGTGTGGATATAACTTTTAAATCCCCACATAATATACAAACGTATCGTACAAGACTCCATATTCACACCATGTACGGATATGACTATTTTATAAATACTCGACGGTATGAAGATTTGCCAATACGTATACCGTATAGTAGGTTGTAGAAAAATCGAGAGAAAAACAATATTAGCAGTAGTAAATTCGTATGCTATTAGTGAAGGGAACAATTCATCTCAATTTGATGATTCATGATAAATAAACATGTATCTATGATATTTACAGGTATTTATGAATAATTTCTTTCAGAATTTGCTTAATGCAATGATATTTGTTTGGTTGTCGGTACGTCATATTTAGGAAAAAGCGGGTAGAAGATTTGATCTCACAGGACCCAAGAATTAATCACTTCCTTCGTTGGTAACTTTCAAAAACATCCCTAAAAGTGCAAGTGGCGCCCAGCATGAACGCTGCAATGCCAAATCAAGTGCTTAAAAGAAACGTGGCCGATACCGCTTCCCTCTTAACGATCTCATTTTCAATTAGATTGATTCATCAAGTAGCAATGAAAATTATTGATAATAAATGGTTATTCTTATGAATCTACCTGAATTAATCGCTCTAATTCAATGATACTGTCATATTATTAATTATTAAAAATATAAATTATGAATAATAACTGTAAAGTATACACCACGACTAAAAGCATTATTACTAACCAGTGCCTTGTATCCCTTGATTCACTTGATTGCATTGAATCTGGAAAATCAATCTTGAAGCTTTGTCATCATATGTACATATTCGCTCGCACTTCTCAGCCTTGGTGCCAAATATTTAATTTTGATGGCCAATTGCACCGCCGTCTCGGCCGTCACTTAACTTCAAGGGAAGAATAATATCTATGGTTACCATTGTATAGACAATTGTTCTCATGGTAATTATTCTGTACTTAAAGTTAAGTGATAGCGGTGCAACTGGGCATAAATGTTATTCACATCAAAAATTATTTATTATAAATATGTTGTTGATGCACAACCCATCTCCGCTATACTATAATATATACACTCGTAATTATTCAAGCCTTTCGTATGATTTTCATAGAGATTAGATTATAATGGACTCAATTATGCCTTTGTCAAATCCTTTTCTCTTAGGAACCTATTGATTGTATGATCTAGAATCTACTATAGCTATGTTTAATGATGGACCAAATATGGATATGAATGACAATAATTCAGAGAGAAAATTTAGAATCGTACGCAGGACCAGAATTTTTTGGTTGAGTAATGAAGCTCCTAAAACTGCTACTCGAACTACTATAAACAGTAGAATCTCACAATTATACTTTCTTTACGTGAAACAGTTATTAAAAATATGGAACAAGAATGTATAATCCTCTTATGGAATCAAGATTCAAAGAATATATCAGCAATGTATTAGAATTATGAATTGTACAGTCGAAGCTGAATAATTGGGAATCCTCCACTCGCCTCTATTACTATGGATAGCGTTAAGATTTTTCACAAAAAAAAATTGTTATCAAGACAGTTAAATCTTATTAATTGAGATTGATTTTATTCGATTATTACGCAACAATTATCTCTATAATTCGAACAACCACCTCACAGCTTAGGTATATAGAAGAGATGATTATCGATTTTATTTACAGAAAAATATGAATGATATAATGTCTGACATGCTTCAATATGTGGTCGAAACACTGATCTGTATAAATAAATGGATAATGCATTCAACATGAATAGCCCATAAACAGGTGAAGTAGGAAAAGTGAGGAAACAGGATAAAAAATGGACACCGGCTTAATGTTTTCAAAAAATTAGAATTATTCACACATTGGAAATATTTTCTTTCCATATTGTAAGATACGTTTGACAAATTATCATGCCTCGGGGTGCTGCAGTCGAATGGCCACTTTACTCACGATCGCAATCGCTTCAATTTGCTACACAGAATTGATTTTATGCCTTTTCCAGTTATTTATAAAGATCAGTGGATGAAAACAAATATAGCTCACATTGTGATTAACATATCTTGAACCTGTATAAAAAGATAAACGGACTTCTGCAAATGAGGGTAAAACAAGCGTCCCCTAAAATATCATCTAACTAGGTTTCGACTGTATATTTTTTCTATTAGATCGGGGTTATAATCAATCAAAACAAGAAAAACACTGCTGCCCAGTAATAATATCAACGCAACGTCCAGGCTCTATTTTATCCCTGAAGGAATATTTTTGCTTCACATACTCATTTGTTCTATAATATTCGAGTATTTCAAAATAGACATAGTTGGAATATTGAGAGCCTTTTCATTAAAATATTTATTCTTCAATATGAAGTAGTTAAATATCAAAGAACGAATTCAAGAATTAATTCAATTGTACAAATGTACAATGTGATATCATTATTCATAAGAATAAATCATCCACTAATAAATTGAATTTCCAGTTCACTTTTAGGGGTTAAAATCCTACCACGCCCTCAACACACCTTTGAAGAAACGAATGAGTATGAAATAAAACTATTACCATATCTCACTCAATTAATGCCTGTAAAGCACCTGAAAGTAAAATATGTCTGAAAAAGATTAAAACCTTAGAAGCTCACGAGAGTAGTTCACTGACCTCTTAATTGCCATTTGTGTTTTAAAACATATATTAATTAGAAAGTTTAATGCCCATACCAAGCATAGAAGTCTAAAACTAATATCTGAAATAATCCTTCACTTTATAAAACATGTGATTTTGGCCAAGCTAACTGTGTTAGAAATTTAACAATTTTTTAGTACCTACACGAACTGATTCATGAAACAGCTCGAGAACAGCTGTTCATATAAACACTTTTTACATCGATTTTTAGGGATATGACTCATTGTTAAGTTCTGTTACGGGAATTCTACATTAACTGTAGTTTGAATTAAACTACAAAACAAAATCATCTCTGTTAGTAGACAAGTATTAATTAGTTATTTTCTGAAATAAGATATATATATATATATATATATATATATATATATATATATATATATATATATATATATATATATATATATATATATAAAACGATGTGGTTTTGTGTTTGATCATATATATCATTGGATATATATAATCAAACACAAAATCTCATCTTTCCACAGTTATTCGTTTTGGATTTACCGAAGAGACTCTGAAAATCTGTCAAGTAGAATGCGCTTTCAGCCAAGTCGGTTGCTATGGAAACAGTAGGCCAATATTCATATACTACAACATTCCTGAATACTGATTTCCAAAATGCTATGACTGCCAACAGATCTGAATTCATGCGCAAAATTAAAGAATAAATTCCTACTGAAGTGCACTTCCGGTTGTTATGAAAATAGTAGACATTAATCACTCAGATGCTACAGCACACTGAAATACCGAATTTCAATATGCCACACCTGATCGTTTCAAATTTATGCGAAAAATTCCAAAAGACTAACAAGTAAAGTCCACTTCTGGCTCAGTGGATCTCAATAAAAAAGGATATAAGCATATAGACAGTATGATCATCCTAAATACTGAATTCTAACAATCTACGTTTGATCATTCTGGAATTATGCGGAAAATTCAAAAAATGCTTCAAATAAAGTGCTCTTCCGGCTTAGTCGATAGCAATCATAATGCAAGGTATACAACTAGATATTATAGAAGTGCCTAGTACAAAATTCAAATATTCTATGACTGATTGTTCAGAATTCATGCGGAAAATTCAAAAAGTCTGTCATATAAAGTGCACTCTCAGCTCAGCCGATTGTTACAAAAATAGAAGATGACCATTATGATGCTACAGCAATTTTAAATGCCAGATTCCAGTATCCTATGGCTGATCATTCTGAATTTATGCGGAAAATTAAAAAAAAAAGTCTCAAGTGAAGTGCACTTCCGGCTTGGCCGATCGCAGTCATAATGCAAGATGTACAATAAGATGTTATAGAAGTTCTTTATACGAGATTTCAATATGCTATGGCTAATCATTCTAGATTTATGCAGATGACCATTCTGATACAACATCAAGTTCAAATATTGAATTTCAACATCCTACGGTTGACGATTCTGGATTAATTAGAAAAATTCGAAAAAAAGTTTCAAGTAAAGTGCACTTTCAGTACAGATGATTGGAAGCATAATGGGAGGTGCACAACAAGACCCTATACCAGTCTTAAATACAAAATTTCAACATTATACGTTCAACCAGTTTTGAGATTTGCGAGTTACGCACGCACGAACGCCCGTACGAACGCACGAACATACGTACCGACATCAAGCCAAAAATGGTCAAAATGGATTCAGGGATGCTCAAAACGGATATTTCCATCAAAGTCGATAGGTGAATTTTGTCGGTTTCGAAATACTCACTTGTTACTTTGTACAAGTAAGTAAAAACAGTCACTTCATCATGATTATCAAATTCAAAATGATGTATTTAAATTTTAGAGTCAATATTTGTATAATTCAATGGAAAAATAATAACGATCCCCCTAATATAATCAGAAAGAAATGGGGAAGAAAAAACTCACTGAAACGCAGACACATCAATTCTTCATCTACATAAATCTATGAACAAAATTTACTTTGAAGAGAAAACATGTTAAATATTATCTGAAGAGGTCCCTACTCTTTTGAGATTGGAACAGAACAAAAATGTAAACATGCAGCTAAAATAATCTATTTGTACTTATATCAATCGAAAAAAATATCAACAAATAATATAATAATTATTCGAAAATAGGTAATTCGTAATTGTCGTTTATAATATTCAATATATTCAATAGTCTCCAAAAATCATTCGATAATTATGTCAATTATTAGTTTATCGCTTCGCTGCATTATAATAGATTCTGTTATTTGCGAGCTAATATTGAAATATTCATATATAATACTACAAGAGCTTCGAAATATCAGATTAATTTCGGAGCTCGAGTGGAATTCGGAAAATTATTTTTTGCATCCAAATTTATCTTTAGATTCCAGAGACTTGACTCCGAATCTGCTCATTTATAAATTCAATCTGTCTGTCAGTTTGACAAATACTAAATCAACGCGGCTGAATGTTCTTTGTTTTGTATATATAACCAACACACAAAATTTAAAAAAAATCTCCACTTGAGAATCGTGTAGGCTGTACACGTGACGTCGAATGGTGCAATTCTATCGGTTGAAATTTGGATGGCAAAAATAATCATGATAATTTTCTGCCAGTATCGAGTTGATTTGGTTTTTGATCTACATAGATGCAGAATATATTTTCCCAAAATCTTTTCTAGGTTTTTTCTTTCCTCAATGAATAGGAAATCAGGATATCGCATAAATATGTTTTGTATATTGTAGCTCTTTGATCAGGATCGAAATTCATTCTGACTGTATAGTAAATGATTTTGAATAATTCAAATTCATATTCTATCATCAAGATTCATAGCTACTGAACAGTTCTCGTGAATCTTCATTCTCTATTCAAACTCACAAATAGAAATAACAAATTTCTTCAATAAATCTGGTTTACATTAATCCTCTCTTTCGTTGTCAATTTGGGGATATTCTTGATTCCAATTCACTTTTTATATCAGCGACATAATATCTCATTAGAGTCTTATTCATAAGAGGTCATTTTGAAGTTGTTTACTTGAGACTACCGTGTTAATAATAGGGTAGTTTACTAGTTGTCATGCCTGCAATAAATACTGGAACATTCTCATAGTTTTATTCATCATATTCCAGATTCACAATAAATTTATTTTGAAATTGGAACAGTCTTCTGCATGCGGTGCACGTGCATTAAATCATAAACTTCAGTGATTCTTCCATTAGAAATCTTCGACTAAGTACAGTTATAGCTCAACTTTGAACTAATCCTAAAACTAATAACAATTACATCCGAGGAAAACTTAGATCCTTTTTCCCGCTTTTTCCTCTTTTTTTCTCACCACTTCAAACAAAACCGAATTTTCCATGACTAATGCATTAGGAACTTCTGAAACACACAGTATGGAACAATTAATTGTATTGATATCGATTTTTATATAATTTCTCGATTTTTTTTTCAAATCTTGTAGGTAATTTCAATCTTATTCTTATCTAAGCAAAAAAAGCTTGACTGTCGGAATAATTTCATAAGCGTTTAGAGCAGAAAATGTTTATAACTTATTGACATAAATCTGAGCAATTTCTTAGTAAACTGAATTCTTAATGATACAACTATTTTACTGATTTTCTCGCTATGTGGCATAGCCAATCATTTAACATATATCACAATTCATGTCCATGCCTATACCATTTATCAGTACAAAAGTGTTGTGGTTGAGGAACCCCACATATACACAAGCGTACACTGATACAGTTACATCAACGAGACCAAAAGCCAGTCGGTTAGCGTTAAGGTTTCACTTTTCACCGAGAGTTAAGATGTTTAACCGTAAGTAGTGGAAAAGAAGACTAGAAGAAATTATTTTATTCATTGGTTTTATACAATGTATCCATTTCTAGAACTCATCCAATAATATAGTAGCTTATATTATATGAAGTACTCATATATTATAAAATAGCTCTTAGCTTCTAAGAACTTATTTATATAATGTCAGTCACAGTTTCTCTGCTGTAACAACAACAATATTATTCTAGTAGGCGGCTCATTTAAAAAACAAATAAACAAAGAATCACGACATTAACATCTATATAGGATAATATATCCACGACAACATTAATTGAAAGACATCTACTGTATGAATTAAAATATCATTTTGTACCTATCTGATGATATTTTCGTTTTCTGGTCAATCACGTAATCATGTTCAAATAATTGAAAATTCAATTATTATGTGAGAGGCGAGATATATCAGTTTTATTCATTATTTATTATTTGTCTAATACAGAAATCAAGGTTTTTGTGATTTTTAAAAGTTCAATAGCATTTGCTGTTGATACTACCGCATTTTGAAGCCATATTAGGATCTTGTTTTATAAATACCATGAGTATAAAGGATTAGTTACATACATGATACATGAAGTTTTATGTAGAATAGTTTGGCAATGAACCTATAGTATAAGATGAGAAGAAAAATTCAAAGACGATTCAACTTCTCAGCTAATCATTCATAGATTCAATTTTCATTTGGTACTTGACTAAATTCTCGATTATCTTAAACATAATAAAAACCCATTTAGTTAGAATATTGAATGTGACTGAATAGTATCATGGAAATAGATTACAGAGAGTAATAGGGTTGAGATAATGCTCAATGTAGAGTTTGAGACAAAGATTTATACAAGGTACAATCCAATGTAGCAAACACCAACTCAGTCACATTATTCGTCACAATGTTGGTCACTAGTCGTTCTGTTCTTTCGAATATCATCAGATATGGACTGAGGGTTGAAGGTTGAGGAATGGCTTTTATATTGATAGGGTGAGCGGAGGTGCAACAGCTAGTATAATAGGTCGGATTAACTATTGATTTGAGCATTTATGATTGGCTCATTTATTCTTTCTCTTTAAATCTCCTGGTTTTCTGATATGTTGAGTACGTTACTTACACTTTATTGTTCACATATTGATATGATGTCTCCATTTTTACCCGCTGAGTGATTAGCTTAGTTGGAATCGGTTTTAAAATTTTAAAATGAGCTAATATGTTCTGTAAAAAAATCTTTAAATTGACATTTAATCTGTCCAATATGATCTAAATCACAAATTAGACATTTTGATTTAGAGATCTTGCTTTTATTGTACTCATTATTAGTTTTGATGATTGCGTATATTTTGTCTCCCAAACTGTCCTCACTCTCCTAACCTACTTTCATATTTTGATTTTCAATAATTTGCGTTGTGACCAACATTGTGAAAAAAATGTGACTGAGTTAGTGTTGTACATGGTTTGTAACAGTAAATTATATCTTGTACCAATGTTTGTCTCAAACCATACAATAATAATATTTTATTACTTTTTGAAGAGTTTACAGCAGGCGGTATATTATTTTTTATTATTATTTTGACAATGAATTCTGGAAAATCTGATATATTCATTTGAGAACAATTTTTAGTCAATCATCATGAATTATGAGAATGAACGACTGTTTGAGTAGCACATTTTCAGATGTTATTTCCTATGTTTTGAAGTCCAATATTATCCCTTAAGAAAATAGTTTGTGGATTTACATCTACGTACTTACAATAGATTATCTTGGAATACAAATATAGTGTAAATATCAGTGATCTATAACTACAGTCCATTTCCATTTAGAATGAAACAACTCCCACATATTGAATGCAGAATTAAAAAAAAAAACAAATATGATAAACGGTATAATGATCTTAGCAATCTTGATAAGAGCAAGCATTAATTTGAAGAGTAGTATTTGGCATATGTGAAAACTAGAGCTTCAAGCTATCTGAATAGTATCGACCATTATTTGAAAATTGGATAATATTGCTTAAGCTGACTGGAATAATTATGTTAAGTATAGATATCACTCGAGTATCAGGAAACTCAGTTGATTGATTGATTATTTTCATTCCTAGCTCGACAGTCTCTGTTACATCTTAACCATCTTGAAGGGTGAAAAGGATTGTGTAGTTTGTATATCATACATAAATTTTAATGAACATCTGATTTACTAAAACCAAAAATAGAGCTATTTTCATTCTGCCATTTGCCATAACCGACTATTATGGACGCTGCTGACTAGATGCGTGTTGATAATGAATCAGATGTTCTTTGGAATTCTTGTAAAGTATACAAACTACACAATTCGTTTCGTTCTTACAGATCGCTCAGGTGTAGCCGAAACTGTCGAGCTAGGAATGAAGAAATGAATTAATTGACTGAATTCCCTAATTCCTATGCTCACATCATTTCGGGAGTTTACTGTCCTGTTTTATTTCAATAAGATCGTATCATCAATAAATTTCAGCTCTATAGCCCTTTATCCATTTCATCCATTTTTTTTCAATTTTTGAAATTTTAGATTGTGTGACAAAATGAAATAGGGTTGCGGAACAAAATTAACTATTTCTAAATTTTCCGTCACTCGTTACCTTTAAAACGGTCTAGCTCAGTTTAATCAAAAATAATAAAAATATAGTCCCAGGGCCGGACGAGATAGTTGTTGTGTCAGCTTTAAAAAAAAAACTAATGCAAAACGAATTTAAAATCAACAAAAAATTAGGGCGTCACGCAATTGTTAGTTTTCTGTCCCCACGCACACCACTGCGAAAGTATCTGAGAGGATGAACGTGTAGAATCGAGGGTAGAATATTGGATTTTACGACAATTAGATATGTCGGCGTTGATCGAGATACATAAGATAAAACAATATCTCTAACAGCGATACTTACTCACCAGCTGTAAAAAAAAAACGGAATAAAATCACTTCTGAAATTAAAGTGGAAGGAATTTTTACAAAATAAATGATAATCAAAATTACCTAAGTAGTGAATATTTAATAAAGCTAAAAAAAAAACATATATGTATCAAAATGACAAAAGATACAATAATTAACAGAATGCAAAATAAAATGGGGGTGATTCGCGTCCCACGATTTCAACAAATCCTAACTGAATTGTTAACGAAACAAATACGTTATAAACCTACTCTGGCGAAAGTACAAAAATGATGAAAATCAGGCCCGAGATGGATCGAACTGGTTCACAATCGGACGTAGCGTTTATAACGTAACCAAAAAAGCATAGAAGAAAAATGAAACTGATTAACTACTTAGCTGGCGACATTGCTGGAGATCCTACTTGGCTAGTCTGCCTGACGTCTGGATCTCGGCCTTGGATCTAACTGGGCTGGATTCCGGATGATCGGGAAAATCAGGGTGGAAGTGAGGTACTTCCGCAGTATGTGTCTTGGTATGAACGACGTTAAATCGCAGAAGGTAGCGATTTTAGGCGAAACGACTACTCACAATTTTCATCAATCCCAACACGTTTTTTTCCAAAATAAACCCCAATTTGAGCTTGTACAGGCAACAAAAAACTTTGGGAAGAACCTGTAAAATTTTAGTGGTAAAATAAAGTGAAGAAATATATCGCCCGTCCCGTCCGTCCCGTCCGTCCTATACGAGGAATTAGGGCTGACAACCTACTCAAGTTAAGTCAAATCCAGTCGATTTGACTTAATTGAAAATAAACCGTTTCTTAATAACGCAGAAGAAAAACTTAACAGACGCCTGAGGTAGCTGGTATTAAAAAAAAAACCGTAACGTCACTGACTGCAGCGCGCACATTGCAACAGCGACAATTCAGAATAAAAATCTTGAACTGAAGTCAATTGACAAAAGTAAACAATAAACACGTTTTGAACGTAACAAAAAAAAAAAAACAGCTTAAGAAATGAACGAAACTAAAGATCTGAAATACGAATGAAATTATTAAATTGAAAACTAAAAATATTTCCAACTAAAGTAAGAGCATGAAGTGAACCAAATTGAACCCAATTGACCCAAATTATATTTCAAAATTTAATCCTAACAAAAAAAAAAACAACTAAAAGCCAAATTAGCACGTAACAGTGGTTTGCACATCCAGTTTCACTGACTCTTAGTCTATTGAATGATTGTGCAGTGGAATTTTGTCTGTTGTCAAAATACTTTTATGGTTTAAAGCCGCCTTAAAACTTTCGACTGAAAAATATTGAGAATTTATTATATATCCAAGATATTCAGACGATATCTCAAGGCTTGGATTCCCTCAATGCGAAAGGGGACTCGTTCGAAGCGTGTGTTATTGATCGAAGCGAGTACTTGGTCACGCAATTACGCAGGTTGGAAATTGTACCCAGAAAGGGAAAAATAAAGTAGAGAAAGTAGATTGAAACTGTTTATATTTCTTACCATCTATATTGTATTTCTGTTCCCGTTCAAGATATATCTATTATAAATTTTGTATTCTCTTTAATTTATCAAGATAATATTTATTAATACTTTATGGAAAACATCAAGTTTATTTTGTGGAAATCGGTAAAGAAAAGTGCTAGTTTCCCAATTAGCAACACTTTTCTAATGAGCCTTTTTCCTCAAGTACGCAAAATTCGAGGAAAAGTTTCTCGCTAGCAGCGCTAGTAGTTCGGTAGGGACAAACATTACCTAATTCTCATTTACATACATGTGAATGTAGCTATCGAAATAATGTTCCTAACAGAAGACGACGTTCCGAAAGCAAAATTAAGACTCGCAAATATAAAGGATAATAATGTAGCAGCATAACCACATTGGCTCGTTTGCCGTAACTTCAAAATTTCAGAGAAGAAAAATGCATTAATTGACAGATTAGTAATCAGAGTTTAGTGATGATGTTCAAGATAATTATGGACTTAGAATTTATTTTAGAATGAAATATGAGTCAAATATATTTGATGAATGAGAAAAATTCAATTAATTTTGATAATTGAATATGTTTTGATAAAAAATTAAGGTTATATAAGTTTTTTTAATCGTCAATCAATTTTTCATCAATTCAATAGATTATTATAATAATTATAACGACCTGTATAAATTACGATGTTTAGAACATACTATGTATATTTATTAATTTTTTCTTCTGTTAAACTTACTTTTCTCGTAGCATGTATCCATTTATTACACCCAACCTCATCAATGTGAGGTTCTATAAATGGTATAAAAAACATGTTTTCCTCTGGGTATCGATTGTCGAGGGTACAGTTCGCGAAACTATAATATTTTGTCGGCATTATGATCATTTAACAAAACTTTTTTGAATATATTTGGTAATTTTGAATTATTCAGTTATATGACTTGAATAACACTGTCGTAAACGGAGGAGGTTAAGTATTTGCCTCTACCATAAGTGCTGCCTCTCGTGATAAATTGGCTACACTATTCTCAGGAAAAAAGGCTAATCAACAACAAAAAATAACCAATAAAGAATGCACTATGACACGCACCCAAATGACAGCTTTGACCTTATTAAGAAGAAATTACAGGTTAAACATATGAAAAATAGAAATTCTCTCGATTTCACCGGAAACAAATGTGGAGTCGCTTTTTCAGCTGCATCCAGAATTTCGCGAGAATCTTTAGCTTCGGACGTTTTTGACAAATTAATTTTTAATATTGTTCATTTGTTGCTATGCTTTTGCTTGGCAGTTGTCAAAGCCGTTACTACGTTTTTGTTAGAACACAACCTCTTCTATGGTAACAATTATTTCAGCAATTATTGTAATCAAAGTAAATAATTTTGGTTCAACTAAACTGAAGATAAACATAGATTGTATAATGAGTCACTTTGTAACGATATTTGTAGTTCTAAGCTATAGTTCATTTCAGCTTAGAACGGTCCAAGCTTTCTTATGAGACTACGATTTAGGCCTCTGATTGGCCAAAAGGCGAACCAATTCCACATAAGCATAAAAATCGCACAAAGATATCATAAATAGAATTATACAGCTCAAAGATTTTCGCATCCCTTGAATTAATATCTAAATATATTTATTGCTTTCATTTCTTGAACTCATTGCCAGCCAGTTAAAAATTGGATAGCCTATGACCACCCATGAATCATTATTTGTTATATTTTGTTTGATAGTGCATTTCTGGGGAAATATACGCTACTATATTCACTTTGGCTGTCTAGCTGGCTCACGTGACGTTGAGTTCTCGTTCTCAGCAACTACAGCTTTTACAGACTTGAAACTGGTACTAAATGAAAACTGCTGTTACGAAGGTCTGCCTAAACTGTTTGATTTCAAGCTCGGTAATGCACTTTGATCATGAAGATGATTATTTAATTTCAGTCAGTTTTTGAGAGTCTTCTGTAAATCCTCACTTATCATTATTATTCCCATTATTGTCAAATTTTGATATCTGAGTCCTCAATTTGTTAGGGTAATAGTCAGCTTCAGTTTCGTTCATTCACTGCGACTTAATTCAGATTTGCGCAGTTGAAAGATTTAAATTTGTATGTAGTCAGGTAATATGCGAATATATCTGTTCCAATTCTCGAGCTTATTTCCAACAAGCTTATTACTTACTTGTACTAAGTGCAAGAAAGTATTGTGAAACCGTCAAAACTCACCTAACGAGATTTTGATTGAAATATCTGTTTTGAGCATCCCTGAATCCATTTTGACTATTTTTGACTTGATGTCGGTACGTATGTTCGTGCGTAACTAGCAAATCTCAAATCTGATTGAACGTATAATGTTGAAATTTTGTATCTAAGACTAGTATAGGGTCTAGTTATGCACCTCGCAATATGGTTCCAATCGTTTGTACCGATAATGCACTTCACTCTGAATTTTATCCCAATTTTTCTAATGAATCCAGAATAATCAATCATAGGATGATGAAATTTAGTATTTGAACTTGACGTTGTATCAGAATGGTTATCTGCTATTTTTGTATGAACCGGCCAAGCCAGAAGTGCAGTTTACTTGAAACTTTTTTTTAATTCTTTTGCATAAATCTAGAATGATCAGCCATAGTATATTGAAATTTAGTGTTTGAACTTGTTGTAGCATCAAAATAGTCATCTACTATTTTTGTATCAATCGGTCGGAAGTGCAGTTCATGAGCATAATTCAGAATTGTCCGTATAAAACAATCAGTTTAATTGAAATTATATATTATATCAAGGTGGGCAATGATAATCTATTGTCAATTTTTTAATTTTGTTATACATTTTTCATGTCAAAATATTTTTCCCTAAATTTCATTCCGTAAGCATGACAAAAGCGAGAAAATTGGATCAGAACTTGATTTGAGATTCCAAATTTGAGATTAATTTTCATTATGTTGGTCACAGGGTCCAGCATCAATTTCAGCATTATTGAACTTCATATTTACATACTTATCAAACCTCTTGAAGGCATGGAAAACAAAAT
The DNA here is from genome assembly GCA_963989225.1 of Dromius quadrimaculatus. Taxonomy (NCBI): domain Eukaryota; kingdom Metazoa; phylum Arthropoda; class Insecta; order Coleoptera; family Carabidae; genus Dromius; species Dromius quadrimaculatus. The sequence goes on from OZ022325.1 coordinate 29,366,826, forward strand.
AATGAAGCACTGAAATCTACTACTATCTCACGGTCTAAAAGTACAAGGGAATATTGTGAAACCGGCAAAATTCACATATCGAGATTTTGATGGATATATCCGTTTTAGTGATGGGTTGCTATTTTTTAACTGCTATATGATTCGTAGCAGTTGGTTACTGCTACGAGCCAGAAAAATAGCTGCTATTTCAAATAGAATATACATTTTGATCTGCTGTTTCACAATCAAAAAGAATTTCTTCAAAAGTCCATTTGTAGTGCAACCGGTCGACACGAAATTTTCAATAAAGCTAATAAATGACTATTTCAACCACTTAATTAATGTTGAATGACAAATTAATTCATTTTATCCTGACGTGTTGTAATAATATCTAACTGTTACTGATCATAAAATTGAGTAGTTGAATATACTCATTAATTACGTGGTCAAAAAACTCATTTATTAGCTTCATTAAGAATTTGGTGTCGACTAGGGGCACTGGGAATGTACTCTTCTTGAAACACAAATTTTACGAATTTTGAGAAAATTCTTTTCGATTGTGAATCGGCACATCGAAATATATATGCCATAAAAAAAATTCACCTTTTTTTAAATACTCTGTATATATGAATACATATTTGACAATTATTTTTATAATTCTAAGTGTGAAAATATTCGGAAAATAGATTCTAATCATTTTCAATATATCAATCATTATGATTATAATCGTTACCTAGGTGATTGAGCTACGCTTAGGATAGATCAAAGAAAGTACAACCAGGCCTTAGTGAACAAACAGAAGATCTAATGACGGTATTTGATGTTTTATAATTTACTATTGATTGTTCCATTATTATATTCAGCGATAAATATTGTTTGCTAATTTGATTTAGTATGATCCATAATAATTGTATGCTGATTCAATTGAGAATGGGAGAATACGATCATGTCTATAGACTTCTTTATTGTCGTGATCAATTGAATTTATCATTTCTTTTGTTTGCATACTGATGTGATCTTCGTCGAATCCTTTGTTGTGATGAAAAGAAAAGAACCATTTTCATGAAATAGATGTTGGTTATTTTGAGTATTATTCGTTATCATATAATTTCTAGAAGTCGATGAAATATATCTGATCTTGTCAAGTATTTTATTATAATAATCCAAATTAGGATCAACATGCAAATAAAATACAACGATTTTCTACTTCTTGATATTCCTAAATTGTGTATATTGCATTTGAGTAGAGTGGATATAGAATTTTATAAGACATATCATCCAAAATTTATCTCTGTTTCTTTTTATTTCGATGGAAATATTTATTGAAGTTAGTATCTGCAACATTCATCATCTTCTTTATAGGATACAAAAAAAATAAAATACACAACATGTCACTTTAGTTCTTAATTTTTGCGAGTAGGTTTCAATATTGAATAAAATTGAATCTAAGTCACTCCCAAATCGCATCTATGAATGAGTTGAAACGAGTCTAGAGATAAATAAAGTTTGAACATTTGTTTTTGACTATAGATGAGGCTGTTCAAGTCCTGAAATATTTTATGTACGAATAAAAAATAAAATTTTCTCGCTAATCGCTGAATTTGTGAATTTCGCTGGAAGTATTATGATTAAGTCAATATGGCTCTTGATTCAATGTTTGGGCTCCACTTACAAATATTTCAAGCCTTATTCCAATTTTTCATCTGCTCTAAGAAAAGAGGAAGTAGTTTTTATAAAACTAAATAATGAAATTTCGATTTCCTGTGAACAGCTGTACCAATTCCACTCAGTTATGTGTATTATAATACTCTAATATGGAACGACGTTCAACAAATTTTATCAAAATGATATAAAATTTCCACTAAATTCGAAGAAGAAATTGCTGCAAGGTCATTGGTATCATGTAGTCTGACGGGAGAAGCTATATAAAGAAAACAATACGTATATCCACTTACTTATTGGAATCTCAAAGTAACAGTTCCATTAAAATTATCTTCTTTTCCTGAATATATCTATGAAACGTGAATTCCATGGTAAGCTACCACAGCATAAGAAATTAGTAATTATTAGCGATTAGGCCAGCAAGATAGTACATGAAGAGCTTTCTACTACAAAATTTAATTTTATACCGTTTATTCAGATGTTTTCCGATATCTACAGTAGCTAGAATGTGTACAAATCCTTCTTCTGTTCAAGTAAAATACTCTTAGTTCAGCAAATAGAAAAAATATGTGAGAGGAAATACATGTTCTAAACAGAAATTGGGCTCAAATAAAAAAATAGGTGTTAACAGGTGTTGATTATCTACTTTCAAATCCTTAGCAAGAACCTGAAATAAAGAAAAAGAAAGAAGAAAAATAATTTGCCAGAGAGTTCATTCCTAATCTAAATTATCAAGCAAGTGCAGAAGAAAGATTGAGTCACTTGCTGAGGGAGAATTCATAATTTTATTGGTGTAATGTACCTACTTTACATTTCATTCATCAACCAAAAAAATTATTCATTGCTTGAGGCTATTTTTCTCTATCTTATACATCTTCTTCATATGTATTCAATTAAAGGGTGAGAATCTCATCATCCACATTAATTTTTATATAAGGTTTTCAAATTCAATTACAGATAATATTTTTCAATAAATTTTTCTTCCATTGTAATATCTATAAGTACTTATTCAAAAGGAGGAGAAAAGTTGTATTCACATCAATCAACCTATATTCTTTATAGTTTAGAGGCAAACAGAAACTTTTCTCTCGAATAAACTTTTTCGTGATGAGATAAAAAATTACAGGAAAAGAAAATTCCCTCATGAACTCAATCTGAGAACATTTTTAATATAAGTGAAATTTGGAGGTTATTGACAATTATTCGCCATCTTATCAGTTCCTGCTAGCAGAATATCATCAATAGTCGTATCATCTCAATACTGCGACCGAGGAGCATATTTATAGAAGTGGCTAGAGTGAGGCCAAAGACACAAAAATATATTTCCATTCAAACAATATCTACATTTTTCACATTCTCCTCGCTCACTCAATTTTCCTTTATTAAATTCTTAACACGTTCTGCGTTCGAATCGCCGTTTACATGCCAATTCTCGATTCTTCTTTGAAGTATATATATACAGAGAGTTAAAGAAAAAGTGTTAAAACAATTTATCGCATATATATTTCGATGTGCTAATTCACAATTTATCGTCTTATTAATCGAAAACACATAATTATGAAGTTACAGAATAACATCAATTATGTCAGACAAGAATTTCAAAGACTGTGTATATCGGGTTAATTTTGAGAATATTTATTTTTATCAGATATTTTCCGTTTTGTGTTTATTTCGAATGAAGCAGTATCCTCAATCAAATGTCCTACGATTAAAAAATATATACTAATTATTTGATACAATTTTTTCTGCTCTGAATATACTTGATGTATGCTAGGTGACCAAAACGTTCATCAAATTAAATCATTCATTGAAATGAACAATATCGATGCATACCATCCATTTAGTGTTCAGATTCTATTTGATATCCATTTTAATGGATAATTAAATTTCATGAACATTACTGCAACCGGACAACAGTGGTGTTTTTAGCAAGAAGCTTTTAGTAATCAAATAAATGATTCAGGTTCCATTAGAGTCTTCAAATGTTTGACTCATGCGTTATTCAACCTTCATTTATTTGAGTTAATTAGGACTTGCAAAAAATATATTAAAAAAATTACACAGAATGATGGGTGATTGCTGCTTCTTTAGGACAATGGATGACAACTTAGTTTCTTTGATTCCAAAGATTTTTTTTCGAGTTGGAAGTTTGGGAGCCTAGAAAAATATTTATTCCAATAAAAATACACATAGGCATAAGGCAGGAGTCGATCAATCACGTGGTTGACAAGAAAATATAATGAAGCTTGAAAATGGACGAAATTCAAAGTTGAATTTTTTTTTTTTAACTCTAATGATTTGTTGGTGTAGAGGGATGAAGCCTTTTTGCTGACATCAGTCATTGTATCAAACCGCATCTTGAAATAACTGTTCGAACGGCCAAAATCAATGAGACAATATGAAATTGAGCGGCTTATAAAAGATCTATCAAAGAAAAACTCTTTTTTGTCTATTTCATGACTTTTTTCGAGTATATCTCAGTAGCTGAATTTAAATTTTTTCATGTCGATATATGTATAAATACACAGCAAAAAATGTATAAAATGGTCAGAAAAAAAAATTCAATGGATAGGATCTGTCGATTGGAACGATTTTCAACAAATATTATTTTCTAATAATGAATGAATTACTTGGATAATATGATAAGGTCTTGTCGAAAAAATTCAAAACGCAATATTTTGTTTATCATGACACATTTTTTTGAATTAAAATACTGCATTAAAATGCATTTGATCCATCGAGTCAAACAGATGAAAAATAATGAAACATAGTTACTGAAATTCTAATCCTGAGAAATATAATTGTTTTAACTTAAACTAAAATATCCATGGATCATTGATAATTGCAAGATAATTTCCACAGTTCCGAAAGCATATTGCTTGGTAATAGCCGAGGTAACAGCTTGACAACGCGTGATCTGATAATCTAACAGCAACTTGCTTGAGAAGACTGTCAAAATTATAAGTATTTATCGATGATATACGGCAAGATTTTTAATAGCGCACCAACAATTATCTGTCTATGTACGACTATTAAATGTACAATAAGTGAAATGCAAATTAGATATCTACGACCTTAGACCCCTTGTTTACTTAGCAGTTGAAGACAACCCTGAAGCTATCATTAATATATTTCCAATTGATTCGTCAATTTAACACGCGTTTCTATAAATAGAAAAATCTTATCGGACTCTATATATGTCTGAAAATTTTTTCAAATTATCTTATTTTGGAGCTTGATTGCATTCGAACATCCAGAAGCGATAAACAGACAGATTTCTCATTTAAATTTGGTTTAACAAACGCACTAAATAATCCTAACAACACGTCATTGGAAATAATAAATCATGAATCCGAAAGACAGCATTATAAAAATGCCGAGAAATTGCTATCTACTTCTCTATTATGTGATAGGCATTTACCTCGGCATTTACTGTTAGTCTATAACATACACATAGAGTATCTATACAGCGATGCTATTCTGTAACTTCATAATTATGTGTTTTCGATTAATAAGATGAAAATTATCTGAATCATATCATATTGGTATTCTGTATTGATTATTAAAATTGAAAGTGAATATTCTCTATTGTTTATTCCTTCATAATTTTATCCTTATTCTAGTACTAATTTGATAATGTATCTCCATGTTTTCTGTTCTGATGACTTTTTTCTCCTTAGCTCATGTAGTTTCTCAATTTAGAGAATGACTTGTTAGTTATTCAGTCAAAATACTCATATTCCACCGTCGAAATACAACAATATGTGTAAATATTGTCAATTTCTACCAGAAGATGTACCGGTCGATAGATATTTTATTCAAGATACTACTGTCTCCAGTGAAAGCTGCAAAGTCTCGTAAATGTGCAAAACCACCTAATAATGCTACATAAAGAAACAATCACATGATTATATTAGTTTGCATCCAATTCTAATTCCAAGTTGGAATTCCGTAAAAAATTTCACCTTCAATTTTAAAGACGATTTGCTTGAAATTGATGACAATGGGAACAATCAGATTCAAATTGATAAGAGTGATGCTGACTGATGAATTAGAAATTGAGATATAAGTGATCAGTTCGTTTCACTCTACTTTATATCTTTAATAATTTTAATAGAAATGTTACTTTTTGACCACTTATGTGGTGATTTCTTATTCCTCTTCAGTAGGTAAAATATGAGCGCAATTAAAATTTGGATGTATAAAATCAACTACTAAAATATAAAGACTAGTGTTGCAAAAAATAATATATTCGGCCTCAAAACGAATACCGAATATTCGGTAGGCTTTGTGACCGAATAGCCGAATATCCGACCAAACTATTCGACCTGATAATTGTATGTTAGAAAATGGGCGCGCAAACACGTCAAGAAAGTTGGTCCCCACTTCATGCGAACTGAAAAAAACAGAAGCCTATAATTTAGGACTAATGAAATACTAATTTGTACCAAATAAAATTGATTTTTCCCCACATACCTTAACTACAAAATCGATCTGAAAAATGAAGGTGCTAGCTTGAAAAAATTTGTGATATGGTTGATAATAGCACACTTGTGTGGCTAGGGACGAAGCAAGACGATCGTGTTTTGTTTCATGCCACACACTGTATTTTTCATAATACCTGCATTGAAGCTTTCCGTATTACAAATTTGTCATAACAAAATAAATATTTTTTCCTACTGGCGTTAAAGAAATCATTGATTTCCATGTATCCGGTACGTGCTGAATGTTGCTCTTTTCATAACCTCCTCATGGCAACGTGCGGAAAACAGCGTTCGCCGCACGTTGCCCTAGTGACGTGTGACAAACACTTTGCAGTGATCGTTATATTATTAATACATTACATATATTACTTATAATCTGGAGAGACAGAAAACTTTATTGAATGAATTTGCGTATATATCAAATGATGTATAAGTATGTCACGTGATGTTCACGTCAGATTTTCAAATATAATTTTGATTTTTAGCGCCTGTAGGAAAATTAGTATGTTCACCTCGTCCTCAAGTGCATATATGTCACAATGGGGGTGGTTGTTGACCTTTGCTACGCATCGGTCAACAATCACCACCCCGCGTATGACACACATGCACTTTCTTGATTCGGTAAACAATATACTATTCTTTTGATTTTGCAGAGGTAACAAGTCAGGACTAGCTGCTTGTGCTTTATCAATAAGATATTGGGATTTACTTGAAATTGTCGTATTAATACTTTTTCTTTCGAAACTAATCGTCTTTTTGATTCAATTTACAGTTCCGAATACAACAACTGTCAAATTAACTGAAGTTACATGATTTTCATTCAGATATTGACAATGAACAAATGCGACTCTGCCAAGGATAAAATATTGTAAGAAACAAATTTAGCAGGCAGAAACAGGCTTATTTCCAGCCGGCTACACTCGCATTTGTCTGAAATTGTCTTGTTTTGATTGACAAAACAAGCGCTGAAGCGCATTGTTTTAATGCAGGTATTATGAAAAAATAGTAATTTGATTCTTAACTCTATAGTATAAATTTAGGATATCTTCAATTATCTTGATTTTTTTGATTTGCAAATTATAAATAAGTATTCAGTTGATTTTGTTAGAGTTTATCTAGTCATGACTAAACTACATAATAATTTGATTTTAATTTGATTAGCTATCTGTTTTTGATTTCTTAGAGAAATTATTAACGCATCTTACTTCCCATTGATATTTTAGATACATATAGCAAGAAATTGCGTTTTCTTGAACTAGCAATGTATATTTAGCAGTTACATGATTAATTCCCTGTGTTTTTGTTATCTTTTACTCGTGTTTTGAAGTATTCGGTAATCGACCAAATAGTGATTCGATATATCCGGTATTTGGCGGAATATCAAATATTGGCCAAATACGTCGAATACCGAAAAGTAATCGTATACTCGTTGTAATTCTGGTAAAGACCCAAACTTCATCACTTCGAATCTAGCGCTAATTAATTCACTGTTTATTCATGATAATAAAAGTCTAGGTACATTCGATTTGACAAATTTCAGGTTTGCCCAAGCTAGTTAATAATTTACATCAGCAAGGTGTAATACTCTCCTCAATTACATTTACTAATTTCTCAATGATCAAATTACGACTGACTGTGTTATTCTTTCATTCTTTTTGTGCTGCATGAATGAAGATAAATTATAATCCATCATCTTATCTCCCATCATATTCTCCGTTAGAGTTTATCTCTCTTTTGGATAAGCAGCAATTAATTCTCCAAAAGCTCCAAAAGCAGGGTTATTGAACTAGAGGATAAATATATTTTATTCTAATATTTAAAGGCTTGTGTTCACTAGGTTCAGTTGTACAATCTAAGCTTATCTACACATTAGTTAAACCGAGCTTATCTACTATAGTTAAAATTGCTGAAATAACTGTTACCATAGAAAATGAATTTAGTTGAAGTAATCTGTATAGCTGAGTTTAGATTTTTCAACGGAGTCTTGACAAATTTGCCAATTCTTCTGACTTTTTTTTCACACATTTTCGTTCTGCTGTAAAAATGATTATGTTGAATTGTTTATCACGAGAATTTGTTTCTTTCATCATCCATATTGCAAAGTTCTATCACAATTCTAAGCTTTCACTATCAGCTATTATGTTTATTTGTAATAAGTTTCATTACCAAAATACCAATTATTCATAGTGTAAATAATAACAGAGAAAATAATTCCTATCAGAGAATATCAGAATTGTTTCAATCGATAATACATAATTATTAATTAACTGAATAGCACCGAAGGGTCACTAAGTAAACGATATTATGAATAAACTCTTGTAGTTAAAGTCGCAATCGATTTTGTCGAAGATTAGGATTCAAATATCAAGTTGATAATGTTTGATAGTAACTTATGATTTAGACAAACTTCAAAATACTCTCCTCCTCAAGTTTGTGATACTGATAGACCTTTATAGTGAAATCGTGCAATAATAGTATATTAAGATATAAGTTGCATAAGACATAATTTTAGGGCACGCGTGCGACCTGAAATGTCTTATGAAAGGTGTATCCAATACAATTTCTTCTATTTGGGTTCAAATATGTCAAAAAATAATAAATTTTGTATTTTGTAAACATGGGTAAAAGATATCTAATTTTTTATCTGACTCATTTGGTAACACTGCGACTTGTCAGATGAGTAATTTATGTAAATCAAAAATACTGTTCAAAATTCATCAATTTGAATGTTGTTCCTTTGATACTTTCTAGAAATAAATAGATAAAAACCTGAACAATTTGAGAATTTTCTCCAAAATATATTGTATCTTGACATATAAAAATGACAGTTAGGTTATCTAGCAACGTAGCTACCAATCTGATAAAAACTAGGATTGAGTTCCATAAAGAGGCACTTTACGATACCCAAACGAGTTTCATAAAATACATTTTATGACACCCAAATAGAAAAGAGTTCTTATTGCACTGGTTTTACCGGGTTCAATTCGGAAATTTTTGTTATGAACTTATTTTTGATGAGATTGTAAATAAAAAGTAGTTTGAAAGAGATTTGCAAGGATCAATATCAAACAGGCTGCATAAGTTCATAGTCCCTTTTGGTAGACTCCGAAGTATATTTTTCTCTTTATTTGTCTGTTTATATGCTGGGCAATATTTTATATAAACATAGAATCTATATCAATATTGAATTTAGAAGAATTAAATTTATGTTATGTCATCCAGAAGATTTGATGTAGAACAAGTATAACGTTCTATACAATTCTGATGAAGATTTTCCTCCAAAAATTTGTCACTTTCCTCATTGACAGAAAATATAATAAAGTAGGTACCTATATAGGAATAACAGAATGGTGACTCCAAACACTATGATTTTTGAGGAATCTAAAATGATGTATCAAATCTAATATGTATTTATTAAATCTACTTACGTATAAAGCTGTGGATCGTTTCATCAATTTTAACTTCGCGACTTAACCATCAAACTGTTGGCATATATCTATAAATCCGCATTTGAAATCATGGAATCTATTATTTCCATTATAATTAATGATAACTTACAAATATGTTTATTGAGGACTGTTAATCTCACGGTTATGAATATGTTTGTACTGAGTCATATTCTGTTTAAAATCAGTGTATATTTATCATTATTTTTATTTACTAACAAATAAGATGTTAGCGCCCTGTGGGTGATTGACACCACTTAGATGCGTTAGTGTTTTGTTTTGATAAACCTTCAAGTGGGCCGGATATCCGGTTCTGGACGTGACGTATGGTTAGATGAATGAAATTTAGCGTAAATTTCTACGACAATTTTTATTGAATGGTCGCTCGTTCAAGATCAAGTCGCCTACGTTCTCATGACTCTCTACGATTATACTCCTACACAATTAGAGCAACATGAACTCACTCCAAGGTGTTTTGTATCTGGCTAAGACTCTTTGATTGCAACAAATGCATTCAGAAGGTCTGAATCAAGGCTGCACATGAACCTTCAGTAGTTCAAAGACATTAAAATATTATTTATTCATCTGTTTGCTACTTTAGAGTTTATTATATGCATACAGAATTATTCATTATTTCAAACCATTAAAAGTGGGTACATCGTGCAACGTCTATAATAAGGTTGTTATCGAGATTGTTATGATTTCAATACAACATGTGGTTTTGTGATTTTTAAAAATCGTTATCCTAAGAAAAACTTCAATATTTGATTTTATGAAATATTGTATGTTACAGTAGAATATTCATAAGCTTCTACCTAACATAGATCAATATGTTGTGACTATTTTTTGATTCTTAATTTCAAATTTATCTGTAGCTTCTTTCTTTTTTTATTGAGTAGAATTTGCGCCATAGCAAGAAGCAAAATTGCATTGTGGATTAAAAATTTCTAAGAAGCAAATTCCAGTTACTCTCATTTCTAAACCATCATCCATAGATATTTGCTCTCTGTGACACTTATGTACATAATTTTTTTTCATAAAAAGATCTCATAAATTTTTATCATCTCTTGTACTTTCTGCAGCATAAAAAATAAAATATAAAAATGTACTGTTTTCTTAAACAAAATCTTGGACTTTATATTTTATTAGCAAAATACATACGTATCATATTCAAATTGGACAATAATTGTTTTTGCTCTTGAAGATGGCTAAGGTGTAGCCAATACTTCAGAGCTAAAAAGGAAAAGAAAATATTTGACTGAATCTCCCAATTCCATTATGTGTACATTTATTAGCGAAACTCAGGGATACCTTGAATTACAGAAACTCAATTTTCTGCATTATAAAACATTCTCCATGTGATTTATACGAATTTATAAAATTTAATAAGATGTTTTCTCAATTTTCTATTTGATTTGCTAAAACTGCCAATTTTATAGCAATATGTCTCCCTTCATGTGTTATAGATATATAACATACTCAAATCAGAACAGAAGAGCTATTGACTTCCACTCAATATTGGGAAGTGATGTTTTCGATTATAAAATATGAAAATTTGGCTTTCTCCATCCAATAGTTTATGAATTATTGAATCTCGAAATAGTGTTTAAGAAGATTGATAGGAAAAATGCCATACATTTGATATTTTTGCATATTTTCTTATTCTACAGGAATTTCATCCTGCAATATACAGAGTGTATCTACACCTATGTAACAAAATTTTATGATATATAGTATTTGCCGTACTAATCATGAGTCGAAAAGATTTTTTTTGAAATTCTTCATTTTGAAAAAGGGTCTAAGTAAATGAAAGCTTTTGGGACACTGGTTTGATGGCTACTCTTGAGATTATTACCTTAAATTTATCAAAATAGACTACGTTCATGAACATCACATAAAATTGTGTCTATATTTTCGGATATGAAGATGAAAAACTAGAATTCTCATGTTTTGCTTAGTACTGTTAATTTTACCAATTCTGGAAAAAACTCTTTTTGATTCATGATTAGTACGTAAAATACTATATATCATCAAAGTTTGTTGCATAGATATAGATACACCCTGTATATTTGTAAGAATATATGTTACATATTAGAGAGTTTTTGCAAGTCACCGCTAACGTCAAAAACGATTCTCTTTGCGCATCCGTACTGAAAATGGCAAATAAATTCATTGTAACGTTATTGATGTCTGCTAGTTTTTGCAGGTTTCTTGTGAATGCATTGTAATTCAAGCTAGCATCATTGAGCAAGCATTCGCTAAAAATCAGTTTTTTACCTAAGCGTTATCGTATCAATAGCGGAAACTTGCAAAAACTCTCTATTTTCAATTTGTTGCTGCTCCCCATATGAGATACGTCCAAAAAAAATCAATCAATAATTTGGAAGTATACAATCATTCATTTCCAACTGGCTATCGTTTCAATTCCAATAGAATTTGGGTTTTCAACTCAAAAATATTATAAGTACAGAGAAAGTCACAAAGAAGATTCAAATAATAAATGCTGGATAATTTTTTTCACGTGACCTGATACGTTTAAGAAGTTGAGATAAGTATTTCTTCATCCAACAACTTAGATTGAAAGGTTGGCAATCCTTATTTCATGCATAAAAATTCAAGAAAAATACATGGAGAAGAAGTGATAATCTGATATTTTTTTTCAGAACCAGGTAAGATGATTTCAATTGCAATAAATTGGAATCTTGAGGAAGATACTTAATTCACTCAAATATTGTTGTATCTACTCCAATATTTGACTACTTGTGTGACCAAATTATATTGAATTTTTAATATCAGATGCCTTTTTATTAGAGAAACGCAAAGATTCTATCTGACTTCTTGATACACAATTTAAAACATGATAGGCTTTGGAAAATACAAATATATATAAGATTTGATCCACTTCCTCTGATGATATATCTTTTATAACAAGAGAATATTATCTTCTTGTTGAATTTGTTTATTGTAAAAAATATATTCAAGTGACTGCTAAAATAAACAATGGAAATATTTTTCCATCTCTCCATTTGATGAATAATCTCATGGAAAAAAGAATTTTTTGAATTTCTAATATTTCCTAATATGAATTTACTAGGAAGATAATAGTTCAACGTCTATAATGAATAATAAGCGACCATATGTATGGAAACATACTTAATCAATGCCTTTAAAAGGTAAAACTTGTATGTACACGCGTGTACTCAATTTTCTTACTATGGTTGGTGAAACTTGTTTACTAGTTGAAAGAATATACAATCAATGTGGCTATTCACACTCAAAATACTCGTTATATATTAAGTATTTTTTCAAATATTTCACTTTGCTCACTTGGAGAACTCAGAATTATGGGCACTTTTTTTAGCTTCTTGACCTGTCAAATGGACGCTACAGTAATTGTTTATAGTTGATGATGGAATCGATTTTTACATAGCTAAGCAATTTTGAAAAATATAGTCACAGTACGAAAAAAAAAATCGAAAAATGCTGGCAGTCTGAATCAATAAATTATGTATAGAATACAAAAGTCGCCCAATTATAAGAATATTCAATTACCTACATGACTATTGAAGTTAACATCTGTGTTAGTATATAATCATAACGGACACTGTCGCCAAAGAATCAGAAATAAATGATCAAAGTTGTCGATTATTGGACCCGAGTACAAGTAAAATGAGAAAATATAGATAAGAGCAGGTAATTTAAACAGAAAATTCGTGTATCTGATCTTCTCGAAGTATTCAAATATGTCAAAATATGAAGGTGCCAAATGAAGAAGCTGAATGATATTTTTGAAACATTTTATTCATTCATTAAAATATATTTTGTCCCCCAAGGAATTTAATACACATCACATGCACTTGATATTTTACAGCACTCTAGTTAATGTGGAACTAATCTGTTAAATACTACTTCAACGCACTTGATTGTAAATAACTATTGCAAAGTACTTTTGTGAGCTTCAATCGAACATTTCGTGTATGTTATTCAGTATATTTGGGCTGAATTTTATGAATTGATTTTAATGTACTTCCCGCTATCCGATTTCAATGAAATTTGACACTTTCTAAACCCCAAATAGTATCTCCGAGGGCTTAACTAATATGACAACTCCGTGTACACTCGAAATGTAGCACAAAATTCAGTCTTATTTAGGCTTATTGTGATATTTACTATTGTAACGCTATTGTTCAATCAACAAAAGTAATTCTCGAGTAATAACAATAGCAATAACCATTTTGCTCAATTTTTGTATTCATGTGACACTTGTTATTGTTTCTTATTCTCAACAATATTGTTGTCAATGTCAATTTATGTTATGTATCACCAGCCCATTTTTGGGTATAGGTAAAATTTGTGAAACATCAAAAATATTCAAATGAATAGGATGATATTCAAATAGATATGTCATGATGACAGGAGTGCAAGTCACGCATTATAATCGAGTTCAATAATCAGATAAGTGCATAATTCAATCCACTCTTCTATATCATTTCTTTGAATATCTTTGCAGAATATGTATAGTACAGGTCAATTTATTTTAGCATGAGTTTACTTCGCTAATAGCATGGTAAACCGCGGCACAGCATGAAGTCTGTTTACCTGTCAAAAAGGATGGTATTAAGAATATTTTTCTTTTAAGTAAATTTCTGTATTTTCCCTAGAACATAATATTTAGATGTAAGAAAAAAGTATTTGGTAATTATTTTTTATATATTTCAATTTTAAAATTTGAATTAATACTTAAAGTATAACTTTTTTTTAAATTCAAGCTAATATTAAAATGAAAGTCAAAATAATTTTAGTACAGCCCAGAGAAAAGAAAATTTATTAGCTGCTTATAGCCCCCTTACTGTGAGGATTTCCTAAAGCCATGCTAAAATAATTTGTCCTGTACTATACATGTTATTTTGACTATACAACCATTGATTTGTGTTACGGGCACTGTTATACATATGCTTTCATATGTATCAGTATTTCAAACATCAGACTTTTGTCCAAAATTATAAAAACATCACTCTGAAATATTCACTGAAAATGGTATTAACAAAAAAATATCTTTGTAAAATAATTTTCATTTATTATACCATAAGTAGTTGGAGTATTATCGATTATTTTTGTGGTGCTATCACGAATGTTCATTGTGCTTGCGTTTGAATACCACGAGTGTGCAGCACGAGTGGTATTCACAAGCACAATAAACTTGAGTGATTGCACCACAAAAATAGTCTATAAAACTTCAACTACAAATGGTATATGGAGGACTATTCCAGAAGTCAAACCATTTTTTCAAATTAGTTTTCTATGAATCTAGTAACAACTCATATAATTTTCATAGGAACGAGTAAACAAACTTCTGTCAAACTTAAAAATTAGAATTTCTTGCATTTTCTTTGAAGAATAATAGAGAAATATATTGCGTCTTGATATGGAAATTAGTTTAGAAAGGTTTGGTTATAGATCAGAAGATAAAATTGATAAAGATATCCAGAAAAATATTCCATCAAATACGAAGAAAGCACAAATTGGAGGTATCCACATCTTTGAGTAAAATACTCACTTTGACCACTAGTGTAATACCCGAGGGTATTTCTACACGTCCAAATACCGACTGATATGCACCGTTTCTATGGCTATTTAGCATTGTTAACCTTGTTATAAATACTACGAATGGAATAGTCATATATAATACCACAAGAGCTTCTAAATTATCGGATATTTCTCGATAGGTTCGTTGCAAACAAATTAACGTGTCAAGTTTTCCAGGTTAAAAAATCACGAGCGCATAGCGCGAGTGATTCTTCTGGAGAACTTGACAAGTTGATTTGTTTGCAGGGAACCTTGAGAGAAATATCAGATTAATTTCGGAGTTCGAGTGGTATTCGGGAGATTATTTTTCCTATCCAAATTCATAAATAGATTCCAGAGACTCGACTCCGAATCTGCTCATTTTTACATTCAATCTGTCTGTCAGTTTGACAGATACTAAATCAACGCGGCTGAATGTTCTTTGTTTTGTATATACAGAGTGATCAATAATGATTGTCTGACAGGTGACAGGCAAAAGTTCGCATTATGATCAAAACTATCTTCATGGAATAAAGTTAGTATAAATTTATTTATTTTGGAAACTACATTACCGACATTTCAAAAACACAATGGCGTATATTTTGCATATTTTATGACGGATTCATCCATAATCTGATTCAATAAACAAAAAAGTAAGTAAATAACTGTATTATTGACTGATTATTGAGAATTTATTATTATTCTACCAAATTATTAGGTTAGAATAGTATTTTCAGAGGAACTGTCATCTGTCACTTGAATGTCACTATCTCAAGCAGGCGGCAAAGAAAAAATCAGAACAAAGCGGCACGGACAATCATTTTTGATCACTCTGTATAATCAACAGACAAAATTTTTAAAAGATTTCCACTTGAAAACCGTGTAGGTTGTACCACGTGACGTCGAATAGAGCAATTCTATTGGTCGAAATTTGGATGGTAAAAATAATCAGAAATATTCTGTCTTATTTCTCATCCGAACTGTTTGTATAATGACGATACAAATTATTTTCGTGAATAGCATTCACTCTCAAATCTTTTACAATATCCTAAGATTTTTATGTGGAAATATGCAGTGGTAGTAGAGAGAGAAAAATTATCATCAATGATTTTACAAGCGTATCACACGCGACTTGAGCTCTGAAATGAAAATTATAAAATAGCATTTGTATTTAGAAGGCTCATTCAATTGTATTCTATTTGACAGTGAGCATTGTCTACATCAGCACTTCCTATGTTTGACCTAGAGTTCTAGGGTAAATCTTCTTACAACTTCACACCCTCATTATGACATCTAGATGAACCATATGAAGAGCATCTGCCTCTGGAATTTTATTACATTGAAAAGTTATTGAATTGCAGGAACTATAAGTTTTTGATAAATGGATGGATTAATAACAGATATAAGTACCTAAAGTACCTAAATTATGAAGGAGTTTCAAAGAAAAGATGCATTATTGAAAATTAGGAAAAAAAAGCAATTAATCAAGAAATACCTTTGAGCAGCCCCAATTAGAAGCTTGTTTGTAATCATTATAAGTATTATTCAATAATTTTCTTCGTTAAACAATTTCTATATTTTTCTCCCTTCGTTTGTTACTATAATTGTACTAGAAACTATAATGAGAGTTATAACAATTATTGTTAGAGAGTTTTTGGCAACTGTTCGCTGCACGGACTTTGAACAGTAGATTCCAGCAATTAATTGTCAATTGAACGACACAAATTCGTCACAAGAATCATATTCTATGAATTTTTATTTCAGTTGACAATATTGTTCACTTCGCAATTATTATTTTATATGCAACGGTCACGAGAATAACCTTGATTGTCATCAGTACAACTTAGGGCCAATTATATAAAAATAATTAACAGGCTGTCAGTTAACATGCTGTCAACAAGATTTTTCATTGACGTTCATCTGGAAAAATAATTGATCGCGTGTATAATTAACTTGTTTATTACGTTTAAATGACGATTTTAAATTGTATTTGTCATAAAATTAGATATTAGAATATCATAACTTCTATTTAGATGCTAAAAAAATCAGGTTAGAAACACGTGTTCAGATATTTAACTATGTGATTTAAGTTAACAATGCTTTATGCAATTAGGCCTTAGTCTTGTTAATATTACCCAGTCTCATGCCAATAGTCAGTACGAGTCAGTCTTATGTCAGTTCGACTCAGCCCTTTGTTAGGTCAACTGGTCCAGTGACGGTGCGCCCTTGGATGCGAAATTAATTGCGACTTCTTGATCTTCTTCTATTGTCCTCATTAATGTGTTTCAGATTTTTCTCTTCAAATAAGTTGGTATTGAAATATCTCCAAAATATCAATTTGCATTTTTGTGATTTTTCATCAGATCCATAAGCCTATCACATTCTGAATTACTAGATACATAATTTTTCCATGTTCTGTTGAGTGGTCAAATAATATTATTCATAGTCGTTTTTTAATTGGAATAAATAATCTTCAAAATTACTTTCCATTGAGATTTGATGTAGAAAGAATGGCCAACGAAGCCTTCAATCCATTTTTATGTATGACACAAACGGTAGATTCATAATTTTGTATGTAAGTGCAGTTGCCAAATACAGGAAAACATGATTGTTAATGAAATATACACCGCAGGAGAGATTATTGATTACAACTAGTGAGGACTACTTACTAAATGCAAATTGGTTTTTTCTTCATGCGACGAGACATTCATCAAAATAGGTATAGAATTCAACCAAGAAAAAAAAATTGCCTAAGAAAACATTGACCTGTACTGATTCATTACATGTGATACTCTTATGTAACAAAGTACCATATGATTCAATAAGAGGCTTTCAGTTATATAGGTATGTATAGATAAGTATCAAAATCATTAAGACGAACCTCCAAATACAGATAGATATGTAAGTTTATATATAGGCATCAAAAATCTACTTGAATTTTGAAATACAGATTTCATTGAGAAAAATGTCATGACAAATTCTCTAATTTATGGAAATCCATCAACGGAAAAATATCTATTTGGGAAGCGAAACTAGGATCATTAATGTGAATACTTCGGTGTATACATATAATCATCGTGAAATCTCCGTTAGTTTTGGAGTATAGTTCTTATTGGAGAATGTCCGGAGTCAACCTCTACGCAAAATCCAATTTTTCATGAGAATACGCTCTTTTGATAACAGAAAGCCTTGGAAATAAATACACGATAATAAATGCATATTTGCATATGAATATCATAGGACAAATAACTTGAAAAATATTGGTCTCATAGAGAAAACACCTAAAGTATTTTTTGACACAATATGTCATGTTTGGTCAGACTCGATACCTAGATAAGTATATAAAAAGTCAAAAAAAAATCATCTTTCTAGACATTTGGGGCTATTCTGTAACTCAATAGATGAATTTTCATCGATTATTTCACTCATGTCAATTATACTGACAAATTTTGTATAGTTACAATGACAATTATAATGATAAATTCCTTGCCAACGGGAATTTACCGAGGTAAATTCCCGATACCTCGGTAAATTCCCGTTGGCAAGCGATTTATCGCGATAAATTGCCTTTGTCATGGAGAAACAATACACAGTTCTAATATAAACAAGCAATCAGTACTCGGAAATGTCAAAATTTAATCGTTTTGGAAATGCATTTTTCGCCGAAAGTAATGAAATTGAAAACAAAAAGTCTAAAAATACAAGAGCATATGGAGACAATTTAGAGCATTTTCCAATAAAAAAGATTAGTAGTTGCAACTAACATTATTTAATAGGTACTTATAGTAGCAATTTCATTCGAGAAATATTCTCCACAAATACCACTCGGGACTTTAATTTTATCATACATTTTTCTTTCAAACATTGATTACCTTTAAGCAACATCCTTCGAGTCATCTGCTCAGATGAAAACCCTTGAGCTACGCTCTAGTGATTTAATCGGACAGATGACTCTCACGATGTTGCTAGGTAATCAATGTTTCAAGAAAAATTTATTGATAAAATTACAGTCCCTTGTGATATTATATACGATAATCATCTACTTAGGCCAATGAACGTAGGTACCACTGACAAAAATTCTGAATATTCGCTTGTTACAATTGTTTCTATTTGTCAAAAATGTTATCGATCGATAATAATTTAGTGATTGTGTTACTGAATACGGCCAATTTTTGAACGAGAGCAGAAGTCGCTTCGAAACGCGATATTGCGATTCTTAATTGCCTCTACGTGGGGAACATAAGATTGGAAGTAAATTTCCAACCATGGATCGTTTCTAAGATCATTCGATGCAAACATAATATAGACAGACGGACGGTCAGGCCGAGGGACGGGCGGACGAACGAACAAACAGAGATAAATATTCTCATACGGTCCTCTCATGCTTTCAGGAATGATATATCCTCATTTCTGGTGAAAATCATTCTCCGGACTGAGCCAATACTTCCCTGTTCATTGTTTGACGAAATGGATTAATAATTTAAAAAAATTCGTACTTTTGGAGAGAAAAAATAAAACACATCTTTTCAGGATGGAATCAAACATGGCGAATATCTAAAAGCCTAAACTTATAAGTCAAATTTCGGAATTATGCTTCAAAAAAAAAAATTTGTATACCACCCACTGGCGAGCTCAAATTACAAACGTTTCTTGTCCAAGACATTTTCCATTTCATTCAGTTGTGAAATTTATCCGAGAAAGAAGAAATCGAAGAGAATTAGTTTTCTGCTATTATAATATGGCTTATGTGAGAGGTATTATGCAACGTTTGAAGTTATCCCCCAAATATTCACATTTTATATTTTCCAATCTCTATGTACAATTAGGTTCCAATTTATTGTGAATTATGGCTTTGTCTGCTTACATAATAGCATATATTTTCTCTTATCTATCTAATTCATATAATTTTTTTTGCGCAATCGAGCTCTCATTCCAAATCTTCGGACAAGTGGAACACTTCTGCCTTTCGTTTTCCGTTAACTATTTTTTCTTCGTTTCGTAAGCATGGCAGAAGCGACAAAATTGGATCAGAACATGTCTTTTTACATATACAAATTTGAAATCAATTATCATTATGTTGGTCACGTGGTCCAGCTCTAATTTCAGAATTATTGTATTCCAAATGGACCTACTCATAAAAAACAGAATGAGGCAGAAATTTACGACTATCTGACGGTCTACGTTGTATGAATGATAACAATAGAGTAATAATTGTAATTTATGCAACAAGAGTGTAATGTCGAGCATTATGAGATGAGGTCAAGTATTGGGTGACGAGACTTGCCGAGCTACTGAAATTTATTGTTGGCCGAATATCTCAATCTTTATTCGCACTCGTATTATATACAATATTCTTTCTACTGCCCTTAACTTCCATATTTTGAGAATTATTGAGTACATTGAAGAAAGCCTAAAGCACAAGTTGAAATTCAGACTTGACAAATAATCGATCAAATGGATCAGTGAAAGTATCTATAAACATAAATTAATATAAATTTTATACATCGTTCTTGATGCATATGGTGCCCATTTTAATCAAGGTTGTAGAAGAGAGAAATGCAAATTTTGTAATTTTGTAAAGTATAAAATGTAATCTGTTGTAAGATCGCGTTCTGTTGATAATTTGTGTGAATACGCATGTCTATAAATGAATTAGTACAGAGCTATGAGATTTTTGATATATAAAATTTTCAACCGGCACGACTGAAGCGCTGACTGCGTATGTTAAACTCGTAGAGCATAGGGTTTGTTGTTTCTCATCAAATGTGAACAAGTGCACAAAAATAGAATGCTTTTTTGCCTCCTTTGTTATATGATACAGTGCGTACTGAAATAATAAATATCCATACAGGTGAGCTATTAGCAATTGTATAGATTTATTGAATGTATTCCTATTCCGTGATTTAGGCCTTTAGCAATAAATTTCATATCATCAATATAAGTGGCCCGACATATTTTGGTGAGAACTCAGCAACCTGGTATTTGGAATTCTGCAACAAGTAGTTAATATTGGTGCGCCAAAATGTTAAATAGTAGAATTTTAAGTGTGAAGAATTCACTTATTCTATTCAAATTGATAACATGTGCCACAGTGAGTATATTATTTGTCAAAACTATAGTGATGGGATATTATAAGAAGCGACTGAACAGGCCATATAACTTTAATTGAAACCTTAAATGAGAGTATGATCCAACGGTGAGAAATTAAAATGTGAAAGGTCATTTTGAATAATGCCCCTCTTTCATGAAGAATGCTGATATACTTTAACCGAGAACAAAAAAAATTTAGAAAATGTAGAGCTGAGAAGCTAATTAGTAGACATCTCTATAATTTGTCAAGAAGAGAGACCGAAATTAGAAAAGCGATAACTATCAGTGATAAATTCAGAAGGAAAACTTAAGGTGAAATATCACCGTTATTAAGGATAAATTAAACACAGCATAATTCAATACAACAATTGTAATAAATTCCAAATGAACATAACAATAAACCAATATTCATCTGATTGATGTACAGGGGCCGCCGGTCTCAGAGTGTAGATCTCATGTAATCTGAAAATAAAATATAACATAAGCAAATTACTTGCTTAGTGAGGAGAATCACATCCACAAACACAGATTATATATTCAATACCATCAACACAGCGCGGGTTATATACTCAATACCATCAACATAACGCAGGGTATATACTCAATACCATCAACACAACGCAGGGTATATACTCAATACCATCAACATAACGCAGGGTATATACTCAATACCATTAACACACAATCACACCAGTACTACACACGGTAGTACTTATCAGAACATTCGCATACTCTGAAACCACCCACAGTGGCATCCGTCAGAGTATCTAGAAACAATGCTCAACACCTTTCGAACCACATGCCTAACTGGGCTCTCGGGAGTATGGATTGAAAGTCAAACTCCACCCGCATGTGGCAGGTGTTAGCGAAACGTGGGCACCTCCTGATACATTAAGATACTAAAGTTGGCAGGCAGGGCACCGGTGGCACGAGGCTAGCAAGTCGTGCTTCGTTGGCCACTGCTTGACTTGACTGTCACTCCCCGTCTTAAACTCACACAGAGGACTTTTCTGGAGTGACTGTGGCGTACGAAAGGATAGCAATCATACAACACATAGGATAATTTGAGACACTAACGTGAACAACAACAACTCAACCCACGGTCAATCTCAAACGCTCTCTCAACCAACATACTGCATACTCATTTAACTCATACTCTTAGTAACTAAACTCATTGATTCAACCCATACCAACACACTGATTCAACCCACCCTTAACTCTTAAAGATACACTAAGACACTAAAGAACTCCACTCTCCTGAATAATAACACAAACTGAGTTAATCAATGGTTGTCGAACCGTTTAAATAACTTACGTGTTGTGTAACTTCCTGAAATATGTTAAAAATTATATGATTATTGATGTTACGTGAAACCTATGAAAAATATCCGTAACACCGTGAACAACTAATTTAGCGCAAAATTTGAAATGATGAATCTTGTAACAATATATTTGATGAATACTCATAATAAATTAACAAAGTTCTTAGTGGTGTGTATATCAAGAATTGAATAATCTGTCAGAGTCTCAATATGTCTGTAATAAATCTGTATATAATTAGTGCTAACGTATCAAATTAGCATGCAAATCCCATATCTCAGAAACAATTTGGACGATCTCTCTTGAGAAAAATATATTCACTAGGCTATAGTGCCTAGTGGATATATTTTTGTAGTTTGCAATTTTTATGAAAATTGTAATTGACAATTTCAAGAAAAGACATAATTAGTGATTAAAAAATCAATTTCTCCGAGACGATCCAGTTTTTTGGGACAAAATTTGGTAGGCTTTTAGATAATATCATTTCTCAGAATGCTGTGATGAAAGTTTTGATTTTCAACTATCAATATATCGTTAATAACACTTGTTGCGCTCTTCTAAAAGTATAATAGTCATATTCCAAAAGTATGTATATTTGAATAACAAATTTTCTCATCATCAGCTGTTAATTTTGGATTCAAACCTGATATTTTGGGTTCTTCTTAGATGTCCTTTTATCGAAATTTACAAGTTCAATTCCAATAAATGTAACTATTTTCTGGAGCCTAATATTTCTTGAAGATTATTTCACTCATGTCAATTATACTGACAAATTTTGCATAGTTACAATGACAATTATAATAATAAATTCCTTGTCAACGGGAATTTAACTCGATAAATTCCCGTTACCTCGGTAAATTCCTGTTGGCAAGCGAGCTACTGCGATAAATTGTCTTTGTCATGGAGAAACAATACACAGTTCTAATATAAACAAACAATCAGTTCTCGAAAATGTCAAAATTTAATCGTTTTGGAAATGCATTTTTCACCGAAAGTAATGAAATTGGAAACAAAAAGTCTAAAAATACAAGAGTATATGGAGACAATTTAGTGCATTTTTCAATAAAAAAGGTTAGTAGTTGCAATTAACATTATTTAATAGGTACTTACAGTAGCAATTTCATTCGAGAAATATTCTCCACAAATACCACTCGGGACTTTAATTTTATCATAAATTTTTCTTTCAAACATTGATTACCTTCAAGCAATATCCTTCGAGTCATCTGCTCAGATGAAATCCCTCGATCTACGCTCTCGTGATTTAATCGGACAGATGACTCTAACGATGTTGCTAGGTAATCAATGTTTTCAAGAAAAAATTATTGATAAAATTACAGTCCCTTGTGATATTATATACGATAATATATTTTTTTGAGAAAAATTCTTTGTCGTGGAGAGATATCAAATGACCGAAGAAAAATTATATTTTTCAAAAACTCTCATCAAAAGTGAACATCGACAAGGCAACTAGAAACATGCGGAATGATTGTTTTGTTTACAGGTCGCGAAATACTTTGCTGCTAGGATGCGAAATATGATCTAGATAAACTGTATATTGGTATCATACTAACATTAAAAGTGACATTGATTGATTGGAAATGTCCAAATTTCCTTCTTACATTTTCATTAATTTTGAGATGTGGTTTTCGAAAAAACGTTGTTTGATACATGATTGCAAAATTTTTTTGCACTCTCGAATAATTTTTCTGCTCGCTACGTTATGGCGATATAAAATCTATTATTGAAGACATGCGTTCAATAGACTATGCAATTGCTTATAATTTATCTATACAGAAATTTTTTATCATAGTACACATTGTATTATATAACAGAGGAGACTAGAAAGCAATATTTTATTTTTATATCTGGCTTCATTCGAGAAATAGCCTTATAAACTTTGTGCGCATAATCATACAAGTACACTGAGACAGCATTGACAGTGCTCGTTGGAATAAATTCGTTACATTCGTAACTTTTGTGCTAGTTCGCAGCCGACTACATTTTCATTGCATGAAATTAGTTTTATTCTATAATAATCTTCTCTCTTACTCGTCATAAACAGTATATTATTATTAATGAAAAAGTATAATACCACATATTTTTTTTTTTCAATTCAAATATGCACAATAGCTTAGGAAAGATTCAAAGATGAATTTGAAAATCGCAAAGATTATGTTCTCCGAAGATAGGAAAATTTCACAGCTGCCAAATCTTAAGCGCCTTCTAAAAAGGAATAAAATGGAAAATGACATCCTTTCAAAAATAATTTTCTTTCCAATATTAAATTTGCAATAGTATTCTTTGTCAGGCATCTGGGAACTTTGCTATATTCATTTGAATAAGATACTGCTATTATTGAAATCTCTTCTCTATTCTCATTTGTTTAACTGATGCACGTGTCGAAAATTCGAACACAATACTTTAATATATGACTTAATAATAATTGATGAGAATAGTTAATGATACTGACTTGTAAGTGGGTATTGAAATATGGAAATTCGATCACAAAGTCTAATTTCTCTTCAATTAAACTCTGTGACTGAATTCCCATATTTTAATATAAATCTTATCAGGATTGGAGAGAATGCGTTATGCACTTCCACTTGATGTGGGGATATGAAACTCGAGTTAGACATGGTAATACGATAGTATTACTCCAACGTCCACTTATTGTCTCATGTTAGCATATATATTCTGTGTGTATATTGACCAGTGTTATTTTTATCTTCGTCTCTATTCCTCTTTTTTCCTTCTCATCTTATTCGCTACTCCTGTGTTTATGATGTTCCAGTTGTACTCCTTGCTATCATATTGTAGGCAATTATGTTTGTACGGAGTTTTTCATCCATTTCTTGTATTATATTTACAAATGCCATTCATTTGGATAAGCTATTCCGGTGTATCCATCTTGGGACTGTACATTCTTGTGTATTGTCTGTCTTCATGTACCTACCTGTGCAGTAATGTTTGAAAACCCCTCTGTCCACTGAAAAATAGTGCGAGGTGAATGTCAATTTTACCAGTCTTTTTCAAGCCAAGGTACAACATAATATGACATCAGATTTTGTACACCTATCTCGACTCTCTTGCCATCTGTATTGCCAAGTGGTGTTTCTTTTCTCACTGATTGTTTTTCTCTTCGTTTTAAATCTCTTCAAGTTGCAAGCGTTTGTCTACCAAGATGTCTAGACATGGCAGTCCTGCCAAGATATTATCCTGCAACCTCGACATGTGGGAAGTGCCTGATTCTTATTCACGCTTGCTAGCATGGTCTTGCAACTCTTGTATCTTCCCATACTGGGACTGCGTACAGAGTTATGCTATGTGCCACTGATGCCAGTAGTATTTTTTGCACTCTTTTGGTTCATGCATACTTGGGAGATGCATCTCAAAGCCGTAATTGTCCGTTCTGCTTTTTGCACTGGCTCTTGGACATGGGAGAGAAAGGTAATGTTTGAGTTTGTATATAATCCTATAGGTATTTCACTTTCCGCTTGGGTTTGATCTTGATCTCTCCCAACCGGAAGGTGAATTGTATAGGCTGTTCTCTCAATATCAGTAGTACTGCCTCTAATCTCTGAGGTACTACTTCAATGTCTTTTTGTTCTATCCTCTGTTGGAGTTTGTGTAGGACATTCTCTACTTTACATTTTAGTAGCATTTCCGTTTTTGCCGTTGAAAAGCAAAGACAATCACGTGATCACCTTTCTGTCGGTCGGTAGCATCAGGTCCAAGATGTCATAAAATATATTCCAGAGTGTTGCATCCCATATAGAGGGAGCATAGTGGGACCTCGCTTGTCATACGGTAACTTGTGGTCTCGTATGCTATGCTTCTGTTTTTCGTGTACGTTGCGGTGTAGGGAGAAATTTCTTTCATGACCGCGTCATTCACAATGTGTTGCTATGGTACGGACCTGAAGTTATTTTTCATGTCAATTGCGACTATGGCAAATAATTCTCTGCATCTTCTTTTTCTCGTTCCAGCTATGGCTGTGCTATATACCATTTCCATCATTTCAACAGGTCTACGTATTAGTGGTCACAAAGTTTGTTATTTCCTTCCAAATGTTTGAAAACCAACTATAAACTATACTTTCCACCAATGGCGCTTGTTGTTAGAAGATATTTAGGCCTGAAAACATTTATTCCAACTCTAAAATTGACTTACTTCACAAATTATAGTCATTTTGAGCCATTGCTGTCATTGAGTGAAATGAGTTTAATTCAGTTAGAAAATAAATTTATCTGTATTTTATGAAATCGGATATTGAAGCGGTAAAATGAAAAAAATAATGTAGTATCATTTTTGTGGAGACGTTAGCGCGTGGCGTTAAGGAAGAATCGTCGTATTCTTAAGACTTTATACAGCAGTTCTAAGTTGAGAGTGAAGCGTCAAAGGCTAGGAAATCACAAGTTGCCACAATTGATGCGCTCGCGCATACTTATGTTGATTATGCTTAACTTTCATTTTTGTACACATGTACTTACATATAAAATACCATTAGTCTTCGGAGCTATGTAGACAAATCTCCATTGTTGCATAGCTTATGTGATTGTATTCTATTTCATTTTGATTCATTTTGTATTAAAAAAAATTGTGAACGTTTTATTGTAGTCTCCACCAACTCTGAAGATAACGAGGGGGAAACCGCAACGGCATTTTAGTGTACAAGCTAATGGAATTGTACAGCATTTGTGAAAATTCATCGGCATTTGAACGGCATTCAACAGTATTTACGACATTTGGACGGCATTGATCGGGGAATTTTTGGAATTACGGCGGTATTTTGACGGCATTTTACCGACATTTTCACTGCATTTTACCGTTATTTTCACGGCATTGGAACGACAATGAGAATATTTTCGTCAAACTGCGCATGCGCAAAGGCTGATGTCAAATGGTAGTCGATATAGTAGCATGTGTACGTCATGCAAACGAGTAACTTGTAATATATAAAACAAATATTGTTGATCTACAAGTGCATAAAATATTTTTCCATTATTTCTTTTTGTGGTTCGTTTCTCAATTTGTACTGTTTTTGAATAGTTCTGTAATTGTTAGCTTGAGATAACTCTTTCATTTCAATTATTTGAACAGGTTAAATAAATTTTCATGTAAATTTTTTATACAGCAATCCGAGTTTACCACTATGTGAATTAAATGTCTGATAACTGACAACTTTTTTTAGGATCATTTCCGATAGTTTATTCTTAGACACCCACTCTACATATTCGTGTACTCGGATACCTGTTGATTTTTTTTTTACAGAAATCTTATACTTTTGTGCTAAAATATCTGGTCTATATCTATTCATATGCCCTGTTTATTATTGTATTAAATTAACCGAAATTAACTTACTGAAATGGCAAGTATACTCCAATTTTTGCAATTGAAGAAATTCATATCGCTATCTCTAATCCATTAATTTATTATGAAGTCGAAAATTTAAGTAGGGGTGAAAAATTTTTTTTATATTTACGATATTCAATGATATTTCACGATATTTCTCAACAGTACTCTGTATTTTACTATATTATTTTGTATTTTTCTGTTCTGCGGCATTGTCTTGTATTTTACGGCATTGTATACACTTTTACGGAATTTCACGAAATTTTTGTACATTTTTCGGCATTTTTGGCATTTTAGTGTACAAAATTTTTGTAGCGGTTTCCCCCTCGGAAGATAATTATGTAAATAATCGAAACCGCGGTCAGCGTTTTTCCTACAAATAAAATATAGGACAGTGTGGATGAGTTTTTTTCTAGGCTTTTAGGAGAACCTTATATCCTCTGATCAAATACATCGTCTAGTTCACAATACTTACAGCACTGGAATGATATTTTGTACTACTAGAAATAAACAAAAACCGTTTGTATAATCCTTTTCAACTTTTGGCATACAACGCTTTTAGTTTTAGTAGTCTATATACATTTCTCATAAGCTACAATAGAAGTTGATTCATTCTTTTTAGCATATACCTAAAAATATTTCAACAATATTTTATTCAAATTTTCCAGATTTAAGGCATTAGTTGTTCAATTTCTTATGACGTCACATAAATTATTTATCATATTTCACTTGACAAATCGCTTGCATTCAATAATCATATCAGAATCTCTGTGAGGAGAAAAAAATAATATAATCTCTTAAGACGTCCGTGATATTGAGCTAATGCAAAATTTCACAGCTTTAGCTTGCCAAGAAAAATTCGAAATATTGATCACAAAATTTTGTGCTGACAACAGCAGAGAAGTAAAGTTGATAAAACTGTTATAAAAAGAGGCAACAAATAATTATATCAAAATATCATCTGAATAGCGATCTATCTTAATCCTCTAATCGTACGCATACATCTGAAACTTATGATAAACAAATGACAATAATTAATTCAATCGATCGATATCCGATTGCAATGTAATGTAAAATTGGTTCACATCTTGTTCAGCCAGAAGGCTGAAATCATAGTCCTATGATAAGCTATGATATATTTTCAACGTGAATCAACTAAAGTTAGTAAAAATAAACAATTTCATCAACTTGAAGAATGATCTAGTTCTGAAGATGAATAAACTTATTCAAAATGTTAGCGACTTTTTTTCAAACTGGAATGATTAGGATTAAGCTACTGAAGCTCATACCTCATATGATGATATAATTACTGCAAGTTCTTCTTTGCAGATGTCAAAAAGTGAAATTTGTTGAACTGGAAATTGAGAGGGAGCGTAAAGAATATGCATATATTCTCTGTATCTCGTTATTCTGTTTTCGTATTCAAATTTTCTTTGACTACAACTTATTTGAAAAAATATTTTTCTATCAATTACATGGACATGATAACATTATTAAATCTATTAATCTCCAATATAGAAGCGTATAGAAGTATGCTATGTCAGATCGTTTTTACCATGGTAGTCATGTCGAAATCTCCCTTCTTTTCCTAGAACAGAAAATAATTCTCATTGTGGCGCATAAGCAACTGTGCTCGATGATTAGTAAATATAATGTTGTATAATTAATTCGAATAATTCACGTCACAGTGTTGTGATTTTAATTATTTGAAGGCATATATCAAGCCATTTGTTTTGATCTCAATTATTTCAGCAAAATTTGCAAACTTTGTGATTGACGAAAATATATTACGCTCCATTTGTACCTGTATAAAATGTTTTGGGATTTCTAAAACCTTTTGCCGTCTAACTCTATGAAATGTGAGATTTCAGGATCTCATTAGCGGACAGAAAGTTCAACTGTTCTGGACTGCATTACTTTTGTGTTTGCTAGCTATCGGCTAGCACTAATATGATAGCCAGTAACAAATATGAGATATGAAAATTAATATCAGAAGCTTTCCTCCTTTTATGGGATTCAATATCTTTGAATGCAGGCTTAGTTATGACCGAGAATGATTTTATTTAACTATTTTCAAGTCATTGCAATTGTAAATCGTGGATGTCATGAGAATTAATACTCTCATCGTCATTTCTTAAATTGAAATTTGGAAAAGAAAATGTGTATTTATTTATATAGGTATTTGTAGGAGCTGCAGGGGTTGACATGAAAATATAATATTAATCTCGGCAAGAAAAAGGTTGTTGAAGGCCTCGTCTACTCTTCAACAGTTTTTCTGAAGGAGTACATCTCTTAGACATGAAAATCAGGTCGATACTATATATTTTTCTCTATGACACTAAATAACGAAACTCTTGCGTTCATCACATAAGCTATTTTTCCCTTTATTTTTTATCATGCTGTTGTGTTTTACAACATTCATTAAATGAAACGAACGACTTATTAATGGAAGTCTCCCCAATTACTAGATCGTTATTTCCGGTCGATAGATTGGTAGCCGTATTACCAAATTGGTCAACATCTATGATATCTTTGTTTTAATACTGTGCCGTTCTTTGTCAAATTATTTTTCTTATATGAATCACAATTTTCTTGTTGCGAATTATAGTTTGATGAATTCAATCAAATAAATGAGATAATTATTAGCAGAAAGAATATTTTTAAAACCATTGGATCTGAAGCAATGGCCAGAAGTTCATTTTTATCAAATATTCCCTAGACATATTTGCAATATATTTTATCACATCTACTTATTTGTTTATTATGCAACCTAATTTTATTCATACATAATTTTTTGATAACAATGGTGATCAGGATAAATTACTCTTATCCAAGACGGATTCATAATAAGCTTGAGATAAATAATAACAAAAATTAATCATTCAGAGAGAGAGAGAAAAAGAGAGTGAAATCATGGCAATCATAGAGTATCATAAAAAACGCGCTATGGCTATTTTGTTATTTCTTTGTTTTATACTAGAAGCATTCAAATTTTCTTTTCACGTAGAGGTCTACTTTCACCACTTCTCTTCACTATTTAACTTTTACCACTATTTTCACAATTACAATACAATAAAGTTTTATTCAAAATTGGATGTTATGTCCTTTGCTCTTATTTACTCAACAATTTTTTCTTCGTCTTTTCTGATATCGTAAATGAATTGAGGTTAGGCTTGAAATCGGATTGAGATGTTAGCGTAGCATGGCACGTCAAGCTTGGTCAGAGCGGGTAAAGCTCGCACATTAGCTTGGGTGCGAGGCACTGCCACTTGAACACACAGTGACACACAAAGCAGTAGTAAGAGTGGTAAAAAGAATACGTTGGTAAATATGTTGGTGGGATAAATAATTGGTGGTACAAAAGGCAATGGTAAGAATTAATTGGTAAATTTGGGTGCGAATCGTTCTACCACTATCAAAGAAATGAACCAACATACGAGAACTACTTGAGTCGTTTCAAGAGAAGTGCTATATAAAACGTTATATTGCACTTGTATAAAATATAGTTTAAAACTCAAGAATAATAGCCACTCAAGAAAAAAAATTTTTCCTGTCATATATCACATTCCATTCTAGAACAATGAATTACCAGTAGTGGAATTCACAATATGGCACCTTCCGTATTTATAAGTTATCCTTTGATTTTGAAAGACCTGTCTCAAATTCTTTATTTTCTCTGTAAATATGGAAATAAAAACTATTTTGGAATCTTAAAATTATTTCCAATGAATATAAAGCTCATCCATTCTGCCTTAAGAAACCACCTACTGTAAGTCTTATGATTATTATTCGAACTCGCTGTGATTTGGATTAAAGCATATTTTGCTTTCAGTTTTATTGGAAGATTGTGGATTCGTGATCATTATATACGAAATAATTGAAGTTGCTATATGAAGACCTAAGAATGCATCATATGAAAAAGCGCACATGGAAAAGTTATTTCTTCCGATAAAATCTAGTACCTGACTGCCGTTGTGACCAGGTAGTCATAGGTATCCAAAGATAAAATTTTAATAAAAAGTACAAACGGTTCCAATTTTAGTTGTGTTCTGAATAAAAAATTGTAATGTAACAAAATGCAATGATTCAGGATGAAAAATCCAAAAAATCATGCGCAGTGTTAATTAGGCTCTTTAATTTAGCTGTGTTGGATTGTGCCTGTTTGGGACCTCTAGGAAATATATAAAATGTCTGGAAAACCTCCAGTCAGAGACTCCTACAGCCAGGAGCCTCTAGGTATATGCTTTTTGCGCCCAACGGATAATCCGGCACTGCATTCGAATGTCGACCACCTTACAGCATCTGTGCGCCATATAGTTGACGGTGACTGATCGCGAATGCATTGGTTTTCATTCCAGGGCCGATGTTCTTTTTGCTTACTGCATGCTATTTTGAACGCAGTTAATTCATCCCGCTTTTCGATTCACGTATTTTGATTGTAAACTTCTTTGTTTCCACACAATTTAGTAAGTACCTGTTTTTGTATCATTCTTTTGTTCAGATTAATTCTTTGCGCAAATTTGATTCGATCTCGTTTTAATGGGAATGTAACTTACTTCTCTCATATAGTATTACATTTTTTGTTTCTATAAAATATACAATATTAAAATGGACTCTAGGAAAATTATTATTCATGAATTACTCAATTCATCGTGTAGAACGCCTCAATAAATAAAATGTCGGCTTCTGTAGATTATCTCCCAGCTCAAGATTTTTATTAATTGCATCGAAAAAAAAAAGCTTCATAACTTTCATTCAGACTTTTTAAGAGCATTTAATAGTTATTCAAGTATAAAGCTCAGTAAGTAGAGTTTACCGATTGAGATAATAGTTTGAAGTCGAGTTTTCGCGAGGTTTCCAAATATTATACGAAATCGGTACTGTACTTATTGACCGTGATGCTTACAAAATTTTCTGCACGATTGGAAGATCTATCCAGTATATTAATCCTTATGTTCTTTTTCAAATTGACTTACTACCAATGATTGTTTATTCGCTGTCAGATGTCAAATTTGACATTTCATTCTAAATTTTCAATTACAAACGAAGATAAATAAATTAATGTTTTTTTGTGAAAATCCACAATTTTTTACTTACTGTCTTCGCCCATAGGCGGTGAGTCAGAATAACCATAGAAACCACAGTTTGCTGGTAAAATCAACATACTAGCTCAAATAGAGAGCCGGTACCTGAACACATGAAAACGCCCAATCGTGCAAAAATATTATTCTCTGTACTTTCGGCTACCAATTGAAAATAATACCCTGAAGACTATGCATTCACAAATACTGTTATTGTACTTATCAATAAATTATCTTTCAACATTAATATGTTATCGCATTATTGGCATTGCTTGCTTTCATTTGTAAGAGTAATTGTTCTAGCAGATAAATATTATTATTATTACCATCATTTCTACTCAACTACCCAAATATTGTTACCTAATTTCTCAATTTATGACTGAAAATTTAACATATTCAAACAGTGATTTGAGCGAATTCAGATAATTTTGTTACTTTATTAGTCAAGAAAATCGGGAAGAATCAGATCAAAATGTACACCTCAAACTTATTTCACCTTTTTATTTCTGAAATAATCGGTAGGTATGTGAAATTTTCATCACATAGTAATACGTTATTTATTTAGTGTATGATAAAAGCAAGTTTTCGGAAGGATGTACAGCGAACACGAGTCAAAAACCGATTATGCGACTGAAAAATAACAGTAACTCACGAATCAAATATCCTACTTTCTACAACTCTTTTTTGTCTGAATTGTATTTTGGTAATATTCAAATTTTTCATTTTGAAACGACATCTCATTAGATAACCATGTTTAAGATGAGTCTCCTCATAAACTCAATGAACAAATTTAATAAAGAAAATATCGAAACTTTGAACTATAATACAAGAAATTATTGCTAAGAAGAACAAGAGTGAGCAAAGATGAAGAATCAAAATCAGAAAGTAGTGGTCAATAAGTCTGAAGCGAAACAACGTTCAATACTCTAGTTCAGGGGTCGGCAACCATTTTCGGACGGTGGGCCATTTTTACAATATTTTTTTTATGCGGGCTGTACATTGAAATGTAAAATGTGACTTGAATAGCTTTCATATCATATACGAGTATAAATATTATTAAAAATAAAATATTGGTGCTTTGGCGGGCCGCACAAAAAATTGCAAAGGGCCGCAGGTTGCCGACCCTTGCTCTAGTTCATGAATAAAAGAATTACTACAATAAAAATGTGTATTTTTTACAATAATGTGACATGAAGAGCAGCGTTAGGTAGTCAAAGTCAAATGTATAATGTATCTATACTCACACAGCTGTAGATTCATAGTTTTATCTGTCTCCATCTTCATCTACATGAAGTGAAATATCACATAGGTACTTATTTGCGAGCGAAAAAGATAACTTTTATAAACTCAGTTACTTTTTCGTCCGCTTGGCTACTTTAATTTAACAAAGATAGTATTAGTATGCACTCTCACAGTAGCAAGTAACAGATGAGAGATAATTTGAGATTAAATAGCTCAAAATGCGTCTCCACTTTATTAATGGAAACAATATTCAGTTCATTAATTTTTAATTATTCATTGCAGTTATTGTGAACCATGGATGTCATGGAAATGATTTTATCGTATTTTCATCTGTCAAATTGATGAGAATACGATAAAATGATTTCCAAGACATCCATGGTTCACAATCAAGCTGATGGAGATATATGATATACAACTCGGCAAGAAGTGTTGCCTGAAGGTCTCGCTTATTTGTTTGCTTCAACTTTACTTTGGCACGCGAAATCAAATTTTGTCATAACAGACACCTTCGGTCCTTGAGAAATAGAACTATTTTGTACTGTGCATGAAAACATATTTTGCATTCATCATTCCGGATTGATTCTTGCAGAAATTTCAAGTGAACAATATATTACGTTTCACTGCTATAGAAATGGCCGAGAACTGGCTAATGATAAAATATGAATAAATTAATGAAAATGAATCTACATCTCAATATAAATTTCAGCAACAAGAAATTTGTTGAATATCCTCAAAAAATCTATAGCTTGTACAAAAAAATAGTGTTCATAAAAGTGACGTAATTTGTTTTTCACAATCGTCATGATTCTTCGTGGTGCTGCAAATATGATGAACTCCCACGTAAAAAAATATCGCACGATCTTCTTATGAAATACTGTTATTCAATTCTCACACAATTCATCACGATGACTCCATGATTCTCTGGCAAGCTCTATAGTATCAGGAAGATTCTCGATAGTTGTTGCAGCTTCCACTTTGCGATTATTCAGCTCTTATTGCATGTCAATGCACGTAGAAAAAACCATAGATTCTATCCAGCCCTTGACAAAATAATCTAAGGGTCTTAGATAAAGAGATTGTGATGGCTATTTCACAGGCCAGTTTCGACCAATACCTATAGCGGTTATTATTCTGTGTTTAAACAGTCAGTGACCATATGAGAACAGTGAGTACTGGCACAGGCACTGTCATGCAGAGCCCTTACTCCTTGCCTATTGGTAATAAGAATATCTTCTTCAGAAGCTTGAACATATCATTAAGCAAAAAATATAAGTAAAATATTCCTGAAAACCTTATTGCTAAAAACAAAGTGCCACTGAAATTATCAGAAAAAAGACCACAAAAGACATTCAATAGAAAAGTATGTTATATATGCGTAGAAGTAGTCGTATTGGTTTTCTTTGTTTCTAGTATGGGTATTTCGAAAATTAGTAATGATATTCATGGTGAATCAAGATTCATCGGTAAACAGCAGACAACTTTGGAAGTGAGGGTCCTTTGTGTATTATCTATTTAACTACTGACAGAAATTTTGTGCTCATTATAATCTTCTGGGAGCAAATCATGCTCTCACGTACCTATCGTAGATACAATTTGTTGCTCGCGCAATATTCATCATACTCGTTCATGAAACAGGGAAAGTAAAAGTCGTCTTGTGCTAGGACATAACTGAACATCATCGAGTATAGCTTCTGCATTGCTGGTAATTTATCTAAATATTTGTCGATCTGCATTTAATCATTGAACTTCTAGCGTGCCAGCTTCCCTAAAATGTCTTTTAATAGCTTCAAATGTTTCATTACGATTTGATATTTTCTAGAAAAAAATATTTTTTTATCACTTCGAACAGCGACAGCAACATTCTTATTTATTAATTAAAAGCATGTCTGTCTAACCTGAAAAAGTGAAAAAATTTGTGGTGTCTCCCATGATGGGTCGTCAATGTAATGCTTCAAAAGAACATTTACCAGTGAAACGCAACTTACACAAAAAAAAAAAACTAACCAATACTTTTGTCTTTTTTGGATAGTTCAGATTATCATACATATATCTTATTGCACTTGGTGAATGAACTTTGTACAAACATCATTCATATCAAATTTCATATTGATTGCATATATAGAGACTGAGAAAAAAAACTTGGACGTTAGAGCTATTTCATTTCCTTACCACCCTATGGGACGTTGCATAGGAATAAAATTTGATATATGTGATACTTTATAGTAGATATACCATCCCACTATCATTTCAATCAATTACATGCGGTTGCACTTTTCCATAGCCTATCAGGCTATACCCTTTTAGGAATGATTTCCAATATTATTGTTTCACTTGTAAAATCAAGAAAATTCGGCTTGATTCTACCTTTAAGGGCACGAGTTATCAAAAATGCATGGATTCAATTATTGTCCGAAAATTAGCAATTGGCTTCAATAGCAATTTTTCAATATAATTCATGTTAAATATTCGCTTAGAGCTATTTTCATTAAAGCTTGAAAATATACGAAAGGCAATCTTTACAATCGCATTCCAATTTTTTTTATCGGAATACATTTTAAATTACTTTTATCCAACACTCATTCATAATAAGCTTCTTAGTAAGGTCTTTCGAAATAGATAATATCTAGCATTAGTCACTTAGTGAATGAGAGAATTTACGAGAAGCAGTTAGTACCAAACAACCATATCATGGCACTTTGTAATTTCTATAGCATTCAAATAATAAACTAACATATATTATAAAAACGATTTGAGTAGTTTCAGAACATTATATTGCACCCGTTTGGAATGTGATCAGTCACTCAAGAATAATAGTCACTCGCCATCCAGGTATCGGGCTAGATTATTTCTTTCATCACTGAATAAATCCTCTCAATTATTAAGGCCCTGTCGATTCGGAATCTGATTTATGTTGAAATATCAAGTGACTATTAATGTAAAATATATATTTGTGAGTAATAAATAGCGAATCAGTGTTTTTAAACTGCAAAGTAGCAATCTATTCAATGTTTTGATGTCTAGCTCTAATGCACAAGTTCTAAAAATAGTAACAAGCGATCCTGTATATTAGGAATCTTTGATATTCGGATAATGTTTTTAGTGATAGGCATGGACAGGGCCATGGACTTCGCAAAAATATTGGGACCCACATCGTCAAATAAAAGAGAAACTCACTATACTCCCGCATAGCTATAATTTTTCATTCTATAAATAGAATGGAACATGCATGGTTGCAATCCTATAGCTTGAGTTGTGAATTGAGAGAATATGACTCAGAATATGAACTAGTTCTTAAAATATAAATAATGAAATTTGTTCGTTCCTCTATGACTAATTTCAATCCTAAACTCTTCTGTAGGTATATTATTAATTCATCGATTGGAAATATGTTTTCTTTCTGATATAATTCCTTTCATATTAAGGCCCAAGATATTCACCTCCTAATAAATTTATTTGGTGAATAATAACTATGGTAACAATTGTGCAGACAGTTGCTGCCATAGATATTATCCACCAAATAAATTTATTAGGAGGTGGATATCTCGGGCCTAAATCTAATATTTATTCGAAAGTTTATATAGTCTGTTTCTATTTGATTTTTTTGCATCAACTAGTATCGATGAACTTTATTGCTCCCACCATTTTGCGAATACAGTAACATCCCAATCATCCGCGGAAAAGGATTGTCGTACATAAAAATAAAGTACAAACAAAAAAAATAATTCAGCATAAAAAGTATAATCGAAAACCTGATATTTGAAACTTTTAAAATATGTACAGCACATCAGAAACAGGAAACAATACAGTACTGATAATAGAAACTGTTCAATCACCTCTTTCCAAGAAATCAGTCATTCGTTTTGGCTTTTTGACTGAGGAAATCGAATAGGGGAGGACCGATCGGTGGTGGCCGATAATTCGTTTTTTGAGATTTTGCGGCACTCGCGGATAATCGAGATTTTACTATAATTCTTACGGGATAAAAGTGAAATGAAGCACAAACGATAGAAAAATGGATAAAAGAGCTCACTGAATGTAATTGGAACATAATTATTGTGATCAGTCTTAGCAAGATTAGAATGTGAACCGTATATCTATGTACCTACCTAAGTATATCTAATAACTCAAAACTTCAGAAAGATAATAAAATAGAGAACCACAACTAAAGCTGTAAAATCTTAATTGATAAGACGAGTAGAACAAAAAAGATTAAGTTAAAATAAAGACGAAACTCATAACTGATTGAAGATGAGGGATCAAAATGAAAACCTTGAAAAGATGAAGGAACACCACGTCAAATTCAAATTAAATGAGAGGATGACTTTCCAATTTCTACTTTTGATTCCAAGTTATGTCAATTGGTTTAAGATTTTCCATTTGTCAATATGTCAGATAATTTCATGGTATCTCATTATCATTATTTATTATCTAAGTGCGATTAATTCACACAGGCATATTCACTTAATGAAGTATTGGGCCTTTACTTGGGATACACAAATAGATGCTTCATGCGGCATTTTAATATCTATATGCTATTTAATGAAACGGGTAAGGGTTATAACGAATGTTGTCATAGCAAAAACGATTTATTTTGCAAAACTCTATCCAATCATGAGCTACGGAATTGTTTCTTGGGATAATTCCCCAGCTGCAATACGAGTCTTCAAATTACAAAAAAAATAATAATCCGAAACATCTTTATGCTCAACTATAGAGCATTTTGTAGGGACAGGTTTAAAGATGAAGGTATTCTTAACTTCTCTTGCCTTCATATGTTCAATGTACTTCTCCTAATTAAAAGTAATTTGGATAATTTCTTAACACACAGCAATATCCATTCTCATAATACAAGAGGGAAAGAACAATTTTTATTACCTGAAGTAACTTTGGCTATATCAACAGGTAATCCTAAATATATGAGTCTGAAATTATATAACTTACCACAATATCTGGAGAATCTAAATACTATAGAACAATTCAAAACTGAACTCAATTTACGAACTTTTGTCGGCTAATTCTACTTTGTAAGTTTGTAAGACTTGTGTCAAACTATGTATTTATTCCTGACTTATCCAATATCAATGTAATTTGATTTTTGGAAATGAGTTGATATTATCATTATTATTATTTAACAGATACTCACATCGTTCCACTTGAAGCATCAGTCACGTAGACCATGAGTCAAGTGGAACAGCAGAAACCGCCGTCGTAAGCGTGAGCGTTGCTTTCATCTAGTGGAACGTACTCAAAATCTCATCGTTCCACGGCTAATCGTCTTAGATTTATCCAGAAAATTCTAAGAGTCTGTCAAGTAAAGTGCTCTTCTGGCCCAATCGGTTGCCATGGAAACCGGTTCAGTCGATTGCTATGAGAATAGTAAGCAATCATTCAGATGCTGCAGCAGATTGAAATACTTAATTTTAATACTCTGCCGCTGATCGTTTCGAATTTATGAGAATAATTCTAATAGACTATCAGGTAAAGTGCACTTTCGACTCATCCGATCCCAATTAAAATAGGATAATATGCGCATCTAAATGGTACAGTCGTCTTAAATACTGAATTCTAATGCCTATGACATACCAAACAGTGACCATGAGTGCCTATGAGTGAAGACTCATGAAAATAACGGAAACTCTAATTTTCAATAGTGGCCACTGATAGAATAATACAGCCAGCTTCAAGTGCACCTTATGCTACTCATTTCACTTTGTCGTCCTGTTTGACGATTGTTGTGCTTGATTATTATTTTTATTAGAATGTATTTAATCAGAGAAAGTGCATTTTTTTGTTCCATGAGTGAAGTCATTTATGGCCACTCATGATCACTGTTTGATGTGACATAGGCATAACATATTACGTGCAATCGTTCAGGATTACTACGAAAAATTTGAAAAATGTTTTGGGTAAATTGCACCTTCGGTATAGACGATTGCAATCATAATACGAAATGCATAACAAGATGTTATAGGAGTGCTTAATATGGATTTCAAATATTTTGAATTTATGCGGATAATTCTAAAAGTCTATCAAGTATATAATGTGCACTTCCAGATCAGCCGATAGGTACAAAAATTGGAGATAACCATTTAAATTCCACAGCAATTTCAAATACTGAATTTCAGTATCCTACGGCTAACCAATTTGGATTTATGCGAAGAATTAAAAAAAAAAATTGAGTAAAGTGCATTACTGGTAAAGACAATTGCAACCATAATGCGAGGTGTAGAACTAGACCCATGACCAGTCTTAAATACAAAATTTCTACATTCTAAGTTTGACGGGTCTTGAGATTTGCAAATTACGAACGAACGCACATGCATACATACGTACCGACATCATGCCAAAAATAGTCAAAATAGATTTAGAGATGCTCAAAACAGATATTTCCATCAGAATCTCGAAATGTAAGTTTTTTCGGTTTTACAATACTTACTTTTACTTTTTACAAGTAGGTCAGTTTTTACTTTATTGTACTGAATAGGACGGCAGCTCTACACACGTTCTTGATCTTTATTGGGACTCCTAAATACAATATTATCAAGTCTCAAATAATCGGACTTGTGAACCGCAGAACAATGAAAATGAAGTTATGGCAGGCAGAGATATAAATCTGCAGCAATGCCATCTACCATAATGCAGCTCAAGTGGCAGGTTTAAAAAGATACAGGATATTGTGATGTCAACTTTGACGAGACATTTTCAAAGGTCACATTATAATGTCCTGTATCTCTTCAAAGCTACCACTTTGACTGCATCATGGTAGATGGCACCGCTGCAGATTTATATCTTTGCCTGCCATGTACCAACTCCATTTTCATTGCTCTGCAGTTCTCAAGTCTGTCTATCTGAGGCTTTGTTACAATGTACTAAAGAGTCTCCATGAAGACGATACAAAGATCTACAGCTGCCGCCCTTTTCAGGATGATGGCGTAAGAACCAATTCCAGAATTCATAATTTTGTAAAACACTTAGGCTTTGATTTTTCAACATTTTACTGAGTGTTGTAGCTACAGAAGGAATGCTAACATGCAAGCTTAAACAAAAAGTGTTCAACCGAATAAAATCATGATTATTTGAAGTGAACTCAACGAAATAATAAATTTATATTTCTAATTTTCTGTCAATGTATCAAACTGACAAATCTGTAGTAGATATTTGCAATGTCGACACTGCACGACATCTGCCGGTACTACTTTAAACGGATAGATCTGTTGACTAACAGAATGCCACGGGATGCCACGTGGGCTATGGACTAAAGAAGGATGATAAATATAGTAAAAATTGCATTGAAAACGTGATATTTAGAGCATATTCAGTAGAAATGTCTCATACGACGTGAAAACTATCTTTATTAATGTATGCTATTGATGTCACTCTTCTTTTTATTATAAAAGTATGTTACGAAATCACTGTTAGAAGTAAAAATCGATTTTGACAGGTCATATGTCGTGTAAAAAGAATCGCGGGCTACATGGCGGGAAATAAAGCAATACCTTATTTCGTGGGGTCGTTGCCATGACCCTTGATCTTAGGAAATTGTAAATTATGATATTAGAACTAGAAAGCAGTTATTTCATTTTGAGTTCAAATATTTAAGAGAACTAGGAAAGAGCGTTCTTCTCCGGATAAATTATATATATCAAAGCAGAATACGTACTGTTGCAAATCTTTTTCCAGGTACATGAAAGAAAAAAAGTACAATAATCTGTCAATCGTATACTATACTATATGACATGTAGCAAGGTAAATCAAACTCGTACTTGCTGAGAAATGCTATCATTGGTTGATCATGTAAATGATATTATTCAACCAACTTAATGACTCAATTATAGTATAAGTAATATAATGACCTCATTTTACATGTACCTAATAACAGCATAGTGTGAATAATATTGTACACTGAAAAGAAACTTAGTCCTCATAGGACTGCATCATAATAACTTGTTTCATGTTTCTCTTTGTTGTTTATATGAGATTTCCTGATATTTTTGCAATTTTTTGAACTATGAAATGTGAATTTGTCTCTGGATTTGATCTGCAGGTTATCCTACTTGATATATTATTATCATGGTAATACTTGTTCGTTCTGTATGTACAATATGAGTATTACTTTAAGCTTGAACAAAATCTAAATTACTCGAGAAGCACTTCGAACTCAATGTTGCAATTAACATTAGATATTTTTCTCTATTTCCGTAGAAATTATTTAATGTTAACAAGTACTTGTAACAATAAGAATTAGATGCATCAGAAAATTTCTCTACAGAATAGATCCAAAATTGTATTTGTAAGAAAAATTATCAAAATCAATCGATAAATTAGTCAAATTATTAAAGAAACAATAAATTTTAGGTTCAAGCTCTTCAAAATCTATAAATAACCATGGAGTTTATTTTATTCTGTTCTACAATAAGCGAATGAGTTGAGTTAGCTGACCTCATGAATCGTTTTCAAAAAGTACAAAAGCTATGCAGTATTTCATT
The DNA here is from genome assembly GCA_963989225.1 of Dromius quadrimaculatus. Classification (NCBI taxonomy): domain Eukaryota; kingdom Metazoa; phylum Arthropoda; class Insecta; order Coleoptera; family Carabidae; genus Dromius; species Dromius quadrimaculatus. The sequence continues at coordinate 29,409,533 of OZ022325.1, forward strand.
GCTCTTGTCCTTCTCTTTAAGAATCTTTCAAACAGAATTAAAGAAAAACGACTGTAATTGAATTTAAAAAAATCGTAAGCAATAACTTACCTAAAGATGGTTTTTTATATAAATCATCGAGATTGCATCAAAAGCTATTGTTTCACGCAAAATTTTTCTGCAAAAACTGGAAATGAGAGACGAGAGACGTGAACATAGAAAAAGTTGATGGTTGTGTAACAAAACAAGCTGATTATATTCAGTATTAGTCAACGCTTCCGATGAATTTCAATTTGCAGTATATTTTGGTAATACACCACAAAGGAAGTTGCTCTTTCCAATACTATAAAAATTCATAGTGAAATAGAAGGATCATCATATGGAATAATGGATAATTCAATATTTTACTCTATCATTTCTATATTGTTCACTTAACAAATTTTTTTAATTTATCGGTAGCAAATAGGGATTGGTATTGCTGGATGCCTCATCCAGCTGAACTAGTGAATGTAAGTAATAGAAATGAGAGATCTCAGTTAATTATTTAATTTTTCTTCTCTAACTCTATAGTTCGGTAGCACTTCAGCCATGTTCAGGAGCGGAGTATAAATCATATTTAAACTAAATAAATCCTCTTACTTCTAAAGATGGCCAAGGTGTAGCCGAAATTCTAGAGTTAGAATAGAAATTCTACAAGACCAACAATTTCTAACTGCAACTCTACTCTACTTCTAATACGTAAGAATTCATAGCTTCAATCAATTGTGAAAATTAATGATAAACTAAGAGGTCCTAATAAATGGGTAAACATCTAATTTGGTATTTAGGCTTCCAAACCATCATCCTTTGAAGCAGCAATTGTAGACACGTGTTTTGTCCTTATTAGGACTCTCCAGTACAGTATAGCAAGCCGCAGATAGTTGGACTTGTAGCTGATTAATGAAAAGTGAGCTGATTGATACATGGCATGCAGAGATATAAATCTGCAGCAGTGCCATCTCCTATAATACAGCCGAGGTGGCAGGTATTTCTTGTATTATAAAAGTGTATATATTTGAGAACTCACAATTATAATTCTATTGAAATACCTAGGTAACAATTCAAATTGATATTTATATACAAATATTAAAGCTGATACTTCTAGATGCTCTCAAACGAGCAACCAATCCGTAACCTTTAACATATTTTTTTATGCTTTCATATTGACTACAGCGTAAAAGTATCCTAGTCCCTACATTTTGCTACATCACATCAATAATTCAACTGTTCCGCGCTATGATTTGCATCTATTTAAACGATACACAGATTTATAATTGACGTAGAGTTATCTATGGTGCTTTTCAAGTTTCAAGTTTGATAGTATCATAAGTGAGCCAAACTGAAAACTCATAACGAATATGAAGTTTTGACTTATCTTGGTCTCATACATATTTTTTATCAGATAATATTTCCAATACTGTAAAAAAATTAATTGAACAAAATTTTTGTAACATATTAATCAATATTACTGTATTATTACTTTCTTCCCAGCAATAGGAGCAGCATACAATCATATAATCTTGTGATTGTGAATCATTTCGTATTTTATAAACATTTTACTTACCACTTCTTCACTATATTAACAAAGTTGAAGTTTAGTGATTGAGTTCCTGACCCCAGAGTAAGCAATAGGTTTTAATTTGTTCTTAATCATCCATCGACCATTAGTTCAATTGGATAATATTTGTAAGAATGATACCTATGCTCATAAAGCATGAACTCATCTGGAATACGGATTGTTCCATTAAAATAGGGATTTGCAGTCTACTTTCAAATTGGAAAAATATAATCTGAAGATAATCTAATCAAGTCAAAAAATATTTCTATAATGCAACAAGTTTCATTTAAAAGTGAACATTTTCATGAATTTCTTATTAAATACCTTCTGAAAATTTGAAATCACAGAAAATATTATTGGACAAAACAAAGAGTCATGACATTGACATTTACTGAAAGATCATAGGAAGCATTTATCAAAAGCTCAAAATGGTAATGGATTTTTCATAATTTGAGCAGCACTCATCTTCAATTCAAACAACCATCCGATGTTTTCTATTATTTAGTTACAAAATTGGAATAAAAAGTAACACTCTGAGGTTATAGTAATCAATTTTTCCGCCATATCTAAGCAAAAAAGTACCAGACAATATCGCGGCAGAGGTTTCGAAAGTGAGAAAATGTCCAAGGTAAGAATTCAGATAAAATAGTAAATATGATTTTTTGCCGTGTTCAACACATAACTTTTCTATCGATCATAAGTTTGATGTTATCAATCTTCTTATTTCAAATATTTATATAGATGCATTTCAATGTCATTGCAGGCACATTATACAGATTGTCACGCTCACGAAATTGTCATATTCAACGTTTTGTATATTGAAAAAATTTTTAGTTTCTGAATAAAATAATAAGAAATGAATGCATAAGTCCTTGTTATACTTAATATTATAGTAATTCATACCTCCGGCCCGAGGTGTGTACGTTGACCGTGCCTTCAATGTTTAATGTCCGACCAATGTACTATTCCAGTCAAAATTTTCAGCAATGTACCTATGTCCTGTCATTCTGATTTTTGTCAGAGGAATTACTCTAGTTACTTGCTGTAACTAGAGAACGTAATATTATTGTTTGTTATTATGCAAAATAATTCCCGAGGACATTCTTTTGAAATATAATGCCCTCGGGTATTATTTGTTAGGTAATTTCCCTGGAAACAGTATTATCATGACAACAATAATAAACTAGTCGGATATTATAGTAATTAAGGTATCAAGGGTGTTAAAAGGACAATAATGCCTGAGGTCAACAGTGTACTTTCCGACAGCCTCTGGCCTGAGGTGTGTATGTCGACCGTAGGAATTATTGTCTGTTCAAGTCCCGTGGTGCTTTCAATGTTTAATGTCCAACTTTTGTTCTATTTCAATCAAAATTTTCAGCTATGTATGTCCTGTCATTGTGATTCCTGTCAGAGAAATTACTCCAGTTACTTGCTGTAACTAGGAAACTTGTTTGTTATTATTCACATAATGCCCTCAGGTATTATTTGTTACGTGATTATCCTGAAATCAGTGTTATTATGACAACAATAATAGACTAGTCGGACTTTAAATATTAGACCTGATACCAAACTATATTCAACTTAATCACTTGGTAGAGAATTATAAGCTTAGCACCGAGTCATATTATAATATTATATCCTTCAACGAGTATTAGAATGGCCTATATTTCGAACGATTGAATAGTTTGCGAGTGTGGAATACGACATTCCTACTATATCAAAGACTATATTTTCTCTAACAAAATTTTGGAGATTCATCAAGAATTCAGAAGAAGTTTCTTTAATCTTGAAGCATCAAACACAAAGCCAGAAATTAATACGTGAATTGTTTAGGCATAATCATAGGTTCCAAACTAAGAGCTTCTGATTCGTCGAAAATGATAGAATGATTCTAAACGATTTAAGAAATAACTCTTGTGTTGGAATGTCACTTCTTCCAATAGTTTCAGTTGTGGAAAGTGCTGACAGTGTTAGAGAAAATTACATTTAACGTCGAACATTTTTTTTCCGAATGTAGACTGTTAGCAGGACGCTAATTTTTATGTTGATAGATGGAGAACAATTTATTACGCTCTTTTGAATTCCAATACCATAGCTTCCAAACTAACAGCTTCTGATTCGTGGAAAATGATGATAGAATGATTCTAAACGATTTAAGAAATAACTCTTGTGTTGGAATGTCACTTCTTCCAATAGTTTCAGTTGTGGAAAGTGCTGACATTGTTAGAGTAAATTATATTTAAAGTCGAACATTTTTTTTTCGAATGTAGACTGTTAGCAGGACGCTAATTTTCATGTTGATAGATGGAGAACAATTTATTACGCTCTTTTGAACTCCAATACCATAGCTTCCAAACTAACAGCTTCTGATTCGTGAAAAATGATGATAGAATGATTCTAAACGATTTAAGAAATAACTCTTGTGTTGGAATGTCACTTCTTCCAATAGTTTCAGTTGTGGAAAGTGCTGACAGTGTTAGAGAAAATTACATTTAACGTCGAACATTTTTTTTCCGAATGTAGACTGTTAGCAGGACGCTAATTTTCATGTTGATAGATGGAGAACAATTTATTACGCTCTTTTAAATTCCAATAAAATTTTGTCTAAAATTTCATCACCTAAGTAGGTACATTTTCTGTAGCACAGTTGGATGACGCACAAGTTTTTAATGAATTTGTATACTATAGAATGTTTTCCTCTAGTGAATATAGTGCTCATAGTTTGTAGTCCAATTTTGATTTCCGTAAATACACATTTTAAATGTTATTCGAAAGAAACTATAATAGCATAACTTTTCCAGTAAAATTATTTAAATTTTGTCGTTCTTCTAAAGACAGATATTTATTACAAATTTTCATTGATGGTACTATTGACACGAGAAAGCTATTATCAGCTCTTTCATATAGCTCAGTTCCATAAAGCATCATTAACTTCAATCACATTGTCAAATATTTGATTATTTATTTCAACCTTGTTTTTTGACTTTTCAATACGAATAATGATACTTCCACCCGACTATGGCGAAGCAAAAGGAGAGTTATGATTTTGACCAGTACGTATGTATATATGTGTGTATATATGTATATATGTTCATCTATTCCCTAATTATCTCCAAAGTATCTATCATAATTTAACAAGTAAGGTATCGTTTGGAGCGTCTTGATCGTGTACTGATTAAATGCTATGTGACTTCACATCAAATTGAATATGGCGCCCACTATAAGATATAAAATAATGAACTGAAAAGGAAAAATATTTTCCATGAAGTTGTGTTGGGTATGAATGGAAGAGCCCAATCAACTCATTCCAAATATGTATATATTGTTAGTCCTTGCTCGCGGCTCTGCTTGCATGCACCCGATAATTGAGAATAATTCTTAAAATCACGCCAAACATATCCTCTCCACTAATCTACCCAAAATACATACATGAAAAATCTGACGTGGACATCTCATGACTCACTTGTACATCATTGGATATACATAATCAAACACAAAATCTCATAGTTCTACGGCTAATCGTTTCGAATTTATCCAAAAGAATTTGAAAATCTGTCAAGTGAAATGCGCTTTTTGCCTAGTCGGTTGCTATGGAAACAGTAGGTCGTCATTCTTATGCTAAAACCGTGGTGTTAGGCAAGAAGTCCAGAATGCAGGAGACTCAACGCCCTATGCTGCATCATGTATAGAGCTGAGGCAAAATACGTTTGAACGTAACGCCTCCCACCATTCGCAATTATCATTGTTTCTCACTCACACACGTTATGTCAGAATGCCAAATAGATATACAAGCGTGATATATACAAGCAACGCAGGTAGGCTGCTCGGCGCAGCCACCAGATCAAATGATTTGCTGCACCTCTTCTTTGCCTCACCCCCACCACTGTCGTTGAGCCTCCTGTATTCTAGACTCCTTGGGTGCGCCTACGCGCATGTCCTTGTCGCATACTGATGTCATCTTGGGAAGCAAGTGGAGAATAACACTCACAGATTTACCAGCTCTTTACTGTAATTTTTTTTTTTTGTGAGACTCGCTAACGTGCTAAGACATATATGTCTGGAGTTTAATATATCATATATATCTAATAACTCTAAAATATAAGTCTAAGAATCCCTGCATTGCATGTGCAGTTTATGGTTGCGGAATTTTTCCAGAAAGACCAAAGGTATTAGGTACTACAGCTTTCCAAAAGATGAACATTTATGCAATAACGTCTACTGCCGGCAGAACAAATTTAATGTTAATCAAGAAAAAATTAAATGTCAAGTTTTATCTGATTGTTATCAATATCAATTATTGCCCAAGACATGTTTGTTCTAAGCATTTTCTCCCAATTGCTTTTTTCGAGACACTTCAGCAGAAATTAATTGAATATGCACCAAAAAGAGGTCGTGACTTAATACGCTCAGTATTAAGTCACGACCTCTTTTTGCGCTCTGCAAAACTTACTGAATTCCCATCAAATCAAAAGAAAAGTTTGAGCGGCACTAGAAACAAAAGACGTGAAAAGCAAGAAAAAATTAAAAAAGGGGCATCAATTAGCGATGAAGCTTATGTAATAAAAGCACATGGAGAGACTCATCAGACCAGAATCAAGTAATTCAACAAGATATAATAATGCACCAATAACTTCCCTTAAACTATGATTCTACGGAATTCTCGCTTTTTAAAATGGGAGTGCAAGTTTCAATATTTGATAGCTGTCATAATAACTTCCTAAAATATGTTGGGCAGAATATGTTTGAACAATTGAAGAACGACAACATGGATCTTGAAATGGAAATAAGACTTTGCAAAAAAAAAATAGCATTTGTGAGCACAGAATTGGACTCCAAACATAGACTATCGATGGACACCGGAGAACATTGCAACAGTTTTTGATGAAAGAGTATGTTTTATCCACTTTATTTACACAAAAAAAGCAATTTTCTGAACTTATAAGACGGTAAGATGATGTATAAGACTGCGTGTAAGAATTTAGTATCAGCAATATGCATTTTTTGTATAAATTAAACAAGTATTCATTTGCTGCAAAGAAATTGGGTGATTACCACTTGTTTAACAACGTTTAAATAAACAAAATCTAATAGATTCAATACATTCCAGCAATATTATTGATTAAAGTATATTGAAAATTAAAATTGAAGAGATTTCTGTCCCACAAGAATTCAAGTATATTGCATGGAAAAGAGTGCAGAAATCGTTGGATCTGCTCCCAAGATGACGTCATGCGCAAACCGAACGAAAACGGCACTCGCTCCGAAGCACACCACCGTCACCACCACGGCTACAACCAAGGAGGTTAGAATAGAAAGGAGGGAGCATGAAGTTATTGTTTAGGCGAGGGAAGTGAAGCCTAGTGGGAACGGACGAGCACCACTTTTGGTTCCGATTAGGGAGGCGATAGACATCAGTTTTCAAGCAAAGTATACTTGTCCTTGACAGTTAAGCAATGATTTGGGTTCTGGTTGGAATGGAAGAAGTGGCTCCACTTGCGCATCCACTAGCTCTCTCCTTTATATTCTTACCTCCATGGCTACAACATTCCTAAATACTGATTTCCAAGATTCTACGGTTAGCAGTTTTGAATTTATGCATAAAATTAAAAAATACATCCTAACTGAAGTGCACTTCCGGTTCAGTCTATTGTTGTGAAAATAGTAGGCGATGATTCAGGTGCTACAGTGGACTGAAATATCAAATTTGAATACTCTTGAGCCATTTGTTTCGAATTTATGCGAGAAATTCCAAGAGACTGTCAAGTTAAAGTGCACTTTTAGTCCAGTCGACCTTAATAGAAATAGGATATAAGCATTTAGATGGTACCATCGTCTTAAACACTGAATTCTAACATTTTTTTGGATTCATGGAAAAAATTTAAAAAAAAGAAAAAAACAAGGAAAGTGTACTTTCAGTATTCACAGATCTTGGTACAGACGATTGCAATCGTAATGAGATAACATAAATAGATGTTACAGAAGTGCTTAATACAAAATTTCAATATTCTATGACGGATTATTTTGAATTTATGCGGAAATTTTGGAAAATCTGTTATATAAATTGCACTTTTGGCTTAACCGATTGGTACAAAAATAGAAAATGACCATTTGGATGCTACAGCAATCACAAATACTGAATTTTAATATCCTACGGCTAATCATTCTGGATTTATGCGGAAGATTAAAAAAAGTTTGAAGTAAAATGCACTTCTGGTACAGATGATTGTAGCCATAATGCAATGTCCAAAAGTTTGACTTTCCATCCATCATTCAGTACTATATTAAATAATATTGGTTAAAGATGAGACTACTTCCGCTTACTGTCTTTCTTGCTTAAAATGAGGGCGTTCAAACAATCTTAAAAATTATCAACTACTTCTCTTATCGTTCAATGAGTTCTGATAAAAGATAAATAGTTCATAGCCATGATTTAGTAATAATATTATATGCGATATCGTATCTTCAAATTCCGAGGAAATGTAAGAAATGTTTTCATGTTTTTATAAAAATGCTGTTTAATTATTGCAATACTAATTGATCGATAAGAAAAATTAATAATAACTTAGCAAGCAAGCTTTTCGAATGATAAGCAAAATAAGTGAATTGGCTTTCATATATTTAAATATTCATATAGAAAGAGATTTTTTGAAATGTGGGAGATGTGAGTATCTATAATTAGAAAAATGTTTATGTACTAAATATCTGTAATGATATATCATAACATATATTGAATATAATCAATAAATCCCTCTACCTAGCGGTGACATTCCGTCTTTAAATGCAATGATTATATTACTTTTGTGCTTTGTTCAAGGAGCATTTTTTTCTGAAGAATTAGAAGTTAAGATGCACTCTTATGCTGCTGTTCTTAGGGCATATGGGGAATCTTTCTTTGGCCAACATGTGGCCTCAAATTGCTACAAGTGTCCAAATGGTGATGCATTCACGACCATTGGTCGGCTGTTTCATTCAAGATGAGAAAATTTACAAGAATCATAGAATTAAACAACTAATGTAACTCGGTGAACAGAATCATCACTGTTACAAAATCACAGCAAAGACAAATTCTGGGGGACAATGGCTACTTCAAAGTGAAATTAAGATGTAAACAGTATGTCAGTGGATTCATGATCACATAAATACAAAAAACATATCACTAAAATCACTAGCGATTGAAAGTAAAAAGATGTGAAGAGATGCAAAAGGACTACTTTAATCAAAGAACGTCAAATTTCAGAAAATCCAATTGTGATATATTAAGATCTCTCATCTTACAAAAATCATCAAGCTCTGCTGATATAAATATCCTATTGCTCAATACTGTCACAATCTTTAACGTTAAAGAGAAACAATGCTTTGAAAATCACCTTTAATCACATCAAATCGACTTAGAATTCAGTCGATCTATTTTGCCTTCTATCCGATGTTGTACACATAGTCGGATAGAATTAACGCGAATAAATGCTGAAATCAAGAAAATTGATAACTTGAGAGAGGTATATATTTTTTATTTGTTAGTTTATAACGTGGCAAATAACATATTCCATTTGTACGCGGCTACAATGTCAGGAAGGCTATCAAAAAAAGGTCAAAAACTGCCAAAAACTACGCATCTGACGGAAAAAAAGTTCTCTTGAAAAATATGCGCGATAAGAAGTCGAATCAAATTAGCTCCTTTGAACCTTGATCGGTCCAGTAGCTTTTGGGTTGATTACAAAAATCGTAATTTTTTGGCATTTTTTCGAAAACTCATAACTTGCGTTGTATTTGTTATTGAGACTTGAAATTTTGACAGACTGTGGGTTCAGTAGCTTCTGGCATGCGCATCAAATTTTCAGAAGATCGCCTGTGAAATTTTCGAGAGATGTTGAAAAACTCAAAAAAAGGCTTTTCCGAAAAACGGCCATTGAAAAGTTGTTAGCCAACAAAGATCAGTTTTAAAGATTGCATTTTGTATGTCAATAGTTATTCTACAAAGAGTCCAAATAGCGTTTCTTTCAAGCGAGTGTAGGTATAAAAAAAATCGGTTGCAAAAATCGCATTTCACCAATACAAGGAATATTTTCCGTAGTTTTTTTTTTTTTTGTAAGAAGCTCTGTATTACCCATATTTATTATACAATTGTGAGTCATATAAGTGTGAATAGAGCAAAAAATGTTGTTTCTACCAAAAAATTCTGCGATAATATAATCTAGATTAAAGTTCGGAATATGTTATGATGAATTACGAAAAAGCAGTATTATTGCCACGCGTCATTTACTTGTTGTATTGGCCGCTTAACTAAGGGCTGGAGAGAAAGGGGAACGACAACCAGCAGCAGAAGTAGAGGCCGCTTGGGTAGAGGCAAGAGAGAGAAGAGAGCTGGAGAGCAGCAGCAGCAGCAATCAAGGCTGTTTGGTGAGGAGAGAGTCGGTGTCGTTCGAAAAACTGTCGGTCTCCGTCATTTCACTGCTCATGTGAAAATCATAATGTCGCAACAGAAGCTTCGTTTCAAAAGCCCCACTTCTGCGCTCTGGCCGGTGACCAGTGGTAGCTGGCCGCTACGCTCGGGAGGTCACGTCCAATTCGCGTGAACCGGCTACGATCAATATGACCGTTGGATATGTTGTTGAAATGGTCAATGTACAATAACACAATATTGATTCATAAAGCCTCCTCCATAATTGTTGATATTTTAATAGTTATTTATGTATCTAGTGCGCGGAATTATACTTTGGTGCTTGAGAATGAAAGTTCTTTGTCGAGGCGGGAGCCGAGACACATATCATTCGAATGCTCCAAAGAAATTTCGGGCACGTGTAGCATACAACATTTTTTCTACAGACGTCAAAAAACTAAAAAATAATTAAAATCATATTAAAATACAAAAAATAGTGGAATTCTTTTTCTTGACAACGTGCACAAAGTACTTTGTGCACGTTGATAAGATACAATCAGTACACGAAATAATTTGTGCCCGTTGTCATGATAAACAACTCCAATGCGACATTTTGTATACTAATATTGATGCACAAATGTCATGATTTTCTGACGTTTGTAGAAAATCATCGTTATTGCAGAAGTGCGGCTTTCTGCAATCAATTTTTTTCATACTTCCACTCTCTCAAAAAAAAGCTATTTGAGTACATTGTAGAATAACTCTTGAAAAAGAAAAAGCTACCTGTAAAATTGGTGTACGTTGGCTAACAACTTTTTTATGGCCGTTTTACGGAAGGGCTTTTTTTAGTTTTTTTAAACGACGGTGAAGTTAGCAGACGATTCGCAGCAGACGATTCGCACAGCGACAAGTGTGTAGTAGCCTTACGCAGCTGAATACTGGAATTGGTTTTTTTCTTTATAATAAAAGTTTTCCGTTGCTGTAAGTTTGTATATCGTATTTTTAGACATCCAAACTGATACGTGCTTTTAAGGATGGATAATTTTTATATGAAACGAAGACTGATGATAATGAGAGAACTTCAATATTCATCTACTTTAGAGGATTCAATTGTGAATTTATCAAATTAAAAATTGATGTCAGTTGATCAATTTTCGTATGCAACATCCTTGATCATATTTAAGTATTATGCCGTGTGGAAATGTTACTCTACTCCCGTAGGACATTAAGGACAAAGAGAATACTACAAGATTCACCTACTCTAGTGAATTCAATTGTTATTTTATCGAATTGAAAATTGATGTCTGTTGATCAAATTTTACATGCAGCATCCTTGATCATATTTGAGTATTATGCCGTGTGAAAATGTTACTCTATCCCCGTAAGACACTAAGGATAAAGAGAATACTACAAGATTCACCCACTCTAGTGCATTCAATTGTTATATTATCAAATTAAAAATTGATGTCAGTTGATCAAATTTTACATGCAACATCCTTGATCATATTTGAGTATTAGGCCGTATGAAAATGTTACTCTACCCCCGTAGGACATTAAGGACAAAGAGAATACTACAAGATTCACCTACTCTAGTGAATTCAATTGTTATTTTATCGAATTGAAAATTGATGTCAGTTGATCAAATTTTACATGCAGCATCCTTGATCATATTTGAGTATTATGCCGTGTGAAAATGTTACTCTATCCCCGTAAGACACTAAGGATAAAGAGAATACTACAAGATTCACCCACTCTAGTGCATTCAATTGTTATATTATCAAATTAAAAATTGATGTCAGTTGATCAAATTTTACATGCAACATCCTTGATCATATTTAAGTATTATGCTGTGTGGAAATGTTACTCTACCCCCGTAGGACATTAAGGACAAAGGGAATACTACAAGATTCACCTACTCTGGTGAATTCAATTGTTATTTTATCGAATTGAAAATTGATGTCAGTTGATCAAATTTTACATGCAGCATCCTTGATCATATTTGAGTATTATGCCGTGTGAAAATGTTACTCTATCCCCGTAAGACACTAAGGATAAAGAGAATACTACAAGATTCACCCACTCTAGTGCATTCAATTGTTATATTATCAAATTAAAAATTGATGTCAGTTGATCAAATTTTACATGCAACATCCTTGATCATATTTAAGTATTATGCCGTGTGGAAATGTTACTCTACCCCCGTAGGACATTAAGGACAAAGAGAATACTACAAGATTCACCTACTCTAGTGAATTCAATTGTTATTTTATCGAATTGAAAATTGATGTCAGTTGATCAAATTTTACATGCAGCATCCTTGATCATATTTGAGTATTATGCCGTGTGAATATGTTACTCTATTCCCGTAAGACACTAAGGATAAAGAGAATACTACAAGATTCACCCACTCTAGTGCATTCAATTGTTATATTATCAAATTAAAAATTGATGTCAGTTGATCAAATTTTACATGCAACATCCTTGATCATATTTGAGTATTAGGCCGTATGAAAATGTTACTCTACCCCCGTAGGACATTAAGGACAAAGAGAATACTACAAGATTCACCTACTCTAGTGAATTCAATTGTTATTTTATCGAATTGAAAATTGATGTCAGTTGATCAAATTTTACATGCAGCATCCTTGATCATATTTGAGTATTATGCCGTGTGAAAATGTTACTCTATCCCCGTAAGACACTAAGGATAAAGAGAATACTACAAGATTCACCCACTCTAGTGCATTCAATTGTTATATTATCAAATTAAAAATTGATGTCAGTTGATCAAATTTTACATGCAACATCCTTGATCATATTTGAGTATTAGGCCGTATGAAAATGTTACTCTACCCCCGTAGGACATTAAGGACAAAGAGAATACTACAAGATTCACCTACTCTAGTGAATTCAATTGTTATTTTATCGAATTGAAAATTGATGTCAGTTGATCAAATTTTACATGCAGCATCCTTGATCATATTTGAGTATTATGCCGTGTGAAAATGTTACTCTATCCCCGTAAGACACTAAGGATAAAGAGAATACTACAAGATTCACCCACTCTAGTGCATTCAATTGTTATATTATCAAATTAAAAATTGATGTCAGTTGATCAAATTTTACATGCAACATCCTTGATCATATTTGAGTATCAGGCCGTATGAAAATGTTACTCTACCCCCGTAGGACATTAAGGACAAAGAGAATACTACAAGATTCACCTACTCTAGTGAATTCAATTGTTATTTTATCGAATTGAAAATTGATGTCAGTTGATCAAATTTTACATGCAGCATCCTTGATCATATTATTTGAGTATTATGCCGTGTGAAAATGTTACTCTATCCCCGTAAGACACTAAGGATAAAGAGAATACTACAAGATTCACCCACTCTAGTGCATTCAATTGTTATATTATCAAATTAAAAATTGATGTCAGTTGATCAAATTTTACATGCAACATCCTTGATCATATTTAAGTATTATGCCGTGTGGAAATGTTACTCTACCCCCGTAGGACATTAAGGACAAAGAGAATACTACAAGATTCACCTACTCTAGTGAATTCAATTGTTATTTTATCGAATTGAAAATTGATGTCAGTTGATCAAATTTTACATGCAGCATCCTTGATCATATTTGAGTATTATGCCGTGTGAATATGTTACTCTATTCCCGTAAGACACTAAGGATAAAGAGAATACTACAAGATTCACCCACTCTAGTGCATTCATTTGTTATATTATCAAATTAAAAATTGATGTCAGTTGATCAAATTTTACATGCAACATCCTTGATCATATTTGAGTATTAGGCCGTATGAAAATGTTACTCTACCCCCGTAGGACATGAAAGACGAAGAGAATACTACAAGATTCACCTACTCTGGTGAATTCAATTGTTATTTTATCAAATTGAAAATTGATGTCAGTTGATCAAATTTTACATGCAACATCCTTGATCATATTTAAGTATTATGCCGTGTGAGAATGTTACTCTACCCCCGTAGGACACTAAGGATGAAGAGAATACTACAAGATTCATCTACTCTGATGAATTCGATTGTTATTTTATCAGATTAAAAATTGATGTCAGTTGAGCAGATTTCACATGCAACATCCTTGATCATATTTAAGTATTATGCCGTATGAAAATGTTACTCTACCCCCGTAGGCCATTAAGGACAAAGAGAATACTACAAGATTTACCTACTCTAGTGAATTCACACGGCCTAATACTCAAATATGATCAAGGATGTTGCATGTAAAATTTGATCAACTGACATCAATTTTCAATTTGATAAAATAACAATTGAATTCATTAGAGTATGTGAATCTTGTAGTATTCTCTTTGTCCTCAATGTCCTACGGGGGTAGAGTAACATTTTCGCACGGCATAATACTTAAATATGATCAAGGATGTTGCATGTAAAATTTGATCAACTGACATCAATTTTTAATTTGATAAAATAACAATTGAATTCATTAGAGTGGGTGAATCTTGTAGTATTCTCTTTGTCCTCAATGTCCTACGGGGGTAGAGTAACATTTCCACACGGCATAATACTTAAATATGATCAAGAAAGTTGCATGTAAAATTTGATCAACTGACTTCAATTTTTAATTTGATAAGATAACAATTGAATTCATTAGAGTAGGTGAATCTTGTAGTATTCTCTTTGTCCTCAATGTCCTACGGGGGTAATGTAATATTTTCACGCGGCATAATACTTAAATATGATCAAGGATGTTGCATGTAAAATTTGATCAACTGACATCAATTTTTTATTTGATAAAATAACAATTGAATTCACTAGAGTGGGTGAATCTTGTAGTATTCTCTTTGTCCTCAATGTCCTACGGGGGTAGAGTAACATTTTCACACCGCATAATACTTAAATATGATCAAGGATGTTGCATGTAAAATTTGATCAACTGACATCAATTTTCAATTTGATAAAATAACAATTAAATTCACCAGAGTAGGTGAATCTTGTAGTATTTTCTTCGTCTTTAATGTCCTACGGGGGTAGAGTAACATTTTCATACGGCATAATACTTAAATATGATCAAGGATGTTGCATGTAAAATTTGATCAACCGACATCAATTTTTAATTTGATAATATAACAATTGAATTCACTAGAGTGGGTGAATCTTGTAGTATTCTCTTTATCCTTAGTGTCTTACGGGGGTAGAGTAACATTTTCACACGGCATAATACTCAAATATGATCAAGGATGCTGCATGTAAAATTTGATCAACTGACATCAATTTTCAATTCGATAAAATAACAATTGAATTCACTAGAGTAGGTGGATCTTGTAGTATTATTTTTGTCCTTAATGTCCTACGGGGGTAGAGTAACATTTTCATACGGCCTAATACTCAAATATGATCAAGGATGTTGCATGTAAAATTTGATCAACTGACATCAATTTTTAATTTGATAAAATAACAATTGAATTCACCAGAGTAGGTAAATCTTGTAGTATTCTCTTCATCCTTAGTGTCCTACGGGGGTAGAGTAACATTTTCACACGGCATAATACTTAAATATGATCAAGGATGTTGCATATGAAAATTGATCAACTGACATCAATTTTCAATTTGATAAAATAACAATTAAATTCACCAGAGTAGGTGAATCTTGTAGTATTTTCTTCGTCTTTAATGTCCTACGGGGGTAGAGTAACATTTTCATACGGCATAATACTTAAATATGATCAAGGATGTTGCATGTAAAATTTGATCAACCGACATCAATTTTTAATTTGATAATATAACAATTGAATTCACTAGAGTGGGTGAATCTTGTAGTATTCTCTTTATCCTTAGTGTCTTACGGGGGTAGAGTAACATTTTCACACGGCATAATACTCAAATATGATCAAGGATGCTGCATGTAAAATTTGATCAACTGACATCAATTTTCAATTCGATAAAATAACAATTGAATTCACTAGAGTAGGTGGATCTTGTAGTATTATTTTTGTCCTTAATGTCCTACGGGGGTAGAGTAACATTTTCATACGGCCTAATACTCAAATATGATCAAGGATGTTGCATGTAAAATTTGATCAACTGACATCAATTTTTAATTTGATAAAATAACAATTGAATTCACCAGAGTAGGTAAATCTTGTAGTATTCTCTTCATCCTTAGTGTCCTACGGGGGTAGAGTAACATTTTCACACGGCATAATACTTAAATATGATCAAGGATGTTGCATACGAAAATTGATCAACTGACATCAATTTTTAATTTGATAAATTCACAATTGAATCCTCCAAAGTAGATGAATATTGAAGTTCTCTCATTATCATCAGTGTTCGTTTCATATAAAAATTATCCATGTCCTTAAAAGCAAGTATCAGTTTGGATGTCTAAAAATACGATATACAAACTTACAGCAACGGAAAACTTTTATTATAAAGAAAAAAACCAATTCCAGTATTTAGCTGCGTAAGGCTACTACACACTTGTCGCTGTGCGAATCGTCTGCTGCGAATCGTCTGCTAACTTCACCGTCGTTTTTTTTAACATTTCTCAAAAAGTTCACGGTCGATCTTCTGAAAATTTGATGTATATGTTGGAAGCTACTAAGCCCACATTCTATCAAAATTTCAGATCCTAATAATAAATACAACGCAAGTTAGGAGTTCTCGAAAAAATGACAAAAATTTTCGACTTTTTGCAATCAACCCAAAAGCTGCTGGACTGATTAAGATCCAAGGGAACTCATTAGATTCGTCTTTTTATTAGGCACTTTTTTCAATAGAACACCTATTTCCGTCAGAGGCATAGTTTTTTTGTATGTACAAAAAACCGTTTTTGGCAATTTTTGACCCTTTTTTGACAGACTGCCTGACAATGAAGCTGTGTACAAATAGAATATGTTATCTACCACGTTATGAACTAATAAATAAGAAATGAAAAATTCGAGTTATCAATTCTTTTCTTGGATATGCTAATTCTATCTGACTAACATTGTTTATTCCACGTGGGATTTGCTCTAAAAAGAAGTATTCGTCAGGAGAAAACTTTGTTTAAGACAACTCCACTTTAACGGATGAATGTGCTCCACTAGACACCATCACTGAAACAATCAGCTTCATTACAACAAGAGAGCAAAAATAGAATATTGAGAAGAGTAAAATTATATGTTGTAAGCAAGTTTTCAGAAAACGAGATTAAGAATATGATTCTAGAAAAATTATTGGAAAGTTTTGGATGTGAGAAGTAGATATTTTTGAAGTTCCTCAATATTTCCTGCTCGAAAATTGAAATAAACACAGCAATTTATTACAGCTGAGCGCTCGTTTCAAGCTTTCTTCATACTGCTTTTTAAATAGCACAATCATATTCAGCGCCTGAATTATGGAATAATTGATTAAACCAAATGGTCCAAGCTGCCCAACTCATCTACTATATGAGAACAAAATGTGAATGAAAAATTAAAGCAACTATTACTAAGTAAACATGATATGACTTTTGTACGTGTCATATTATAAACATTTCATTACCATTATTGTTGCTAAAGCATGGTTACACACGTCTCATACATGTGATAATTTTTAGTACGAGAACATTCTCTACAAAAATATACAATAATAACTGCGAGACCGAATGTGAATGTTGCGAAGTTGCAAATACGAAAGCATATATTTGTTACTATATTAATATGGATAAATAACAAATGATCCTGAGAAAGTCAATATCATGATACCTTCCAAAAGAGATTATCAATTGCTAAGTAATCCGAGAGTGTTTGCAGTCATTTTGTGATTGAAATTTACTTTATGTAAATGCTATAGAATTTAATGAATATTTTTTAATAACATCCGAGGTTACCTCTATTTGATGGCTGGTATCCACTCTTGTATTACAAAAGATTATCAATCTACCGAATCAGATAGTATGATCTGTATGTTTATAACCAGAGAGGTGTAGAAGGCGTGATATTTATTTCTAAATCTTTTGAATGTAAGTTCCCGAAGTGAATTCATCCTAAGCCAATCATTATGCCTGATATTATGATTGAAGTTGAATTCGTCCATTAGAGATCTAAAATTAGTTTTATGGATTGATTTTTTGTTGGTTTCTATTTTGTAGATTTTGCATTGTAATCTGTTCATTCAGGGTTTTCTCCTACTAGAATATATTGTTTCAGCAAAAAGCGCGCTGTCAATTATTCTACTGTGCTCGAGATCAACGCAGATGAAGAATATATAATAGCTTTTTTTTTAAATGTTAAAAAGGATCCAAAATAATTTATTGTAAGGAAAAGTAGGCCTTCAGGAATCCATTGAGTTGCAGTTAATATTTATTTCACATTGAACGTTTCGAGTAACAAGTACTCATCATCAGCAAGTATACATGGTCATGTTTAATTTAATTACTTAAATCAATATAACATAATTGTTATAAGTTCACAAAAGATTTTAATAGAAGAAATTAAGGAAATGAACTATGCCAAATACCCCAAGAACGAAGCCATGTTCATGGTACGTGAACTGACGTTCATCAGTTCACGTACCATGAACATGGCTTCGTTCTTGGGGGATTTGGCATAGTTCATTTCCTAAATCTCTTCTATTAAAATTTTTTGTTAACTTATAACAATTATGTTATATTGATTTAAGTAATTAAATTAAACATGACCATGTATACTTGCTGATGATGAGTACTTGTTACTCGAAACGTTCAATGTGAAATAAATATTAACTGCAACTCAATGGATTCCTGAAGGCCTACTTTTCCTAACAATATATAATAGCCATAGGTACAATTCCCCCCAGAAGCTTAGTCTGGATGTCTTTATTTTAATTTTAATTTGTATTCATTTTCTGTATTGATTTTTTTTTAACTCAGTAAACTTTTTACCGTATTAGTCTCAATCATAAAACAACATTATAAAGAAATTAATCTCTCTTTACGATACTTATGAAGAATAAAATAATATATTTTGACAAGCTGTTCCTTGAGATAGATATTTCCAAAATTATTTCCAGTCTTTCAATATCTGTCAGAGTATATTTGGCAGTCAACATAAAATTCTGTTTATAGCCATAAAAATCTATGTCCACAAGCTGTCATTAAATTATATTGTAACTTCTGACATTTGTGATTAATTGTCAAAAACTATTTTCTATGAATGACTCAACAGAAAATAAATTTTTCTTTGTTGAAATTTATTACAAAGAAAATGTGTATTCTAGAGCATTACTAAAAATTGCCGACCTTGCAATAAGATAATTGATGTTTTTTGTTTCAAACTATGCAACTGTGGAAACAAAGTATTGTTTTGTTCATTGAAATGCTAACCACGATACTAATTTCCGGTTGCTGTGTGACCACTATTCAATGGGAGATGTCATCGGTTGTTTTGTTGGTAGTACCTACCAAACAGTCGTCATGGAAACGGTATTTTTCTTACATAGAAAGAATATTAATTATATTTTGGGAGTTTATGAATGAATTTATTGAATTCAGGGAATTTCTACCACTTCCGGTTAGTTCAACGTAGATTAAATTTTCTATGAAATTGCTTTGGAAAAACACACCGCATTTTCGTTATGAAAAGTGCAATATTTCGTGGCTAGATTAATTTAATAAGCAGTGTTGGAATTTCATGAATAACTGTAACAAGGTTGACACATGTCACTATAATTAGAGACCTTAAACTTCTTTTGTTCTGTTTTCATGTTAACCATATGAGTCATACAATAGTATTTTATTCTTCGATTTCATTAGTCGCTACATCTACATCATTGTTCTAAATTAATGTACATATATTGATAGTATTAAAGTGAAGAGAAATTTTGAATCAATCGCAAATTTACTGTTGATATGCTGATAAAAGTAATTACTTATTTTAAGCCACGGGAAAGCACTTGAATGTATGTTACAAAATCTCCAAGACCCGCCAGACGTTATTTATGCAAAAAACTTCTGAATAAATGCTTCTTCTTCTACTCTGAATTTTGATTATTTATTTATTATTGACATTACGATTCTAACTAAATATATATACCAAGTTTAAATCAATAAACCGTCTATTCTTATTTCAATCCTAAAAAACGTGTAGATTATTATTAAGAAACTTCCAATTCGAACAACAATGAAAGAGAAAATATAGGAAAAATATATTCTAGAGTCTAGACTAGAACCTCAGTTAAAGTTAAATACAAGAATTGAAATTGTGCACTCCACATAAGATTTGACATTAAAATTGTGCACTCCACATAAGATTTGACATTAAAATTTTTCTATGCTTGACATGTCAGTCAACTCCATAAAACATTCTCAATTTCTTCAAATTGATAATCGATTTTTCTTTTGTGCTTCAGATTTTTATATAGGTTCCAGGTAATTTTTTTTTCCAGTCCTAAAATTCAATGTTATACATCATGAGTAAAATAAAAACAAGGTAATATCCGACTAGTTGAAGATATTAAGCTTCTTCAGTTATAACTGCTTCAAGTTATGTTATTTCCTATTATTCTGTGGCCACACTTACGTCTAATGTCATTAATTAAGGTGTTATTTTACATTAAACATAGGTGTAGCCACGTCTTAGCACGCTCACTCACTCATGTTGTTGATAATGACGGGAAATGTTGAAGCGATAGGTCGGTTGACAGTGTGAGTGCCAGTTCACAACGTGCGTAAGCATGAGGAATACGTAATAACATAAACGTGAGAAATAATGTATATGCACAGTGGTCGTAACGTAAAATATCAAAATAAATTGGCTTTTTTCATTTCACTGGTACAAACTAGGGTTATTGATGTATTGTGTTGGTTTCTCTTTCTCAAATATTCTGTTGATTTCGATTCTGTTTCGTGATTACTGTTTTTCTTTGGTTCCACTTTTAACAGTTTAGAGTCTAGTTTGTTTTGTTTTTTGTATGATGCCTGAAAAAGATCTTATGATTGTTTCATTATTATTGAAACTGCGTTATAAAAGTCGCCAACGAGGAAAATATAAAGACGAGGAAAAAATTGTTGTTTTTTTATTAATAATTCTATGTTAATCATATTTATAGCACGTTCTGATCCAGGATATTGTCAACTGTCACATGATAACATCTGTTTAAAGTTGACGCATGCGCCATTAGTTGTTTTGTACGTAAACATTACAAAAAGTTGAATTTATCTCAACTTTACATTTCTCATTACGTAGCTGTTATGTCAGTTAGACGTTTTAGTATTGTAGGCATAGCTACACTAGCGTTTGTCTCTGTCATCTGTCACTGTGAATTTTGGACGTGCGTAAGTTTTTGGAATAATACTATTACCAAAGGTATACCATGGAGTGGTGTGATGGAAGAGTCATCAATTTCTAAGTATTTCAAGCGGAACCTTGTTTAGCATAGTGCTTTGAGGACTAATTTAGTGACATTTGTTATTAAATGCTTGTGTGGCCACCCAATTAAAAGCATAACTTAGAGCGTTATATTCATCACGATAATAGACATTGAACGTTGGTATAAGTGGGAAAGTTTTCCAACTTTTCGAATACAAATTCTAACTTAATTTTCTAATTTTCTAATTTCTTTATCAATATTTCAATGTTTCCTGATCTTCTTTCTCAATAACTTGAACCATACAAATGTAAATCATCATTTAAACTAGCTCTAAGCTGAATTTTAAATTATTTATGTATTTTCAAAAACATTAAATTTATAAATTGTGAACTTATGAATATTAATGTATCTTTCTAGCTGGGCCTGATGATAGAAAAAGTTCCGAAATCGATAGCCACAAAGTGATTGTATTTCAAAAATATACGTATGTTTGTTCAACAATGAATTTATTTATTTAATACAAGGTATTCGTAATGAAATAATCTCAGATCAATCAATGGTTTATCATGAACTTCTCTATAAGATCAAATCGGATCAAAAATCATGATCATTTTCAATAGAGCAAGATCCCAGGTCCGCCAGACGTTACTTATTTTCTGAGAAACAAAATATGTGGAATAGAGTAGTGTGAGTATGTACTTTGATCATATGCATTCTTGCTAATTTGTGCTGATGGCCAATTCACAGATAATGTGTACTAGAGATACGTTAAAACATTACTCATCTCTCTCAAAGTCTGAATGCTGATTTTTATGTATGTTCTAGAAAATATTGTTAAAAATTGATAATCAACACTGCCAGACACTTCTAATCGGCGATAATTCCTGATAGACACCTTAAGGCTTGCAATACGTAATCTCACTTTGAGCCTGATTTTTATATATGATACTCAGAAAGCAATTACAATATTTTTTGCAAGCAGCCAGACCAAGGGAGAGTATGATGCTCAAGCGAACAAATAATGACTTCGCGCTCATACTCACAGCGATATTTTAATTGTGTCTGGGGGATGCTTAGCCTCTACGATTGGTCTGGCTGTTTTCACAAAGTATTGTAATTGTTGGCTACATCTATGTTTAATACCAAATGACATCTTAATCAATGACATTAGACGTAAGTGTAGTCCCAGCATAATAGGAAGTAAGATAATTTCGAGCAGTTTTAACTGAAAAAGCTCAATATCTTATACTAGTCGGATATAACCTTGTTTTTATTTTACTCAAGTTGTATTACATCAAATTTTAAGGTTGGCAAGAAAATCATCTAGGACGTAGATAAAAATCTGAAGTGGAAAAGAAAAATCAATTATCAATTTGAAGCAATTGAGAATGTTTTATGGAGTTGACTGACATGTCAAGCATAGAAAAATAGTAATGTCAAATCTAATGTTGAGTTCACAATTTTAATTCTTGTACTTAAATATAACTGGGGATCTTAAATATATATCTTTTCTATATTCTCTCTCTCATTGTTCGAATTCGAAGTTTTCTATAATAATAATATATACATTTTTAGAATTGAAATATGAATAGATAGTTTTCTGATTTAAACTTTGTATATACATTTAGTTAGGGTCGTAATGTCAAAAATAATTAACTATACAGAATTTGAAGTAAAAGAAAAACATTTATTTGAAAGTTTTTCACAAATATAAAGTCTTAAATAGCTATGTATATTACAAGCACATAATCTAGAACTTTATTGGATGACTCCACTGTTTATGGACGAACGGGCGTACTGCGTAGAGGGTGAGGCTGATGTAAGACATCCGTAAAGTCGATCATGTATGAATTGCACATAAAGCACAAAGCTTTATGCTAGACTGTTGAAAATGAGATAGTGAAAATTCTTTTAACATCAACAAATATTAATTGTATGTCAAAGTATACTTTTATGATGCTAAATTTAGATCAAGGATACAAGTAAAATTTATCACGGTTAAATTGTCAAACTATCATTCAAATACAGCTCAATATCCATAGTAGATTCCTAGCAAGTGTGAGTATAATTGAAAAGGATTATTACAATATCGATAAATATAAGATGTGATATTCCGTTGTATAAGTAATATTTTTGATATAATTGAAATCACACTTTGAAGTTACTTTTGTGCTCTGACTAATTAAAAAGTAAAAAGTACCAGTAGAAACATGTCGGTGATTTCGGTCAATAAAATCAGTCAAGAACTATATATCTTTGAATTAGTCGAACATAATCATTCATGTAACAAGTACATGGTATAGTAATTTACTGAATGTGTCACAGTTTACGAATAAGTGAGCGCACCGAGCGAAATGGATGAGCCTATTATGTATGAATTACAGTGTAGACTCGATTATTCGCCCCTCAGTTATACGGATTCGCGATTATCCGGACTACAAACCGCGATCAAATAACTATACAAGTCGAATCCATGCATGCATGCACGAGCATATTGGAACTGGCATCATTCACCCACATCCCGCACATTCTGTTTCTGTTTTAGTTCCTAGTTTTCGGTTGTTACTCTGCTGTGACATGCCACGTCTGTTATTTGTGTTTGTTGTTTTTAATAAACACCTGGCATTATATATCATATACAATACATATGTACAAAAACTGGATTCCAGATTATCCGAATACTTAATGACAACAATTACTCCGGTTAATCTCATTTGTACATCATAGTGTGCTTTGTCTTTCATTGATATTAGTTGTGGATTAATTGTCAGAATATTGTCGACGTACAGTTCAGTATATGTAATAATGAAAACTGTATTACCAATATTAATTATGTCAGTACCGGTAATCATTGTATATGACGCTGTGATTGATTATATATATATATATATATATATATATATATATATATATATATATATATATATATATATATATATATATATATATATATATATATATATAAGAAAGTATTGTGAATGCGACAAAATTTCACCTATCAAGATTTTGATGGACATATCCGTTTTGAGCATCCCTGAATCCATTTTGACTATTTTTGGCTTGATGTCGGTACGTATGTTCGTTCGTTCGTTCGTGCGTGCGTGCGTAACTCGCGAATCTCAAAACTAGTTGAGCGTATAATGTTGAAATTTTGTATTTAAGACTGGTATAGAGTTGAGTTGTGCACCTCGCATTATGGTTCCAATCGACTGTACCGGAAGTGCACTTTCCTGAAACTTTTTTCGAATTTTTCTAATAAATCCAGAATAATCAACCGTAGGATGTTGAGATTCAGTATTTGGACTTGATGTTGTATCAGAATGGTCATCTGCTATTCTTGTATGAATCGGCCAAGCCAGAAGTGCATTTCACATGCAACTTTTTTTCAATTTTTTCTATAAATCTAGAACTATTAGCCATAGCATATTGAAATTTAGTGTTTGAACTTGTTGTAGCATCAAAATAGTTTTCTACTATTTTTGTATCAAGCGGCCAAGCCGGAAGTGCAGTTTATGAGTATAACAGATATTCAGAATTTGCGGTATAAAACAATCAGTTCAATTGAAATGATAAGGTAGGCAATGATAATCTGTTATAAATTTTTTAATTCTGTTCGACATTTCACATGTCAAAATACTTTCCCCTGAATTTCATTTCGTAAGCATGACAAAAGCGACAGAATTAGTTCAGAACATGCTTTTTCATACAAATTTGACGGTCCAGCTTTAATTTCAGCATTATTGAACTCCAAATATACATACTTATCTAAACTCTTGAAGGCATGAAAAACAAAATAAGGCACTGAAATCTCTCGGTCTAAAAGTACAAGGAAATATTGTGGAACCGACAGAATCCACATATCAAAATTTTGATGGATATATCCGTTTTGAGCATCTCCGAATCCATTTTGACTATTTTTGGCTTGATGTCGGTACGTATGTAGGAAGGAAGTGTGTATGTGCGTAACTCTCAAATCTCAGAATTCGTCAAACGTATAATGCTGAAATTTTGTATAAAAGACTAGTATAGGATCTAGGATCATGATGTGCACTTCGCATTATGCTTTTAATCGTCTGTATTGGAAGTGCACTGTACCTGATACTTTTTTTGAATTCTCCGCATAAATCTAAAATGATTAGCCGTAGGATACTGGAATATAGTATTTGAGATTACTGTAGCATCCAAATGATTATCTCCTATTTTCGTCCCAATCGACCAAGCCGGAAGTGCACTTCATATTACAGACTTTTCGAATTTTTCTCATAAATTAAAAAAAAAATCAATTGCAGAATATTGAGATTTTGTATCAGGAACTTTTATAGCATCTAGTTGTACATGTTGCATTATGATTGTGATCGGCTGAGCCGGAAGTGCAGTTTACTCGAGACATTTTTTAATTTTCCGCATAAATGCAAAACGATTGGACGTAGAATATTAGAATATAGTATTCAAGATGGTAGTACTGTGTAGATGCTCATATCCTATTCTCATTGAGATCGACTCAGTTGAAAGTGCACCATACTTGACGATCTTGGAATTTTGCGCATATAAATTCAGAACTGTTAGCCGTAGAATCCGGGAAATCAGTATTTAGGAATGTTGTAGCTAAAGAATGATGACATACTGTTTTCATAGTAACCGACTAGCCGTGGAATGATGAGATGTTGTATTTGATTATATATATCCAATGATGTACAAGTAAGTCACGTGATGTCCACGTAAGATTTCTTAAAATAATTTCATAGACTTTATACTAGATATTTTCGTTCTCTTTGTCCCATCGATCGACATATGATATATCAAGTGAGTTGGTCTAAAGTATCTCCGAACAAATTTGTTTTTTATATCCAAATCATCCTTGGAAAGATAATTCCAACGAAAGAAATCCCGTATTCCGTGGGATACTTTATTTCCTATTGATTTCATATAAAAGTTTCTTAACTAATAATTTGTCCTACATTTTGCACGGAATAACTTTTGTTCTCAAAATATTATTTTGTTATTCTTTTGAGTATTCGACCATAATAAATTCAATTTATGTCTTTGCCATTCACTTATTATTCAAACTGGAATATATGAAATTAAATAGAGTATTACTACAAATACCTATATAGAATGCAGGTTGATTGCGAGCATGAAATTCAGGAAACGATCCAGAGACGAATGCTGTAATCATTCGACTAAGAAAAGTCATGATACATCATACGTAAGTCAAATATGTTTCCGATTGGGAACGGTCCAAGGCTCTTATGGGATTACGATTTAAGCCTTTTGGCTGGCCAAAATGCGAACACAACTCTCTTATATTAAGTGCCTGATTTGAAGCAAGCTTCCTGAAAATAAATTCTAGTAGTAGAAGCAATTCACAAATAACCTTTTTAGATACAAATTTGAATCTTGGAACTGCATTTTATCTATGAGGATGACAGTTGATACAACTGATGGATAGTCATATACAATTTTTGTGCTGATGTAAAATTGATTTGCATTTTGGCCATTCCGAAGGCTCAAATTGTATGTTCATAAAAGCCTTGAACCATTCCTAGCTGAAATATACTATAACTTTATTCACAACTATCTCATGTTCAAAATTTATTTAAGATTCATTCAAAACTGATACTCCATCGTGAACAACATGATTCATTTTTATTGTGGAAACTGAATCAATCTGAATAAACGTCAAAATTCCTCGTGAATAGCTATAATACATTCATATTATATGAAAAGTTGGCAGAACCCTCATTTAGCATTCAGCTAGCAATCATTCTTCTATACTGAATAAATCTATCTGTTCATCTACATTCATAATTCTATTCATATAAGCTCGTTTATTTTTTTACTCAGAAACTTTCTCCTGTGAAGAAACTCAACAATCCTCTCCACTCTCCCTACTCACGTAATCTTTGACCTTCAATTTCAATAATTTTGTTCTCAAAAAACTTTCATTTGAAATTTGTTTTACATGTTGTTACAATTCAGCTACCACTTTTATAATCCATCTTTTTTTGGTCTTACGTGGCTCATCTCCACTCTTTCTACAACTTTTTCCTCCCATTACTACATTTTTCATACATAAATTCATTTCGCATCCGATCTTTTCTGGTATATCCGCAGTCATATCAAAACTCAAAAATTTCGAGTACTTTTTTTTTCTCTGCAATCGCTTCTTTCACTTCATGCTATTATGCAATTTTTGGTTGGCAATAGAATCTACATTTAGCCTAACATCTTTTGCATATTCAAGAATAGTGTCCTTGGATCTCGTCTAAACATCTGTCATATGAATGGAAATGGTTGTTGTTTCTGACTACTACTTTGAGGTATTAAATTATCGAAATTTAGTCAAGGGTCTTAATATATCTTTCTCCAACACTGTTTTGGAATTTGCATATTCCATAACCAAAAATTATATTGGAACGAATGACATTCCAAAAATCGTTTAGAATGATTCCGTATGCCGTTTAGGATGATTCTGTTAGCCTTTAGAATCATTTCGACGAATCAGAAGCTGTTAGTTTGGCTAATTTGACGTTTGACATTTAATATTTTCTTAAGTTTCCTTTGAAATATTGCTGAGCTTCCAAAACCTTGTTAGGGAAAGTATAGTCCACAATATCTTTGGAATGGCGTATTCTACACTCGCGAACCGTAATCCTCGCATTCGGCTCGGTTCAAAAACTTTTCGCTCGTTCAGAATATAGGCCATTCCAATACTTATTGTAGAATATACTATTCTACTATACAGTTTCAGTTCCAACTGAACCATCTTGACGAGTGAAAAGAATTTGTGAGTTCACAATTGAACAGCATATTTTTAATAGAAATATAGGATCATTGAGTTTATTTCAATAAAAATTGAACAGTTCTTTTTTTTTTTTTTTCAAGTCGGAGAATATATAAAATTTTGCAACGACCAACCGCTATGGAGGTCCAAGACTAATTTTATATTGCGATCAAAATCAGGCTTACATTCTGGCAGAAATTCATTGAACTTTCCAACAGAAGACTCAAAATCTAAATCGTCATTTACAAGTAGACTAGACTTCATGCGAAACATTCTATCAGATTCTTTCACCCTTATCCGCCAACATTTATTCAACCGTAGATACACGGGATAAGCACATAATGGTCGTTTATAACTACGCTTTACTGTTATACCATCAAGTATACTCCTCAATCTTGTCAAACATAATGAAATTAATTAAATTAAAACTGTTGGAGCACTTCTCAAACATAAAGATAGCGCTACAGTGGAAGCGACGAAATAAAGCAAAAACGGTGCATTTCAAAGGTACATTTCCTATATTCCAATATGGAAATGGAATAGATGATTATTAACTTGAATTATAAGAATCGTAAGCAAGAAAAATCATTCTGCAGGAAATCCGATTGCAGATAAGGCTAGGAAATTTTAGGAAAACAACCATATCTTATAATTTTTATTAATAATCAAGAAATACTCTAATAATAATAATGAGAATATATTTCAATTACACGTCTCTATACAAATAGATAAGCATACAATACATTAGACAAAAGAGTTGTAAGTAGCATGTATAAATTGTGTGAATACATTATATATTTAGCATAAATGCCCGTAGTTTTAAATGCTTAGTAGATTGACGATTGCAATTTCTGAAAAAGAGCAATTCGTATATTTGTTAAGGGATGTAATGCGGATACGGATAGGATTATAAATAGAACAAATAAATAGGAAATGCGTTAAATCATTTTCTTCTTGTAAATTGCAAATACTACAGTTCTCTTCATCTGTAAATTTGTGACAAAACCCATCTTGGTAGTGATAAAATCTTTTGATATTTTTAGTTCTAAGTTGACTGTATAATTTTAGTATGGAAAAGGTATATCCAAGATAAGATAGTTAAAGCTGAATAAATATCTTTGATGTGTAGGGTTGTAGGTAGAGTATAATATTCTCTTGGTGTCTTCTTCGTATAATATTTCGTTGTAAGCTTCTATCATATTATCGGTTTCAATTTTTAGTGTTATGCAGCTCTGTCTCTCCCAAATCCACATTAAATTTGCTTTTGTAAGTGTGCTCTGTAATTGCCTAAACCAGTTAAAATTTGTTTGTTTTTTCAGTAGAATGATGGTGACCGGTCTCTCATTTAAGCTTAAAAGCTTATTATAACACATTTTGACGTATCTATCTTCTGGCATTAGTGATATTTTTTGCAAAAAATTTAGTATTTTTTCTACGATGACTACTTCTAATTTTTCAATACCCGTCTCTCTTCTGATTATATAGCTAAGAATTGTTATCTGCCAGCCAAATAAGGTTTTAAGGTATTGCGCTGAGCCCTTCTCAATATTTTCACTTTGCATCATCCCTTATAGCAGTGATGGTACATATATAATCTCATATAATTTAGAGTTAGTAGATCAACTGTACATTTGTGCTTTCAATATCGTGTTTTTTGTAGCACCACTGATGCAGGAGGCTTTCCTCAGTTTTTCAATCGCGTTTCCCTCAAAATTTCAAGATTATGTGAAAGTTATACCCAAGTAAGTATATTTATTCACAATCTTAATTTCATTGTTTTGGCAAGTATGTTTCATGTGTCTCTTCGGCGGTTTTCCCATGTGAAAATGAACTATATCAGTTTTTTCGGCGTTGACTGAGGGATGATGGGTGTTGCAATATTCAGTTAGTGTATTCAACTTCCTTTGTATATCTGCTGTTGAATTCGCAAAGAAAACTATGTCATCAGCCTATTGCAGAGATAATATATTATATTTGCTGTTTATATGGTAGCCTTCTAAGTTGCTCTGTCTAAAACAGTCTTCAAGGTTGGAAATATATAATGCAAATAATAAGGGACTGGTGCATTCACCTTGTGAAACTCCTTTGCTGACTTTTATTTCCTGTGATAGCCCATAGTTCCCTCAAATTCTTGAAGGTGCTTCATCGTAAATATTTTTTAACAGTCTTGTGATCTTGCCACTTATTCCTAGATGCTAGATGGTAGATTTTTTCCCATAGAATAGAATGTGGTATCGAGTCAAGAGTTTGGACCCTTTGGGATCCAAGCCCTGGCTAAACTGTACTGACGAGTTCTAATAATGACAAAACACGTGTATACAGTTGCTCCCCGATCTAAAATAATGGTATCAAAACCGATTCTTAGATTTGAAATTTTGTGGAATAAATAAATGAATATTCCAGAGTTTTTCATATATATTTGAATATTCATTCATTCATTCATCTATTTGAATTTATTGCATTTTATATTGATCGATTATAAAATAATTCAGGATTTTCTTTATTCTTTCTTCGTTAAAAGATTTTGTAATTTCAATTCCACTTCTTCACCTCAGTACTTTCTCACACGGACTTCCACTGTTAGCATTCAGAAGATGGCCACCAAGTAGCTGAAACCGATCAGTAATTAAAGAATTACGAGTTCAGTGTCTATTGAAGATATTCTGGAGT
The DNA here is from genome assembly GCA_963989225.1 of Dromius quadrimaculatus. Classification (NCBI taxonomy): domain Eukaryota; kingdom Metazoa; phylum Arthropoda; class Insecta; order Coleoptera; family Carabidae; genus Dromius; species Dromius quadrimaculatus. The sequence goes on from OZ022325.1 coordinate 29,440,254, forward strand.
TTTTATTTCCAAAAACCATCCTCTTCTGTTCTGTTAAATTTTTTTCGCACTTTGGACTCTCCCACATTATTTCATGATGCCCAATCATATTCACATAAGAAATTTTGAAGTAGAGGAAAGATTTATGTATATATGATAATTTTTGTTCATTTTTTTCTCTATACCTTACATAGTTGAAATAATAATAATGATAGCAACTTTATTGACTTTTATGTCAACGGCGAGATTCAGCCTAGGGCTGCTCTTCCACCTAACCGATACAGATATCAATACAGCAATATTGTTATAAAACTTATACAAAAAATTATAAACCTAAAGAACAGGCATGAGTCGTTTACGCAATGTACATAAATTTATAACTACAAGTATAACCTATGGACTTATAGATTTACAGAGACTGGAGATTTTAATCACTTCTTAATTATTTAAGATGGAGATCAAACTACAAGAATATACTGAGCAATTAAAGAGCTCGGTTTTTCCATTTAAACATTATTTTTATTTTATTCTTAAACTAATCTATATCCAACGATCTCAATTCATCTGGTATATAGTTACAGCAAAGGTGCGAGATAAGAGTAGCAACATTTGAATTCAGATTTATTGAAAGTTGGAATTGCATATAAATCCTTACCTCTAAGACCATAGTTATAGATTTTTGGATGCAATTTGTCTGATAAAAATAAGATGAAGTCTGATATCTCAAGTTTTTGAATGAGAGTTAGAAAAGCTTTTTGAACCTTTGTATCAATATCTTGTATATTTGCTAGGGTTTTATATTCAGAAATATGGTCGTATTTACACACATAATATGCAAAACGTAGACAAGAGTTTTGTAAGACCGTAATTGTATGCTTGTCTGCTTGTGTCAGGCTTGGAGCATATACACATGAGCGGTAATCGAATAAACATAGCACTAAACGTGATTTCACCTGTATTGAAAGAATATTCCGAAACTGATATAAGTGCCTTAATTTAATTAGAGCTGCTTTGATTTCGCACTATCGCAAAGCACTGTCAGAAAAATTGTAATACTTCATTTTGACATCCAATGTTTTCAATGTTATTTATTATTATTCATCTATATTTAACATTTTTCATCGATTTTATTGTTAATGTCCCAGTAATATCCCCTATGATGAATATCAAAAAATGAATCCAATAGTATATTAAACTAGAAATTTTATATCAGCTTTAGGACATCATACAATAAATTAGTCTATCAAGATTATTTATTCAAATACTTATTCTAAGAATTATATGTATTCAGCCGACTAGTAAAATTATTTCTCCAGAAGTAAATGTAGCCAAAACTTCGTTACGAATAGTGTTCCATAAAAAATATAAACAATATACAAACACTCAATTTCTAATCGGACCACATTCTTATCCTCCTATATCCAATAAACAAACACTCAATTTCTAATCGGACCACATTCTTATCCTCCTATATCCAATAAAGGAAATGTCAAAATGGCATACAATTCAGTTATAAATATGTGTTACGAATATGTTATTGATTATTATTACTTGTGATTGCCGTGAAATATGCATGGTTCTTCGTAGGAGGTTCGCAACTCACATCAAACGAATTCGCAAAAGAATTGCACAGGAAATCCGGTCCGAACGATATCCTAAATACTGAGAATAGATATATTGTTGATTTTATGCAAGGATTTCTTGTCTAATTTTAAAATAAATACTTTTTTTATTACTAATTGGGCACGACCCATATTAAAATGACACTTATCACTCTTCAATTCAAAGTAAATTCAGTATTTTATTTCATATATATTTTAAGAACTGCATTCAGTTAGATCCTAATATTTGCGTTGAAATTACTCTGGAATATATAATGTAGCCAATAATACTAAACATAACAACAATAATAATCTGAGTAAAACAATGTTGAGAATGTTGAGAATTTAGTCACTTATTTAATAATATTTCTTTCCTACTTTACAGTTTCGGCTGCACTCCTGCCATCTTCAGAAGCGAAAAGAATTATTTTGTGTAGAAATCATTCTTTTCACTTCTAAAGATGTCTGAGTGGCAGCCGGAACTGTAAAGTAGGAAAGGAATATGATTGAATGATTGGTTGAATTTCCAACATTGTTTTACTCAAATTCATTTTTCCAGTCAGCTTCAACCATTTCATCCAATAATAATAATGATTATGGTCAAACTGTCGAAATACTACTTCATCCCCGGTTTTGATCAATCTTGCCGAAAAGATTTGTTCTAGCATTACAAATATGGGAAAATAATAGCTACTGGCGGTCAAACTCCATTAACCTTGAGAATCGCATTTATCATTTATAATATTATAATATGTATACATTGTGCATGTGTGTCTCGGACTCAAGATCTCACGTCGAACTTGATCCGAGCAGGCGAAAACTGCCCTTTAGTTGAGTGCGAAGCACTGTCGGTTAAAAACAAAATCATTGTTTCAGTGCCACTGACAAAATTCACATTTCACTAAGGTATCGCACACAAAAATACACGCATGCACAATGTATACATGTCATAATAATTTAAATTTATTGATACGATTCACAAGGTCAACCGAACCTGACCGCCAATAGATTTTTTCCATATTTGTAGTGTCAAAACAAATCTTTCTACCAAGTTTCATCAAAATCATAGGTAAAATAGTACAATCAGACCCAAAAACCACTGATAAAATTTAATTCCTCCAGTATGTTGCTAGTATCGCCATCTTACACACACACCGCGCAATGAATACATTTTTTGATGATATTGTAACGAATTTAAGTCTATAAATTAGTCATTTCGGCTTTACTGGTGCTTAGAATTATTGTGGAAATAGTGTTGGTTATCCAATTTATCATTTGAATAAATCATAAAAATAAATAGTAGTGTTTGTGTTTAGTAACTTTTGCTCCCTAAATTAAAATAAATAACGTTACAATATGAATTGATAAAGTTCTCAAAGTCGATCGAATCTGACCGCCAATAGTTAGTTATTATTTTGTCCATCCATATTTGCAAAGCTCAACAAATTGTTCCACCAAATTTCATTGAAATTGGAGGTGAAGTGACAGTTTGACACTATTTTTATCTCGAGAGCTATAAGAGACACAGAGTTGATTATTCTGATAAACAATTTCTATATCAAGAGACGATTTCAATGGACTAGAAATTTTCCTTTCCATTAGTGACTCTCAAAATATGGGATCCAACTTTTTTATTTAAGATGAAAATATATATTTCCTATTGTTAATCAAAAGCGATTTTTTTTCTGAGTTCAGCAGTATAACATATTCATACCTTTATTGAACAATTTTCAAGAGAGATATATAAAATGAAATTTATTTATTATTATTATTTTACGCCAATGATGTCGTGAAAAAACAAATGATTCCAACTGCAACCAAATTAGGAAACGGTCAGTATTAGTATTGTTTCAGCAATTATAATTATCCTGACTCCTGGTTATTTCTCTATTAAATAGTCAAAATGAATACCTTCACATAATTGTCGCAAAGTTACAGAATATCTTAATGAATCGTCTGATGACAAATTAATAAGTACAAATGGTCTTATTTCATGGCCTACAAGCTCTTTCAATTTAAACGTCTTATGCCCGGTTTCAAAATGGGCAAAGTATTTTACTACCAGAATAAATAAAATTTACTCTGTTAGCTGACAGTCGATTATTTGATAGCAATGATTTTGTTGTCATGAGGAAGCTTAAACTGATTAGAATTTATTGAATAAAATAAATTTACTTTAGGAGAAAATTTAATTGGTCTTTTATAAAACCGGCCATTAGATTTTTACTTATGGGGTTATTGAGAGATAAAGTTCACAACAATATTTACCATGATTTAATAGAACTAACACTTCGTTTGGTGAGAAATAACTCATATTCTAGATTATATCATTTTATATAAACCAACAAGAGAAATTTTGGGAAATTATTATAGTTAGGTTTATTTTTCTTTCTTATTTTGTAAATATTTTGCACATGCCGTTATTTCATGGTAAATTCAAAAGAAAATAGTATCATCGGCTCTTCCACGACACCTTTTGATATAGATTTGATTTTGACGAACGCAAATGATTCAAATTTAAATGACTGAAACCAATTTTTCTCCTGCATTTGTCACAGGTTTCTACAGTCAAGAAACAATAGTATATTGTGTAGCTGGGGACGAAACAAGACGATTTCAGCTGAGAGTGAGAGTTGCCCGAGCGAAGCGAGGGCTGGCATCACCCTCGGCTGAAATCGTGTTTTGCTCCGTGCCACACACTGTATTTTTCATAATACCTGCATTGAAACTTCCCATATTACAAATTTGACATAACAAAATAAATATTTTTCTTTTGATTTTGCAGGTATCAAGTCGAGAGTAGCTGCTTGTGCTTTATCAATAAGATATAATACTTGAAATAATCGTATTAATACTTTTTTTTATTCTAAACAAATCCTCTTTTTTCAATTTACAGTTACGAATACAACAACTGTCAAATTAACGAAGGTTATATGATTTTCATTTAGAGATTGACAATGAACAAATGCGAGTCTGCCAGGGATAAAACGATGTGAGAAACAAATTCAGCGGGCAGAAACAAGCTTGCTTCTACCCGGCTATACTCGAATTTGTCTGAAATTGTCTTGTTTCGACTGACAAAACAGGCGTTGAAATGTGTTGTTTCAATGCAGGTATTATGAAAATATAATGCGAGTGTAGCCGGACAGAAACAAGTCTGTTTCTTCCCTAGGGGAGAAACAAGCTTGTTTCTGCCCACTAAATTTGTTTCTCACATCGTTTTATCCCTGGCAGAATCGCATTTGTTCATTGTCAATCTCTAAATAAAAATCATATAACCTCAGTTAATTTGACAGTTGTTGTATTCGTAACTGTAAATTAAATTGAAAAGAGGATTAGTTTCAAGAAGAAAAAGTATTAATACGATAATTTCAAGTACACCACAACATCTTATTGGTAAAGCACAAGCAGCTACTCTCGACTTGTTACCTGGCAAAATCAAAAGAAAAATATTTTTTTTCTAATGTCAAATTAGTAATATGGAAAGTTTCAATGCAGGTATTATGAAAAATACAGTGTGTGGCACGGGACAAAACACGATTTCAGCCGAGGGAGATGCCAGCCCTCGCTTCGCTCGGGCAAGCAACTCTCACCCTCAGCTGAAATTGTCTTGTTTCGTCCCTAGTCACACAATGTACTATTATCCACAGTCACTATAGAATGATACCCATTCCACACGCTGTAACGTACGGAATAGTGGTCATTTCCCACGCTCAGGGTTTCCTAAGAAAGCCGCGTGTCATCATTTTAATTCTCCTTGATTCTCTTTACATTCCTCTTCAAAATGAAATCAATATAAGTAATTTTATCAACATTTGATGAACTGGAATGAGATCAATGAAGCAAATTCTTTCTCAGATAACAATATATTTTGATTATAGATATTCACGCGGACATCTTTGACTGGAGAAAATATAACATCAGTCACTCGTGCGAATCGATCATATCATGCTCATGTGAATTCTGCCACTCGACTTCGTCTCGTGGCTGAATTATTCACATTCGCATGGAATGAACTCCATTCCGCACTTCTATCGGAATATACCATTCTCATATCTAATTTTGTATTTTAATTGTTTGGTAACTCAATCAATTTTGTACATCTGATAGGGTTTTACCCATATATTAATAGTATATTCTACAATAAGTATTGGAATGGCCTATATTCTGAACGAGCGAAAAGTTTGTAAATCGAGCCGAAGGCGAGGATTACGGCTCGCGAGTGTGGAATACGCCATTCCAAACATGTTGTAAACTATACTTCCTCTAACAAGGTTTTGGAAACTCACCAATATTTCAGAGGAAACTTAAAAAATTATTAAATGTCAAACGTCAAATCCAGATATGAATACTTGAGTTGTTAGGAAGTAACCATGGTAGTAGTCAAACTAACAGCTTCTGATTCGTCGAAATGATTCAAAAGGCTTACGGAATCATTCTAAACGGCATACGGAATCATTCTATACGATTTTTTGGAATCTCATTCGTTCCAACTTAATTTTTGGTAATGGAATATGCAAATTCCAAAACAGTGTTGGAGAAAACATTTTCTATAACACTCTTTTCTCCAAATTTTTGATTTGATGAAATCTATAGTATATAACATATTATCCCTCCAAATGAAAAGAAAAATGAGAAATCTAGATTTGGATCCCTAGAGATTTTATCTATTTATCTCCATAAGAGCCAATGTTAATTCTATTCGTAGAAGTTCAGCCGCTTATTCATAGATGGCTATGAGAAATATTAAACTTCTTTCTACTGCCTGCTTCATAACCTTGAAACTCCAGGCAGTATTTTGAAATATTTACTACAAATATATTATATTTTTTAATTCTTACAATAGATACTTATTTCTTGACTACAGAAACGAGAATTTTTGTTGCTCTTTAAAAGTCAATTCACTGTTGTTAATTTTGTAGCGTATACAGAAACTATGGGAACGAATGAACTAGAAAGCATTATCAATAATTTTTATGTCTCACAAAATATAGTTGTTTCTAGAGATTTTGTTGTTCTTCATGTCATTGCCACCTACTACTTCTTGATTTAAGCCTTGCCGAGCCAGGAATTTCTTATCCAACCCATTTGTGATGTATTATTCTGTAGAATACTAAATTTGAAAGAAAAAAAATTCACCGCTGTAAGAGATGGGTGAAGGTCGTTCTTAATTCGGACTCTCTACTAAAACAGAAACGATTGAAATGTAATAGTAAAATACAATATCAGATCTCAACAATATATATCTACAATTATATGGAAAGTATATTTATATTATTTTGAATATAAAAAGTAGGCGTTCCTAAAAAACTGTGCGATAAAAGTTTAATTGCATATTTTTATTACTAGATTTCAGTTGTAAGGTCCACCAGTTGGACTATCAATATTTTGAATATCTAGGAGCATTTTGAAACTGTTACACAATACTAAAGTCACTTTTGAACATTTAAATAAACTTTTGCTGAAACAGACTAATTCGCAGTACTATTTTCGTAGTTCAAAGAAAAGTTTCATAACGTTGTCTACGTGAATGATAAAACAAATTTGTACGTGGAGATATTCTACAAAAATTGATTGTGATTTGTGGAATAATCATGTTTCTCTAACTTTATTTTTATATGAGAATTATTTTTTAGCGGAAATAAACTGCAGAAGAGTGCCAAAAGGCTTGAAATTTTCAGATTCTGCTTACATGAGGAATTTTTTCTCCTCTCGAAAAGTCAGTCTGACTTCCATGAACTTCTAAAGAATAGTTGGATAACTTTAATTTTAAAACCATTACTCATATCTCACTTTTCAAATTCGTATAGTATCATGACCATAGCAAAATAGCAAAGGTTGCGGTGGGACGTGCGGATGATATTGATATGTGACAGCTAGAATGTAGTTTTGATAAAATTTAGACATGTACTCTTTAAGTCAGCGATCTAAGCGACATGTATGCGGCACACTGATCTCTATATAACACTGGATTGGATTTAGGCCGCTGGAATGCGGCCCCAATTGAGCGTCGCCATCTTGGCAAAAACTGAGGTTTTGTGTCAGATCAATACCGCGTTGTGCCGCGATATTTAGAATTTAGCTACTTGGTTTGCCGGGATTTTATTTATCAAACATGATGATCGAGTGCATGTTTTGCGGAAAGAAACTTGATTCATCGAGAAATTTGACACTGCACAAGTAAGTACAACAAATGAACCTGAAGTAACTGTCGTTATGACTGAAATAAGTGAACATTACTTATTTTTATTGCTATGCTATGATGTGAATATTTTCAAGATTTCCATCCGATGAACAATCGTTCTAAAAATGGCTCGAACAAATGGGTTTGCCAAACTTAGAAATAGCCAAAAACATGAGGTTATGTTCTCAAAATTTTTTTGCGTCCGCGAGAAGATACACGACTGGAAAATGATGTTGTTCCGACTATTTTCAACGAACTATACAAAAACTATAGCGTTAACTGCAAAACCAAAAAAAAATGTTCAAATGATCACACAATTATCAATACGATTTATTTATTGTTTAGATTTATAACAAAAATCGTGAAACTATTAAATGAATTTGATAATTCAGAACTAAAATGTTCAAAAAATAGTTAAAATACTGATACTAACAAGTTAACAAAGATTTTGAGCTATTAATGAATATTTTTAAATATTTTAACTATTATAACAATTTTTAAATACTTTCAACTATATTGATTATTGATGTGTGCATATTGGCGTATATTGAGAATAATTTCATCATCTAACTTGCATTATACTTTGAATTTCATCGAGTGTCTTCTATAAGTGTTTTGAATTTGCCGCCGAATAGTAACACAAAACCTCAGTTTTACTGTCAAGGCCGCCGTTCAACCGGGGCCGCTTTCAGATGCCAGAATACGGTCTAAACCCAATCCAGTGTTATATTAGAGATCAGTGATGCGGCAGAATAGTTTGTCAAGCCTGATTAGACGGAAGTTTTAAGCACTAGAGTAACCGACCATGGATTTGTTTCATGACTTTCAATCACAGTTCCTTATTGAAAAATGTATTATTGAACTAAATCACTACACTGTGTTTGAGGAGAAGTTGTTAAAGACATGTATTCAACTTTTTTAATTTTCATCAGAATTATAATATATTTTTTTTTTATATTTTGTTTGAAATCATTTTCACACAACTTACCAACTCAGCATCATTGTTGACAATCATAATACAATTATTATTATCATTATTCATTCGGTGGATAATATCCACAGCAATAACTGTTGCAATAATTGTTACCATAGAAATTAGCTAGAGAATGAAGATATTCGGAGATGAGAAGACCGAGCTTTAGATTCCCTCCCTGCCTTTGTGAGATAAAATGAATAGACAGGACCTATATCCCCTAACCATTAAATGCAAGACTTTATGCCTATGATTCCAGTTGTTTCACTGACCTGATCTTCTGGATAATTCATATATTCACAAAAATATCACGTGACAATTATGTCTATACCTACATCCCTTTCACATCTGATGTAAACAAAAGACACTACACTTCAATTTTCGAAGGTGCTTACCTAATAAATTCGCTCGTATAGCTCAAAATAATCTCTCTTGTGGTGTACCCTTCACTAATATGCGCGGGTCCCTGTATTTGACGACTGGAGCCGCACTTACAGTACAAAAATATCAATCTATCGGATCATACTACATAATTTGTGTACGTCACAATCAGAAGTGGGTAAAAATAGTAATTCATGCAACAAATCAGTAAATTTAAGCATTATAATAATAATAATAATAATAATAATAATAATATATATATTCCCAACAGAAATCCAATTACAGGGAAAAATACAAATTCAAAAAAGACAAAAAAATATATGCATATACATAGAAAAAAAAATTAATATAGGTAATTTAATAAATCCAAAATTTCAAATGAATATATCTTCATAATGACGTTCAGCATTGCGACACATGATGTGGACAGGAGATCTTCTTAAAACATCCGTATTTGGCGTTGGTAACTGGAAGGTCATATGATGTCTGGAGGCAAGTCTGGGAGCAAAGAATCTGATGCAAGACAGCAGGTAAGGAGAATCTATTTTGTTATGGAGTAGAAGATAAAGAAATTTCGCAGACAAAAATTCTCTCCTTTCAGATAAAGAAATCATATTATGGCGCTCAAGAAGTCCTTCGTTGTCGATACCAATCTCCGGATAAAAGTTGTCAACTTTGAAGGATAAAAATTTCATAAATCGGCGCTGGATCCTTTCAATAGCTAATATTTGATATGTGTGGAGTGGGTACCATACTAAGGATGCATATTCCAATTTACTAACCACCAAGGCATAATACAAGATTTTCAATAATGAAGTGTCCTTGAAAGATCTGGAAATTCTTATTATGAAACCAAGCGTTCTACTGGCAGAAGTACAGATGCTATTAATATGTTCCAAAACAGATAAATTGTAAGTGAAAGTTACCCCCAGATCAACAGTCGACATATTTCGAGAGAGAATTACACCATTTAGGCTGTAAGGAAATGTGATCTGTGAATGACAACGAGTGAAACTTATCACACAACATTTTTCAGTATTTAAATGCAGCTTGTTTTTCATGCACCAATTAGTCATATAGTCCAGGTCTCTTTGGAAAAAGGCAGAATCTTCCAGTGATGCAATGGGATTGAAAACTTTAATGTCGTCTGCATAAGCCAAGACTGGACATGAAAAGGACTGAATGAGTTCATCAATGAAAAGTACAAAAAGCAAAGGTCCCAGGTTAGAGCCTTGTGGCACACCGGATGTAGCAATAAATTGGAAAGAGAAAAAGCCATTATAATGAACACAACAATTTCTATCAGTGAGGTAAGAACGGAGTAAACTTGTTAAGCCAGGAGTGGCACCAAAATTAGAAATTTTATGAAGGAGTATTTCGTGATCAATCAAGTCGAAAGCACGAGAAAAGTCTGTGTAAACAACATCTAATTGTCCACGAATATCAAGGATATTTGAAGCATACTGTGTAAAAGCAGCTAGATTAGTTGTTGTGGATCTTCCTTTGACGAAACCATGTTGATTACTGGAAATAATTGACCGCGTATTATTGTAGATGGTATTATACAAAATTTTTTCGAGTACTTTTGCAAAATTATTCAGCAACGAAATGGGACGATAGTTTTGAATCAAATTCTTGTTACCTTTTTTATGAATTGGACAGATTATTGTTTTCTTCCACATGCTAGGAAAAATATGGGTTCTGATGGCTAAGTTGATTATGAAAGTGAGAGGTTCCGCAAATATGAAGCGACAGTCTCTGATTAAGTAGCTTGGTATTTGGTCATCACCTGCTGAAGTTTTATTCGAGAAGGTTGACATTACAGCAATAACATCAACTTCAGTGATCTTATCGACATTGAAGGACAAATGATGATTACCTGAAGAATAATGAATAGCATCCGACGACGTAGTTGGATGAAAAAAACTAGAAAAAAAAATAGCAAAAGCGTCGACGATATCTTGAGGAGAATCAAAGTTTTTGGAACCATCATTTAAATTAGGAGGAATGCGAGACATCCCCTGTTTAGAATGAACATATCTCCACAGGTCTGAAGGATTTGCTTTGATGTTAATCTCAATATTTACCAAATACTTGTCATAAGCCTCAGATATCTGCTCCTTAGTTAGGCTTCTCAAGCGTTTGAATTCATTTAAGTAAGTAACACACCTAGTGTGGACCCATTTACGTCTATAGTACTCTTTTGATTTCACATTGTATCTTATTTCGGGAGTGAACCATACCGGAAAATTTGATTTCACCGGTTTAGACTTAGGTACTGAATCATCCAATATTTTATAAAGTATGTTGTAAAACTCATGAACGGCTTCGTTAACATTATCAAACAGAGACAAGTTGGACCAATCATATAAATAAAGGTCTTCATAGAGTCTGTTGAAGTTAGCCTTTCGGAAATTGTAGCGTGGCTTGTTGTTGTTGACAGAAAATTTAGAACGCTTAGAATCTACAACACTATGAAATAAGGCCAAATATTTCGAAGCAAGGCTTTGTGAATTACAAAAATTGCACGGAATATTTCTTCTACGGCCCTCAAATTTCTAATATTGAAAATTATTTGTAAGGTATACACATCTAGAGAGCTCATAGCGCAAGTTGACATTTAGACTGCAAACAGTCTAACAAATGGATTGATGACAGATGTTGTGAACAACGCTATCAGCATAATGTAAGAAGAAAACTAAATTACCGTTACGGTTCTTTGCTGGTAATAGAACTGAGATGCGTAAATACTTAAATTATGATGTAAGAAACCAAATTAAGAGTTGGCTGTTTTTGAAACGTATACTAGAAATGTGTATTCTAGTTTTGTAGCATAGCGAGTGGATCCACAAACGAATGCTTTCATGTATGTTATTTGTTTGACAAAATGATTGATTAGTGACAATTCAATAAGAAGAGTGCAGATCATTATTTTATACAGAATTTAATAATGTTTGCTACTCGGCGTAGATCTGCTGCAGAGTTATGAACGACCACGAAAAGCACGTTCGTGGTGTGGACATTATTTTTTGTGCGAGCGACAAATTTCTTGAAAAAATATTGGAATAATTCTTCGTATATAATATCACAAGGGACTGTAATTTCATCAATAAATTTCTCTTGAAAACATTGATTACCTAGCAACATCGTGAGAATCATCTGTCCGATTAAATCACGAGAGCGTAGCTCAAGGGATTTCATCTGAGCAGATGATTCGGAGGATGTTGCCCAAAGGTAATCAATGTTTGAAAGAAAAATTTATGATTAAATAAAGTCGCGAGTGGTATATTTGTGGAGAATATTTCTTGAATTAAATTACTACTAAGTACCTATTGAATAATGTTGGCTGCAATTATTAACCTTTTTTTTGCAGAATGCAGCTATCTCCATATACTCTTGTATTTTTAGACTTCTTGTTTTCAATTTCATTACTTTCGGCGAAAAACGCATTCCCATAATGACCACGAATGACTTAATTCTGACATTTCCGAGAACAGATAGTTTATTTATATTAGAATTGTGTATTGTTTCTTCATGACAATGGCAATTTATCGCAATAAATCGCTTGCCAACGGGAATCCACCGAAGTAAGTTCCAGTTGGCAAGCAATTATTTTACTTTAATTGTCATTGTAACTATGCAAAATTTATCAGTATAATTGACATGAGTAAAATAATCTATAATTCAGTTTAAAGTTGTGAAAATATTTCAATTTATATATCGGTCTCATTCTCAGCCTTTTCTGTAACAGTAATTGAAAACAAAAATCAGTGAAACTTCTAAAATACGACTAGTTCAATGTTATCCACTGCCACAGAGTTTTGTGTATTCATCGCAGTCCTATCAGTTTCTGACAGCAAAATGTCACAAAAAGTCATGTAATAGAAAAAACTTGTTATAGCATATTTGCACGCTCCAATAATAGTTGAAACTCTATAACAAGTATTTCGTAGGAAATCTGTGGTAATATCATGTTCTCTTAAATCGAATTTTCTCAAATATCTGATTCCTTCTAAGCACTAAGACTCAATCTTTGAATCTCCGTTATCATGGAATTTATAGCAACGATAGGGACGTCAGTCGTCACTATTCGCGAGTAAAATTAATCCGTAGCCATCTGGTGGCAAAACCAGGAACTACTCAAAGACGTTTTTCGCTAGAAACGCCATTTGAGTTAATGTTATTTTGATCGTTTGTTATTTGTAAATAGTGAGCTTTTGTTAAATCTTTTCTATCTCACGTTTTTATTTACTATTCCAGTATATGTGTATTGATCAAAATCAATCATTTTGGAGACTGCTTTTCTATTTACATCAGTTTCATTTCAACCTCTTTTGCGCTTTCCTATTTACTATTCACTACCTATCAATTTCCTTACTTTTTTTCCATTTATTTAATTTTATGAGATTATTTTGAGTTTTCCTTTGACGAAAATGAATAATGTGAATTTAAATATTTAAAGACTATTTCATTCATCTGCAAATAAATACAATTTGAAACATCCGTGCACAAGATTAAAATAATAGTAATAGAATATAATCCTCTAACTTACATGTTTTTCAAGAGAAGCCACCTTAAATATTACAATGACAAAATATGACTCCCTCGAAAACTGCGGTTTTGAGGTAGTTCCCTCACGAGATGGCTGAATTAGGAAATTGCTAAAATTTGGCCTACGTATTGTTTAGCATGTGAACAACACTTCTATTAAGTTTGAACAAGTTTCATCATCCCGAACCCGAGATATATATAATTGAATTTGACTCAATGAACACGTAGCATATGGACCATGCATAGGCAAACAGCACATTATTAATTTCACCGTTAGAACTAAAATCAGGAAGTTTATGAAAATCGAGAAGGAGCTAAAGCAGGATATCACGAATATTGTGAAACAAAATCAAGTTGATGGACCATCTAGTTTGACAGATATAATCTCGAGAAGTACTAAGATTTAGTTGCATACGACATATTTTGCAAGCGAATGAGCGAATGGTGGGGAACGGAACGTTGCCACGATTGGCCACGATCATCGTTTCAACACGCACACATAAGAATGCGTCGTCTGTATAGGCAACCTTTTCTGTGAGTTGAGGCAAAGCCCGTATAGTTCCATCAAAAAGTTTACTCGCAATGTCAGTTCAAAAGAATTTTTAGAATAAATTATACAAAAGCAAATGATATCTATCGTATATCTTACTGGCACCGAGTATGTATATATGGGATTTACAAAGTTATTGATTATAATTTGAACGAATTATCAACCATTTTAAAATGCAGACGGTATGTAACTTTTGGTTGGGCCTGCCGCAGGGGAACTACCTTAACCCTAGGAGGGGCAGTGACTTGTTTGGTGCTAAGTGAACCTATGAGGTCTGATCAGACCTTCATCGAGTTTTATTGCTGTGTGACTTGTAAGAATTTTTATAGGGCTTGACAAATGTATTTTAGTGTTGAATAATCTACTAAATGATTGAATGGACTGTGCGGGTGGCAGTGGGTATGTATGTGTGTGGGTGTGAGGGGGAGAAAAAAATTGATAATCAGCTTGATTATTTGACTTGGCACAGGGCATACACAATATTTATACTAATGCCAATTTTGACCTATCGATTGAAAAAACCTTCGAATTGATGTTTGTCTTCCTTTTCCTCCATATATGCAAAACCAGTCATACTCTGTTCATATTCATTTTGAATAGCTGCAGATGAATCTTGGAGGCGTGCTGTATGATTCAAAACTATATTTACTTTATTTGCTCCATCTATATAGTGTTACATTACGGCACACATCACAATGACACATTTAGTAATGACATGAATGAAAATCAAAGAAAATATAAAACATCCACTAAAAAATATTAAAAATGATGATTCTATGTTTCTCTCATGAATATTTATTAACCAAATACTACTAAAGGATAAAAAAGTTGCCTCTTCAATTATAAGTATCTGCCCTTGCCTATTACAAGTCTATCATGTTTGAAAATGTCAGAATTCGTCTAGGTCTGGTCAGACCTCATAGGTCAATTTAAGATAAATCACAATAAAATCGATTTTTTCTGCTTTGAATATGTCTAAATCGCTTTAAAGATAGTCTCATCGGATTCAACTAGTCGAGTTTATAAAAGTCAACGAGTTTCAGTTCTCAATTATTGTTAAGGAGAGAGTAATTGAGCATTGAAATTCAAATAGGTCTGGCCAGACCTCATTGCACCTCCTAGGATTAACATGTAAACAAGCATGTCTAAAAATGACAGAACGACTTAAATCCAATATTTTGGTTGACAACAGCGCCGCCATCGGTAGTTTTGCTCGCGAATATAATTAACTAGCAGATAAAAGTAAATTACCGAGCAAATTATAGTTTTCCATTCGCGTGTAATAGTGTACCTACTATGTAGATATTACATTCAGATAATTATTACATTTGACTTCAGCTCGTGCTCTGAACTTTATAATCTTATAATATGACCTACATTTTATGCCTTTAAATAATATACCGACAATCACTTTATGTAACTTATTGTCGCGCTCGTTTCAATTACATTAGCTGCTAATGTACTGTCAATGTTTTGGTCGAATTATATATTTTATTCTCTATGAATTATTCGTTCTCCTAAAATTTCTTTTATAATATAAATTACTTGAAATAATTAGGGGGTCAAATCTTTTAGCGATGGTATATATTTCAGATGAGGTTTCAACTTCATTAACAGTTTGAATATTAAAACACAGAGCCTTTATCCGTTAACACTCTACATAATTGACAGTCTCAAAAATAATCAACCAAGATTATAGTGCAATACGCTTAAATCTAGCAGATGGGAAAAAATTTGACCCTTTATTTATTTTGAGTAGTTTATGTATAATAATTTATTTCCGCTATAACATGGATATCTATTGAACTATTAGTAAAGAAGTATGTTCTAAGCTGCAAGTCATATTGCAAATTTTGGTGAATCTTGTTCCATGATCAGTCAACGTTTTTAGCAGCTCCTATACAATTTTTTCCTCAAGAAAGGAAATATTCTGTATCTATTTATACATTCCTCTCAAGTTAAATACTTCAAGCATCCCTTATCAGTCGCCATTTTTAGAAATCCTCGCATCTCCTAAGTAAACCTAGAGAAAACTACTCAATTCTCAAAACACAAGGAACACTCTATCTCTATAGATATTTGTTTATTCTTAGGGCTCTTTATTTATCTGAGTATATAAGGGTTGGCTGGCATGTTGCACTGTTTATTTAGGATATTTTAAATGTATACACTATCAGAATTCACAATAAGGGAAAAAAATCTCTGAGCTCTTGAAATAAGTTCTTCCATAGAGAGGTACAGAATTTAGAATCTTCAAAGATTCCTGGGAGCCGTGAATAAATAAAAATGATTGTTCCAATAATATAATTATTTCTGGCAGCATTTTCAAGCAAATATCGATAGCGACAATTAAAATGTGCCTCTTTATATTAGTACCATATATGATCATAGTTCTATTATAAAAATATAAGCTAGTAAAATTACACAAAAACGTCGTTTGCATTGAGAAGGCCTCTAAATAATGAGTTTTGTTGACTTACATCTTTTAAATATTTGACGATAATTAGTGAGAATAACTCAAAATCGTTGATGAATTTAGAAGTGTATCTCTTATTACTATCCGACTACGGCGTAGCAAGAGGAAGATTATGATTTTGACCGGTATGTATGTATGTATGTGCGTATGTATGTATGTATATTCATCTGTTTCTTGATTACTTCCAAACTATTTATGATAATTTGACATGTGAGGTATCGTTGCAAGCGTCTTGATCGTTGCTAGTTAAAGGGTATGTGACGTCACATTAAATTGAATATGGCGCCCATAAGAGAACATAAAGTCATGAACTGTAAGAAAAAACAAAATTGTGAAGCCGTGTTGGGTATTAAATGAAAATGCTTAATCAGCACATTATATATATATATATATATATATATATATATATATATATATATATATATATATATATATATATATATATATATATATATATATATATATATTGTTAGTTCTTATGATCGCGGTTTTATTTGCATGCACCCGATAATTGGGAATGGTTTCTAAAATCACGCCTCAGGTGTGAGCCAAACTTATTTTCTCTTCTAAAAATCTGACGTGGACATCACGTGACTTGTACATCATTGGATATATTTTTTGCATATAATTATATGATATTCAAACACAAAATTCCATCGTTCCACGGCTAATCGTTTTGGATTCATTCTAAAACTCTAAAAATCTGTCAAGTTAAGTGCGCTTTCGGCCTAGTCGGCTGCTATGAAATCAGTAGATCATCATTCTTATGCTACGATATTCCTAAATACTGATTCCCAAGATTTTCCAGCTGACAGTTCTGAGTTTATGCGCAAAATTGAAAAAATTTCAACTGAAGTGCACTCTTGGTTCAGTCTATAAAAGGCATTCATTCAGGTGCTATAGCAGACTGAAATACTAAATTTTAATAAGCTACAGCCAATTGTTTCGAATTTATGCGAAAAACTCCAGAAGACTGTCAAGTAAAGTACACTACCTTCGGCTCATCCGTCGATATCAATGAAAATAGAATATGAGCATCTAGATGGTACTATCGTCTTAAATACTGAATTCTAACATTTCACTTTGATTCGTTTTATATTTATGCAGAAAATTTAAAAAATTTTACGAGTAAAGTGCATTTCCTCCGATACAGTCAATTGCAATCAAAATACAAGGTGCACAGCTAGATGTTACTAGCGTTTCACAAGAATCTTGCATTTTTTTGCTTTTGTCTTGTCTTGCGCAAGATATGCAAGACAAGAATTGCCTTAATTTCTTGTCTTGCGTTGCTACGCCTCGTCTCTGAAACTCTAGCCGCGTCAGTAAATCTTCTATTTTTTTGCCTAGTTAAAAAAGTAACTATTACCGTACGCAAAATGATCAAATGATACAATTTTTGCAGAAATTTTCAACAGTATTTTTCCTTTAACTTTCTTAGGAATAGCTTAAGTGAGATATAGATAATTGATACTACTCATCCCATACCTTTAAATATTTTCTAAAAAAAAAAAAATCTAGAAATGTATAGCTTGTACAAAAAACAGCGTTCATATCACGGGCGTAAATAATTATACGCGATCTTCATAATTCCACAGCACGTCGTAGAAGTGCTGCGAATATTACTTATGATCTTTCTGGTGAATCAAAACGCTCTTGTTGAATAATATACTATTGATTAGATTATCACCATCATAGTTTTTAATGCAAAATTTTGGATATTCTAATACTGTTGAAATAATAGTATGATTCTATTCAACCACACACTTTGTTCAGTATTTTTGATTTAGATTGTATATCTGAGCAATTTCAAAAAGTCTGAAATGAAATTTATTATAAACGCATATAGCCCGTCATGGTTTAAATCAAATCATCCTGTATATATCAAAAGTTAAGATTTGAATTGAGAGAATAGTAATGATTGAAACTGTAATAAAAAAAACTGGCATAAAGAAAAATGCCTTCATTCATAAGAACAAGTACTTGAGTTCATATCTTTGTGATGCAATATATCTTAGCGTCTTTACCGTAGTGCATTAATAATTAATGTAAAGCTTAACACATACACACTCACACTATCACACGGATGCATACATGAACGTTAATATCGCACATGTGTATTATATTACGCTTTGTTACATGAATAATTTTGCCGTCCACTTCTACATGAAATAAAATTTTACATAGTCATTTACAGATGAGAGGTTGCATTTTTTGCGCTCATTTTCTTTTTAGATCGCTGAAGCTACTTCGATTCTAATAAATGATAATATGTGCACTACCGCAATATTAAATAACAGACGAGAAATAAGGAAATATGTTCTCCCATTTCGATTCTGTATTCAATTATTGACGAAAATGTTATAATTGTGAATCTTGTGAGCCGCTGAAATTGTTCCATTTTATCTGTCAAGTTGACATCAGAGAAAAATGTATATCTATTATTAGATCTTCAAGAAATAGTTCTGGTTGATGAAAAATATAATAGTGCTTCTTGAAGACCTCGCCTTTTAGTTTATATATATATATATATATATATATATATATATATATATATATATATATATATATATATATATATATATATATATATATATATATATATATATATATATATTTAGATTCGTAAGATCGCTGTACGACGCGAACTTTCTTACTCATCCCAAAGTCTAGCATTTTTATTTACTTGTATTAAGTACAAGGGAGTATTGTGAGACCGACAATATTCACCCACCGAGATTTTGATGGAAATTTCCGTTCTGAGCATCCCTGAATCCATTTTGACTATTTTCGGCTTGATGTTGGTACGTATGTTCGTGCGTGCGTTCGTTCTTAATTCGCAAATCTCAAAACTGGTTGAACGTATAATGTTGAAATTTTGATATAGGGTCTAGTTCTGCACTTCGCATTATGGTTACAATTGCCTGAACCGGAAGTGCTCTCTAACTTTTTTTGAATTTTTCTAATATATTCAGAATAATTAACCGTAAGATGTTGAAATTCAGTATTTGAACTTGATGTTGTATCAGAATGGTTATCTGCTATTTTTGTATGAATCAGCACAGCCAGAAGTGCACTTTACTTGGAACCTTTTTTGCATAATTTGTTGTAGCATCAAAATAGTTATGTACTATTTTTGTATCTATTGGCTGAGTCGGAAGTGCAGTTTATATGTATAACAGACATTTAGAATTTGCCGTATAAAACAATCAGTTCAATTGAAATGATAAGGTAGGCAATGATAATCTGTTGTCAATTTTTTAATTTGTTTGACATTGTACATGTCAAAATATTATTAAAATTGTATTAATTATAATCTGAAGTGACAGAAAACTTTATTGAATAAATTTGTGTACATATCAAATGATGTACAAGTAATTCACGTGATGTTCATGTCAGATTTTTGTTTTTCGTAAAATTGTAGTCATTCCCTTATTTCAAGGAATATTTAAAGAATACAAAAAGTCAAGCATTAGCTTACAGGTCTTCGGGATATTCGTATTTACAATTATTCCCCATTTTATCAAATAACAAAATGGCGACCGATCAATAATTTTAAAACAAAATATTATGAAAGTCACCCCATCGATTTTTGAGAATAAAACATTCACAAAATCCTCAAACTATCTACTAATAGCATTTGTCTGAATTATTTTTTCCGATCTGTCCAAAAAAAAGCCTTGATCCAAATTGAATTACAAGATGGATCTTAACACACTACAACAATCACTTAAAACAAAGTGGGCTTGCTACAATTTAACAATGAAATTAAACAAGAAAAACAAGAAAAAAGAAAACAGGAAAAATTAAACAACGAACAATAAAACAACAAGGAAGGGACTAAGTTTGATTTCAAAATAGCCATCATTCGCAGTAATGCAATCTCGGCAGCGTGCTTTTTTTCTGTGAATTTGTTCAGCGTTTCATGTACATAATGCAAAACTTTATTAATTAGCTCTATGAAATTAGACTGTGAGTAGAAGACTTTAGGGAAGTACCCTCTACTATCCACTAGGGATCAGCCCCTCTCTCCGTTTTACTAACTAATCTTGAAATGCATTTTCACCAGTCTATTACCTTTAAATAGGGGAGAAATGATTCTCACAACGGAAATAGATTTATTCTCAAAAAATGTTACGTAGGAAACTGTTTATTTCTGCTGCACGTGTTTTTTTCCGATGACTAACTTTCGACTGTTTTTTTTTTTCTCAATTAAACATCTCGAAGATCCTAGATAAAATTTAGAATCATTCATGTTCTTCAATATGACTCATCCTTTGAAAGTTAACCACTAGCTGAATCGTGACAAATCGGTTTGAGATGTATGTTATTAATTTCAGAAAATGTGCAGACAAGCACGTAATTTCATCTAAATATGTTCGAATCATTAGTTTCAATAGGCATCACTTATGTTTATGTCGAAAACTCAAACGAATACAAGAAAATCGGATGCAGTCTGTAAATGGACTTCGATCTCTTTTTTAGTGTTTCATACTACACAAGATACGTTACAATTTTAATTTGGTGCAACTATCGAATATGTTTGTCTGCATCTATCTCCATATGAATTTTAAAAATATTTCAATTCAATAAATGCTGTACGAAATAGGGATCTAAATTTATATGGGATAATTGGAACATTCTAAAATCGTTATTACTTCGATTTTATATACGTAACATAACTTTGAGTCACACAGGGGCGGACTAACATCTTTAGGGACTAGAAAATAAATAAACGCTATCATGAAGACTATGAAATGGAGAAAGCCAGTGAAACAGATTCTGGGAAGAAGTGAGAATAGTGGGCGTAATGGCCACTTTTTTTTCGAATTAGGTAGCTCTCATTACATTTTGAAATAAGTAAAGAGTATTTCTGACTGATTTCAAGGAAATTTATAACTCATTCGTTATGGAACTGATGACTTACGTTTACAATGGTAAGCGTGTAATTAGGAAATACATGCAGAACGAAATTAAATTAGTTAAAAACCATACAATGGAGCTGGAGCTCATCAACTGATTGATATTATATTCAATTGAAGAGAGAATGATGACGCTTTGATACTGTGGTAACTAAATCAAATGAACCAAACATCAAAACTACTCGTTATAAAATGAGCTGCAATACATGAAGTTATTGCTAAGAAGAACAAGAGTTGGCAAAGGTGAAAGATTTGATCAATTTGAATAATGTTGTTAAGTGGTAGAAAAGTGATTGTTATGTAGTTCACTAATCAAAAGATCAGTACGTACTTTTGAGGGATAATTACAAGAGTTTGATAAAAATTGTGTTGGGGCTCTAAACATTCGGATAGTAGATTGAAGGGATAAAAAGGATGTTGCTGATAAAAAAAACTGTAAATGGGCACAAGTAAATGTATTTACTTGGAAATGGCAATACAAGCTACATCATACAAATCCAATCAATCAATACATAAGTTCTCAATTGAATATGGTGGTTGTCATATGCAACAATTGGCGGACGGTTGGTAGTAAACAATGAACGGTGATAAATTGATATATTTGGTAAGCGATAAGCGGGGGTCTTCCTGTAGATGGTGGTAAACTGTGCGTGTACTGTGACCGGTGATTACATACGTTAGCAAACGGTGAGCGGCAATTTTGCTATTAATAGCAGTAAACGGTATTGGTAATTAAAATCAGCCTGTAGCCACCAAGCGACTATAAGCGGAGCTATATTGTAAAGTGAATTCAACCTTAATATCCATATTAGTAGGAGAGCTAGCGAACCATCCGAATAACCCGTTTTCCACAAGGCTAGAAATTTTTGAATCATGTTTCATTATCAATCTATGGAAAAAGTACTGTTCTGGCAGGCATCTCGTGGTTGCGTCATCTTTGCTTAAATTTTTTAAAATATCAATAATCATTTTTTCCCAATCCCAGTCCTATAAGGCTACAATTTCAATAAGTGTGAAAAAAATTGACAACCTATTTTGAGGGTTGCAAGTATGTGCCAGACGATAGTTGTCATCGAGATACTAATTCATATCCTGTTCCCACAAGGTTAAAATTTTGGGGGCATATTCCATGAATAATTTGAAAAATATATGTGATCAGCCTGCTTATTCTGGCGGTTACAAGTGCGAGCACAACAGGCATGTACGAATTCCAATGTCAGAAAAACATAATGACCAAACATAACTTTCATGAAATGATAAATTATATTTTCATTGCTGCATGCACCACAAAAAGACATTCTTGCAATAAACACTGTGAATAAGCTGAACGCAACGAATCGCATAACAGGTCTCAATCGCAACTGAGCAATATAAAGTTGATGGCACATGGGCTCCTCGTGGCCTTTGAGGCCAAATTGTAACTTTGTAGCCGCATGAGACCAATGTGTGACCATTTCTATTATTACTTATGTGGTTATTAATTAAATGTTTATTCAATTAATGATACAAATAATATTAATAAGATGTTATATATGATAAAATTATTACGATACAAACAAAATAAGTGAAATAATAGTTTACGCGTCTTTAATTAGGGCACAATCTAATTCTTTAATCCGTCACATTCACGCGCGCATCACATACTGACTCGTATAAAGGGCAAAGGGAAATTCAAAGCGGAATGTTTATTTATTTTTTATATCGTCTCCATGGGCGTATCACTGGATATTCCCACATCTCGGCCATCCTGCTTCTCGACCGACTCGGGAGAGTTGTCTTCTTCGGAGTCTGAATCGTTCGCTGACCCCCAAGGCTTCAGGAACTCGGCACATGTTGTCGTCTTGAATGGGCCTTCGTGGATGCCTTCTTTGATGACGTCATAGGTGTCATTTTGCTTCACTTTTGCGATACGGTACGGACCTAAATACTTGCTCTTCAACTTTGATCCTGGGCAGATTTGAGTCTTCTTTATGGCTACCATGTCTTTGATTTGATACTTCTTTGCAGATTTTCTCTTCTTATTAAAGGTCTTCTGGTTCTCAGCTTGTATTCTTGATATTTGTTCTTTCGCCTTCTTTCTCAATTCGTCTCTGTTGTCATCAAATCTTTTTATCATTTCCTCTTCAATGATGTCTTTTAATTTGAGATCTTCTTTATTTCTTATTGGGATTCCTGTTAATAGCTCGAATGGTGTTGTTTGGATACTTCTATTGTATGTCGAGTTCAAAATTCTTTGTAATTTACCGATGTGTTTAAACCATTTAGCTGGTTCGTCAATTGCCAACTTGGATAGTACCGATATGATTATCGAATTTATCCTTTCAACCTGTCCATTAGCTCTTGGTAAACCAGTGGTAATACAATAATGTTTTATGGATTCTTCTTCACAATAATCTTCGAAATCTTTTGAAGTAAATGCAGTACCTCTGTCAGTGATTATATTCGCAGGGTTACCGAATGTCTGTTTTTGTAATTCCAACTTGTTTTGAGTTGACGTACTCTTTGTTGGATAAAGCCATACGAATTTGGTAAATGCATCTATTACAACTAATAAATGTCTATAATTTTTGTTCGTTGTTTCTAGTGGGCCGACATGATCCATATGGTAAGTGAATAGCGGTATTCCTTCTTTGTTCAACGGATGTAGAAATCCCTCTTGTTTTCCTTTCTTTCGATTTGTTAGGATACATGGAATGCAATTGGAAACATACTTATCTATCTGGCTTGTTAATTTTGGTACGTAGTAGTCTTTTCGTATCAACTGTTCCATCTTCTTCTTACTTAGATGGCCTTCGCCGTGTGATTTTTCTATTATTTGCATCTGCATGGCTTTTGGTATGTAAAGCAAATCTTCGTCATCTTGATTCTTGTATAAAACTTCATTTTTCATCAAAAAGTTTTCATACGGTCCGTTCTTCAATAGTTCTTTTATGATTTTAACTTCTTTATCCCTTTCTTGATTACTTTTAATTTGCAATAGGCAGTTATTTTCTTCTATTACGTTTATAGGGAATCTACTTAACGAGTCTACATGTCGCATTTTGGTACCTGCTCTATGTTCAATAACGTAGTTAAATTGCTCTAAGAATAATGCCCATCTTGCTACTCTTGGTAATAACTTGGTTTTGCTCATGGTTTGCTGGAAGGCAGAGTAATCTGTTATTATTTTGAACTTTCGTCCTAATAAGTATACGCGAAATTTCTCAAGGGCATTGACAACTGCCAAAATCTCTAACTCGTAGCTGATGTATTTGCTTTCAGCTGGCGTTGTCTTCTTACTGTGATAATAAACTGGGTGGAACTGGTTATCATTTGCAGATTTTTGCATAAGGATTGCTCCAAATCCATCACTGCTAGCATCAGTATGAAGTTCGAGATCACCTTCTTCTTCATAAATTTTCAAAACCGGCTTCTGAGATAACAGTTTCTTCAAAGTGTTGAATGATTGTTTTTGTGGATCTTCAAACTTGAACTTCTCCCCTTTTTTTGTTAAATCACTGAGTGGTTTAGCAATCAATGAGTACGAGGGAATGAATTTACGAAAATATCCCGTCAGACCAAGGAAACTTTGGATTTGTTTGATGGTCGTAGGTTCTGGAAATTGTTCTACTGCTTTCGATTTATCAATTGATGGAGATATTTTTCCATTTTCAATCAGATGTCCGAGGAACTCAATTCTTCGTCTAAGAAAATGACATTTCTTCTTATTAATCTGTAAGCCGTACTCACTTGCTGTCTGTAGTACAATTTTCAGTCTGTTCAGTGCTTCAGTTTCATCTTTGGCCAAAATGATCAAGTCATCCATATAGGGCAAAGCGATGTTCTCATTTATAAGATTTCTAAAGATCGAATTAATGTACTTTTGGAAAACGGCTGGCGAATTGCAGAGACCGAACGGCATCTTTTTGAATTGATACAGATTTTTATGAGTGATAAATGCTGTATATGGTTTACTGTCTTCTGCTACTTTCACATGAAAAAACCCGTTTTTTAAATCAATGCTACTAAAGATCTTGGCACCTTGCAACTTGTCTAATATATCTTCTATTAGAGGTAATGGGTAGCGGTCTTTGACTATAATTTGATTGATTTTCCTGTAGTCAATACATAAGCGGTGCTCACCCCCTTTTTTCTTTGTTAGTACAACCGGACTTGCATATTCTGATGTACTTACTTCAATAGTTCCGTCTTTGATCCAGTCACGAACTTGTTCATCAACAATATCTCTTTCCACGAAAGGTAGTCGTCTTGGTGTACATGAAATGGGTTTGTCATCTTTTACAACTATCTTCATTTCGATGTTTGTAGTTTTCGTCTCGTTTGGTTTGTATGAAGTCATAATCTTCTTAATTTCTTCTCTTGCTTGTTTTGTAGCATCTTCCCCTACATCAATTTCATCATCTTCTTCTTCAATAGTGATATTGAAAATATCAGCATCCTCTTTTATTTGTTTCACTAGTATCTCATTTTGGTTGATGGTCACTTCAGCTTTGTATAATAATTCGGCACCTATTATTGCATCATAATTCATTGCATTATTTGAGACAACGTACATTTTTGTTGCAAAATTGTCATCATCTATCTTAATGTTGCCTTCAAAATAACCTTTCACGTTACAACTTCCTTTAGCGAAGCCAGTCAGAGCTATTGTAGATTCACGGAGTATCGGTGAACCTATTTTTTCGAAAGTAATTTGTTTCAATAAATTCAGTTGACTTCCAGTGTCAATAAGTGCATTAATAATAACATTATTAATTTTGATCCTCTTATGCATCTTATCTAAAGGATTTACGGCAATATTGTTTACTGTTACAGGTGAGTCATCATTCGTGCAATCTGTAGATTTATGACCATATTTGTTGCATCTAAAACATTTAGGACCTTTCCTTTTATTTGGACACTCATTGGAATGATGTCCTCTCTCTCCACATGAAAAACAGCGAATTGGAGTCTTAGGTCGATTTTGTTCATATGCCACTCTTGTTGAAGTAGGTCTTATTCTATCTTTTGTTGATATTTCTCTTCGATCAACTCTTGTTTCAGTCGTCATTTTGCATTTAATCGACTCAAACATCTTCACTTTCTTCTTCAGTTCTTCGAAACTGGTGGCGCCATAGAGTACCATTTTGCTATTGTGATCATCTGGTATTCCATCGATTATGTATTGGATAATTACTTCTGTTTCGATGTTTGCGCGACTGCCAATTTCCCTCATGACAATTACGTACTCTTGTACTGTTTCTTCTTTCTTCTTTTTTCTGTTCATTAATAGCTTGTGAACATCGGCGCTACTAGCTTTTATCTCGAATTCTTTTCGTAACAATCTTTTAAGTCTTTCCCACGTCGTTATCCCTTTTTCAGATTGAACTAATAGTTTAGCTAAACCGTCGAGAGACTTCTTTGCAAAGATAAGCTTCTGTAAATTATTCCAATTCATCAATTGTGAAGTTTCTTCAAAATCATCCAGCCACTTGTTGATGGGGTACCCGTCTTTTCCATCGAATCGACGAATCGAGTCTTCAACATCACGGAAACTTAAAGAAAATGCGTCTTGTTTAAGTTTCATGTTCGTCATCAAATTCTTAACTTCCTTTGTTTGCTGGGCTTGATTTCTTTCAACTTCGGATACTAAGTCTTCATCTTCGTTTCCGTCATCTTCTACTTTCTCTTCATCTTCTGCGTCCTGCTCTTCTTCTTCTTCTTCTTCTTCAGCATCTTGAGTGTCTTCTCTTAAATGACATAAAAATGAAAGTATTCTTCTTGAAATCATCTCAGTCGTACCGTCGTAACTGATGTTGAGTATGTGACACACGGTAATCAAATCAGCGACACTCATCTTATCTTCAATTTCGATTAATTTTTCATTAAAATCTTCGGTGTCCTCCGAAAAATTGAAGCCACTGAACTTTCTGAGTTTACTTCTATTTAATCGCGCTAACTCATCTCCAAAAACAATTGTATACCAAACTTTTACCGATTTAACTTTACCATTTATTATATTATCTCGAATTTTCCCAATATCTCCTAAAGTCGTCATTATTCAAAATTTAATTTAAATTATCTTTATTAAAATCAAAATTAAATTGAATCTACTTCTGCCGCGGACTGTACACAGAAATTTATTGAAGAAAGCACGTATCACTAAATAAACAATAACGCGTTGCTAGCCGCGAACGTCGTAGGCGGGCCAAATTACGGAATACAAAGCAAATGCAGACTACGCACTTTCACACACAATACAATAATACTTTATATTATTATTTCTCAAAATAACTAAATATTCTATTTTTAATATTTCTTTATTACACTTGCACTAATTTTCACTGAATTGTTGCACCACAAATATTTTATCCCGGTTGAGCCCCCAAAATATGTGGTTATTAATTAAATGTTTATTCAATTAATGATACAAATAATATTAATAAGATGTTATATATGATAAAATTATTACGATACAAACAAAATAAGTGAAATAATAGTTTACGCGTCTTTAATTAGGGCACAATCTAATTCTTTAATCCGTCACATTCACGCGCGCATCACATACTGACTCGTATAAAGGGCAAAGGGAAATTCAAAGCGGAATGTTTATTTATTTTTTATATCGTCTCCATGGGCGTATCACTGGATATTCCCACACTTATAACTACCATTTTTCTCCATACATTTTCCAGAACTTATCGCATATAATACGAAAGACAATTTGGAACCAATTTTGACCGAAAGATCCGATTTTTTCAATTACATGGTGGCACTCAACGTGTTATTTACTCGTCTAGCAGATACTTGCAACCGCCAGAATACGCTGGCTGTTCACATATACTCTTCAAACTATTAAAAGAATATGTTTTCAAAATTTCAGTCTTGTGGAAGCAGGTTATGAATTACTATATCGATGATAACCGTGCCATCGTCTGGCACATACTTACAACTCTCAAAATAGGTCGTCAATTCTTTTTTACACTTAAACATGTAAATTACAACATATTGAAATTGTAGGATTGAAAAAAAATTATTACTGAAATTTAAAAATATTCAATGAAAGATGACACAACCGCGAGATGCCTGCCAAAACGATACTTTCTTAATTGACCGATAATAAAACATCATTTATAAATTTTCTAGCCTTGTGAGAAATTGATTAGTCGGATGGCTCGCTAGCTCTTAGACTATATGATCATATGTTATTGGTTTTGTTAGTTATATTTAGTGGCTTTTTTAAGGTTGTTTCAATTAATTCAGTAAAAAACACTTAGGTCCAGTATTTCAGTCCATTTTTAACTTTAAACGTAGCTTAATTTCCATAGTAATGATTATTATAACAATTGTTACCTAGGTAATTAAGCTTTGCTTAAGATAAACCGACGACTGAAATTCTGGCCCTTAGTTTTCGACTTTATTGTTATAATTATATAACCTCTGGCCTCTTGGTTATATTGAAATTATTCTTTCTCAAGACTTTACTCTTCAAAATTTTGAGTCTAAACGAAATGTTAATAAAAATTGTTGTATTCATGGATATCATTCCAAATTTAGTTGAATTGTGGATTTGAGTTTCCATAAATTTCCTAAAAAGGGATAAAGGGAAGTGTCTATAGTAAATAATTGGGAACTACGAACTACTTGATAGACGAGCTGCGTGGATTAGAAAAATTCTACGAAGAAAACTGAAAGCTGAGATGTCCAATAAAAAAATGTCGTGAATACTTCTCTATAATAGTATTTTCTTTGAAGCTGTGGATTTTATAGCCTCACGCAGTCTTCTAGTTGCAACTAAAAATCATATATAAATAAGATTTTTAAAGAAAAAACTATATGCTATGAAAGTAGAGAGTCAATACTTTTCCATACAATTAGAATTGAATGAAATCATTCAATGAGATATGAATATTTCTTTGCTGAATATCAACGTATTTACTTTGTAAACAGATTACAAACTTGCCGTAAGCCACTTTTGATCCACCATTTTGTAAGCACAGCGCTGCCGCTCACAGTAATTTTTGCTGCCAATACAGTAACGGATACAAAAGCGGTGCGCTTGGATAGCTCACAAGTCGCATGAGAGTGTTATAACGGATAACAAAAACGGAGCACTTAGATAGCTCATAAGTCGCATGCGAGATTCAATTGCGGGAATCTTCTTGAGAGCTATGTCCCCTGTAATAGGTTCTTAAACCTTCGCTACCTATGATCTAGACAGCTCGCAAAATCACACAAAGCGTCACATCAAGATCCTTCCCAAGTGCACAATGATATATCTATAGGTAATATCACGTCAATCTTAGAATGTAACTTTTGAATAATAAAATGTGCGGGGATTATGGAAATTTGAAGAATACAGTAACACTTAAGCTCGCCGCAGACGATGCAATTTTTCAAGCAATTTTGTTCACTTGGCGTCGCACTGGGTGCCACGCTTGCTCCGATGCAAGAAATTTGGTGCGATGCGGGGTACTAGACTTACCACGAGACTTGTTTTTCAAGATAGGTTCGGTGCTATTTTTCGCACTTGCTGCGCCATTGACTGCTGTCCACAGCCAATCAAAGCAGACGACGAAATCACGTGATTACATCACTGAGTTGTATGTCGCATCAGAATGCTGTCTCATTAGTACATTGTATTTTGTGGTGTTTTAAGATACAAATAAGTAAAAATTATGGCTAGTGGACATTAGGTAATGTTTACGTACCCAAGCTCAGGGTGTATACCAAAAAATTAAATGAAAATTCCCTGACTTCCAGGTTTTCCAGGTTATTTTCAATAAAATTCCAGACAGTAAAAAACAAAAGTTTGATACAAGCTTACATATAATCACAGATTAATGTTGCAATTCTGTGTGAACCCTATAAATCTGTGAATTAAAAACAAAATCGCAACGAACTTGATATCCTTATGAACGAATTTACATTGATTGACAAGAGTAAATGTACTTCAATAAATTTTTTTTTTCATGAATTTAGAGATCTGGAAGAATAGATTTGCACAGATGGCCCTAGTATCTTAAAGAGTGAAAATATACTTTTATGAGTAATAATGCATAAATATCCTATGATGTATTTTTTGCAGACAAATATCAGAGACTCCCTGACGATTCCATGACATTTCCAGTTTATCTAAATTCCCTGACATCTCCAGGTTTTTCACGTTTGGTATACACCCTACTAGCTCGTCAAACAAAATGTTGAGAACTCTGCGGCCTTGATTCCTTCTCAAAAGTCACTCTCTTGACCAAAGTTTTTTCTTCTTTTTTTTCTGTCTCGTAATTCGCAAGCTATAACTGCAGCAAATGCTCCTGCTCTCCTCCGACGATTAGTTTCGGCAACATCCATACTTGTAATGTGAAAATCTACCAAGTCTACGTTCTAGTGTTAGAATGAGTGGCGCAGCTTGCATCGTGTGGTGCGAAAATAAGTGTCACACTAAGTGTACCTCAAAGTGGCCCAGTGCGCAAGAAAACTTGCTGCAAATTAAGTGAACAAAATGGCATGGAAAATTGCCTCGTGTGCGGCGGGCTTTACTTGATGGTCGCTCATAACGGGAGCAGCAGACAATAATCTCCGAACTTGGTTGAGAAGCAAGATATCTCTCTCTTTTTTCCTGATCAAACAACTGATCTCTGATTATATTTCGGCTGTGTTTATATGATTTTATTTATGGGACTGAATAGGTTTGGTTGACTTTGATTAGACTGTAAGCAATATACTTGGAGCTCCGTTGCAATTGAAGAGAATGATGGTAAATATTGCTCAATTGTTTTAACTAAAGAATTATCAAAAAATCGTTATTGTAGTTGAATGCGCTTGATAAACTGTTAGAATTCTCGAAGTTATGTGTGTATTTACAATTGATTCTTGCACTATTATAAGTGAATTTTTATTTTGTAATTGAAATATGAATTTTTCTAAATTTTAAATGGTAATAAAAGTGATACTTCTTCAAACTATTATCTCTAACGTTCTTTTCTCTTTTTCATGATAAAGGTAATAAATTTTGTTATATTCATATATTTTTTCCTTTCTAATTAATTTTCTAAATGCCAATATGCAAAAGTATAACATGTAAATTGGATAAGGAAGAATCTATTTCCCACTCCTTCAATTGATGCACTACTTCACTGTTTCACACTAAATTTCAATCTAATGGGGAAAAATTACTTCCACTACTAATTTTACAAACAATTATTGTGACTGCTGTGTAGGTCAAGGTGTAGGTACATGATATATCTGCGTGATCGAGTACGGAATGGATTGCTGTAAGAAGAATGTCTTCTTGAGAGGAATGTGGTTGAAGGAGCTTAATTTATTTTTACATCTGGCAGAGTCTGCTTGTTGAAAGAAGCATGATTTATATGTATTCATGTAATGAAAAAATATTCTGTCCATATGTTTTTATACAAAGGTTATCATTAATAATTTGTTCTCGATAATGAAATGATGTAAATAAATGTACGCATGTAGTAGAAAAAAATCTTGCTTCCTAAAGCTTCCTAATTAGAAAAAATAACTTTTTTATTTATGCAAAAATAGTAATACAAATTTGAGGTTAAAAAAGAGTCATTTTCGTAACTTTCCAGAACAATTAGAATTATAGCCATTTATAACGTTAGAGTACTGTATCAACATTATGGCTAAGAAAACAGTTATTCATATATTTGGAGCGCAGATTTATTTTTTGTCGCTTGATCATGGAAAGACTTAACCATCAAATGGAAATCAAGTTTGACAAGCGTCCACTCCGTTTATGTCAGTAGTGATTATACTGAGCAAGCGACAAAGTTCTTCGACCTGCATTGCTATTGGAGATGTGCAGGGTTAGCCCTAAAGCTAGCTCGAAAACCGACAACTTCACGTTGATACGCTGAAACGTAACAATCAATTTTTCATAACAACTACGGCAAAATCATATTCTATTTGCAGCTTAAAACATGAATTAAATATATATGTTTGTAGTCGTATGAAAACTGTTGGTAACGAAATTAAGTTACCTTTTTTTTCCAAATATCCAATTATCCAGTGTAAGAATTTAAATTTTAAAGGCCATGTTTGATGGTATTCATTGATTAAATAATATAAAATCAAAGTTAGTTTTATACTTACTGTATAGGTAGGAAATCGAATAATTGAAAGCTAAATGATAAGTAGGTATTCGCATTGTGGTTCATTGATTTATATTCTAGTAATTCAGGATATTTCGAATGAACATCCACTTATTCTCGGCTACAACATCAATTTATGAAGATGAACAATAAAAAGAAATGAGGTACAAAAAGAAATATATCGTATTCACGATAACATTTTATTATCTAATTAAAATGCAATATTTGTTGAACAATACACTATCATGTTTTACACACAACATATTTATTAAAATAAAATAAATTTATTACATTCGTGAACATTAACCGTATGATAAAATGCATATTTAACCTTGAAAGTATATTGCACTTGTAAATGATTTATAAATAAACAATTGTCTGATTTTTTTCTATTGGTGTTTCCGCTTGTCGGTTGGTTTTTATTCGCATACAAATAAAAAATTGTAGTTGAAATCCTATCTCATTTTTGTGATGACATTTTTTGTTTGTTTGATAGATTTGTAAATGTGAATTTTGATAGCACAAAAAATACCATAATAATAAATATGGCAATTATAAGATCAATGAAATCATAAAGAAAACATGATCTACCCAAATTTCTTGTTTTTTAATTAAATCATTGGAGCTGTTTACGTTTGTCTACATCAGAGGCTCTCAAACTCTCGTAGACCACTTTCAAAATTCTACTGGTCTCAGTGAACCCCACATCCGAGCCCAAATCCCTTCTCGTGGATCCCCACTTACAACTTGTGAACTCCAATTTATTCTTGTTTTAAATGAGAACAAATATTTCTCATTTTTTATTCGGAAGAGAATTATATTCTGAATTCAATAAATTAATCTTTTATCACCCTTACATAGAAAATTTTTTGAGAAAAAAGAGTAGTTTCCATAATATCACATCAATTTCTACAGAAAGCTAAACGGTTATCCAATTTCTTATAAGAATCTTGCTTGTCATGTCATGTTCATGTATATACATAAATAACAAAATATTGTATACACGCGTTTCTTTTTCAAATCTATCTATTTGAGATGCGTTAGGCAGTTGCACGAGATTTCATAAAATTATCAATACGTATTTTATTATTTGTTTGTTATTTTACCGTTTGATCTAACCGCCGTTTCTCAAGACACTTGAAACACTGCCTGATAATAAATGAAATTTATAATTTATTTTCGTCCATGCTACAATTTTTTCTGGAATTATCACAAATTATGTATGCATTCAAGAAGATAACAGAAGTTTTTCAACTCTTTCAATGCTCCCGATTTTGGATCATTCCAAAAACATCTAAACAGCATAACAATCGCGCCTATTTAACTCATAAAATAAACAAATAAAATGACAAATGATGTAGAGCATATGGCTGTTGCCTGGATATGAATTCTGCGGCTGCAAAATGCAATTGAAGGCGCCACTTATCTTCATAGAGATCTAAGAACGCTATGAATCCTAAATGACGACATTTACCAACTGATTTTTTTTACACTTAATTTTACTAGAGTGCAATGACTCAAAAACAATAAAAAATGTTCGCGATACAATATGTTTCGTGACGAATATCAGAAAAATTTTTTTTTTCATTGTACCTTTTAAACTATGAAAGATGAGATTATATATGCATTCTTTGGCGCACAATTAGAATAGCTAAATTATAGGGCTTAAAAAAATTTTCAGAAATTATTTCGCTTTAAAGTTTCAATATGGGCTCGTCCAGTTTAATAACCATATATTATTCAGGCACGTACTAAGGAGGAAACGGAAATAAGGAAACAATGGACTGTCTAGAGTGTCTAGACCATTACCGGCACAACAGTCGGCACACAGAGGCGTACTAGCAATATTTATCAATTTTTCAAAACAAAATATTCATGAACAATTATTTTGATTCGCAGTTATCTATTTCACGAGTTTCCTATAATCACTAGAAACATCTGTAATTATCATGTGTCTTTCAGATACCTGCTTTGAAAGTATATTAATTTCAGCCTCCTTAATTCATTTCTGTGGACTCCACAGCCCCTATTATATGGGTTTATGGGTGTGTTTGTAGCCACTTAAACACGTGCCATGCATTTCTGTACCTCTTTGTATTGATGTAGTAGACTGTTCGGCATCAATCTACACTTCGCAGCATGTGAGAAACAGTTTTACCAACTGTAGTAGTCTAGTAAACGAAAACTCACTGAATCTACAGATAACCATTCAACTTTATACTCGTTTTGAACTTAAAATATTATTTTATTTAGGTTCTTTTAATCGCCGGATAACTAATTTCTAAATAATTATAACAGTAATAATAATTGTGTCATTCATTACTATCAATATTGAGAACTGTTTTCTGGCACAGTTTTTTCCCAATATTATTTATTTTCTCTTGGCAAAATAGGTAGCATGAGAAAGTTCTGATTAACTGCTTGTAAAAACTATCAAAAATCTTCTGGACCGGAAGAAAATTATCAATGATTGTTACAGAATATGAAAGATTATCAAGTATACAACAAATAAAATTGACGCCAATCAATGAATATGACTGAGAACGACTTTTGATTTTAAATTCTGCATATTCATTCGAAACTTTAATTTGCATTATTCACCGTGATAAATGAAAATAAATAAATATTAAAGAGAAACACACGGTGATTACTCGACAATTATCTTTTCAAAGGACTATATTCCGTTTGGGATTGACTGACAGTGATAAATTTCGATAAATTTCGATATAAATCTATCGTTTCAGTTCTCAGTTATTTTTTGAGATTGGGTTATAAGTCACTTAAATAATTAAGATCTAAAGATTTGACTACCTGAATTAAAGCTAGAATTTGGTAAATTTTTATATTAAGATACTTAAATAAATAACGGAGCTATCTTTAGGCTGTATCCGAGTTGGGCATTGTACCTGAGATAATCCCTTGCAATTAAAAGGGTAGGCGTAATAAGCTCT
Organism: Dromius quadrimaculatus; assembly: GCA_963989225.1. NCBI lineage: Eukaryota > Metazoa > Arthropoda > Insecta > Coleoptera > Carabidae > Dromius > Dromius quadrimaculatus. Next base: position 29,475,915 of record OZ022325.1, read on the forward strand.
TCCAGTTGGGCATTTTTCTACCTGTATTTTTCTGTATACAAGATAGTGAGTTCGAACTGCTTTTATTTGTGTTGCATCAAATTTCAATTATCATACAAGACTCTAAAGTTATGATACTAATAATTTCTTTCAAACACCAAACAAATTAGCTTGGATGGTTTTTCGGTAAGGTCGGAGACTGCTTTTCTTTCGACAATATTACTTAGCGCCTGCCGTTCAATGTTTAATTCTTCTTCGTGATTATGAATCAAGTCACTGTTTATTATTTTAAACTCGCGATTTGTATATACCTTAGCGGTACATCGATAATTTTTATTTGTACAACATTATTTCATTCTGTCGTTTGTTGTCGAAGATACGCAAAATTAAAAATTGTCAATAATTAGCAATTCCTTTCCCTTTTCACTAACTATGCGATTTATTTCCATGATCACTGAATATTAAATAACTGATGAAACGCAAATATTATATTTTCTTCACTTTCATTTGTTGATGAAAGCAAAGCTACCAATTTGAATGCAATTTTTTCTAGAACTTTTCAACTCTTGAAGCTATACATACAATTAGGGAAATGACCAATCAGTACATAGTATTAGGAGTAGGCGAAGTTTAAAACTAAATGTTATGGAAAATGTAAAATGTATAAATATTTTGCAAACATTATAATCATACAATCATGGAGGCGGATAGATACTTGACACAGGTAAATCCGATATCTGCATGGGCGTACACGAACTCGGCACCAAGAACATGATCTCGGCACCAATGCTAATCCGATTAGCGCGGGGCGCACACGAACTCGGCACTATCAATTTTTAAATAAAGCCACGATCTACTTGCAAGATTTGGTTTTATAAGTCTTTATATTCTATTTCAAAATTAATTCATATTAAAAATAATACTGCAAATAATATTTAATGAAACTTCAGAAAAAAAAAAATTATTAAAAAAAGACTTATTTATACATTGTAATTATGACAAAAACCTATAAATATGTATAGAACAAACTAAAATATTCAATTTTTGTAGGTATTTTTGACATTGAAATTTTTGCATCAAATAGAAACAAATTATTTTGTCTACGATATGCAGGACTTTTGAGTTGTTGATGTCACATGTGATTAGAGTCGTTTAAAAGTACGGCTAAATTTGAGTCTAGTTTATTATTAATATAAAATCGCATGTGTCCAGAAAATCTCAACTCAGGTAGAGCGATTAAGTCACAAATCCTAATCCATAGCATAGTGCCGAGTTCGAGTAGGGGATTAAAGATCCAGGTAGTTTGGTGCCGAGATCGAGGCCGCCCATCTGCATTGTAAGGGATTAAAATGCCCAACTGGAATACTCAGAATAAGGTACCCTTTACCGAATGCCCAAGTAGACTGCAGCGCTTCTTGATAGGTAAGGAATTTATTTTATCTAATCGTACTACCTAGCACATAATTATTATAAAAATAATATATTATGGATAAAATGGTTGACGCTGACTGGATATGTAAATAATGTAAGAGATATATTCTTGGGATTTCAGTCAATATTTTAATTTTATTTCTTTTCTGCCTTACAGTTTCGGCTGCACCTCAGCCATCCTCAAAAGCGAAATGAATTATTGTTTAACAATAATTCATTTCGCTTTTGAGGATGGCTGAGGTGCAGCCGAAACTGTAAGGCAGAAAAGAAATAAAATTAAGATATTGACTGAAATCCCAAGAATATATCTCTTACATTATAATATATTATGTATGTAATAAATAAAAATTTAAATATGGAATGTATATATGTGAATACTGACTATATATAATGTAGATATGTATATATTGATAGAGATTTGATTTTTATATCGACTATACTTAGTTGAAATAAATATGATTTTTGATAAAGAGCTTCTATTACTTACTTGTGCTAAGTACAAGGAAGTATTGTGAAACCGACAAAATTCACCTATCGCGATTTTGATGGAATATCCGTTTTGAGCATCCCTGAATTCATTTTGACTATTTTCGTCTTGATGTCAGTACGTGTGTACGTGCGTTCGTTCGTAACTCGCAAATCTCAAAACTGGTTGAACGTATAATGTAGAAATTTTATATTTAAGACTGGTATAGAGTCTATTTGTGAACCTCGCATTATGGTTCCAATCATCTGTACCGGTGCACATAGGGGTATATTGCTGATCTAGCCGGTCAAAATTATTTAGTCAGTTTTTTTACTCCGGGTTGTCGCGCAGGTTAACTAAGAGCCATAATTTTCTTAAAAATGAATAATGACTGAAAGTGCGAAAACTTGTGCTTCAACGATTTAAATTCGGAATAGTTTTCGCTAAACAAAATCCAATCCTCCAAGTAATTCAACTTTTCTTCAAAATTAGGCAAATTTTGCTCTTTCATTCTATCAAAAAGTGATCTATGGGTCACTACTCTAACACCCTAGTGACCCGGTGACCCTGAAACTATATAATTACCAAGTTAACATAGATAGTGTGAATTCCAAATAAAAAAATTTATATTTTGATCACTATCTTGGACTGTAAGCTCTGGCAAAAAAGGAGGTGATATGGGCGGCTGATTAGGCCATAATAATTTGATATAAACTATAACCTGTCATAATCTATCAGAATAATAACCGGGAAGCAACCGGAAGTACAACAATAGTATATTACATCTGAGGTGGGAGGTATTTCATTACAGCCGAGAGTTTATTATATGACCGAGAGGCGAAGCCTCGAGGATCAGATATAACTCGAGGCTGATATGAAATCCTCACCGAAGTATGTATACTATTTCATTCACAATCATCTCTAATTTTCCGAGAAATAAATGATCCAATTTCGTTCTTTTTCCAACAAAGTAAATTGATGTAGTAGTCTATTAAAACAAAAATGTTTTGAAATATTTGATTAATTTGACATTTCTAGGATTTATGATTCAAGAATCAAGTTATTTATACGTGTATCCATTGAAATTGTGATAAGTGCAGATATCAATAAGTTATTACAGTGAAATGGAGCTATACACTTATCCAGAATCGAACGAAAGTGCTACGTATGTGAGTTAATAGCGATTTTGTCCATAATTTACAAATTTATGAATTTATAAGACATAGATTTACACAGAATTGGAACATAAATCCGCTTCTTCTCAATATTAATTGCTTTATTGGGATCATTAGATTATATGATCGGTATTTCTGATAGCACGCATTATTTTACTCCAACAAATATTTATGACTGATGCTAGGCAACCCTGCATAAACATTTCCCACCCAAGAGATGGAAGTATCGCTTCCGACCCGTGAGCTAGTCATTGCAGTTGGAAATTACATACTTCCCAACCTCCAAAAGGTTAGGAATTGCCATATTACTATTATGATTGTGAATAAAAATATTTAAACTTAAAATTGAGTGAGAAATTTTAAGAATTTCAAACTATATTTTCAAACGTCGAATAACAATATCCTATTGAGATAATATACAGTTCCACATTTAAAAAATATGTGTTCTTTCTTCCTTGATCCGTATCCATAACAATATTTTTGAAGAAGTCAGTAGTCACGAAAATATTTAACTTTATGTCAGATACTATCACACTTAGGAAACGCGTAAGAAACGTGCTTTTGAAGCGATGACTAACTTTCGACAAAATTAGCGCGCGGGTGCATGCGATAAGAGACCAGGAATGGATTGTCTATTATTCTCTAGTCATTCGAGAATTATAAGAACTAGTTTTTTTTGACCTGTGACAATTTCTTGTGAATTGATTTTTGACCGACTAGATCAGCAAAATATCATTATATGCGGTGTACAGTTTTTATGTGAATTTTTTATTCATGTGATTTCTTCTTTATATTACTTATAATCTGGAGTGACAGAAAACTTTACTGAATAAATCTGTGTATATATCAAACGATGTATAAGTAAGTCACGTGATGTTCACGTCAGATTTTTTTTAAATAAAATAAAAACATGATCAGGTCATTCTGAAAAATCCTATCTACGTCTATGTTGGGGTCAAAAAGGGATTATCGGTAAGCTTATAAAGGTGCTTCCATTGTTCAAGAAGGGAGTTCTGTTCCAAGTACATAGAGTGCGGCTTTCTATGAATATCGTAGTAAAGATGTATTTTATTTTTCTAGTAGACTTATTTGCCGCATACTTGAGAAAAGTCCAATACTACTCTCGAAAATTTTGTTTTATTACTATCAGTCAATCCCAAACGAAGTATAGCTTTGGCAAATGTCATCATCAGATTGACAATTGTTACAAAACAACTATTTATATGCTGTGACTATTAAGGGTGGATGGAGGGTGCAAATCAGTAATGGTCTTACAAGTTATTTAAAAAATTGGAGTTTTTTGCAACTTTAAGTATTCGTTCATTCCCCCAACCCCTCACTCTAAATAGTAACTTGATATAAATAGTTGTAATTTGTAACATTTGTTAACCTGATGATGACATTAGCCGAAACTAGTCATTTACTAAAAACATAATTGTAGAATAATCACCGAGTGTTTTCCTTTAAAAGGCCGTTCCGGAGTAGTCCACGTGTTCGATATTGCGCCTTATACTTATACTTGTTTGCAGCTCTTATGAATATTGATGGTTGCTGAATTTAGCAGGCAAATGTCACACGTTAGAAGGCATTATAAATTAAGCTGAGCCAACCAATACTCAAAGAACTTTTTATGACGGCAATATAAGTCATATACCTGTGTCCTACTTTTGCAATGATAAGTAAAATCCAGAAATGACAACTTTTCACAGCAAGAAAATGACATGATGATATCTTTGGTCACAACAACGATTCAGCGTACTGATTAAACATGAAAACTTTTACCTATGATGTAAAAATATCAAAATTTCAGATCAGATATAAAGTTGTTTGAATTTGGATAATATGAAAATGGTTCAAGGAGAAAGTATCAATATTATATCAATTTAATTTAGGATAAACGGCGAGATAGCACAGTGTTAGAGTGCTAGCCTCTGGACGCAGAGGTCGTGAGTTCGAATCTCGGTTAGGTCATGAAATTGTTCACGACTTTTCCGGATCGGTATTTGCTCTCGCTACCTTTCCAAGTTGGGAATCAAATTAACTTGGTCTCAATGAAGCTATCTGGCACCGGCTAATTGTTATAACAGAGGCCTGCACCGGTTGACTGGCAACACACATAGCAGCAAGGTAAAAACGTGGCAAGTTTAAGTGAAAAATAGCTGTGTGTGTGAAAAAGTCAACCTAGGTTCAAATCCCGAAGTCAAATATTGATAATAATAATATTATTTAAGGCAGTATTTTAGTTTACGAACAGGAACAATTTAGTTTCATGAAAATTTTATGAGGAATAATAATCATGTTTCTTTTTAGAATTTCACGCTTCTTAAATTCAGTTTTGCACTGTGACCTGGCAGTTCTGTCATTGAATACGAAAGATCAGTTTCACAAAAAAATTACCTAGTTCATGATTCGATAGTAAAATTGGCAAATACAATAGGGTAATAGGGTCTTCCAAGATTTTTCAAAGATGTCAGAAATGAACTCTAAGCACATTGAAAACACTATTGGCACTAATTTTTTCGTTAAGAGGAATCGCTGTGATTAGTAAGCACGATTCCAAAGTCAACGACGTTTGAAAAGGTCACGAAAAACCGCCATGTTGTTGAGACGTCACTCCGCACTTCTGACGCTCAGCTGTAGTATCGCTTTCAATAAAGTCAGCAAAAGAAAGCCTCAGTTCTAGAAAAAAAACCGCTAAAATAGTATTTTATTACTCATACGGGATAAGTACTACTTTGCGCACATTTTTCCGGGCGGTAAATAGCTCTTTGCTTTTTAAGTGCGCCAAGTATAATTTGAGTGCGACAAGTAAACTTGTCGCACGCAAACCATTTACCGGCCGGAATAACAAACGCAAAATAATACTCATCCCACATTCGTAATAAAAAATAATATCTGCAACTCGTACGGTGTTATCTATTGCCCACTTGAGCGAATGGGCGCACGAACTTCGCTCTCGTGGGCAATCGACAACTTATCGCACTTGTTACACAATATACTATTGTATTGTATGGGTGTGATAGCAGCAGTAATCGCAGTAATCGCGAACCAAGTAAGTTGTTTATAGATGTCTCAACAGAGGAGATACGGAAAAAAGAGGTTACAACAAATCCTAGGCGTGATACCGCGTGTCGTGTTTGACTTTTTACTCATCTTGTTGTGAGGACCTGAAGATCAAATTTCTATTGAAAATTCTATCACTAGCGATCGAAAATTTACCTACAGTTACCTTTGTTGAGTTCAAACGTAAGCAAATGAGAGGTTATATAATGTTATCTTCAATAAAATTATGAATAGGAATATATCAAAGTTAAATAAATCAATTGAAGATCAAATGAAAACCACTGTCAAAGCGAAAGATACTTGGTTTAAAAATCTGTCAACAGTAGCAATTTCTGAAGACATTAGAAATTTCCTATCTCTGGGAAAAAAGTTTTGTATTATTCCTGAGAAGCAGATATTAAGCCCAAAAATTTATTGGCAGATGTAGAACAAATGGTTAACGCTTGCAAAGGCGATCAGAACATTCTGAGAGCTAGAGCAACTAACATTGTTACCAATTTTTTCAATAAAGATCAATCTTGTAATACTATAATTAGAAAAGTCTTTCATAATACAAAATTTTTCCTCAAAAATAATCTAGAACTTATAATTGTTAACTCTGGTAAAGGGAAAGTAACTGTTGCCTTGATTAAAGAACATTATAATTATCTTTGCCTTTCAGCTTTGGATGATCCTAAATATTATAAAAAAATTGATGAAGATCCGACAACTTCTACACAGAATAGATGTATTAAAAAGATCAGTGAGCTTAAATCAAAAAAGTTTATCTCAGATATAGTTGCGAAATCACTAACTATATATAATGCTCAAAGTGCCAAATTTTATGGCTTACCTAAAATTCATAAACAAGATTTAAAAGTCAGACCAATAATTTCGTCGATCATTTCTCCTACTTCTAATTTGTGTGTGTTTATCACAAAAATTGTATCACTTTCAATTGAAGGTGAGACGCGCTATTTTATTAAAGACAGTTTTCAGTTTGCTGAAAATATTCAAAATTTACAATTACCTGATGATTTCGTCCTAATAAATGTGTTGATATAAAGAATAAAGATTTCGCCACTATAAGTTCATACAAAGGTCTGAAATGGTATTGCAATAATTGTCTCATGTTAGCAAATTATTATTTGACGGAAGATGAAGTTAAAAATTCAATCGATAATGCTCGTCTTGAGTATATAAATAAGATAGATAATTTGAAGAGAATGATTAAGAAGATTGCAGTTGGAGATATTTCTGAAAATGTTTCTTCGGAAAAATCATATGCAGATATTATTGAAAAAAATAGCCCTGTAGTTGTAATAAAGCCAAAAATAGGACAAAAATGCATAGAAACAAGGAAAAAACTGAAAAAAAATATTAACCTTCTTGAAATATCTGTTGGAGTAACTTCAGTAAGGAATGTGAAAAATGGTGGTATAATAGTACAATGTCTAAAGGAAAATGATGTGAAGAAATTAGAGAATGAAGCTACAAGAAAACTAGGAGATAAATACGATGTTAAAGTATCAAGCTTAAAAAATCCGTTGGTAAAAATTGTAGGTCTGTCCGAAGATATTGAAAAAGAACAGATCCTCTTGAATTTGAAACAACAAAATTCGACGATAACAGCTGACTCTAAAATACAAATAAAAAATAAATAGAAACACAATAATAAAATTAATATTGTGGCTGAAGTAGATTCATCAACATTCGCTAAATTTATGTCAGAGAGTAAAGCAAATATCGGCTGGGACAGATGTAAGGTCTACGAGGAATTCAACATTATCAGGTGCTATAAATGTATGGGACTTGGACATAAATCAAATAACTGCAAAAATGGAATAACATGCAGCAAATGTGGTGAAAATCACAAATATGTTGATTGTAAATCCATAGCGGAGAAGTGTAATAACTGCTGTAAAACTAACACGAAACTAAAATTAAAACTGGATACTAGCCACAGTGCACTTGATCGTAATTGCGAGGTTCTCCTTAAAATTACTGAAAAACAAAAAAATATATTTCAATACTCATAGCAACTACAGCAGACAAGAAAATACGAAAATATTATCTGCATAAATTCAAGAAGTTATTTAGCTAATAGAACGGAAATAGAAAATTTCATATTGAATGAAAGACCATTTATTGTTTGTCTAACGGAAACAAGGACTACAGAAGCTATTGAAGAGTCTGAACTCAAAATAGGTGACTATGTGTTGGTACGTTGTGATTCTTCATCTAGACATACAGGTAGAGTGTTACTGCTCTTGAGATCAGATATAAAATTCAAAGTGCTACATAAAATTTGTGAACATAATAATTGGTGGCTTTTATCAATTAGATTTGCGTGTGACAAAGTTAATTATTTTTTATCAGCTGTTTATCGATCACCCAGTAGCAGTCCAATAACTTTCATATCATTCCTTAACGAATGGTTAGGAAATTACGAGGCAATAAGTCAGACTCATTTAATGGTTGGAGACTTCAATGTGGACTGGTTAGACAACACGAACTATTATTGTGAGTATGAGAAATGCTGTGGAAATAAGTGGATATAAACAAATCATTGATAGGCCAACCCGTATTGCTGGAACATCCCGAACACTTATAGATTATGTATTAACAAATGATTATAAGGTTCAATGTGAAGTTAGATATACACCTGTTATTACAGATCATGCTATAATTAATGTAACGTTACCTTATTCGTCAAACATGGCCAATAAGGACACTAAAATTTTTAAAAATATTAATAACTCACTGCTTCTAAACAAACTTGTAGCATGTGACTGGAAATATTATACTTGTAATATTGATGATTATTTTGGTAATTTCAGTAATAATAGTTTAAATAGTATCGAGCACTGAAAATAAAACTCTTAGTACGAAAAGAAATGAACAGTGGTTTAATAGTAATATTAAAAAGGCTATACATGAAAGAGATATAGCTTATCAAAGATTTATATTTACCAACAAAGAGAGCGATTGGACTGAATTTAAGAAACTGAGAAATAATATCACTGCGGTAAAAAGAAGCATTTTCCACTAAAAATATCGACAATTGTAGAAATAATTCTAAATGATTGTAGAAAACGTTGAAGGAATTATTATCTACTGATAAATCTCATGATATTGAGACCATTATGTTCAACAACGAGAAGTTTAATAGTGCTGAAGATATTGCAAATGTATTCAATAGTTATTTCATTGACAGTATTAATGAAGTTAGAGATTCTATTCCTGTTGTTCTTAATGATCTCAATACAGTAAGAAAAATTGAGAGTACCAAATTCACAGATTTTTCAACAATTTCTATAAATGAACTGAAAAATATAATTTTCAATCAACAGAACAAATTTAGTGATGATGGTATCAATGAAAATTTTGTAATAGTTATTTACATAATTAGTTATGAGAAGTGCCATATTGTTTGACGAAACGAAATATTTGCCAAAACGAGCGGAGCGAGTTTTGCAAATTACGTGAGTCAAACAATATGGCTTTTCATAACGTATTCTGTACAAAATCTTATCTAATTCCGTCAGAATAATTTTATCTATATTTTTGAATGAGAACATTTCTCACGTTACATCACAAAATTCAGATGACTGTGATTCATGACCATCTATTTTACTACAGAAACAAAAGTGCACTGAAATAAACAAATATCGAATTTTCACAAAACGTCAAAATAATTTTTAAAAATGTACAAGCAGTGATATCCTGAGTGCTATAGTACCCTTTAATATTAAGGACTCTGCCAATGCTGCATATTGTAAATAATAAATCATTCTTTTAATTGTACGCAGATAAGTATAATTGATTAGCTCTGAAACATGGCCAGTTATGTAAAGTCATTACGTAACTAATTTACGCAACTGTTGCAGGACAGTTATGAAAAATGGGACGTTTCATAACGTCAGAAATTGATGTAAAATTTGACTTTTCAAAACGGAATTAGATAAAGATTATTTATCTAATTCCGTTTTGAAAAGTCAAACTTTACATCAATTTCTGACGGTATGCAACGTCCCATTTTTCATAACTGCAATGCAACAGTTGCGTAAAGTAGCATAAAGTAGTTACGTAATGACTTTACGTAACTGGCCATGTTTCAGAGCTTATCAATTATACTTATCTGCGTAAAATTAAAAGAAAGATTTATTATTCACAGTATGCAGCTTTGGCAGAGTCTTTAATATCAAAGGGTACTATATCACTCAGGATATTACTGCTTGAGCACATTTAAAAAAATTATTTTGACGTTTTGTGAAAATTCGATATTTGTTTATTTCAGTGAACTCTTGTTTCTGTAGTAACAATAGATGGTCAGGAATCACAGTCATCTGAATTTGGTGATGTGACGTGAGAGATGTTCTCATTGAAAAATACAGTTAAAATTATTCTGACGGAATTAGATAAAATTTTGTACCGAATACGTTATGAAAAGCCATATTGTTTGACTCACGTAATTTGCAAAACTCGCTCCGCTCGTTTTGGCAAATATTTCGTTTCGTCAAACAACATGGCACTTTTCATAACTAATTATGTAAATAACTATTATCTAATTCCGTTTTGAAAAGTCAAATTTTACATCAATTTCTGACTTTATGCAACGTCCCATTTTTCATAACTGTCATGCAACAGTTGCGTAAAGTAGTTACGTAATGACTTCACATAACTGGCCATGTTTCAGAGAAAATCAATTATACTTATCTGCGTACAATTAAAAGAATGATTCACAGTATGCAGCATTGGCAGAGTCTTTAATATCAAAGAATACTATATCACTCAGGAAATCACTGCTGGAGTACATTTTTAGAAATTATTTTGACGTTTTGTGAAAATTCGATACTTGTTTCTTTCAGTGCACTCTTGTTTCTTTAGTAACAATAGATGGTCATGAATCACAGTCATCTGAATTTTGTGATGTAACGTGAGAGATGTTTTCATTCAAAAATATAGATAAAATTATTCAAAAAATGTTTTCATCGATCTAGTCACTTTACGTTTTTCATCTACAATGGACAATATTACCAGCAAATTTTTGGCTGTCCAATGGGGAATAATTGAGTCCAATTACTAGCAGAATCGTCATGGATTGGGTCCTTGATCAATGCATTCCCAAATTACCGTTTGCTTTTCCGTTCATTTTCAAATATGTCGATGATTTGATTTGTGCAGTTCCGGCGGATAAGATTGATAAAACCCTGAATATATTTAACAACGTGAACAGTAACATACAATTTACTGTGCAGACGGAAGTTAACTGGAGCGTACCGTTCCTGGATACTAAAGTTATTCGTACATCAAATCAAACAGTTATATTTGACTGGTATCAGAAACCAACATCATCTGGGAAGTACATCAACTATCATTCCGGGCACCAAATCAAACAAAAATTAACCTAATACTAGGTTTAAAAAATAGGATAGAAAAAATTTGTCATCCTACTTTCGAAATACCATCTTTGCAACGGCTGGAGGATATATTGATCAAGAACCCCTATCCAAGACGTCTCATTAAACGTCTTTTGTTCAACACCAGCTCAGCTGCTGCTGTACGAGAAAGTGTCACTGACAGCGGAACAAGATATATTCCGGGCCTCACATCTGATCTTATTGGTTCCTTTAAAGATGAAAAACATATTATTTTCGTCAAGCAAAATTTGAAGACCGTCAATCGACTGTATTCAAAATTAAAAGATAAAACATCTGATTTTAACCAATCCAACTTAATTTACAAAATTCCATGCGGTGGTTGTAGCAAGTGTTACATCGGCTAAACTTCTCAGAAATTGAGTGCTAGAATGTCTCAACATAGGCGAGGTGAGGGAAAACTTGACATCAGTAATAAATGTGCTATGGCTATACATGTTCAAGAAACGCAGCATTTTGTGGACTATGACCAAACAGTCATTTTAGAATTTGAAAATAACTATAGAAAAAGATTGTTTCTTGAAATGTGTCATATCAAATTAAATTAAAATATCACAGTCAACTATAAAACTGACACTCAGAACCTTAGTGTAATGTACGCTCATCTTCTGGGGTCTTTTTAAAAATACAAATAATTAAAATTTTGCGCGTTTATTTTCTGATGACAGGATTTCCTTCCTCTCTTCTTGTTGAGTTGGATTCCGTAGTTTACGTGTAACCAGCAGTCAAAAAAAAATTGTGTCACCACGTTGGCTATGAATTTTTAAATAATTTTTATCATAAATATGGCTGTATTGTTTGACAAAAAAATTGAGTTTGTGTTAACATATATAGTCACGCAATAAATGTGTGTCACAATGACTATTAACAATGAAAAAAAATTTCAACTGTTTCAAGAAATTTCACAATTTTATTCCAAGTTGTAACTAATTGTAAGTTGTTCTCAAAATTTATTTTCGGATAAGTGTTGAAAAAATACCCGACGCTAAACTAGACACTAACACTATCCTTATTCATTATTCACATAGTAATACAGTGCGTCATTCATTTCCACTGCTTCTTATTAATTTTGATTAATACACGTATTTATTTTCAATCTCATGCGCTTCGTATCCGAACTACCAATAATGTTATTAAGCAGCTCGACCTACTCCCGGGTTTATACATCCCCGTCTAAAGTTTCTTGAAGCTTCCAGAATGTTCCAGTGGTTTCCAGAAATTCCATCGAACGTCACCACGTTCTTGGCGCCATGTGACTCAGTTGCGTTTGCCACCTGTTTATCTAGTGGATTGGATGGAAATATATCTTGCAGGGGTTCTTTTCGCTACAATATTTGTGCCTTATGAAGAAGTAGTTCTTGTCATTTGTATGAAAGCTAGAAGTTTATAGCGTTCATAGGGATCATTCATACTTTGTAGCTCAAATTGATTTTATTTACCCCTAATTTTCTTACTTGCAGTATTTTTTCCTTCCTTGGCTCTCTGTAATTTCTTTAATACAATTTACTGTTATCAATTTGTTCCTGCATTCTTTTAAGCTTTTTGCTGATTTTACGATCTTCTTGATCTCTTTTCCTAGATCGTAATTCATTGTAGAGAAAAAAAAAATACTTATTCATATAATATCATTATTTGGATGAATTTTTCTGAACATCTGAAGTTGTTGGCACAGCAAAATTATGACGGTCGAAAGAGGTACGCATGAGCTACTGGCCTAATCACGCGTTAGTAGTTTTGAGTTCAAATCTCTAAGGCCCGGTTGCATAGTCTTTGGTTTATTCTAAGCGTAGCTCAATTACCCAGGTAAAGATTGTTGGAACAAATTGTTACTGAGGTAAGTGAGCTAGATTTAGGATAAACCAAGGACTGTGCAACCGGGCCTAAACTTTGTGAAGTTCTTGTACTACTTAACAGAACTACAAGTTATCTGTCATTGAGAACGAGACGCGCAGTGTGATAGATTTCATCATTATAACATCGGGTGGAAGACAGAATAATTTTCATTCTGGAGAATTTCTTTCGAAAGTTTGGTCCCAGTATACTAGTAAGATTCTGCAATTATTTCATCATATATATTGTATAAACTGTACAAACTTTAATCAAAATCTAGGCAATTTTGCACTTGGAAAAATTTCACACTCTATCTATGGTTATCTTAACTCACCCAAATTTCATTAAGAGTTCATATCAAAGTATCTGGAGCATCTTGTGCGATAAAGACAAATACATACATAATATACATATATACAAGCGCCAGTGTGTACAAGAGGCCAGACTATTGAGTGAGAGATATTTTTACACATACCGGGTGATCCGAATGATGTTAAGTTACGAAGATGCAGACGAGATGTGCAATGTTATATTTAGACTTCAGGATGTTTAAAATTAGTTGATGAAAGCGGGAAAACGTTTAGGAAAAAAAACTGTTTTTTATTGCGAGCAGTTGTCTATTCGCAGGTACTTTTGGTATTATAACAGAAAAATTATGATGAATAAGCAAGAATTAAGGTCGGTTTATAACTTTAAATGTTCAATTTTAGTATTCAGTGACTATTTCCAAGTGTCCAAGAATTAGAAAATATCGCTGACGCTTGTGTACATATTATCTAAGATTTGACAAGTATTAAAATGAGCTGAAAATATATATTAATATGGGAATCAGATCATAGGCTACCGAGACAGCTATTCAAATGCTACCCGCGCACTATCTGGCAGTTCAAAGTGTAATGTTTTCATATATACCGTCGCTTATACCATTTAAATTTACAAATATCAAAAATTAAAATTCAATCATGAATCATTTACTGCACTATCCATAAAATTGATAAGGGCTCATCACATTTAATGAAATCACATAAATTTGTTGACAGATATATTGTGATTCTGTCGAAATTCAAGAGAAGTGGTACAAAAACTAATTTATATTTATATTATCAAATATGAAGCTCCATGCAGTATACAAAAACAGAACTAAGGCGTAATCTGTTCGAGCAGAGCGATCAAAAGATATATGTGACACCTGGACAGACGGACACCAACAAAACAATAGTGTCTAAGCTAAGCTCGAGACTAAGAGTTGCACAGTAATTTCTGTAAAACGAACTCAAAAACTTATTATTTCACTTGTTAAGGAGCAACATCCATTGATAATAATGAAAGCTCTATTTTTGTAAATGATATCTTCCAGCTATTTCAAGGCTCTGGTATCAAGGCAAATTCTTTCGGAACTTTTGATAACGAGGCCAGTGCAACCATGATACTCTTCACGATTTGCGAAAAATGTGCATCCAGGCGCCTGCGATGAGCAATAATTTATCAAACTAATTGAATAATACACGCTTGAGAAAATCATTCAAAGATATCAGTGGAAAATTTGTGACTCTATAAAAAAAAAAAACAAAGAATAATCAATCACAAGTCCATGTCATCAATTCCAATTTCATTATGAGAAACTCACAGTGAGAATGCTTTATTATTTATTATTAATAATATAAATTGAGATCGAAACAAACAGGATATATTTTCACCACCTGTTGAAGGAACGCTTCTTTTGAAAGTTCAATATACGGGCTCTCGTTAACCAATTCTCTTTTTATGATCGTTTTCTTTATTCATTTTTTATTGAAGCTGCGTTTGTTCAGGAGGTGAAAAATTTGATGTGATCCTGATTTACTGCGTACTAACTATATCTTGGAAGCTCAACAAGACGACGCTTCAGATGTAAAATATGGAATCTGCAAAATTTTCCGAACATATCACATAAATATTATAAGACAAATAAAGACTAGAGATATGTAGAACTACTAAATGAGGTAGCACCGCAGTACAAATTTCGTGGAAGGTTAGTAAAGTAAATGGAATAATAATTACATAATTGAACTAACATGTATTCATAAATTGATGGATGTGTTATATACAAAAAAAAAAGCATTAATTTAATTTTTTATGAGAAATTGACTTGAACAAAAAATGATACTGAAGAAAGAAAGTAAAATTTACAGTAAGTTGGAAAGGGCCACTGATAAATTCAGGAAATCCTACTACACTCCATAATACAAATCTGAATTAACACCATGTTGAGCACCTAATAGAAGATAGATTTTGAAGAACAGGAGTTTGGACTAAATCTGCACTTATTTGTAGGTACGTGCCGAACTAGCATATCCACACCTTGAGCACAGTGTTTCGTAATGATCTAACATTACACCGAAAAATTTTGTTTCATGGTCATATTTAGAAGATCTAAACTCTCATAATATACAAAAAAACCGATACCGACTTATTGGATTTGACATTATTCTTCCATCCGAAGTAAAATTATCTCAATCGAGAAAAATTACACTTAAATAACTCGTCTTGAAATATGTTAATGTGTACAGTTTGAAACTGGATGAGCAACACTCATCATTGAGTTGAAGGCGTGACTTATCTTCACTACTTAATACTCATTTTATCATACTATATTGACAATATTCGACTAGCAAACCCATTATCAAATAAAAATTTAGACTTCCAAAAATTTTTCAGTGAATTTTCAGTTGTTTCTCTAAAATTATATCTCAATGGACCTAATATGAACAACACAGCCAAGACGACTGAATTTTTCTTATTTTATCTAATAATAATTTTATTTTACACAAGTTTCAATGAATTAAATGGTCTGTTACAAATTTTAACATCAAAATAATTACATATTATTATATGTGATAGCCGTATTTGAGTATCATCTATACCAACATGGAGATATGAGTACTTTTATATCTGAACTGTTTTCAAAATTGTATCGCCTTAGAATTTCTAAAACGGAAGTATTTTGAACAGTTGCAACTCTTTAAAAAAAAAAACCCATTGCTTTAGTTGTGTCAGTAGCATTTGATTAGTTTGCTAGTTGATGTAAGATAAAAATGTAATTTTTACTTTTGTTTCGCAAATTGTAGAAAGAATCGCTCTTCCATTTGTGCGTCTATTGTAACCAAAATTTTTTATAGCAAAATGTTGGAATCTATGATTCATATTCTCTGTGTAATTAATATATTGTTATGGTGATTGGTGTTACAACTAGAACAATTTCCTATGAACCTACAAGAGATTTCTAGAATCCTTAAAGAAAAGTTGAAGAAAGTTTCTGGCAAACAAGACAAAAGCTCCAGGAATTTGAGAGAGTTACAAAAATTTCTAGGAGCCTTAGAGTAGTAGGAATCAAATAGTATATTCTACAAAAAATTATTAGTTAAAACAACTTCTTAAAAACAAGCTTATATTCTATGTTTCAGTTGTGTTAACATGAAAATGAAAATTTCGTGCAAGAGCTGTTCTAAATATTATTTATATAGGTGAATATCATTAAATGAATCGATCGAGATCCTCTTTAAAAGTACCTACTTATATAGGCGCGTTGTTATAATAATTACTGAAGAAATAAATATTCATAGTTATATACCTAATATACTTTTACATCAAATAATTTTGAAAGTTTGTGAGGCGCAAGGAATTTATTTGGCTTAAATTCCTCTCTCTTTCTTTTTTATTCCAGAATCATTTGATGTAACAGCATATTTGATATAACTGAATATTTATTATTTCAGTGATTCCCCTGTATATAGCATTAAGCACAGCCCTTGAATAAATTTATTATTTAAATTTTAGTAAGACTAAAATATTGAATAAAAGCTTTTCTTCCAAAAAAAACATTTTATTCTCAACTTTTGACTGTTTTCGTATTTTTTTCAGTAACCCCTTTCATTTTATACTTATTTCATGGAAGTAGATATTAAAATTATGTCCGTCATCTTGGGGCCTCCGCTATAATGAATTTAGCGATCTCACTTTCCTTTTCGTATTCCTCTCATCAAACTCTTTCATTTGATGCCCATATCATTGGTATACCTACATAAAAGAATAACTTATCCGCAATTTTTGGATTTAGAATGAGTCACTTAGCTAACCTTACATTATCGTCCAAACTAAACGTATATGCAGAATTTCAGCATAATCGGTTGGGGATAACTGTTTTGAAATTCAGTTGCAAGATTTGCCCCGCACTAACAAAGCAAGTTAAATGGCCCTTATTCCAAATGAGCGAAAAGTTTGTAATCCGAACCGAAGGCGAGGACTACATTTCGCGAGTGTGGAATACGATATTCCAAACATGTTGTAGACTATACTTCCTCTGACAGGATCTTGAAAACTCGCAAATATTTCAGAAGGTTCTTATAAAATCAGGAAAAGCCAAACAAAAGGCCGGAAATAAATACTTGAATTGTTAGAAAGTAACCATTGTGATTAAACTAATAGTTTCTGATTCGTTGAAAATGATGATTGAATGATTCTAAACGGCTAACAAAATTATTCCAAACTACGTGTTGGAATGTCCTTTGTTGTTAATTTTTGGGTATGGAGTAAGTTAATTCCAAGACAGTATGAGAGTAAGATGTTTCTCTAACACTGTTTTGAAATTGGCATATTCCACAATCAAAAATTTTGTTGGAACAAGTACAATCCAACAAATCGTTTAGAATAATTCCGTACTCATAACAATTCGGGTATTCATTTCTGGCTTCACGTTCGACTTTTCATAAATTTCAAAGATGAATTTCCAAGATCTTGTTCGAGGAAGTATAGTCTATAACATGTTTGAAACCGCCTTTGGCTCGGATTACAAACCTTTCGCTCGTTTGGAATAAGCGTCATCACGATACTTGTTGTAGAATATACCATTCTAGTAAGTTAGATAAATTGCCTAGAAAATTTGGAAATAAACTGGAAGACATTACTCTTAAAACATGAAAGAAAAATTGAAAGAATGGGTGAAAGAAGTTTCTTACAAATAAAAGAAAATTTTGGAAAACGGAATTTGCTACTCCGAATTGGCTTCTGCAGGTCAAGAATCCTGGAGTACAAGTGGCTAAATGGATACAGATGCTCCAGAAATACGACTTCGATATGGAGTATCGCGCCGAATTGAAGCATCAAAACACTACTATTTATTCTTATGATTTATTGAAATAATAAATTAGATAACTAGCACTATTTCTAGTAAATAATTCTAATTTAAACTCAAGATTATTACACTACATTATAACTTTACTTCAATTATTCATGTCAATATTGATTTATTTCAAATAACACAATTTATTTCAACAATCAATAATACCTTCGTTGAGTCAGCCACATATATATATATATATATATATATATATATATATATATATATATATATATATATATATATATATATATATATATATATATATATATATATATATATATATATATATATATATATATATATATATATATATACCGTGGTTCTCTCCCCACTACGTTTTTCCCGCGAACGTCCAGGCTTTTCTAGAAAACACTAGAAGGTACCAGCAAATTTCTAGAAAACAAATATACTCGCCTCTATTTCATGATGTAAAATATTTCTACAATAATTCTAAGTACCAGTTAAGCCGAAATGACTAATTTATAGACCTAAATTCGTTACAATATGCAGGAATGAAAAACAGGATCGCCAACCTACCTGGAATAATGATGTGCTGTATCTGAGTTGGGCATTGTACCTGAGATAATCCCTTACAACCGAAAGGGTAGGCGTAATAAGCTCTTCCAGTTGGGCATTTCTCTATCTGCATTCTCTTGTATAAGATAGTGAGTTCGAACTGCTTTTATTTGTATTCCGTCAAATTCCAATTATCATAAAAGACTCTAAAGTTATGATACTATTAATTTCTTTCAAACACCAAACGAATCAGCTTGGATGATTTTTCGGTAAGGTCGGATACTGCTTTTCTTTCGGCAATATTAATCAGAGCCAGCCGTTCAATGTTTAATTCTTCTTCGTGATCATGAACCAAGTCACTTCATTATTTTGAATTCGCGATTTGTATATACTTTAGCGGTACATCGATAATTTTTATTTATACAATACCATTTCATTCTGTCGTTTGTTGTCAAAGATACGCAAAATTTAAAATTGCTAATAACTAGCAATTCCTTTCCCTTTTCACTAACTATGCGATTCATTTCCATGATCACTGAATATTAAATAACTGATGAAACGCAAATGTAATATTTTCTTCACTTTTATTTGTTGATGAAAGCAAAGCTCCCAATTTGAGTGCAGTTTTTTCTAGAAATTTTCAATTCTTGAAGCTATACATACAATTAAGGAAATGACCAATCAGTACATAGTATTAGGAGCAGGCGAAGTTGGAAACTAATGTTATGGAAAATGTAAAATGTATAAATATTTTACAAACATTATAATCATACAGTCATGGAGGCGGACAGGAGCTTGACACAGGTAAATCCGATATCTACATTGTGAGGGATTAAAATGCCCAACTGGAATACTCAGATTAAGGTACCCTTTTCCGAATGCCCAACTAGACTGCAGCGTAAAGATGCACGGGAGTCGCAAAATGTAAAATTTTGCTGGACGCATTGAGACCCCATTGTTAAAGAAAATGATCTCCTGAAGCATGTCATGGAAAGATCAGATGGCACTGAATGAAGAATACTGGCGAAGTTTAGAAGGAGAGTACCAGAAATACTGAAGGAAATTCATTATAGAACTTCTGGAGAACATTTGACACTAGCAAAAACATGTACTGCAGAAACTAAAGGAACGATTTTAGTATAGGTTCAAATTTTGTCTGAAAGAATGGAAGAATCATCTAGATGATGGAAGCGCATTTTTGACAGCTCATGAATGCTTGTTACCTCAGAGATTTCGCAAATTATCATCTCTCACAATTACTGAGCTTGAAATCAAGCAGTTTTGGCAAACTTACGAAACAGCAGCTTCCATTTAGTACTAGTTTCAAGTTGACTGTTTGATAGGTACATAATTTATGCATGTACAAACTCAAAAATACCTTTTATTCTTCATTGTTTAGTTATTGACTGACGAGGTCAAGTGCTGTACCTTGAAATTAAAATTTGCTCTTTATCAAAGCTATATAAAAAAAATACAACAAAATTAAACAAATTTTCAACTAATAATAGTGATTCATTCTAATAAGCTTCAAATTTGCGTCAAACAAGTCAATGAATGAATCTCGGACAGATTTGACAACTGTACATAATAATAGTGACACCCCCGGCTAAAGTTGTAACTAAATTTTTATCTACTTTAATAAATTCTAGTTGCCATATCCCTAATGTCATATACAGGGTGGGGCAGAAAAACCTATCCGATTTCAAATCTCTTTTTCTCAGAAGAGGGGGCAGGTAGAGTAGTGGGGTAAAAACCGTTAGAAAGCCGGTTTTATGCCATTTGTCAGTAGTCAACATGCCTTGGTCTGGTGAACATCGTGCTTTTGTTATTGAGCGGTTTATCGAATGCGACGGTTCGATAATTGCTACACAACGTGCTTTTCGAGTTCATTTCGGACTCGGGCGTCATGATCCTGTTCCACATCACGCTACGATTAAAGTGTGGGTGTCAAATTTTGGACAGACGGGTTCAGCATTGAAAAAGAAGTCGCCTGGACGTCCCAGGACAGCAACAGGACCTGAAAACGTGGCCAATGTGAGAGCCGCGATTGAACGTTCCCCGCGTCGTTCGGCGCGAAAACATTCGCTCGCTTTGGCGATTTCCAACCGCAGTATTCGGCGCATTTTGCACCGGGACCTCAAAATGCATCCCTACAAAATGGTTGTTGCACAGGAATTAAGTGGAAGGGATTTTGAAACCCGTACGAACCTGTGTCGCGATCTCCGAGAACTCCCAGACGACGATGTTGTGCTCTTCACGGACGAAGCCCATTTTCACCTTTGTGGTGCCGTTAACAGGCAGAATTTTCGATATTGGAGTGACGAAAATCCTCGAGAAATCCATCAGGAACCCCTCCATAGCCCAAAAGTGACTGTGTGGTGTGCTCTTTCCCGCCTAGGCGTCTGGGGGCCTTACTTTTTTGAAGAAAATGGGCAAACCGTAACGGTCAACAGCGAGCGCTATTGTTTCATGCTGGAAAATTTTCTTAGACCCAAAATGGAAGAAAATGGCGTGGAAAATGTGTGGTTTCAACAGGATGGTGCAACCGCCCACGCATCGCGACGATCAATGGACATTCTCAGGGAACTGTTTCCCGGTCGCCTCATTTCCCTGAGAGGTGATCTTGGCTGGCCGCCGCGCTCACCGGATCTCACTCCATGTGACTTCTTCCTTTGGGGTCACCTCAAATCAAAGGTTTACCAGCATCGACCAAGGACCCTTCTTGCTTTACGAAGGGAAATTGCTCGGGCAATTGAAGAAATTCCTGTGGAAATGACGGTGAAAGTCATGGAAAGCTACCGCGAGCGCCTTAATCAGTGTATCCGCTCCCAAGGACGACATTTGAGTGATGTGCTTTTCAAAACTTAAATTTAAAAATGGCATAAAATTTGCGATATGTTAATAAAAAAATTTTTTTGACAAGTTGACTGGTTTTAATTTTATATCGTTTTGAAATCGGATAGGTTTTTCTGCCCCACCCTGTATATCCATGGGCATTGTTTCACTTGAAACAAGTAATTGAATAATTTAATCTTCCACAATCACTGAGCTTGAATTAAAGCAATTTGTGCAAACCTACGGAACAGTAGCTTTTATTTAGTACCAGTTTCAAGTCTGTAAATAGTATAGTTGCTGAGAACTCAGCGTCACGCCAGCCAGACAGCCAAAGTGAATATAATAGCGCTTTTTTTGGAAAAATGCGCTAAAAAGCACCATGTAACTGCACTAAAGTTTATTTAACAATGCTGAAAAATTTTAACTCAATCTTGATAATTTGAAGAAACTTGTAATTTTGACATGTTGGATATGGGGGTTGCACTTAATGCTTCAATATTTTTGTTGGCCAAAATATTGTTTAAGTTTCTTCATTCATGATCTTTAGATTAAGCTTTTAAGAAAAATTATGTTAATAGTCTAGAATGAATCATAAAAATCGAGGTCTTTTCCGGCTGTTCGGTGAGAAAGATTAGAATATTTTTGCAGATAGAAAAAATGTCGAAAAATTCATACACCAAGTTTCATAGAAGTGCTGATAATTTCGGTATAGACATAGAATAGATATTTTCGCGTTTCGTTTTTAATACGCAGTAGCAATGTGACAAAGTTTCTTTAACACCAATCTAGAACCTTTGAGGAAAACTCTAGCAGCTTGGTCTGAATTATTCGAGGGTGGTCTAGAAATTGTCTGAGGTATAAAAAAGCTGCATGGAGTTCCTCCACCACGTCAGTCTTGGAAAGCCGATAGATCAACAACATGGAGCAAAAAGTGGCGTAGTAAATGAATAAAAGTATGGTGTGAAATGAATACTGTGGATATAGATCACGAGAAAGTATTAATTAAAAATATTAAATAATTAATAGGCTGTCAGTTAACATTTTTCAATCAACTTGTTCCTAACGTTTGAATTACGATTTTAAGTTTTATTATATATAAAATTATACATGAGAATATTAAAGCTTCTATTTGGATATCCAAAAAATCACGTCAAAACACGTGATTAAATATTTGACAATGTGATTATAGTTAACAATGCTTTATGCAACTAGGCCTTGATGTTTCATCATTTTGAAGTGTAGTTAATATTTTGTTATGGTTTTGTTAAAGTGACTTTTTTTATTGATGAAGTTCAATTTTCATTTATTTGATAGAGTAGTGTGCTTGTTATAAATCCAATAAACTTTATAATATCTTATTACCCTAATGTGTGGACTCTCTTTGGAAGGAGTTGATTTGAAAGTCCTCAAAATAGACATGTTTTGGTTTGCCTGCACGTATCAAACATTTAAACTTAAAAATCTGCTGTGGCCACACAGTACTCCCCTGACCATGAATGTCCTGGCCAGTTTCACCGCTGTTTCAGAAATTCAGAGTGTCAATTAATTGCATATTTTAAAGTGGAAGCTGTCTTTTCACATACAGTTCTGACATTTGATTGCCGGAAGTGTAATTTAAAGGTAGTAACGTGGATTATTTATTCTTGATATATACAAATTTTATTTTCCCGAGAGTTTTTAATTGATACTAAACTAGACATCATTTGAATAATTTGTGGAAGAGCCAATCAACAATCTTTTAAATATCCCCTTTGACACTTTTACCAGAATTATCTCCGCAAGAGCTTTAATTTGATACCACACAATAGAGCCAAATTACTTATTTTAAAAAACAATTGACGAACGTCTGTATTTGATGTCCAAATATGAGTGACAATAATTCTAATTTCATATTATGATTCACTTTATTTCTTTGCCTAAGAAAAATATAACGCATTTTAAAGATGACCAATGAACCGCTGATTATTCCGAAAAATGTTCCAGGAGAATGTTGTGTCGTATTATTCAAGAATCAATTTCAGTTATTTGGTTATCTCACATTATCACAAATTTTATTGTAATTAATTTATAATCACAGATTACAGTAAAACTATTTATTTTGTAACCTCGCATGAACACAATATCGCTCACAGTTACTTGTACTGAATCAATTCCTCTCCTGGCTCACGCTCTTATATCTCTAATCCATCAATGGGCCAGCATTGAATTTTCTAACAGTTGATGCCTGACAGCCACCGAACATCCAGTTTTCGTAGGCTGTCAATCACGTCCAACAATTGAACATCGATTTGGTCAATACAAACTTGGATTACAGTTATAGCGAATTCAGATTAATAATAATGTGAACTAATTACTTGAAATATTTCACATTTGTCACACTGCTTCTTTCTTATGGTTCGTCGTCCTCGGCGAATCCAAAATCTCGTCCTTGGTATGGCCACAACCTGTTTCCATGAACGACTTTTGGTTTGCCGTTTTTGCCCATCCGTATCCGGAATACAACATCGTTCAAACATTTTATGATCTTGTATAGTCCCTCTCAGTCTCCCTGCCATTTAGGACACTTTCTTCTCCTTATAGAACCACACCCTATTACCTTGCTGGAACCTGGGACCGTTTGTTCGCCTCGAACCTTTATTTTGTTGCTGGCAGCTTGTATGTTCTCCCGTGCAGACTAATAAACGCTCTACAAGTTGTCTTGAAGGTGGCTGACCCATTCTGGCAACTGTTGCTCGTTGTCTTCAGGTGGATGTCCAGCAACCAGATCAGCCGGTAACCGCAGCTCTCGACCCATCATCAACTTGGCTGGAGTATACTGAGTGAATTCATTGACTGCCGACTTGTACGCTAGTAGGCACAGGTAAATCTTCTATCCTTATCACCTTGGTGCTCGTTGACAAATTTTGACAGATAATCCAGAATTGTTTTTTTGAAACGTTCTACCATTCCATCAGACTGCAGATGTAACACTGTAGTTCTTGTCTTGCCAATGTCTAAAATCCGCATTACACAATTAAAAACTTCAGACTCAAAATTCCTGCCTTGATCGGAGTGAAACTCCAACGGCACCCCGAATCTTGAGATCACGTTCTCAATGAGGGCTTCCGCAACTGTTTCAGCCCAACCAAGTACTTGTTTCCTTGCTCGGTAATAGACAGAAGTCCAAATATGTCCACGGAAATTCTATCAAACGGAGAACCTACATTGTACTGCTGCATCTTATCGCTCTGCCGAGTGGCGAGCCCCTTCCTTGAGTTACAGCGTTCACTAGTCTTGCAATATTGTTCTACATCTTCTTGACAGTAGAAACGTTCACGGACTTTATCAAGCGTCTTCTTGGTGCCGAAATGTTCACCACTGTTACCATCATGAAGTTGGTCCAAAATTCGATCTCTTAGATTCCTGGGCACTATCAATTTTATTTTGTCTCCTTTTCGTTGGAATTCTCCCATAGTCTGTATAGTAAGTCGTTTCTGACTCTCAGGGAACTCGATCGTGCCAAATAGGCCTCAGTGATCGGATCCATAGCAGATGTCTCCTAGAAGCTAGGTTTCTGTCTGATCTTCACCCACTCTATGAACGGAATCATCCTATTGAGCCTGTCGCACTCCGTGCATCGATAGTACGGATTCATTTTGCTCAAATCTTCTACTCTGGTGACGTTTACGTATCTTTCAAGTTCCTCCTGCTTAGGCAGTTATTACAATAATCGTCACATGGCCGACGGGACAAGGAATTCGCATTAGCATGGGATTTTCCAGATCTGTAATGGATCTCAAAATCATAGACCTGCAGATGTTCCAGCCAACGTGCTCTTTGTCCTTCAGGATTCTTGAACTTAGTGAGCCACTGCAGCGCTTAATGGTCCGTTCTGACGCCAAATTTTCAGCCGTATAGTGAGCTGTGAAATTTCTCAATCGATTTGATTACAGCATAGAGCTCTTTTCTTTCTCAGCGCCGTCTTGTTCTTGCGAGAGAACAGCTCCAATTCCGAAATAACTAGTGTCCGTATAAAAAGAATTTGCTCTCTTCGTTGAGATGCGTGAACACTGGAGACATCGTAAGAGCATTCTTCAGTTTCTCGAAAAATCGTTCTGCTTGACGAGAACTATCACTGGTTGAAATTGATATACTTATTTCTGTTACATCCTGTATATAAGAATATTTTCAAGATATCGGAAAATACTTGGAGGTAAAATCGTCATTGATTAGAATTTTCTCTAATTTGATAACTAGAAATAATGTATCAAAAAATCTGACGTGAACATCACGTGACTTACTTGTACATCATTTAATATGTACACAAATTTATTCAATAAAGTTTTCTGTCACTTCAGGTTATAATTAGTATAATTCCAATAATATTTTGACATGTACAATGACAAACAAAATCGGAAAATTGACGACAGATTATATCATTGCCTACGTTATCATTCCAATTGAACTGATTGTTTTATACGGCAGATTCTGAATGTCTGTTATACATATAAACTGCACTTCCTGCTCAGCCGATTGATACAAGAATAGTAGATAACTATTTTGATGCTACAACAAGCTCAAACCCTACAATATGCTATGGCTAATCATTCTGTATTTATGCGGAAAATTCGAAAGAAGTATTAAGTAAAGTGCACTTCCGGCTCAGCCAAACTAGCGGATAATCATTTTGATAGAACACCAAGTTCAAATCCCTAATTTCAACATCCTATGGTTAATCATTCTTGATTTATTAGAAAAATTCGGTACAGACGATTAGAACCATAATGCTAGGTGCACAACTAGACCCATATAGTCAAAATAGATTCAGGGATGCTCAAAATGGATATTTTTCCATCAAGATCTCGATAGGTGAATTTTGTCGATTTCACAATACTTCCTTGTATTT
Organism: Dromius quadrimaculatus; assembly: GCA_963989225.1. Lineage (NCBI taxonomy): Eukaryota > Metazoa > Arthropoda > Insecta > Coleoptera > Carabidae > Dromius > Dromius quadrimaculatus. The sequence goes on from OZ022325.1 coordinate 29,502,673, forward strand.
AGTACAAGTGAAAATCAGCGATGCGGTATTATATCAGGTAGAATATCATGTTGACTGTACTAAAAGAATCAAACTTTTTTCCAAATAATAAACTATCATATACGGAAGAACATGTGTAGTCTTGAAAGACGTTTCTTCTGTATATTTTATAAAATAACTAACTGAAAATATGAATTGATTTTGTTATTAGTCTAATCTTTATAGATTTGAATATCAATCATATCTTTAGAGATGTACAAAAAAAAAATGAATAAATATAAATTCTGGTATGTAAAGCCTTAAAACTCGGAATTTAATTCATTCTCGACTTGAATTGAATAGGGAGCGGTTCGAATTGAACTATAATACTTTTGAATTTCATATTTCGTTTTAGGAGCCAATATTCTATCCCACTAGAATACTTCTTTATTTTGAAGTAACCAGTGCCCGCGACTTTGTTTGCACGGTTTACCATAATCGGAATGAATAATCTTGAAGATGATTGAATAGCGATATCATTATGAATGAGAATTATCCATTAAAATTATTATCATTAAAGAGAGCAACTGGATTCTTTTACAGAGTTGCGGATCATCAGATCACTCGCACATAATCATGATACGCGATGAGGCAGAAAGTATTTCTCCTTTCAACACTTTCCTTCTCTATTTCACGAAATAAAAGTATTTTAGGCATAGCCCTCAACTACTTCAGTTTTCAGATTCTACGCTGAAACCGTAGTCATTTCAAGTAGCCTAGATTACTCTCTAAGCAGTCCTCTACCTGAAAATGGAAGATTATGAGATGAACCTGAACAAACAAGCAGACAGACAGACAAAAACTTCAAAAATGCGTATTTGAGTTTTAGTATCCTGCAATCCTGCAAATAACCTTATGTGATTGAGAAATCAGAGACAGACACTTGAATTTTATTTATTTGTGTGGACTACGGTTTTCGAAAATACAACTTTGATACATGAAATTATGATCTTATTAGCATTATTTCCTACTCTTCTAGTCATTTTTATGGAAAAGAATTGAATCATAGGTTTGAACAACAGAATAAAAGAGAATTTACGTGAAATGCTATGCACACTTTAGAAGAAGTGCTTCTTCAATGGGAGAGGCGATTACGCCCATTCTCTCTGATAGAAGATAATAATTTTTTTTGACCTCCTGTACTGTAAAAATAACATTTCTAACATTCATGCTTGATTTTCCTATATTCAAATGCAGAAAAGTATTGTTACAATGCGTAAAAAATCGAAGAACTGGCTACATCACCTTCATCATACCGTACAGATCTTTCTTTTGGAAGCGTCCATCCTCTAAACGTGATTGAAACTAATAAAATCATGCCAATTCATAAAAAAATATAAAAAATTACATGCAAATAACTATCGGCCATTTGCTATTTGAAAAGAGGTAAAACTAGTTTGTTAGGATGTAAGGGATAATCTCTGAAACTGTTGAACCGACTTTTAAATTGTCTCACTAGTGAAAAGCTACATGACAATGTGAGTTGAAGTTCATGTTTTTACTTCGAAACATTCGTAAATTGACTCTGAAGGAAAAGCTCTGCTTGGGTACTTCATGCACTGACCAAATTCATACTTCAATACCATAAAAGAAAAAAATGTATTTGAATGTAGAATGTAAACTCGAAAACTACCTGACCGTTTTCAGAAATTAGTCCACTGCTGGAGAGCTACATAAGGATGAGGTACGCATGTAGAATTGATTTGAAAACAAATAATAAATCAATTTCTCACTAAAATAGATACTGCAGCTTATGCTAAAATGCAGAGTAAATGGAGCAAGCATGTTTCCCGAACGCAAGAGCGAAGCGAAGTGCGTGTGTATTGTAACATTGACCGAGAAAAGAGAAAACATGCTGCGAGCATATTTATGTGAACTTGATAAACAAAGAATTAAAATTAGTTTATTAGTATATAGGGGATAATCTCTGGAACCGACTTCTGAAGTTGTTTTACTATTGAAAAGCTACACTATATCTGAATAATCTGGGTTGAAATTCATGTTTTCACTTCAAAATCTCAACATTCGTAAATTGCCTCTGAGAGGAAAAGCTCTGCTTGGCTGCTTTATGAACGAGGCGAAGAGCGTGTGACTCAGATCATTAATTGAAGGAAGAAAATAATAATTTTTCACAAATATTAATATTACAGTTGAGGCTAAGTGCAGGAAAACAGCGTAGATACGTGAGTCTCAAAGTAGTGATTGGGTGGGAAGGAATATACCGCAGATTCTTGAACGCAAAAGCAAAGCGAAGTGCATAAATATTGTATCATCGATTAGAAAAAGGGGAAACATGCTAGATAGGCTATCTTGTTGAACCTAGGGCTTAGACCTTAGATTCTACAAAAAATTATAATCGGAAAATATAGATAATCATTCAATAATTGAAGTCTCAATTATCATCATCTGATTAAAGCTGGAGGTACCGATAATCATTATAAGTATTTTGAAAGCTATACGAACTTTGTTATTCAAAGACATTGACTGCTCTCCTAGATAAATTAGAATTGATTAATTGGAGTCAATTCGGCATCTTCACTAAAACAATACATCATATGGGAAAAAAAAAATTATAGCGTTCAGAGATCGCAGAGAATTGTCGGTTGAAATGCTCTGCGATCCGCGTAAAGCGTTGGTTTATATTATCCTCGACAAGCTTATAACTAAACTCAATCACTTGGGTATAAGAGGTACTTCTCCTAATTGGATCCAAGGCTTTTCTACAAATAAAGGGCAATATGTCATCGTTCAAGCAGATGACAGCCATAAAACAATCAACTCTACATCAATTGTCACCAGCTTTGGCACTTCCCAGAACAGCGTTTTCGCACCTGTTTTATTTATAATCGTTACTGACAATCTAAATTTTATTCCTAGCACCGACACTACGTAATTTAATTTGCGGATGATACCACATTAAAGATCTTCGATAAAAATGACATATTTAGAGACGCCATGTGAAGAAAGCCTACAAAAACTGATCTATGAGAAAACGAGAATGAACATCATTCCAACGAGTCCAAAACTATAATTTTCTCAATCATCAAGTCAAAAATATTTCCAATATTATTTTGGTAATTGGAAATGGTAACATAGTTCATATGAGTAAACTCTAGCAAAATATTGTGATTGTTCACTGACGTAATTTTTCTAAATGGAAACAACAATTCGAGTTTCTAATTATTAGAATGAATGTATGTGCTTTCAAATTCATTAATATTTGTTTTATCGATAACCCAATAACGAGAATTATATTAAACGAAAGTAGAGTCACAAGTAAGATATGGAATTATCTTTTGGGCCGGTTTTAATGCTGGTTGAGTGAGTTTCTATTGTGCAAAAAAAGTGAGAACATACATAAGTAGGGTAGATCATCACATTCTCGTGGTAATATTTTCAAGATCTCAAAATTTTTAACGCTTGCATGTCTTTTCATCAATGAAATCTGCAAATTCATCTATCCAAGTCAAGCAAATATACTTTTAAATAAAGACGATCATGATTATATACTATCATGATTCTGTGCCCTTTTGTCGATTATATTGTGCCAAGAGTTATTCTGGCAAGATTGGTCCATCGATGTTCAAAAAGTTGCCTGTCAATATTAAAAATAGATTTGAAAGTAAATCTCAAGCAAATATTTCTTAGTAACTTCTTTTACAATATGAATGAGTATTTCATGTACTATAACACTAATAAATGAATTTCATGGTCCATTTTATGTAACGCTTCCTTTTAGATATAATAATCTTCTAGGGGAATGGATAAATATTCTTTTAATCATTATGAATAAAGTATGTATAAAATACCTAAATTCATATGAAGGAGCATCACTTTACACAATATTTACTATTGGATGGACAATAAGTGTCTGCGGATGAATTAATATTAATTTTATTTTTGCAGTTTATAAATATGATAAAAAATCTGCTATGGCCATTGCAGTATAGTACAGGACAAATTATTTTAGCATGGTTCTAGGAAATCCTCACAGTTAGGGGGCTATAAGCAGCTAATAAATTTTCTTTTTTCTGGGCTGTACTAAAATTATTTTGACTTTTATTTTAATATTAGCTTGAATTTAAAAAAAAGTTACAGTTTAAGTATTAATTCAAATTTTAAAATTGAAATGTATATAGAATAATTACCAAATACTTTTTTCTTACATCTAAATATTATGTTCTAGGAGAAATACAGAAATTTACTTAAAAGAAAAATATTCTTGATACCACCCTTTTTCACAGGTAAACAGACTACATGCTGTGCCGCGGTTTACCATGCTATTAGCGAAGTAAACTCATGCTAAAATAAATTGACCTGTACTATACTTCCCCGACCATAAATTATATGGCTGATTTTACTACTATTTCATAAATATGAAGTATCGTATCGAATAATTACATATTTCAAAGTGACAGCTATCATTGTCAAAGTGACAGATGGCGATTATATGAAATTAATATTTTATTCTACAATAGCAATAAGTTTCATGTTCAGATGCTTCAATTGATCCCAGACTTGGCATATTCTGGTTAAATTGTAGAAAAACAATTGACAATCAAAAAAATTATTCATTTTAGAGACCCACTAAGTTCATCTCCCTCAGAGCTTTGAGTTGATACAAACTAGACATCATTCAGAAAACTTGTAAAAATAGTATATTTTGCAACAAGTGCGATAAGTTGTCGATTGCCCACGAGAATAGGCAATTGTCAACACCCCACGAGTTGCAGATACTATATTTTTTATTACGAATGCGGGCTAAGTATTATTTTGCACTTATTTTTTTGAGCGATAAATGGTTTGCATGCGACAAGTTTACTTGTCGAACTCAAATTATACTTGGCGCACTCAAAAGCCAAAGAGCCATTCACCGCCCGAAAAAACGTGCGCAAAATAGTACTTGTCCTGCATGAGTAATAGAAAATAATGGATAATTGTTTGAATATCCTCTCTGACACTTCTACTAGAATTATTCCCACAGAAGTTTCAATTTGATACCATTGGTGATATCCGTTGTGGAAAATCACATTCTTTTGCGATTAGAGCGCTTGATACAACGAATGGAAAAAATATACCAGGCAACCGTAGGTATGTATGTTTAAAGAATATTGGTACCTATTAGAAATATGTTAAGCTACTTGTTGAAATGCTCATTTATTTTGTTAGAATAATATTCTAGGGAATTTTTCTATCAATTGATAGACATGTGAGTGATACTTATTTATATGTTACATAAGTTTGTAAAGCCTTGTTCACAACACGAAATTAGTAGTTGTGCTAGTAATCATGGTTAGTGCTAGATTTTTGCCAGGTAAAATCATGTGTTAGCGTTCTTAATTACAAAATTAGCCCAGAATTGCCCTGCACTAATCGTAGTTAGTGCAAGAATTAACATGCTCCAAACTTTTCAGTTAGTAGTTAGTGGCTCAGTCAATCAGAAGAAAGAGAAATAGATGAATATATTCCCTTAGCGATTCATTTGACATTTGACATTTGTCTATATCTGCTGAGAAATCTGTATGAAATGGATCAAAATCAAATTTAAAAAATCTGACGTGGACATCACGTGACTTACTTGTACATCATTGGATATATATAATCAAACAGAAAATCTCATCATTCCACGGCTAATTGTTTTTGATTTATCCAAAAAATTCTAAGACTGTCAAGTAAAATGCGCTTTAAGCCCAGTCGGTTGCTATGGAAACAGTAGGTTATCATTCTCATGCTACAACATTCCTAAATACTGATTTCCAAGATTCTCGGCTCACAGTTCTGAATTTATACGCAAAATAGAAAAATAAATTCAAACTGAAGTGCACTTCCGGTTATTATTATTGTTATGAAAATAGTAGGTTATCATTCAGATGCTACAGCAGACTGAAATATCAAATTTCAATATTCTACAAATGATTGCTCTGAATTTATGTGAAAAATTCCAGAAGATTGTCAAGTACAGTGCACTGCTGGCTCAGTCGATCTCAATGAAAATAGGATATGAGCATCTAGAAGACGGTTCTATCGTCTTGAATACTGAATTCTAATATTTTACGTTCAATCGTTCTGGATTTATGCGGAAAATTCAAGAAATGTCTCGAGTAAACTGCACTTCTGGTTCAGCTGATCGCAATCATAATGCAGTATGTACAACTAGATGTTATAGAAGTGCTTAATACAAAATTTCAATATTCTACGACCGATTGCTTGGAATTTATGAAGAAAATTCGAAAAATCTGTCATATCAAGTGCACTTCCGGCTGAGTCGATTGGTACGAAAATAGAAGATGACCATTTGGATGCTACAGCAATTTCAAATGATGAATTTCAATATCCTACGGTTGATCATTCTGGATTTATCTGAAAAACTCGAAAAAAGTTTCAAGTAAAGTGCACTTCTGGTACAGACGATTGAAACCATAATGCGAGGTGCACAACTAGACCCTATACCAGTCTTAAATACAAAATTTCAACATCATACGTTCAACCAGTTTTGAGATTTGCGAGTTACGCACGCACGAACACACGCACGCACGAACATACGTACCGACATCAAGCCAAAACTAGTCAAAATGAATTCAGGGATGCTCCATCAAAATCTCGATGGGTGAATTCTGTCGATTTCACAATACTTCCTTGTACTAAGTACAAGTAAGTAAAAATATAGATATATATATCATACTTATGTTGATCAAGGAACTAGATTGATAATAAAATTGAAGTTAGTTTATTATTTTATTCACAATCATAATAGTAATATGGCAATTCCTAACCTTTTGGAGGTTGGGAAGTATGTAATTTCCAACTGCTATGACTAGCTCACGGGTCGGAAGCGATACTTCCATCTCTTGGGTGGGAAATGTTAATGCAGGGTTGTCTAGCATTAGTCAGTAATATTTATTGTAGTAAAATAATGCGTGCTATCAGAAATACCGATCATATAATCTAATGATCCAAATAAAACAATTAATATTGAGAAGAAGCGGATTTATGTTCCAATTCTGTGTGAATCTATGTCTTATGAATTCATAAATTTGTAAATTATGGATAAAATCGCTATTAAATCACATACGTAGCACTTTCATTCGATTCTGGATAAGTGTATAGCTCCATTTCACTGTAATAATTTATTGATATCTGCACTTATCACAATTTCAATGGATACACGTAGAAATAACTTGATTCATAAATCATAAATCATACAAATGTCAAATTAATCAAATATTTCGAAACATTTTTGTTCTCATAGACTACTATATCAATTTACTTTGTTGGAAAAAGAACGAAATTGGATCATTTATTTCTCGGAAAATTAGGGATGATTGTGAATGATATATTATACATACTTCGGTGAGGATTTCATATCATCCTCGAGTTATATCTGATCCTCGATGCTTCGCCTCTCGGTCATATAATAAACTCTCGGCTGTAATGAAATACCTCCCACTTCAGATGTAATATACTATTTCTGTCCTTAAGGTCTTATTTTGACTCTCAATATTGAAAATATCTGAAGAACTTTTCTATAAAGTCCTAAATTGCTGCGAGAGTACACTTTACTAACGAAAGGAACTATAATTATAAGGCGTCAATTTGGAGCATTGTGATCGCTATTCAAAGTATAAACACTAACCACTTACGATAACTACTAACACTAACCTCTAATTTCGTATTGTAAATGATTCTTAACTCTCATAGTTCTTGAAATACTGACAACTGAGAAGATGCCCATTCGAATGAATCGTTCAAAGGTAGGATACTTAGTCACGGCTTTACTTAAACTACTGTATAATAATAGAAGCAACAATTGTTATTTGCATCATATGTTGCTGTAGTTGCTTTGACTCTTAATCGGAATCACGTAAACAAAAACATCCAATTTCTGTCAATTTCATGAGTGCTGTCTTTTTCGGCAACATCTAGTTCTCATTCCTACAACATAAGTTGAATTATGGGATGAATAAGCTTCATTATCTTTTTCTTACCTGTTACACAACAACTATTTAAATATGTGCTGCACAGAATCGTTGTTAGCTTCGCAAAAAAATTACGAATTTCACTTTGAACTGATTGATCATTTCTATATTTCTCTGGGTTGGTAGTGTCAGCATCATCGAAATATTTTTCATTACTACAATTCAAGAATCGTTTAGAAGTGATACAAAATTTAAATCAAATAAATATATAATAAATGATCGAAGACTGATTTGTAGATCAAAACACAGAATTTCTTCGAGCATTTTGATCTACTCTATAACTTTGGTAGTTATTTTTTAGTGTTAAAAAAGAATTATATTAGATAAATATTTTTGTTTTTGTGATCTGCTTGCTACTTTAGTCAGAGACTTCTCAATATTCTGTGTATCCACTAATTCAAATGTTTTTTATTCTAACTTTATAAAGAGTGATCAATAATGATTGACTGTCACGTGACTGGCAAAAGTTCTCAATATGATCGAAACTATCTTCATAGAATAATAATAATCTATACATTTTCCAGAATTTTATTCAATAAAAAACAACTTTTGATTCGTATATTTATTGAAAACTTTGACGTAGATTGGTCAGAGAAGCAATTGAGATACTTTAACATCCAAATAACGTCAACCATACTGATAGTTTTGAATTATCAAATGTTTGGCTTTCTGTAATCGATAACACACACATATATATATATATATATATATATATATATATATATATATATATATATATATATATATATATATATATATAATGACTATGTTTTAGTTGGTGTAACTTTGTGTATATTTTGGATTATGCAGTACACTGAAGATTATTTGATACTGCAGTTGTGAGCCAAACCAATAACAAATAGTAATGCTGCGCTGTCTTGTTGAAATGTCGTGTATTTTGTGTTTTGGGATGTGTGCGGAGCTGTACCGAGTAGGACATATCCTCTGTTTGGGGTTTTCACGTGGTTTTCCTCAAACCTTGGGTGAATGCCAGAGGATTTCATTCTTTTTGTTTAGGTGTGATATCCACGTTATCAGATCTAGTATTCTGTATATTTTTAGTATATAGTTACTTGCCTTGTTTTATTTTGTATCATTGTTTTCTGAAGAAGATCCTTGGTCAAAGGATCGAAACGTCAAAGTTTCCAATAAATATAAAGAATCTAAAATCAAAAGTCGTTTTCATTATCTTCATGGAATAAAGTAAGTATATATTTATTTATTTTGATAACTACGTTACTGACATTTCAAGAACACCATGGCGTATATTTTGCATATTTTATGACTGATTTATCCATAATCTGTTCCAAGAAATAAAAAAGTGAATAAATAGCTGTATTATTGAATGACTATTGAAAATTTATTATTATTCTACCAAATTTTCAGGTTCGAATAGTGTTTTCAGAGGAACTGTCATCTGTCACTTGTAGCTCACTATCTCATGTAGGAGGCAAACAAAAAATCAGAACATGGCGGTATAGTCAATCATTTTTGCTCACTCTGTTGTATACAAATGTAAGTTACTAACTTTTGCGACAAGAAGGGTTATTCACATATATCAGTATAGGCCTGATCCGTGAATCGTGAACAGTTCAATCAATTAATTAATTTATACTATTGTAAACCCAAAAAAAAAACCTTCACTTTAACCACGAACTACCCCTAACACTGTTATATACAGTTTGTAGTTAAGATTATTTTTTCAGATTTCTTGTAATATTGTTCACCTGTTACAACGTCATCAGCTCCGCTTTTTACCATTAAAGTTATAATCACGACATAATTAAAATTGATACATTGCCGTTCTATATTTTGCATTGACTCTATTCACATGACCATCACTTATATCAGTGATTCTTAACCTTCTCAAGCCGCGACCCAAATTTGAGAAATATGTTCATTTCATGACCCAAAAAAGTCGAATACTCTCTCTGACCACAAAAAAAAAGGTTTCCACCTCTAGAATTTGTTGACATTGGCTCAAAGAATAAAAAGTGTGTCGTACTTATAATTAAGAATTGCTGACTTATATCATACCATCACATTTATCTTTCGAGCTCTCAATTCTAGAATCTTTTTTCGATATGGCAGACTTGTATTTTTAAGATTACTGAAATTTTTGAGAAATATACAAATTGACAAAGAACCTCTTGTTCAGCGTTTTTTAAAATAAAAGTTCGAATTGAATAAGATAGCGCCATAGTAAAAATAATAAAACAGTGTATCGAATTTTGAGAAGAAGCGCTGCTTCAAGAAATCAGAATACGGATCATAGTTTCTAGTTATTAATTCAAATTGTAGATAGATACACAGTGATTTTTTGTAAAACTCTATATGAGAAAATATCTGATTCATCTGTTCATCCCTCTTTTGTTCCATCAATCTCCAAGTACATCCATTTGTCTATAAAATAGCATCACAAAAGCAATTGTCTCCATCATGTACATATACCACATGTTATAATTCTGTTCTATGTTCCGCTAAATTAAATTAACAAAGAACGGACATTCATTTGACCCTCATGACCCGAGGTCAGCACCCGCTGGTCTCGCTGACCGCGTGGCGCTCTTTTAATTCCATCTGCAAGTTACAAGGTCTCTAATGCATCAAAAATGTTGCAGGGAGATTGGAAAGAAGTTGTAATTTATCTTGAAATGATATTGCAAAAAAAGATACAAGTTTCAAAATATTTATCAATAATTTTTGCTGAGCGATAAAAGTAATATTTATTCATGAGTTCTACAATTGAAAACAAGCCATTTATAAAGACGGACACTATGGTTAAAGATCTTGAATATTTGTCATTAATCATTAGGTACTCGTACTTATTTTTCATTGATCCATACCATTTATCAACGACCAACCAGAAACTTTCATTATCTCAAAGCACTGCTTTTTACAGAATATATTCATGTTATTAATATATGTCACTGTAATTTCTAATATTTTTTTCTGCTGTCAAATGTGCCTGGATTTGTGAAAATTATTACATTTATTGGATCGATGATCAAAATGATAAAATTATCGAATGATCGAATAATTAGATCGACTAACAGCCATATTATTTCTCTTTGATTCTAATCATTTCGATCGAGAAATCATCTCTTGAAACTAATGATTTTAACGCAGCAGCAATGATGAGTGCAACTTTAGGCAGAAATTTTCAAAATACGTTATGTATAATAAGAAGAAAGTAATAAAGGAAAAAATAAATACATCGTACTTACTCACTCTTAAGGTGAGTTGATGCAACTTCTCATAAGGGTAAGAATAAAATTTAGAGATGAAACATAAGACATAAGGATGAAAGTGTGTTTTTGCACATTTCATAAAACATAAGTTTCAACCAATGAAAGAAATGTTATTTATATTTGGCGGCTTAAATACAAAAAGGCTACCAATGTTGGCGAATTCCAAATATATTGAAGTCATTAGTAGGAGAGCTGGCAACGTATTTACTTTGGTTACTTCAGCAGTCATAAGAATGAGTAGTCAGATACCTCTTGATATCCTAGACGGGAAATGGAAAGCCTGGCACTCCGATACTGGGGGGGTATAATGACATCTAAGCATCAAAGGGGGTGAAAAAAAGATGAACTTCGTATATTTCAGCAGTTCTGGATTTTTGATATAATAAATTTGAAAGGATTTTGTACGCATAAAATTTTTTGCTAGAACAAATTCTTGAGGACCGAATAGTTACAAGACCACTATGAAGTTGCATGAACAAAAGGTTGCATTCTGATCATTCCAGCGGCTCTGAGTTTTCTATATAGGTATTAAATTTGAAAGAATTCCATATAACGACCAATATTGCAAGACCTAATTCTCGTGATCTAATTGTTGTCAGACAACTACGAAATCTCGTGGAAAGCTAGTTATTTCAATAGAGCTGAATTTTTTGTATGATTGAGAATACATTTAAAGGACGAATGATTATTCCAAGAGCAAGGCAAAAGTTGGGAGCTCACCTTGCCGGATCACAGTTTAGACTTTGTGTGAGTGCGAGCAGGATAACCTTATTCAGACGCGTGAGCGCGGAAGAGTACCTACATAAAGTGTTATTTATCATGGAATGAATAGGTCTCACTATTTTAATGAGTAAGTACATGAGTTTTCTCTAAAGTATTTTTTAACAATTGTAATTTCTTCATCTTATGTTCAAAACAGTGGTTCAATGTTGTTAATTTGAAAGATGAATATTTTCATGGAAAATAAATCGAAAAAAATCGACTTCAAAAATTCTCATTCTGCAATTTTTGGAAATAACTATATATTATTCAATTATCATCATCGTCTTCAGCGTTCTCATTCTTATTTTCTTCTTGATCTTAATCGAAATCAGCATTGCTATCTTCAACCACATCGTCTGTAAATTTCATTAATATACCCACTATTAAATCATAAATTATGAATAAAGATGTGAAGCTGGGTGAGACTATTAAAAATAGACAGTGCACTAGTCAGTTGATCAATCCAACAATAGAATGAGCTTCTATTTCTGTTAGACTTATACGGCAAACTATTCAGCACTTGGTCAACTATAAAGACATTCATCCAACTACCTATATCATAAAACTTCTTATCGGTAGGAATATTATTATTATTATTGACTGGTTGTGGAGAATAATCATCCACAAACCAAATGAAATCATACTTATTGTCAATTTTTATTCATCCACTTTGCTCGGGAACTGATTGAATTGCTCTCTAGTCTCTTCAAATTAACGTCTCTCTGAATATTTGTGATAGAAGTAAATATCATAAGATTCTTGAAAAAACTCAAGCTCCAATTTTTGAACTATGGAGAAATGGATACTGAAAACTATTCAATGACAAATGATTCTGAGTTCGATGATGACATTTGGAGAATATGTTATTCTTTCTCCAAAAATCATATAATAAAATAATAATGATTTGTGGGATCGATTTTTCTCTAACAATTCCGTATAAGGTTATCTATCCCGCAAAAGTCTTGATTGTGGTCTGGCAAGGTATTCGACACCCAACTTTATCCTGCAGCCTATAGATGTATTGCTAAAAGCAACTTTTATTGTTTTAGGCTCTCAATTTGTTAATGTTGTGTATTTCAGATGTATTTTAACGTTGGAGGGGTTCAAACAAATTTGCATAGCTTGTATTGTTGTCTGCTTCTTTAGATTGTATGTTTGAGTTTCATTATTTGAAATTTGGCTTAGATTGTTGTATTATTTGCCTTTTGTAATTTTGTATACCATTTAAAGTTATCAGGGCGGGGTCCTAAGAAAAGAGCGCAAGCTCCTGAGATGTCATTGCATTTTTTACATTGCTATGATAGGGTGGTTTATAGTCCATATTTAACACAGTTATATGGCTTGGAACAAGACAATTTCGTATGATGTATTCTTGGCGGCGAATGCGTTCCACTGTGATTTCAGTGCATAGGATGTATCCTTAATTTGTTCTTTTTTTTGCTTTTATCATTTACACAAAAAACGTCGAGAGTGGCTCTTTGATCAACAAGTTTTTGATATTAGAGATATCCTGAATCGTGTAGCCCATTACTTTTATTGCTTCTTTGATTTCATCCATAGGTGTTGTGTGATATATATTTTTAATAATGACTCTTTATGCTCTCCCTTTCTTGGGTTGATAGCGTACGGTATCTTGTTGGCATTGAGCAATCATATTCGAAGTGCTCGATATGAATTCGGTTTGTTTGTATCGATTGTGACTTCGTTATCTTCCAGGGCTTTACAGTAAAACTCGTCAGTCTTCAATTTTTTTTAGATGTTTTCCAACAATAAACTGTATCTCGTAATGTATTGTACAAATACTGGAAGTGCTTTTGAATCGGTTTTCTCATCTACGTGAATATTGAATCATTGGGTGTTTCATCGTTGGAATTTCGTCTTATTTTCTTAATTTCGTTTTCTTGTATGCTATCTGCGTCGTTTTCTCTAGCTCTTTCATTTTTATATCTGGCCAGGTTTGTGTTTTGTTAATGTGATTGGTTTGATATGTTGTGGTTCCAGTGAGCGCTGTGTCTTGTAATTTGACAAGACTCAGGCCATTTTGGAAGACATATGGGAATAATGTAGTTAAGGATAGTGTAAATTCCATGTCCGTGTATATTATTGGTGGAATGATTGGTGTTGTTTGCATAGTAAACGTAATTGGACTACTGTTACTTGTTAAACGATATTGTTGTTGTAGTTGTTGTTGATCGGTTCCCACCACTCATTCCTGATATTTTGCTCAGCTCGGGCTAGTTTTTGGTTGAACTATATTTAGCAACACCGATTTTAGGCTGCAAATAAGCGACACAGCTGAGCTAAGAATGTTTAAGCACACCTTGAGATTACCAACACTGAATACTGAATCTTTATTGTTTTAGACTTAAATACATCTTTTATCACTCTTAACTGATAATTCTTAGTTGGTTATAGCACTTATAGAATTGCTCTCACTGTTATTACAATTTACACTGCACTTAACGAAAAAGTTTTAATGAAGATAAATTTCACAGTGTAATACCAATCACTTTTGTTGCCAATAACTGTAGAGCTTGAAAAATGAATTAAAACTTTATGCAACCAAAAATATCGCATAGGTACTCCAAGAACTACTAACATATCATATCCAAACCAACTTTATCAGAAAATGTTTTTCAAATCCCGTCGCATGAAAATAATGTTTTCATGTTACAATATGAAACTCTTATTACAAGTATAAAAATAGAAAATCTCGCTTGAATGGGCGGAAAGATACGTATGATGCCATTTGGGGAAAAAAAATTATATTAGTTTTATTGTGGATTGAGTACCAATGATTTGAAAGAGTATCGATATCTTTTGAATCTGTATGCTCATTTGTTCTTTACTATCCATTGATAATAATTTATTCTGAGATATTCATCACGATAACAGAATTCATTTCTTCTGATATAAATGAAGACAATATCTTCAATTTCTTTTTAATGAAAAAAATCAAGAAATAGTTACGCATCTGAAAAATTTTCATTCAAAATTCTCACATTCATTATATCTTCTTCTCCTATCAATAAAATGATGTGAATAAAATTGAATAATTCTCTTGTAAATATCGTCAGCATATTTTGATGATCTCGTATCACTCTTTCAGCTACAAGTATTCAAACCTAGAAATGTCAATGTACTGATTATTTTACAACAGGGAAAAATAAGTAAATTTTGGCATAATTACCTACTTTACTTTGTAATTTATCTTCTTGAATTTGTATCCCAGTTATTATGATATCATTGGAACACCTCAATCAGACAATAATGATATTTTCGCATTCATGATATAATAATTATTGCTTGTAATTGTTAGAACTGTAAGCTATTTCTGCACTGTGATAACTTTTAAATTAATTTTTCGTTTGTTATCCAAGAATTCTTTTGATCGAAGGTGCAACATAACAAATGTGTATTTTTGGAATTAGACATTTTTTTTCAAAATTAGTCAGAATAGCAGTTGATCTATGATCTATAATAATCTATATCATTGATGATTATTCCAGGAAGAATTCAAAAGTGGGCTATCCTGCTGAATAACTCAATATTCTTGATATTTCTTGAATTATGTGTCAACCATTCTGAAACAGGAAATATTCATTCAATGTTGGCGGAAAAATAATTTCCTGCTATTCTCAAGAAATAAGTCATATTTCATAAATTCATAATAATTCAGTGAAGTGATCAATTATCAACAGTATAATTAAATATTTGTGAGTTATTAGACAATTTACTGAAACACATGTTACAGATTTGAGCTTGAAAAAGCATTCAACAATACTTATTTTTTCATAAATAGATGACAGCCGTTATGCCAAGACAAAAAATTGATAACCTTTTCTTGATCAAAATCTAAACACAAACTGCCATTCATACTATTTGTTCATAGAATCAATTATTATATTATCATGAAATATTCATATGAATATTACCTGATTTCAGTCAAGATTTTTATGGTTAAATGAAAATCCTTTTTTGCTACCAGCGACAACAAAGTTTTTGACTTTCTTGAAGTTTTTATTGAAAAATTCAAATTTAGTTCGATTCAGTATTAGCTGTAATAGATTTTTCTCCAGGTGCATTTTTTATATTTTATATATATGATATATATTCTCATACCTACTTCTTTCATAACAATAGTAGTCCTTTTCATCAGCTCTCCAATTTCGATATATTTTAATGATTACTGAGTTCTCAAGTCTTTTTTCTCTCATTTATATTGACAATTATCAATGATGGTACACACTAACAGGCACCCAGCCAATGGAGTACATATTTTTTTCTGACAACAGAGCAATGAGATAAATTTCAGACAACACAAAAAGCGAAAAAGCCTGGCTACATTGATTGAATCATTGTTATACATACGTGTTATTTTGATTCTTTCCATGCATGAATGTTTTAAAAATGATTTGATAATTTTCAAATTGATAATTCTAAAGTTATCTGAACAGTAATCAATGGATCACTTCTTTATCAGTCCATTCATTGTTGATATACATTTTACGTTCCTGAAACTTGTACGTGTTTCTTATAATGTCTTTCTTATCCTCATAATCTTCTAATTCTACTAAAATAGTTGGTGTCTGTTTATTTCTTGTAAGCGCTGTATATTCAATCATCAATTCTCTTCTTCCAACCAATCGTTCAATACTTCTTTTGTTGTCTTCTCCTCAACAGCTGAACCAGTAAGAAGTATACTCTTCACTCTGTTTTCTCCATTCTGGTCTTCAGCTTTTCTCCTTAGTGTATTCCCATGTTTATTTTTCGTTTTCGTCTCTGCCAATTTTTCTCTTTTTAGTCATAATATCTGTGAGGCTGTTCTATTGATGCCGTATTTTTGGTTATTCCAGTTTTCAAATCCACATGATCAGTATTCATTTGTTTCTTTATTTCATTGATAGCTCTCACAAGGTTGGATATCATACGTCTGAGTTCTTCCATATTGCTAATAACGTTGCTTTTTTTGAGATCTAGCCGTAGATTTTTCGTTTTATATATCTCTCAACGTTCTTTATTCAACTCTCATCTTTTTCGTTTATCACTTGAATCACTTTGATTTTTAAAACTATTGTTCATAATATTTTACCAGAACACGGCCAATGTCACAATTTTTTCACTTGTCACTCACTTAGTTTTGCCTTTGCGTATTATCTGTTCCTTTTTTCAGATTTTTCGCGTATCGCGTTCATCACTTTTTTATACAATTCTTCAAACATTTATGTTTCTATTTGCGTAGTACTTTCAAAGTTTTTAGATTATATCAGTGGTACTTATATAGCGATTAAAGTGTCAAGGGTCCGTTCAACTCCTGTGGTGCCCACAATGTTCAATGTCCGACTTTTGTACTATTTCAATAAAATATTATAGCAATGTATGCTCTGTCATTGTGATTTCTGTTAGGGAAATTACTCTAGGTACTTGCTGTAACTAGGAGACTTGTTTGTTATTTTTCAAAATGATACTCGAGAGCATTATTTTGAAAAATTATGCCCTAGGTATTATTTGTTTCGTAATTACCCTGAAATTAGTATTATTATAACAACAATAATAAACTAGTTGGACATTACAAAACAAACTAACCCTCATCATACTACGGGCGTACCCTCCCGTTCATTGAATCCGTTCATTAAGGAATTCTCTCTAAGTGTTTATCTATAAGTTTTTATTCCAAAACTTGATCTATATTATCCATTCTGAGACGAGACATTCAAGAAAAATACTTATTTCAAATTATTCACGCCTGTACCTGCCATACCTGCCACTGCTGTTCAAGATTGACTGGAAGCACAGAACACTTATTATAAATTGTTTTATTCATGCTAAGAGCTAATTTCTATTGAACCAATTTTTTATTTAATAGTTACCATAGTTATTAACCTTCAAATTTAGCCAATAGTGATAAGAATGGAGATTTAGAGGATATATTTATCACATTGTTCGGAGGAACAGCAATAGAAATAGCTGATCATACAATAGCTTTTTTTCCGTCAACAAAAAAATTTTGAACGTCAAAGTTTAATTTTTATAGTTTGAGAACCAATCTGTCGCTCCAAATTGTAACATTTTATTCTAGATTCTTATGTAAGTGTAAGAAAGTCGGGTCGGGCTTTAGCAGAGGCGTTATTAAAATTAATATTCAGATACACAAACAGTAGTTGAATATTGTTTTCATTGAATTCAAGAATGACAAAGAAGTGTTGGATATAAAAGGGACATAAACAAAAGGAACTAGTAAAGAAGAAGAATACGGAAAAATATTTAATATAAGCAAAAAATTTATGAGGTCACCGTAATAGAGAAAACGTGAAGAAGAAGCAAGAAGTGAAGCAGAAATTAGTGGAGAACAAGAATACGGAAAAACATTCAATAAAAGCGAAACAATTATTAGGTCCCCGGAACAAAGAAAATTGGAAGAAGAAACAAGAAGTTGAACAGAAACTGGTGAAGAGGTGAAAGTAGTCAAGCAAAGTATGAAGGAACTAAAACAAATGATGCAAACTATAAAGGAAAAAATGAAACAAAGCACAAATGATCCATACATATAATCAACGGTAATATACCGATAGAGAGGTGTATTATCGATATACCGAAGAATTTCACGAATATACTTTTTGTCTTTTCGGTAATTTTTTACGAGACAAATTTGGGGATTCATAATCTGATAATACCCGAGAGCTTTAGCTCGAGGGATATTATCGTTGATTATAAATCTCCAAATTTGCCGAGTAAAAAATTATCCAAGACAAAAAGTATTTGAGTTAAATTCAAGGTATATGCGATAATATACCGAATCTTGAGGTGTATTTGCAAGGATTATTTCACAAACCATAAAATTTATTGATTGTTATATTTTTTATTAGTTTTTAAAAAGCTACTGTGGTATATCGAGTTAGGACAAAATATTATCGCGATATACCACGTTACCATGCAAAATCGTTTGATTTCATTGGTTGTTGCTAAGGTGTGTGATATAATCAGAATTATATCATAATAAATAGACTTTTTTGGTTTTAATTCTGTATATTTAACTTTATTCTTGACGTTTCTACTCTCTAACCGAGAGACTTCTCGAAAACCAAAAAAACCAAAATGGGAGAATATATCAATACTAAAAAAAGGAGGATTCTGGAGATTAAAAAACGCAAAGGAAGATAACAAAAACAGAGATAGAAAAAAAGTAAAGAGAAAGACCAAAATGACACTATTTAAGTGATCGATAAAGACTGTCTGTCACATGACAGACAAAAGTTTGCATTATGATTAAAATTATCTCCATGGAATAAAGTTAGTATACATTTATTCATTTTGATCATTACGTTACGTTACATAAGTATGTACTCCTGTAATGCAATTTTCAGTTGGTAATTACATGTAGATATAAGTTCTTTCGCACGTTCTTCTCTCACCTGGGCCTTTTCCACTACATGTAAATATTATGTACAGAATTTGTATGACAAGTTTCCGTACGAATTAGCAATATCACAGTATGGCGGGAGTATGCACTTGTTGCGTATCTCAAAATTTTTGACGAGAAAGTCGTGAATTAAAAAAACATGGCTTCGAGGTGTCGCATCATCTGTCAATGTTTTGAAATATTTGTCAATGTTCTCTAAAAATCTGTAATAATTCATTAAAAATTATTTTTTATATTTCAATCATACCTAAGAATTCAATTTATATCATTGATTGAATTTTAATGTTACTGCTATAGCTTTATTTGAAGCATCAGTTTCCTCTATCAAAGGGATATTGTTGTAAACAATCGTAACGGCTGAATTTGAAATCTCTTGCTTCGTATTTTCAAAATCTTTCACAGCTTTTTTACTTAGAGGAAAAGAGCTGCTTTCGATCAAAAATCCAGTTTTATCTGAAAATCTTTGTATTCATTTGGAATAGTGAGCGAATAATCCCAGTATTCGTCTTGAAGAGGAAGAGACATGAGGCAAAGATAGTTCAAAAAGTGACTCAAATCGATTCGGATCTAGTTTATAGCTTTGTATGATACCAAGTGCCCAAGTAGCTTGATGGATGACTTTGTGTTGAGAACCACTGGCCTAACCAGCCGTTCTCCCCACCTCTATGACGTCAGGGGCTGTGCCACCCTTCCTGTATATAAGACGTAGCACAGTGTAAGGATAGGGAGAGATATATATATGTTTTGTAGTTTGTATTATTTTTTGTGTTTCGTCAAATAAACGAAATTAAACGAATCCGAATCTAGTGAGTTTCCTCATTCGGATTAACATTTTATGGTCCTTCGAGACGGATTTATTACCAAGTGAATCAATCATTTACAATTTGTTGTGGAAATTTGTGGTTCATCTAAACACCACCCCACACAAAATCGAGGTGAATACTTTACGAACGAGATCACCAATCCAGGAAGCGCCAGCAACCATCATCCGTCATCTGAATTACAATTACTTACCAGTATCGGAAAAGAAAGGTCAGTGCATTCCCTCCATCGTAAAAATCCAACTATTTTGTTTTTCCTAAGCTCGATCATTGCTAATAGTACACAAACACTAAATTCATCAAAATGAGCGACGACGCTATCAAAACATTGAAAATTAAACGCGGTACAATAAAAGCGCGACTAACGCGTTTTCGAAATTTTCTATCTAATCAGTCAGGAGAAATAAGAATAACAGAATTACAAAAAAGACTAAAAGATATTGAATCTAGTTTGAGTGATTTCGAGAATTGTCAAGTCGCACATCAGCTTCTTGACAGCTCAATTTCAGTTACTATTGAACAAGAATCAAGCGAATTCGAAAGTGAATATTATGAATTAATAAGTGCTGCTGAAGACATTCTATCTAGAAATACAGTCACAAATTTAGAGCGAACTAATAGTGCTCACGAAAATCGTAATTGTACCCCTAATTCATCATCAAATCAAAATATGAATATCAAATTACCAGACATTACGCTACCATCTTTCAATGGATCATTTGTAGATTGGGTCGCATTTCGTGACACTTTCACATCACTCATACATGAAAATCATTCTTTAAATGAAATACAAAAGCTTCATTATTTACGAAGCTCATTGAACAGTGATGCAAAACAAACTATAGAGCATTTATCTCCATCCACATTAAATTACCAAACTGCATGGTCATTACTACAAAATAGATACGAAAATAAAAGGTTAATAGTTCAACATCACATCCGCGCTTTATTTTCATTACCGAATGTGAACAAGGACGCCAAGTCCTTAAGACAAATGATTCAGAGTGCAACCACTCACTTGAAGGTATTAGAATCTATTGGACGAGAAACTGATAAGTGGGATGATTTATTAATTCATATAATAGGAGTAAAATTAGATCAGGCTACACTTTTAGCATGGGAAACCAATTTAGACAACTCAGTGCCAAGCTATAAACAATTAGAAAATTTTATTATTCAGAGGTGCCAAACATTAGAATCTTTAGAATCGGTTTCTGCGGCAAATAGTAAACTAGTCAATTCCAATCAATCGCCCAAATCATTTACCAAATATAATCATCAATCTACCTTTCAAGCAATGAGCAATTCAAAACAAACTTCATGTGTCTTTTGTGGTCAACCACATACTATATTTCGATGCAAAAGGTTTCTAGATCTATCAATAGTTCAACGAATTAACGAGATTAAAAAACTCAGATTATGCAAGAACTGCTTCAAAAAGAATCACCAAACCGAAGAGTGCACATTTAGTCATTGCCGGACATGTAATCGAAAACACAATACATTGCTCCATATTAATCAGGAAAACAATCAAGATCTAACTCCATCTTCTAGTTATTGCACCTCAATGAATTATCAAAATGTAATTTTATCAACTGCGCAAATTAAAGTTAAGGACATAACTGGCAAATCACAACAATTAACCGCTTTACTAGATAATGCATCAATGTCTCATTTCATAAGCGAAAAGGCCTTCAATAAATTAGGTTTACCTAGTAAACAAGTCAATCTACCTGTTGTCGGTGTAGGAGAAAGTGTACAAAATATTACAAAATCTACATGTGTCAAAATTCAATCCAATCAGAATAGTTTTAGTGACGACATACAGTGTTTGATAATCCCTAAAATTACATCTAATTTACCCTTAGTGTCATTTGAGAAAACAAATTTGCAAATTCCTAAAAACATCAAACTAGCGAATCCACAATTTAATGTTTCGTCAGAAATTGATATCTTAATTGGTGGCTCTCTATTCTGGCAATTAATGTGCGTAGGCCAAGTGCAAATACAGGACAAAAAATTGATTTGTCAAAAAACACAATTAGGATGGATCATTTGTGGAGAAATTCCAAACGTTCGTAATACAACATCTGTTTGCAATTTTTCTAAAGTAACTTTCCCACTGTCGAAACCTTTCACAGAATCGGTCAACATAAATAGTTGTGAACAGGAAGTTGACAATAATATTCGGTGTGAGCAATTATTTCAAATGTCTGTACAAAGAAACGAAACAGGCCGGTTCATCGTAAAATTGCCTTTCAAAAATGATCCTCCGTTATTAGGGTCTACTAAACAAGCAGCCATAAAACGATTTACAAATATCGAGAGAAAGTTCTCAAGGGACCCAATTTTAAAGAAGGATTACACGAATTTTATGAGGGAGTACTTAGAAATGGGACATATGACGCTAGTAAATAACCTTGAACAAGAGGTAGATTGTCCCTTTTACATACCTCACCACCCCGTGTTTAGACAAGATTCTGAAACATCTAAAATCAGAGTTGTTTTTGATGCTTCGGTCAAGTCTGGTAACGGGTATTCTATCAATGATAATTTATATGTAGGAGAACCATTACATCAAGAATTATTCTTAGTACTATTGAGATTTAGAACACATCAATATGTTTTAACAGCCGACATTGCCAAAATGTACAGAATGATTTTAATTGATCCTGAACATTGTAAAAAATATCAGAAAATAATTTGGCGTTTTAATTCAAATGAACCACTACAGGTTTATCAACTAAATACGGTAACTTATGGATTTGCGGCCGCACCATTCCTTGCAATTCGTTGCTTGCGGGAATTAGCGGCTATAGAATCGAGCAACTTTCCTGACACTTACAAAATCATTCTACGCGACTTTTATGTTGATGATTTATTGACAGGGGCGGATACTATCGATAAAGTGATTCAAATTCGCGATGATGTAACAGAGATCTTACGAAGAGGTGGTTTTGAATTAAGAAAATGGGCGTCCAATAGTTCCATTCTATTGCCGAACAATTGTAATCCATTAAATTCCGTTAATTTAACAACAGATCCTGACAAGAAAATTCTTGGGTTGAGATGGAATTACCAACATGACATAATAATTTTCACGGGTACCGAAATACCGTTCAACAACAGAGTAACAAAACGCACAATTCTGAGTACTATTGCTCATTTCTTTGATCCATTAGGATTATTAACTCCGATAACTGTTACTGCTAAGATCATATTACAAAAGGTTTGGGCATTAAAATTAAATTGGGATGAATCACTCCCCACTGATTTGCACACGTCATGGATAACATTCATGAAGGAATTTAAAGACATAAATGATATCAAGATACCCAGAAAATTGATACTTGAAAATTCAGTGCAAATTCAACTACACGGATTTGGCGATGCTAGTCAATCTTCATATGGAGCTTGTATTTATTTGCGATGTTTCACATCGGACGGAATATACAGTTCAAAATTAATTTGTTCAAAAACGCGAATCGCTCCGCTTCGTCCAATAACAATTCCGCGCCTCGAATTGTCTGCTGCACTTCTTTTAGCAGAACTAATGACTAAAATACGGAATTCTTTTGAGGTAAACATTGCAAAATGTTTATATTGGAGTGACTCTGAAGTGGTTCTAGCATGGCTAAAGTCAGATCCAAGCAAATTAAAAATTTATGTCTCTAATCGTGTACGACAAATACAAAATTTAACAACGATATCTGATTGGTCATATATACCTACGAAACAAAATCCAGCAGACTTATTATCCAGGGGAGTATCAGTGAAAAAACTACAAAGGTCTGAGTTATGGTGGCACGGACCTGATTTTTTGACACAGGAGCAAACTAAATGGCCGATTAAGAAGGAAACAAAAAATTATCAAATGTTCGACAATTTACCAGAATCAAAATTAATTTGTTGTACATCACAACCTGTCGAAAAATTCATTTTATTTGAAAAATTCTCATCCTTTACTAAATTAGTCAGAGTCACTGCATATTGTTTACAATTTATTACGAATTTGCGGGCCTCAATTCAAAAATCAAAGACTGCTACAAATAATATAAAAAAATCAAATAACATAGATGAAAATTTACAACTTTCTTGTGACCAACTCAGAGAAGCTCGCTTAATTATTATGAAATTAACGCAGAGACAATCATTTCAAACAGACATTCATCATTTAGAAGCTCATCAAGGTTTACCTTCCAATAGCAAATTGAATTCATTGAACCCGTTTTTGGATAAAGAGGGTGTATTACGTGTAGGTGGGAGGTTACGAAATGCACCTATTCCATATGATACAAAATTTCCTATTATTTTACCCAAAAGACACCCAGTCACGAATTTAATTATTCAGTTTAATCATGTTACCAATTTACACGCGGGCTGTCAAGCCACACTGGCAGCAATCCGTCAACAGTATTGGCCAATATCAGGACGCGATATGGTTAGACAACAATTATATAAATGTGTAACTTGCTTTAGGACAAAACCGAAAACATATGAACAGTTAATGGGAGATCTACCAGCGTCGCGTGTTCGTCCCTCAAAACCATTTCAGTGTTCAGGGGTAGATTATGCTGGACCAAACACTCTAAAAAACGGTTTTGGCCGAACTACAAAAAGAATAAAGGGTTACGTTGCAATTTTCGTTTGTCATACGACACGAGCAGTTCACATAGAATTAGTATGTGATTGTACTACTGCATCGTTTCTAAACGCACTTAAAAGATTTATTTCACGTAGAGGAAAAATAGAATGCATCATCTCAGATAACGCAAAGAATTTCATTGGAGCAGATCGCGAGTTAAAATCATTTTATTCACTACTGAATTCAAATCACTTCCAACAGGAAGTGATAAACAATCTTGCATCGCAAGAGATTCAATGGAAATTTATACCGCCTCGAGCTCCTCATTTTGGAGGTTTACACGAAGCAGCTGTGAAATCTGCAAAAATTCATTTAAGGCGCATTACCAAAAACGCCGTACTTGATTATGAAAATATGTACACATTACTAACAATGATCGAGGCTTGTCTAAATTCTCGCCCTCTTGTTCCGCTTTCCAACGATCCTTCCGATCTCCAAGCACTGACCCCTGGTCATTTCCTCATCGGGTCAGCACTGACCGCTCCAGAGGAACCAGACCTCACCGAGACGCCCAGTACTAGGTTGTCTCATTATCAACGGCTGGAGCAAATGCGCCAGCACTTCTGGAGACGATGGGCAGCAGAATACCGCAACCAACTCCATCAACGGCACAAATGGAATACCATTTCCGACCAGCCGATAGTTGGAACACTGGTTCTTCTCAAAGAAGATAACTTGCCACCCCTTCAATGGAGTCTAGGCAGGATCCAGGAAATACATCCAGGTGCCGACGGATTGACGCGAGTGGTCACGGTAAAAACAGTGCGTGGTGTGCTGAAAAGACCAGTTACGAAATTGTGTGCGTTGCCCAATCAAAGTGCAAGTGAACCCAATTCAGTTACCCCTCAGTGAGTCCCATGTGCATGTATCAATTATTGACAATTTTGTCCAAGATTATTATATGATTAGTTACTATATGTTAATTACGTATTATTTTGAAAGCTATTCTTTCAAGGTGGGGAACAATGTTGAGAACCACTGGCCTAACCAGCCGTTCTCCCCACCTCTATGACGTCAGGGGCTGTGCCACCCTTCCTGTATATAAGACGTAGCACAGTGTAAGGATAGGGAGAGATATATATATGTTTTGTAGTTTGTATTATTTTTTGTGTTTCGTCAAATAAACGAAATTAAACGAATCCGAATCTAGTGAGTTTCCTCATTCGGATTAACACTTTGAAAATTGATATTTTTCTTTATTTATTGCTAAATCATATTTTCCAAGGACTACTAAGAACTTTTCCAAATTACAATCATGTTCAGTTTGATTTCGGCCACATACAGTCAAATCATCCAAATAGGGGTAAACCTCAGAGATATTTTTGTTTGATATTACTTTGTCAATTACTCGCTGGAAACATGTTACTCCATTAGTCACACCGAAAGGTATTCTATCAAAATGATATAATCAACCTAGAGCTTCAAAAGCAGTATATCGCTTTTTTCTTCATGAATTGGTATTTGACGATATGCACTTTCAAGATCAATAGTACTAAAAATATTATAGGAAACAACGTTAGTTATCACATCGTCTATAATTGGTGAATGGTAAGCATCTAGTGAAGTAAATCTATTTATAGTCTGCGAATAGTCAATAGTTAAACGTTTTCTATTAAATTCATTCGCAACAACGATTACCTAGGCTTTCCAAGGAGAACTTTATTCAATAACCCCATCAGCAACGAGTCTACTAATTCCTTGTTTTATAAAATCAATATCATCTTTTGAGTAACGTTTCGATTTTGTGGCTATAAATCTGCAGTTGCTTGTTAAATTACTGAATAATCTTGTAAGCTCCACTTGGGCTCAGTTAGAACATATTGATAGAGGTGTTTTAGGGCCACGAAACTCTACTTCTACATGAATATGCTTATTCATAAGATCGTAACCAACCAATATATCTCTGCATAGTTCTCTAAGAACAGTTAACTTGAAACCAGAATACCAGAATATTCGTATCCTGAAATTTTCAAATTTACTAGGACGTATCATTCCACATTTGATATTGAAGTGATTGTAGCCATTGAAACTTTTCCTTCTTCCGAATATGGTTTAATTTTGTTCCGTTTCACAAAATCATAGTTTATAAAACATACAACTTCCGGTATCTATTAAGCAGTTTGGAAGTATTCAATTGCCGTTAGCTCTAACAATAGCCTTTTGAAGTACATAGTGTCACAAATATGAAATATTTGTAGTAATTAGGTCACATAATTATTTATTTGAATTCGCTGTAATTGTAATCCTAGTTAGTACTGACAAGGTCGATGTTCAATTGTCGGACATGATTGACAGGCTATGGTCACTAGAAGTTTGGTGGTTGCCAGGCAACAATTGTTGAGCAATTGAATGTTGGCCCATTGTCGGGTTAGGTATATAAGAGCGTTAGCTAGGAAAGGAATTCATTCAGTCAGTGAGTAAATCAGTGATTAAATACGAGTATCAGTAAGTGATATTGTGAACATACGAGTTTGTAAAGTGAAGATTCACACTGTAACCTGTATTAATAAATTATTCACAATTTAATTTGTGACAAATTGGTGTCAGAAGTGGGATCCTGAGAAATTGTGTAAAAATAATTTTTGATCCGGACGACGAAGAGTGGACTAGGCTGCAGTGTTGTGAAGTGTTTAAAAGTGTGTTGGGACGATTGTGAGTGCCCAAGACAAGAAGCATGGCCACCAGCGAGATGCAAGACCAGCTGAAGATGATGATGGAATTCATGAAAACTTCAGCGGCATCCATGAAGAAGAAAATATCTGAATCTACAGAAGCTATGGAGAGGAAGATGGCCGAATCTACGGAAGGTATGAAGGCCATGAAGAAGAAGGTAGCTGAGATAGTGAAGGAATCAACAGAAGAAATGGCTACAGAGTTGATGAAAATTTCAGAACTGAACGAAAGTGTGACGAGTAGAATTCAGAAGATAGATGAGGATCTTATGGGAGTAAAGCATCATTTCGTGCAAGTCGAAAATCAAATGAAGCAAGATGAACGTGAGTTGGAACCAAAATTGGACTGTATTGTCACCGAGAAAATGCAGAGCCTCAGTCTCAATAATGATGGCGCAGCCCTACGGATAGAAAATGTTTCAGCATCTACACCAAGAGAAGTTTCATCCAACTTCACTCTGAAACCGACGCCGTCTGATGGCAGGACATCTTGGGATGAGTATTTTGCTCAATTTGAGCTCATTTCAAAGAATAATGGCTGGAATATGGAGCACAGAGCTATTGTTTTGTCTGGAATGCTTCAGGATTCAGCATCAGCAGTACTCTCAGGACTTTCCGAGCAGAAACGCCTGGATTATGGGAATCTTACGTCTGAGTTAAAGCTGCGCTCCGGGGAAGAACACATGAAAGAGCTACTTTATGGACAACTACGAAACCGCACACAACTGCATAAGGAAGATTTGACTACGTTTGCGTATGGTGTGCAGAGTTTGGCTCGGAAAGCTTTTGCAAATTGTCCTGGCTCAACATAGGAATACGTAGCAGTCAGACAATTTATGGATGGCATCAGCGACGAGATTGGGCGAGTTGTCCGATTAACGAACCCAAAGACGGTGAGAGAAGTGCTAACGAAAGCCCTGGAAATTGAGGCGGCCACGAAGGCGTCAAGACTGGCAAAGAGAGTGAGGTGGCTTGAGCGGATGAAGAAGAGCCCGAGGTAGAGAGGACCATGACTTATACAGGGAATCTCCAACGAAAACGATCTTCTTCTCGATTTATACCGACCTCACCTGGACAGAGAAGAAGAATGAGATGTTGGCAGAGTGGCAAGGAGGGCCATCTTCGCGCAGATTGTCGTGCCAAGCGCACCATCGATTGTGGCACGAACACGTCGTCGGAAAACTAGATTTAGCCAGTCTTGGGAGGCAGATGCTGGCTGTATCTCCAATCAAGAGTCCCAAAATCATCAATCTCCATGTACTCAAAATAGAAAGAAGTCCAGCTGTAGAAGGTTTCGGAGGGCATGTACCATGTAGGATGCTGCTGGATATCGGGGCGAATGTCACCATTGTACAACCAGAGGTTTTTGCAAAGATAAGACAAATTCCAAGAGAATGTTCCCAGAGCCAGCAGATATTACCTCAAACAGCAAATGGGGAAAGAATACCAGTAATCAGTGTGGAGGAGATTGAATTCCCAATAGGCAATTTGAAGAAACATCAAGCTCTCATTGCTGCAATCGTGGATGATTGCATTTTGGGCGTCGAGTTTCTGCGAGATCTTGGTTATGTCTTGGATTCAAACGGCGGTGTTCTACAAATTAGTAATGCAGAAGAAGTACCTTTTCATTGTCGACGTATGGAAATAGAAGTGACGGATGTTGTTGCTCCAAAGAATTTCCTGGTACCTTCACGCTTGGAAAAGGTGGTTCCAATTAAGTTAGACAACGTTCCAGAAGGTACAACGTACCTGTCAGGACTCTAAACTGGAATAGATCTGTTATACTAGCCAGAACTCTAGTAAAATCTTCACGACTGGTAGTTAGAATTCTAAACGTTTCGGATTGTATACTTCGAATTAAAAAAGAAACACCGTTAGGTAGATTAGAGGCCGTAATATTGATTCGTAAGATTGGAGAGACAGTCATCAAGAAGACCCCATTCTCAAGAAAACTGTGTCACATAATTCAAGATTTATTCAACAGAAGCAGCACTCACCTAAAAGAAGAACAGAAGAAGAAGCTACGCGATTTGCTGCTGGAATATCAGAATATCAGAATATCTTTGCTAAGGATTCAAGTGATTTTGAGCGCACACATCTAGTTCAGCATAAAATCGATGTTGAAGATGCACAGCCGATAGAACAGTCCTCAAGGCGAATACCTATACCCCGGATTGACGAAGTTCAAGAACTAGTAACCGACATGCAGAAGAGAGGAGTCATTGAGCCATCGACAAGTCCGTGGGCCTCTCCGATTGTTTTGTTGAAGAAGAAAAATGGTCTACTCGGTTTTGTGTGGATTACCGGAAATTGAATGAGGTGACAAAGAAAGACTCATACCTTCTGCCAAGAATCGATGACACCCTCGATGCTGTTGGAAATTCAAAATGGTTTTCTACCTTATACTTGCAGAGTGGACACTGGCAAGTTGAAATGAAAGGGAAAGATAAGGAAAAGACAGCATTCACGTCCTGTGCAGGTGTATGGCAATTCACAGTCATGCCTTTTGGACTCTGCAATGCTCCAAGTACGTTTGAGCGATTGATGGAGAGAGTGCTACAGGGGGTTGTCATGGAAAACTGCACTTGTCTACCTTGATAATGTGATAGTTAATGAGAGCGACTTTGAAAAAGAAATGACCTTAATGAGACAAGTGTTCCACCGGTTGAAAGAAGCCAACTTGGAATTAAACCCGAAGAAATGTCATTTGTTCCAGAAGACAGTCCAATATTTTGAACATGTGTTGTCCAGTGATGGAGTACAGACAGATCCAGAGAAAATTGAAGCTGTGAAAACTTGGAAGATCCCCAGCAGCATCCACGAACTGAGCAGCTTTCTTGGTTTGGCCAGTTATTATCGCCGATCTGTTAGGAACTTTTCATTGATCGCCAAGCCGCTGTTTGCTTTAACAGAAAATAATTGGAAATTTTATTGGAACGGTGAGAGTCAAGAAGCTTTTGAAGAACTGAGGATGCTCTCACAACGCCTCCAGTGCTGGCGCATCCAAACGAAGAGAGCAAATTCTACTTGGATACGGACGCTAGTTATTTTGGGATTGGAGCTGTTCTCTCTCAAGAACAAGACGGCGTTGAGAAAGTGATTGGCTATTACAGAAAAACTCCACATAAAGCCCAGAAGAACTGGTGCGTTGCAAGAAAAGAGCTCTATGCTATAATCAAATCGGTTGAGAATTTTCACAGCCTACTATACGGCCGGAAATTTATCGTCAGAACGGACCATTCAGCGCTGCAGTGGCTGATGAAATTCAGAAATCCTGGAGGACAAATAGCTCGTTGGTTGGAACATCTGCAGGCATATGATTTTGAAATCCGTCACAGACTTGGAAAAGCTCATGCTAATGCGAATCCTTTGTCCCGTCGACCATGTGACAATGATTGTAATAACTGCCGTAAACAGGAGAAACGTGAACCATCCATAAATATCACTAGAGTGGAAAAATTTGAGCAAGATGGATCCGTATTATCGTTGCACGAAGTGCTACAGGCTCAACTGAATGATTTTGTACTGAAGCCGATCATGGAGTAAGTAAAGACCGGTCAGCAGCCCGGTTTTCAGGAAACGTCAGCTATGGATCCGATCACCAAGGCCTATTTGGCACAATGGAATTCTCTGACAGTCAGAAATGACTTACTTAACCGACTATGGGAGAGCTCCGGTGGAAAGATAACGAAAGAGAAACTGATAGTGCCGAAAAATTTGAAAGAGCGAATTTTGAAACAATTGCTTGACGGTAACAGCGGTGGACATTTTGGCATCAAGAGGACACTCGATAAAGTCCGCGAACGTTACTACTGGGGGGCTGCCGAGAAGGCGTTGAACGATATTTCAAGACTTGTGAACGCTGTAACCCAAGGAAGAGGCCCGCCTTTCGGCAGCGCGCTTAGATGCAGTTGTACAGCGTGGGCTCTCCGTTTGAGAGAATTGCCGTGGACATCTCTGCCTATTACGGAACGGGGAAACAAGTACTTGGTTGTTGTCATGGACTATTTCATCAAATGGCCGGAAGTAATACCAATAAGGAATCAAGAAGCTGAAACAATTGCAGAAGCTCTTATTGAGAACGTGATTTCAAGATTCGGGGTGCCATTGGAGTTACACTCCGATCAAGGGAGGAATTTTGAGTTCAAATGTATAATGAAGATCTTAGGCATTAGCAAAACGAGAACTACAGCACTACATCCGCAGTCTGATGGCATGGTGGAACGTTTCAATAAAACAATTCTGGATTATCTGTCAATTCGTCAACGAGCATCAAGGTTATAGGGTTAAGAAGATTCGCCTGTGCCTATTAGCTTACAGGTCGGCAGTCAATAAATCCACTCAGTACACTCCAGCCAAGTTGATGATGTGTCGAGAGCTGTGGTTACCGGTTGATCTGGTTGTTGGACATCCACCTGAAGACAATGAGCACCAGTTGCCGGAATTAGTCAGCCATCTTCAGGACAACTTGTGGAGCGTCTATGAGTTTGCACGGAAAAACATACAAGCTACCAGCGGCAGAATGAAGGCTCGATATGACCTGCGAGGAAACGGTCCCATGTTTTAGCAAGGCGATAAGGTGTGGTTCTATAACCCCAGAAGAAGAAGAGAAAAGGGTCTCAAATTGCAGAGAGACTGGGAGGGATCATACGAGGTCATAAAATGCCTAAACGACGTTGTATTTCGGATACGGAGGAGCAGAAACGGAAAACCGAAAGTCGTCCATGGAAACAGGTTGTGGCCATACCAAGGACAAGATTCTGAGTTCGCCGAGGACGACGAATCTTAAGAGGGGAGCAGTGTCACAAATATGAAATATTTGTAGTAATTAGGTCACATAATTATTTATTTGAGTTCGCTGTAACTGTAATCCTAGTTAGTACTGACAACGTCAATGTTCAATTGTCGAACATGATCGACAGGCTATGGTCACTAGATGTTTGGTGATTGCCAGGCAACAATTGTTAAACAATTGAATGTTGGCTTATTGTCGGCTTAGATATATAAGAGCGTTAGCTAGGAAAGGAATTCATTCAGGCAGTGAGTCATTCAGTGATTAAATACGAGTAACAGTGAGTGATATTGTGAACATACAAGTTTGTAAAGTGAAGATTTACACTGTAACCTGTATTAAAAAATTATTCACGAATCAATTTGTGACAATATGAATGCGTCCCGGTATACCAGAGCACTAACTACTTTAAACTCACAATCTTCATTCAGAGTTTTTAAATTCTGGACAAACTGATCGATAGTCTCTTCCCGTTGTTGTTTTCTGGTAGCCAGCAGATGACGAGCAAATATTTCATTTTTCTTTTTCACATACGTGGGGTTTCAAATATCAATGGCAGATTCATAGCTATACTGCAATCACTTATCAAATCATATAAATCATGCCCTCAGTGATTAATTAGTACTTCAAGTTTGTCTCCGTCATCTTTCAATTCAATTATCTGAAGAAAATTTCCAAAAGCTGTAAGCCAGTGTGTCCATTCTTTACCAGCAGATGAGGAGTTGGGATCTGTTTCGAATCTTGTCGGTCTCAAGTATTCCTCCATACTTCATGTTTTGTGGATTCTGTATATTTCAACTGATAAAATTGTAATGAAACTAGAATATATCTAATCAGGTTTTTATTAGTTAAAAACGTCAACTTATCAATATGATGAAAAACATGAGATATTTCATTCAAACTACTATGATAACAATATTTTATACAAACACTAATCTAAAAAGCCACTACAATGATATTGATGGATATTGTAGTATTTCCAGGAATTGCAATAAAACAACCAACAGTATCAAATAATTGGAAATTTAGATATATTCAATTGGAAAAAGCACTAGCAATACACTAATAATGACTAAAACCATGACTAGTTCACACTCAATAATAATTAACAAATTCACTCCAAAAATTTGTTTCAAACGTTATTTATCTTGATCCCTGAATTGTTTACTGTCCGAGAATTCAATCGAATCGAATCTCCAATGCACGACGGCGCTCCTTCATACAGGGCCAGTTGCATAAAAGTAAATTAACAGACTGTCAGTTAAGATGCTGTTAAGTCGATTTTTTATTGACGTTTATCTGGAAGAAAATAGATCGCGTGAATATTATACTTATTTCTAACGTCTAAATGACAATTTTAAATTGTATTTGTTGTAGAATTATACATTAGAATATCATACCATCTATTCAGATGTCAAAAAAATCAGGTTAAAAACACGTGATCAATATTTGACTAGAGTCAGTTGCATAATAGTTATTCATGTAATTAGTATATAATATAGAACTTTATTGGACGAGCGAGCAGCGCGAGTCTATAAAGTTTGTTTATGTACGAATCACATGCAAAGCTTTATGTTTGACTGCTCTAAATACCAGGATATCTTCTAATAGTTATTTTTGATTCTAGATTGCAAAATGTACTTTTGCATTCGAGATTAAAAAAAAATTATCTCGAATGCAAAAGAATTTTGTAATCATGGATCAAACAACGTTTTTTCGAGAACCATGTCTCAAAGTTAATAAAAATGTAATAATAAAATTCTGACATTTCGAATCAATCAATGTCATTTTTAATGTTGCTATGATACCAATACAGTTTGTCTATATATTTCACATCCTGGCTGCGAAGTACCCATTTCGCGTCCTGTAAACAAAACAATCATTTCGCATGCTTGTAGTTGCCTTGTAAATGTTCACTTTTAATGACAGTTTTCGAAAAAATATTTCTCAATTTCCCTATACAAAAATCCGATAAGTTTTACTTGGTGTGCTTTGCTAGTGTTGCTATTGTTACAATTATTGTTTTTTTACTGTTCATTTGCAGATGTCAGAAATATTAAATAAAATTTAATAGAAGAAATTGATACTTCAGTAAGAGTAGAGGAGATTGAATACGATAGAAAAGGATAAATGAACGCTCCACTAAGTGTGGGAAAGATTAAATACGATAGAAAAGAATAAATGGATATCTCAGAAAGCGTAGAAATGTTGGCAGCAAGTGCCAAAGAATGATAAATATTGAGAAAGAAATGTTTTTGTAACAAGAATAATTTATCTTCCGGTCCGAATATTTGCAACAATTACCAATTATTGTGTTATAAATATTCATTACCATGATAAATGGTATGTTGACTTAATTGTTTGTATTTATTCCATGGAAATTAAAAAAAAATACTTCTGTAACATTTTTTTGACAATGACAGTTCCGTGTAATAAAATAAAGTAAAAATACTAATCTAATGAAGTGGCACATTATAGGCACTTATTGCAACTATAAATTACATGATCATGATGCAGTCGAACATACAAATAATCAACAGGCTGTCAGTTAACATGCTGTTAAGTCGATTAATATAGAAGTATATATATATATATATATATATATATATATATATATATATATATATATATATATATATATATATATATATATATATATATATATATATATATATATATATATATATAAGATAAGGATTAATCGCGACTGCAATTAGTTAAGGTAACAGATGTTTCGTGGGCGTTTGCAGTCAATGGAAATTGGCCAAATAAAAGATCACTCTTTTAAAATTTTCGTCAAGCTTTCGCGTAATTTTTAGGCTTTTCTTTTTAGATAGTTTACATTTAGTGTTCTAAACACACTGTATTTGTAGATTAACATTGGAGTAAATATTCCAAAAACCATATCAGGCTTTGTACACTTTTAATTTTGGAGAAAATCATGATTTTACTGCGTTAAGAATAAAAAGTAAAATCTTCAAAAATTTTTATAATGTACATTCTAATAAAAAAGTGTAACTTTGTACTAATAATTCATAATACTAACTAGAAGAAGAAATTAAAAGTGTACAAAGCCTGATATGGTTTTTGGAATATTTACTCCAATGTTAATCTACAAATACAGTGTGTTTAGAACACTAAATGTAAACTATCTAAGAAAAAAATTCATTCGACTGTCTAACTGATGGAATTTTATTTATTTAACTCGTACAAAAATTGTCCTGAGGAAGCCTAAAAATTAGGCGAAAGCTTGACGAATATTTTAAAAGAGTGATCTTTTATTTGGCCAATTTCCATTGACTGCAAACGCCCACGAAACATCTGTTACCTTATATATATATATATATATATATATATATATATATATATATATATATATATATATATGTATATATATATATATATATTTATATATATATATATATATATATATATATATATATATATATATATATATATATATATATATATATATATATATATATATATCACGTCCTTTACCTGATACGGGCGTGGCAGACACCGAATTCTAGTATTCTGCACAAAAACCAAGAGTAGGTTCCCGTAGTTTAAAGAGTAATAACCGCATTCTACGACTTGAGAAATATTAATCAATCTAATAAGTGCACTGTATGAAAGTGAAGTGAATGATTTGAAAAGTTAAAATAATCATATAAATTCGCTTCAAATTGTCATTAATTCTTACTTTAACTCTTAGAAATATTATGTAATTGAAAAAAAAACATATGCAGTGTGTCTTGCAACTCAATAGCCCAATATAAACTCGATTACTGGCACTCGAGTAAGCTCGCTTTGGCCCTGAAAGGACAATTACTTTTCGAATCAGAAAAAACAAGTTGATTTTAGTGCACTTGCCATGGTAATAAAAACAGACTCGCGGTAGCAGACTTTCTTTCTGAAAAGTAAGCTGAAATGATTGACATATTCAAGTGATTGATAAAAAATGGAAGAATCATCTAGATGATGGAAGCGCATTTTTGACAGCTCATGAATGCTTGTTACTTCAGAGATTTCGCAAATTACCATCTCTTACAATTACTGAGCATGAAATCAAGCCGTTTGGGCAAACTTACGAAACAGCAGCTTCCATTTAGAACTAGTTTCAAGTTGACTATTTAATAGGTACATAATTTATACATGTACAAACTCAAAAATACCTTTCTTTTAATCTTCATTGTTTAGTTATTGACTGACAGGAGGTCAAGTGCTGTAGCTTAAAATGATAATTTGATCTTTATCAAAGCTATATAAAAAAAAATATACCAAAAGTGAACAAATTTTCATCCAATAATAATAATTCATTCTAATAAGCTTCAAATTCGCGTCAAACAAGTCATTGAATGAATCCCGGACAGATTTGACAACTGTACATAATAATAGTGACACCCGCGGCGAAAGTTGTAACTAAATTTTTATCTACTTTAATAAATTTTAGTTGCCATATCCCTAATGTCATAGATATCTATGGACATTGTTTCACTTGAAACAAGTAATTGAATAATTCAATTTTCCACAATCACTGAGCTTGAATTAAAGCAATTTGTGCAAGCCTACGAAACAGCAGCTTTTATTTAGTACCAGTTTCAAGTCTGTAAATAGTATAGTTGCTGAGATCTCAGCATCACGCCAGCCAGCCAGCCAGCCAGCCAAAGTGAATATAATAGCGCTTTTTTCGGAAAAAATGCGCTAAAAATTGTACTCCCTGAGCTCATTTTCGGAGATCGGTTTATATAATCAACCACCAAAGTAATCCTGAAACACCCTGTATTTTGAATAAGAAAACTGTTACAAAGTTTGTATTTTTTCCAGCAACACTACTTGATGCAGTTTGGCTACCTCCCACAATCTGATCTCGAAACAGGAAATTTACGAACAGAGGAATCTCTAAGAGATGCAATTCGAAATCTCCAACGATATGCGGGGCTAAATGCAACTGGAGAAGTAGACGCCGCAACAAGAAGATTACTTTCTCGTCCTAGGTGCGGGATGCCAGACATAGTGGACGATGGTTTTGACGGAGAAAGGCCAAGAAGAATGAAGAGGTATAGTCTGCACGGATACACATGGGGCTATACGAATTTAACTTGGAGGTAAACCTTTCAACTATACTTCCATTTGATATGTATACTTTTATTCAAATATTTCCAATCTTGGGGAAAAGCGATGAGTACTTATTCAATAGTTTTCATGATTTCTAACAATTTTTAGTATTCTGAGGAAATATTATGTAATGATTTCCTCAAAATTTGTATAGTTCTTATGAAAGATTTTCTTTTATTCAATTGATGAACTTCATCTTCCCACTGTCATAAATTAATCAAATTTATGTATAAATATATTTATTTACGATAGATGGACGAATAATTTGTTTTTCTATGACCATCTGCAAACTTTGTGGATTATGCATCAAAAACGACCCAAGTTGTGTCACAATATGGTCTTTTTATATATCAATGTTGGTAACACTTGCCACAGAACTATTTGTCAAATTATTCAATAAATCTAAATGTCAACTTATGCTCTGGCTCCCTGCTTCTTTCATGAGTGCTCAATAAGTGTGGAAGTTGAGAACTCTTAAGAAAAATTTTATGTGCAACATTTTTGTGAATAAGCACTATGCATTCGAACAATTTTTGTTTCATGTAATAATTCTTGTTAACATTCTTGTTGCATATATTACAATTGTATTATTTCTTGATTTATGCTGCTATGAGGGCCGGTTTCACCATCGTTAGTTGAATTATTTCGGATGTAAATTTATCCGAAGCTCATTGTTGATACAATTGATATTATAGTTTATAACTCAAAATACTCCTTGAATTTTTAATATTACTCAACTAAATATTATCATACCAAAATTCAAAAGTCAAAGGTGACATGAACATTGCTGTCATTATTCCAATGCGATATTTTTTGTTTAAGTGAAGCTTAAAATTCAAGCCATAGCGGTATATCTGACCATGAATTTATCCTCATAATGTTCTCTCTATCGATAGCTATTTGTGAAAACTGAAATAGTTATTTACAATTGAATGCGGAAAACTATAGTATTTTACAGCCCTGTATTTGTATTAAAATTTTTGACACATACATTATGTTTCAATGAATAAATAAGAATGTTCAAAAATATCATTTAGCTTTTTCAGTTGGTTCCTTCTTATACTGATATTTCAATTGCTTTACGAAAGCTAAGAGAACGAACTGCTTGTTTAAATTAATTTCTCCTACCTACATCTCTTCATCGATTAAAAATAATTTCAATTATATATTTCCAATTTCTCGACGGCAGTATTCGTTACGATTATATTAGCACAGTTGTTAACCTCAACTATCATCATTTGACATTCTTACAAACACGCTATTCACCAAAACATTGCAATCAATCACCGATGCGCTCTTCTCAAACACCAAAACTCCATATTTATCAACATTTAAAATAAAATTCATTTTCTTCTCAACTTCAATCAATTATTCTTTTGAATTGTTCCTCATCTTATCTAAGATGTACTATATTTTCACCAATATGCACACTATCTGGGACATCCAAAACCTTTCGTAATAATACATTCATATACAAATTGAACAATCACGAAGGCCTATCAGAACTCTGTTTCACACTAACATCGATACTAAACCAATCACTCAACGTACCATCAACTCGATCAGCAACTGTACTTTCTTCATACAACGCACAAATCGTACTCAATAAATTACCATACATACCGTGCACTCAAGCATATTCCTTAGTTTATCTATAATATTATCACAATAATAATAACAAAAATGTGAGTAATAAGCTTTTTTTTAGCACGTGAGTGTGTGAAGAAATTGAAAAATATTCAATATATCATAAAGTACTCTACCAGCCGTGAATCTATAATCTATAAGTATTGTAAGGTTTTTATTGTTAGTTGAAGCAGCAAGCTGAAGCATATTATTTCAGTAAATGACATTACATCTATACCTTGATTCAATCCTCAGTAACAAAGATACAAAAGATATTTCAAGGTGAAAATGGCTGCAGTGATGCAGTGAGTAGATTGATGGAATAATTTACTTCAAATTGATAATATAATAATGCTAAAAGCCATATTAAGTGAATCAGTGTGCCTAAACTTGGGTCTTTGACAATTTAATTCAATTACTTGAATGCTGCTAGATTGACTTGAACTAAGTATCATCTTCGTACAAAACCACATCTTACAAGAACTCATTAAACATAAATCATATTAGTGCAGTTCGGTATGAGTTAGGGCTTGAAAATTGGAGTAATTTTTTTATTATTTACACAATTATTCACATAAATTAGACTTTGATTATGTACTACATTTGCTATGATAAGAAGTAACTAGTGTTCCACAAGAATCAAGAAATAATCTTGATCTTGTCTTGAAATCAAGACAAGACCAAGACAAGAAGTATTTTTTATTTTCCAAGACAAGACAAGAAAGTACTATCAAGAATCAAGACTTCTTGTCAAAAAAACTTGATATCTTGACAATCAATTTTTCAAATCTGCATATCTATTAATCTATCATTAAAATATTAAAATATGCTGTGGCCACTATAGTTTTTCCCCAAAAATAAATTTCATGGTCAGTTTCATCATTGTTCCATGAATTTGGGAGTGTCATACCAACTTGCAAAGTGACATTTGTCATTGTCAAACTGACAGTTCAAAGTGACAGCATCATTGTCAAAGTGAAAGTGTCATTTTCAAAGTGGCAGCAGTCATTGTCGAACTGACAGATAGCGGCTATATTTCAATCCTTACAATATAAGTGCTCTTTAAAATAGAGAGTTTTTTTCTAGATTCCCTTGTTGAAAAAGCTCGTTTACAAATTTAAACCTAGCTTCTTGATAAAAAAAAAACTCAAATATTAAATTTCAGTCGAAAATTTGTACGAGTTCTCAAATTATTCTACTTTTAGACAGATAGACCGACCGATTTCATTTAAACTTATGTTTTCTGGGCTCAGTAGGGTCTAAAATATGGAAATTCATTATAGTCTCGAACTATCAAGAAATCGTAATTTCAATACTATATATATATATATATAGGTGGGGGAAGTAAATTGTATCTGTGACTATGATTTTCAAAACAATTATTTGATACACATCGAAAGCATAAGTCGTCAGTTTCCGATGATTTAATCGTATAGGTAGATTCACCAATACTCTAAGAAAGTTGTCAACTCTCAGCAACATTTCTATATCATATAACAAATAATAATTGCAAATATTTATTAAAACATGAAAATTACAGATTTGTTATTTATTTCTATTTCCTTTCAGTCTTCATTGTTCAGTTATTGACTGACGGGTGATCATGTGCTGTATCCTGTATCCCAAAATAATAATTTGATCTTTATCAAAGTTATATTTTAAAAAACCCTGAAATTTTGTTGCAATCATCTTGTATAACTTGTGAAATTTTGAGATAAATAGTTTCCACCCTAAAATGGGTACCAATCTATATCAGTTTGAGATTTGAGGTATAAAATTCAATTACTGATATATTGCTCATTCAATTATGCATAGTTCGGCAGTAATTACCTTTTTAGTCTTTATTTCATTTTTTGCCAAAAACTGGGAGGTAGACTGAAAAAATCAAGCAGTTTGTGCAAATCTACAAAACAGCAGCTTTCATTCAGTACCAGTTTCAAGTCTGTAAGTGCTA
The DNA here is from genome assembly GCA_963989225.1 of Dromius quadrimaculatus. NCBI lineage: Eukaryota > Metazoa > Arthropoda > Insecta > Coleoptera > Carabidae > Dromius > Dromius quadrimaculatus. The sequence continues at coordinate 29,543,731 of OZ022325.1, forward strand.
TAGTTCCTGAGAACTCAGCGTCAATCCAGTCAGCCAGCCAGCCAGATAACCAAAGTGCATATAATGGCGTAGGTTTTTTGCAAAAATGCGCTAAAAACAAACGTTTTGGTGTTGAAATTCACTTTAACATTATTTTTCATCGAAAGATACTCTTTTCAAAAACAATGCCAATATCTAGGAAAATAGAAATGAGAACAGGATGAAATTTTGTGTAAATGTGGAAAAATCGGGAGAAAATTGAAGTTTGAAATCCATATTTAAATAATCGTCAAACATTGTCTACAACCTTAAAAGGAAATAATTAGACAATCACCACTTCGTAATCTTTGTATGCATCTACATACGATCGATCCAAGTCCAATATTTTTTCAAACAAAAAGTCTTCACTTTTATATTAAAACGGCGATAACTTGCCCATTTCTTTACGAATCGAAAAAACAAACAAGCATTCTAAAGAGGGAATTTCACACTTTGTGATTATGTAGTAGTAGAATTGAATATCTGCTAACTTATACAGTAAAGATAGCTTCACTATTTTGTCCTGTCGTTTGAAATAACACGCCTTATTGTAAAACTACACTACATGCAAAAGTAGTCCATGTTGGTATTTCAAAAAGTTGCCATGGCAACTGTACACAAATAGCATTGATTTTTCAGGACAAGTACAAGAAGTAAATCACATTCCATGTTAGTAGCCCTAAAACTCTTAATCACGATTCCAAGTTTGTTGACATCTGCAGATTAGAGCTCTGTATCCAATCACAAACATGATACACAAGTAAATTTTGAATACTAGAAACCAATTAAATAAATTGACTTATTATTTTTTGTAGCAATTAACTTATTATTCAGAAATAGTCACATAAAATTGAAATTTTGACACTCGTCATTTAGGAGGTATTTTGAGGTTAGTACAATGTTTTAGTTTAAAAATAGTTGATAAATTAATTCCTTGATTATATTAGATTAAAAATGACATTATAAATCAATTCTATACCTCCTAGAATAAATATATGATTATATAATTCGGAAAAGAAAAAGTCGTTATAATTTTTAAGGACTGAATAATAAAGTGCGATAAAAGAGAAAATACTATGTTTAATAAGTGAAAAAATACGAATTTGAGGATTCATAAGATCGCTTATCCAAAAATCTAGCATTTTCTGTATTTTTTAAACAAATAACCATTTATTATGACAACAAAACAAAAATATCTTTCTTCTTATCATTGTTGTCCAATTGGATGACTGCATTTATTTTAAAAAGATATCTTTTTTGAAATTTAAAAGCTTATGAAAATGAAATTTGTTAAAATGCGTGATTTATCTGCGGAGAAACCATTCAGTTCAGAATATCATGTTTTATTGGGTATTTTTTTTTTTCGATTCCTTAAAATGAAAAAGTACTAATACTTGAAGTGGCATATTTCAGCCAGTTCTGATGCTATAAAATCGTTCAAAAACTAAAATATGCAGAGCTACGTTAGCTACAACTTTTGTAGGAAACTTTTTGCTCTTAGTGAATAGTTTTCAAGTTATTGGTCACAAATTGATTTTTCAAAATTAATTTTTCACTTTCCAAATTTTTTTAGCATTCCACTGGAGAGCAACTTTAATATGGTCTTGTACATCATACCAACCACCTATACTATACCGAAATTTTCATCGAGGAAAAAAAGTTGGAGGTGAAAACTTTATATTGCTTGTACTACTGATGATAGTAGGTCAGTTCTGTCGCTATTCCCTCTAGTAGTATCAATTTTTCCCGTATTCTTCCCTTCCACATAAAAATCACAACAATTATTCTTGCGCATTGTAGCTTAACTAAAAAAATTGATAATACACCAATCTTTCAATGAAACTTAAATCATATTATTGATCTGTTATTGGAAAATATTATTATTCATTTTCTTTATGTTTGTTAGTTTACGTTTACAGCTTGCTTTCGATTTTTGTATTTATCATCTACATTTGTTCTCCTGTCCACATTCTGGGTACGCCTGTAGGACAGTGTATTTAAATAAATAAATGAATAAATAAATTAATTAATTAATTAATTAATATTCTCATTCAAGAAAGTGTAATCAATATATTCATATATGAATGATCCCCGGTGGAATTTTTTTTCAAATTTAATTGCTCTTTATGTGCTATGGTCAATCCATCTTATTTTTTATAATATTTCGGGCGTAATATTATACTTGGATATATTTTCATTCTTTATTTATGTTTCTCTATATACTTATCACAATCAAATAATAAAAGGTAATTAATCAACTACTGCAGACTGCGATAGTTGAATCAAAACAGAAATAATAAATAGCAAAGAGATGCAGGCATACTTGATTTTTCCAAGACTACAAGACAAGTGACAATGACATCATACGTGACATAAGAGTTTGTAGGGAGGATACCTCTTATAGTATTCATTCGGTGGAATAAGGGCTCTCATATTGCGCACAATGCTTTATAACGGCATTGTAGGAAAAAAAGAGATCTATTCAAAGCTTTTTCTAAGAATATTTTTTTTTCATCAAGATTAATCGAATCTAATCTCTATTATATAATGATCAAATGTAGTCTGAATAAGATTATTGACTGAATATATAATATATATTCTACATATTGTGTATTCAATGGTATGATTCAACAATGAAAAGTAGGTAGAATAAAATTTGAGCCTGAATTATCGCAAGCTGCGTTACATAAACGTACAGCGGGTTGTTCGTACTCGTACTTCGTCATTTGTAATTCCATTGTTAAGTAATCTACTCTGCAACTATAATTTAAATTAACAATTCACTTTCATATAATTTTGTAAGAATAGTAATTTATTGTATTGTTGAATGAGATATATTTGCCACGAAATGGATTGTTGAGCCATGACATATGAAAGGCGAATAGCTACTTTTCATAAGTGAACATTTCACTCTAATACAATACAAAATTCTATAGTGGTCAATTTTTCGACACTGTCAAGACAGGAATTGGTGTTGAATAAATAAAATTCATTTAGAAAAACATTGTATATAAAATGGGAAATCTTATACCATCAACTATTTCAGTGATAAACTCTGATATTGTAAATAATTTTAATCAAAATCATAGGAGATAGGGAAATTTCTAATTTTTTAAAAATTGGAAAATATATGACTACTAGCTGCAATTACAATTTATCAGGCTGGAAGCGACAGATTTATTCAATACGTGGTAAATTTTTATGTAGGATTGTTGATTAGCACAGTCATGAATCTCCAAGATAATTCAGTACTTTCAGAAATACAATCACAGTAGCCAGCACAACTCCATGCATAAAAACCAGCAATAAAACAAGCGTCGTGTGAGGTAGGCTTTAAATATGAAACTCTAATCTACAACTCATGCTTTTTCGAGGTAAAAAATTTCAATGGCGTCCGTAGCAGGTTTTTTTAAATTCGAAGAGAATAAGTTGGTTCATATCCCTGTTGGAACTTTCAGACATCTACACTAAAACCCGCCTCATACGACTCTTGTTTCCTTGCTGGTTTCTCTGCACGAAGTTGTACTGGCTTCCGTGCTTGTTGCTGTGATAGAAAATGACAGTTAAGCCCGCGTCACACGACACTTTTTCCGCTGCTGGATTACTTGCTTGGATACGCTGATGGGTTTCTAGCTGGCTGCACCTACCGCTGGACGTTGTGATAGATTAAATGCGATGTTGGTTTCACACGTTGCCAGGTTGGATTAGCAGATGTTTTCGTTATCGTATACGTGTTTATAATATATTTATATTATAATTTAAAATGTCACCAATATGGGTCCAAAGTCCTTTGATTGCTCTTTCAGTAGACTCATTTCATATGTTTTCGTTGTTCAAATCATTAGAACACACAAAATATGGTGAAATTTTTAAGAATGAAATGTAGCTGTCAAATTTCGAATAAAACCAACAGATGTCGATTCATCAGAAATTAAATGCACCTGGAATCCCGTTTCAACATGTTTTCAGAAGTCTTGAGTAATAACGAAGTATGAATGTGACATTTCTTGCTGGACTTCGTGATACTACATGTGCTATTTTTTACTCTTGTTTGCCTGATGGAATCAAACGGTAAGAAGCTAGCTCGTAGTCACGTGAGTATAAAAAGTGACGTTGACATTCAATTTTTATTCTGTCGATATATTTTTTGAATTAATGAAGACGCAGTAATTATTTGTCGTTGATGAAAATTTCCTGCTAAATCGACTCTATCCTTTTTAGCCTTTGAACGATAATTGCTGGCTCCGTGGCGTATCTAAAACTTCTGCTTATTCAATCTAGCATGATTTAAGCCAACATCTTATAGTACCTATCATAACTTCCAGCGGCGCAGCTAGCTAGGAGCCCATCAGCCCAACCAAGCAAGCAATCTAGCAGCGAAATAGGCGTCGTGTGACGCGGGCTCCATATTGTGAAGATATGAGTAGGCTGATTCATAAATCCAGCCTAAATCCAGCAAATAAAAAATTAACCATGTTATTTTGGGAAACATTTGCTTTGTTTGTTTTCGTAGACTCTACGGATCTTGTCCCACCAAAGCTGCGCGACAGCGATACGATTTCAACATGACACAAGTAGGCGCCGTGGAATTGTCCCACCAAAGCAACGTGTTTTCTACATTCAATTCAATGAACAATGTCATCAAGTGAAGACGACGATGTAATTGCAATATGCTAGTACTTAAGAGATAGAAAAAAAAACTAGAAAGCCTGAGAGAAGGAAATGGTGGGTGCATTCTTTTATTGCAATAAACCAAAAAAAAGCTTTTTCGGTTATATCTTTCCGAGAATACTTTGCTAATTTATAGTTGTATGAGCAAGTATATTTTTCTACAGCATCTACCAGTTATTTTATTAAATTCATGTTAATTCTTCTGTTGTGTCATTTTCTTTTTCGTCACAAAATGCAAAATACAGCCGCACACACAGCTTCAATGTTGCTTCAAAACTGACCTGTCGAGTCGCTCGGCAACAAGAAGCCGACATGCAGCTTGGATGTTTCTTTGCTGCAGCTTTGATGGGTATGCGATGTATATAAACCATGGGTTAAACACGAAAGATACACGCTGGCGACATCGGGTCGTTGTTGCATCGCTGTCGCGTAGCTTCGGTGGGACAAGGCCCTACATCAACTTTGTTAGAGAAAACTAAATTGGATCAGTTTCATTTTAATAATTAAATATTAACCTTAATAATATATTACGATGTATGTTTTATCACAACCTTACAATTTATCTGACATTTGAAGCTTCCTCTCTTTGTCATCTATACTATTATTATAAAGAGGAAAGATTTGTATTTTTGTTTGTAATGTATAAACTCAAAAACTACTGAACCGATTTCAAAAACTTGTCACGAGTGTGATCTTATGTTATCACTGAGTAATATAGGCTATAATAGATAACTTTACATGAAGTGGCGCACGAGCAATACTTGTTCATTCGAGCACCGTTCATCCGATTAGATTGAAACTTCCTATAGTTGTTGGTGACACAGTCTTGAAGATTTTTATTATAGAACTATCAATAAACATTGAGTGGCGCATGAGCTGTATTTGTTCGTTTACGCATTGTTTATCTGATTGGATTAGAACTTACTATTTTGTTGTTGGCACTTGGATGAAGATTTTTATTATATCATCTATATACTTGAAGTGTTGCACAAGTTGTTACTTTGTGCAAGTAAGTAAAAAGGAATACGTATGAAAACTCCAATAATGTAATTCACCAAGTAAAAAAAAAATTGCTTAAGCCCTGTTCAGACGAGGGCTCACACAAAACTCTACTTGAGAATTTGAGTCCTGAGAAGAAGAGGTATAATTTGTGTTGCTTGTCAAATAAAGGCGCCGCTATTTTGTGTCTTGCAAAGTGGGCGTTGTCGTTTCCTCATCTCATTGATAATTCCATGATAATCTATGTCTTTGGCTGTTATTTGCGTCATTCTACTCTTTTTATCGTATTTGCAATGTGCGAAAGGCAGAAAAGTATAATAAATAAATTTATTTCTTTAATTATTGCTGATTCGGTAACGAGTTTAAGAACAATCCAAAAAAAGAGACTGGTCAAAAAAATAAGGGATATGAGATTAAAGAGAGTCTTCATTTACTAGAGAAACTAAGAGCAAAATATTCAGTCTTTTGAAAATTTTTTGAAAATTTAAGTGGTGGTTTCTTAATATATTCAAACTCCAATCACTCACAAACAGTTTTTTATCATATTATAAATGGAACTGTTTAATTCTATTCGAATGATCTAATACAAAAATACCAACCAATCGAATAAATAAATCCTCGAGAGATTTTATTTTAAAAGTGGGAAAAGAGATACATTTTGAGGCAGCAAATGAACTATAACGACCAAGACACAAAAATATTTTGCTTCTTTAAAAACTTCTCAAGACTCAAATTCTCAAGTGAGTCTTGTGTGAGTCCACGTCTGAACAGAGCCTTTTACATTGCTTGGGCTATAAAATAATCTTTTGTCTCCCGTAATTTATTTCCATATATGTATTACATATATGTTTATTTCATTAAATTCTGATGACGCAATCTATCAAATTTTGATAGTTGAGATTATGTATTAGTAATTATTGTGTTACTTTAGCATCAAATGTGATATTATTCTTGATTATTATCTTATATTAATAAACTATGCTCTAAAAACTCGAACAGGAATGATGAATATTAATAAATGTCTATCCGTGCAAAGCCGGCACGGGCTGCTAGTATAATATTCAATAAGCCCTAGGTTGTAATGAAATTTTTGTAACCTCATATTTTATGTACTATTTTAGTCTCCTGAACTCTGAAATGATTGTTACAATTGTTTATACTCGGTGAGTAAGTAGCTTGATTTTCATTCACACAGTATTGAAAAGTAAGATTAAAATGCGTAGAAGAACTGAAAAACACTGGCGTTCTACTAATATCTGAATGATAAATTACATAATCAAAGATAAAAAAAATTGGCTACTTGAAACGTTTCTAATTTTCCTATCATATTTCTATATTATTTAGTACCAAAATTTTGGTGCAAAATGATAGAATGGACTATTGGGATATTATCTCTATAAATCAATAGTCTATTCACTATTCTATCATTTGACATCAAAAATTTTGTACTGAATATTGCAGAAATCATAATATGGTCAAACAATAGGGAAGCCGTTTTTCCTTTCCGTCTGCACCGGTGCTTATATGAAACGCAGAAATCTATGGGAAGAAGCGTCATTTCACACAATATTCATTGTGATAAAAATACAGAAAAAGAAACTATTGATATTCTCTGTAATTCTTTGACTGCTGTTACTGGCAATCTTGATAACTGGAAATTCTGTCCCGCAGATTCTAATCTCTTTGTTCTTGATAGCACTTTTTAATATTGGAAATATATAATTAACCCTGGACATGCACACTTCATTTGTAGTTGAATAAGTGTCACACTGGGGTCTCAGAAATCCCAAACGACAACGTAGTTTTTCTGAGAATTGGATGTTGTTTTAACTAATTTTCATGATACGTAATCTATTCAAGATAATCATGGAAGGAGTAAGAGAGCATTGAGTTCTTTAAGAGCACAGTTTATTGAGAAAAAGGACAATATGCATAAAAAATACAAGTTTTTGGAATTTTTCTTGTTCAATACATAAAATACTAGATCTTTTATGAGTTTCACATTCAAGTTCATCACTTATCAATGCAGAAGGCTCTTTGAATACCGAAGGAGTAATTTCCTGCTGAAATGTCAAAATGGCGAATAATAGAGAGCTTTCAGCTATGCCAATAGATCTAACGCAAAATCCCAAACGAAAACATAGTTTCTCTGAGAATTGGATGTTGTTCTGATTAATTTTCATAATATGTAATCTATTCAGGATGATAATGAATGAAGTGAGAATGTATTGAGTTCTTTGAGAGCACAGTTTATTGGAAAAAAGGACAATGCATAAAAAGTATATATTTTTCGAATTTTTCTTGTTCAATGCATGAAATATAAGATCTCTTATGAATTTCGCGTTCAAATTCATCATTCATCAACGCAGAAGGGTGTTTGAATTCCGAAGTAGTCATTTTCTGCTGAAAGGTCAATATGAAGAATAATAAAGAGCTTTCAGCTATACCAATGAATCTAAAGCAAACAGTCACACTCGGGTCTCAGAGACCCAAACAGAAACAAATTCATAAATTATGACCCACTTACTTCAGTTATCATCAAAATTCATATAGCTCATACTAAAGACATTACTAAACTAAATTTACGAGGTGGTCACATCGTACTATATCGACTTTGTGCTTGTGCACAAGATAAAAATTGGAGCATGGGGTTTCTGAGACCCCAGTGTGCACTTCCATGGTTAAGATTATCTATAAACAAAGCAGAATGCAATTAATTGGTACGAAGAAATATAGATAAGAACAAGTAATTTATTTGAACAAGCAATTCGTTCACTTAACCATTCCGAAGCAATTGAAAAAGACAAAATATGAAGGTGCAAACTGAAAAGAACCAAGTATTTTTTATCTCTGTAAAATACTATTTTAAAGGATTTGGGTCCCGGGACGGCTCGTGTCTCGAAGTCCGGGGACTTTTTGTGAACTTAGTTATCTCGGACCCGAGACTTTCGGGTCGAGACTTGAGACACGGTTGCTAAAATTATACCCACCGTAATAATTTTATTTTCAAAAAGTCATAATAAACTTGATTAATTTCTTGCACATTATCATTGAAAGCGCTATTCATTAGCTTAACGAATAATTACTTGATACTCTGCTATTCTCTCATTAGTACACAATGAATGCGTTCGCTGACATATTGTTGTTTTAAAGTCAAATGGAACGGACAATCACTAATCAATGTGAGGACTCGATTTTGTGTTCAATAACTGTTGATTTTTACAAAAATTTCTTTTTCCATAGATAAATCTCGCCAAAAATGAACTCCATTATGATATAATTCTGAGAAGTCTCGAAATCCCGAGACATTTAGATTGTCGAGACTTCACATACCCTTTTCAACACACTCGATTTTCATTCTATTCATTTAAGCTCCACTCACATTTCGAAAGATTCAAATAGATAATTTTTTCAAATAGTTCTATTGAAGTATTCAATTGCATCAGGTAAATTGTACAAGCTTCTATTCGTATTGTGTTGTTATATGTACTATATTATACAATTACTATTGGTGTAACACAAGGAAAATAACAACGACAACACAAGAGGTAGACAAAATAAAATTTAGAGTTTTATAATCTAAAAGAAAAGATAGTTAATTTCTGATCTGATCTGATAAAATAGATCTCATCACAAAAATTGATCTTTGATCTCATCTAGAATACTTATCATGTGATAATCTTGAACTTGATCTAGATCATCGGTCACAACACTGGTCATGACTAGATAAACGCTGACAAAATCAATTAAGTTCCTATTTATAATTTGCAAACCGAAAAAATTTAGGTCCTCATTCTCACTTCAAGCTGTATGAAAATATATGAGATGGTAAGAGAAAGTGCATAAATTTTTAGGAAGTAGTGCGATTTCAAGAGGTGAAAATATGAACGTGAGTTTCTCTAGATGTCCTAAATTTAAATTATATACTTGAAAATTAAAATACTATTTTTGTTTTATTATAAATCATAACACAAGTTAATGCTTTTTCCAAGCTGGCATCCCCACTTTTCTGAATAATTTTATAGGTCAAGTATGTGGGTACAAACTCTATTTTTTATTTTTTAATCGACTACACAACCGACCGAATATTCGGTCTGAGACCGACTCGTTGCAACAGTAATAGTTATCGTTCAAAATCAGAATAGGAATCAGATTTTGCATCTCAAGCTAGCCTCAATCGTTTTATATATTGAGCGACAGATGAAAAAAATTGGCCTTAAAGGAGTATTAAATATTTCAGATGATACAAATACTCATTCATTCAGTATAAACTTAGCAGGATATCAAATTTCACATTTTTTTGTACCTTAAAATTTTTTTCATTCAAACAATAAGCACTTTAAATATTGAATATTTGAATTTGATACTAGCTATAACAAATTTTATATTTTGAAATGACAATAAGTATATCATCTCTAAAAATTTGAATAACCTGTACTAGGTACGAAAATATCTATAACTGTGTGCTCAATTTGGAATATAAGAATGAAAAAGAAGTACTATACAGAGTATTTAAAAAAAGTAGCGCATAAATTTTCCAGTAGTAGCACTATTTAGAGAAGTAGAAAAATACGAGTCATACAATTGAATATAAAGTTGAGCTTACACAACGGTTAGCTACTTTTATTGATAGTTAAATTCTAATGGTCTGATCGATCTTCAATAAAAGAGACTTTGGATCCAAATGAAGTATTTGGGTAACTCATTTAAATCCAGACAAGACAAGAGGAATCGTGTAAGTGAATATTCATATTACTAATGAAGAATCAGTATTGATACAAAATATTCAAATTTTCACGGCAATATGATAACCAAAACATATGTAATTTTATTGAAAATATTCTCCTACAAAACACAAATTGAAATTATATTAATGAATTACTGAATCGAACAGCGTGCCTGTTGCACGTTGTTTATTATATTAGTTCACGTGAATGCCGCACGTGATGTTATAAATCCGGTGTACTGGTATATGTATATCAGTTCAATATAAATGCGAATCCAACTAAAATGTGTACACTGTTACAATTGTTGCTACGCTCAAATATTTCATTATTTTAAAAGTAAATAATTGTCAGTGATTTTTTTCTTATTTGAATATAAAATCAATTGCTCAACTATTTCCCTACCTCAATTTTATCTTATTTGATTGCGTTTCGGCCTCTTTTCCTAGGCGTTATTATCTTTATCAGTCCGGTGTAGCTGGAACGTTTGGTATATGTAATAGTTTTCTTGGTAATACTCCGGTCTTAATCGATATTTTTATTTAGAAAGTAATGTATAAATTCTTACTTGAATTTATTATATTTTTTCTCGATTTGAGCAACTAATATTTCATTTTTAGAATATGTAGTTTCTTGCAATAATAGCACTTTGCGTAAATAAGAACTCAAATCTTATATACATGCACAAAGCTAGAAGGCATTAATAACAAAATGTTTACAGTCAATTCCGCTTAATTGAGTTACATCGGAAAGAGGACATTTTGGTCCAATGAAATGGCTGCCCCAACCAAGCGAAGTTTGCAAAAATTGATTTAATTTTATTCTGGTGTTTTGTGATAATACGTACACTGTCACTGTTCATGAAATTCAGTAGTTGAACAATGGTCTGGTTTTTTGATAAAAGTAATAAAACATGCCTTTTTATTCTAATATTGAAATGGCCGATATGATTTTTATGTATGGTCGTGCTAATGGAAACACTTCAAACGCGGCGTCTTTATGAAGAAGTCTACCCAAATGTCAAAAAGATGAGTGAGAAAATTGATATTGATAAGGCTGCGGAAGAGGAAACTGTAAAATGATTTTGCCAAATCTAGAAAATTCACGAACAACAATACGAAGCATTTGTGAAATTGTGTGAATTGCAATAATGCTAATACAAATCAAGAATAAAGGTTTGAATTCTAATGACAAAATTCAATTTGACATTTGGGTGAGTACTTTGATTATTCAGTAATCATAGAAAAATTTGTTCATTTTACTTCAGTCCCTTGGGATTCTTGATCATTTCAGATCCCGAGGGACTAAACTCAAACTTAAGTCCCTGAAATGAAGGATTAAATTTGTTGTTTACTCCCGGGAGTGCGAAAAAATTCTTTTTGATTGTGAATCAGCACATCGAAATGCATATGCCATAGAAATTATATATATATATATATATATATATATATATATATATATATATATATATATATATGCTGGCTTTGTCATTCGAAGATCGTGGGCTCGTTTTCATAATCGAACTAAGGTTAATATATGGCAACTAGCAACCGCATCCTACAGATTAGAAAATATCATTAATCTGCCACAGTCGACAGGCAGCATCATCCTCATGAGACAGCAAAACCTTTAATATTGAGTCAACGAATAGTGCTCATCTATCCTACGTCGACATTGATATTTGATAAGATCTTTTACCTACATTGCACGGTGTTGAGAAGGAGTTTTGATCCACATTTTTTCTGATTTTAAACCATCTTGGATGTAAACCAATTAAATACTGAATTAAAATTTCAAATTCACTCTATATCAATCTTTCATTAATCAGGAAAATTGGAAATCAAAGAAGATGGATTAAAAGACAAATTATTTCAGCTAGAGAGATTTTAATTGAATTTTACTATAGAATGATTCCGTAGGTACCTATATTTTTACATTTAATTGAATGTAATAAAAAAACTATTCATACTAGAAATCTTACATTTAAACTTAGGATGAAAAATTATGACCCCTTACTGTTCTATTTTGCTTGATAATATATTTTCATTATGTATAGTAATGTATTTACAATTTTATTTTTACTTAGAACTTAGAACTTATAGATATTTGAGGATACTAGAAATATAATACACTTAACAACTTTACTATCGTCAACTCACATTTCTTCTCTCAGTAACAAATTAGTAATTTATGCAGCAAGAGTGTAAAGTTCAATATTTGGTGTCAAAAACTAATTCGCCGAATGTCATAATTAACGTGACCATACGTCCCGGTTTGGGCGGGACAGTCTCGTTTTCAGGCAGTCTGTCCCGGTGTCCCCAGCGAAGCCAACATAGTCCCGATTTTGCGAACAGACCCAACGATAGTTTAAAATTTATTTTTTCCGCTCGAAATGCGTGGCCCAACGGGGAGGCAGATGACGACAGAGCGCGCTGCCCCCCTGGGTGGAAGGAATTCCCGCACTTACCGATGTTACGTCTTCCGTTTACGACTGCAATGTTTTGTTTTAGTTTAGTTCAAGTCGGACAAAGCAAGTATCGTACGCAACGCAACGCAGTGATTTGTAAAACAACAATAATGCCTAAACGCAAGTGTTCTTTCAATATTAGTTTGCAACAGAAGTATCCATTTAACTTTTTTTTATTATATATTTCCGTAGATGTGTCCCGGTCTGACAAAATAAATAAATTGTCACGTTAGTCATAATGCTTGTTAATCTCGTGTTCTATCTGTAGCCCTAAATGTAACTTTCAAAACAAATTCTAAACATACAATAAAGCTCTAGTTGACACTTGACTTCAAAAATAAGCAAGAATTTTCCAATTGCAATGTTTTAGAAATGAGTAGATAAAACGTTGTGATTTTGAATTATTTCGTGATGATCGCCTAAAAACCATTATATGCACCTCGGCCGTAAAAGGAGCTATAGAAATGCAATGATTGCCTAAAGAAGTAATATTCGACAGATATGTACATAAAAATAGAGCTTTATGGTGGTGAGAAGGTGATTCTATGGCCCGTAGAATCACCTTTTTTCTTATGATAGTCTAAGAAATTTATTTTTGATGTAAATGTGGTTCTGCAACCCAGCTCACTTCTGTGTAATGCTGGTTTCATATCATACAGTTTTAAATCACTTGAAATGCAATATTGATTTTTTTCACAAATTCAAGTTTTCACATGGTCTATATTTGAGCAAGAATTTAAATAATAATAATAATAAGTCTTTTGAGCTCTACCAGTAAAGTTGGTGTATCTACGAGATGCCATTTGGAAAATCTACTATTTTAGTCGCGTCAACGAAGTCTTTTGGTCAGAAGTCCTCAAGACCAGCTCCGATTTTGATGTATTTATTTTTTAAATCTTGTTTTTGTAGATTACATAAAATTAGAAACCCTCTAGGGCAAGGACGGAATTATTTATATTGTTTAAACAATATTTGTATAATAAAAATGAAGTGCTCTTCGTTAGTCTCGCTAAAACTTGAAAACCGCTTGACCGATATGAATTTTTTTTTGCTCCGTTCGCTTTTATACAGTGGTTGCTTGGGAGAAAAATGACCCACATACATCAAGTAATGCACAAGCCGCATTTGTTCGTTCGCGCACTATTCATCTAAATGGGTTAAAACATTCTATTTGTTAGTGGCACTATCATGAAGGTTTTTATTATAGTATCAATAACATACAATAGGTGGGGCACGAGCCGTATTTATTCTTTCGCGCATCGTTTATCTGATTGAGTTGAAACTATTGTTGCTGTGGGAGTTTTTTTTTAGTGTCATAAACGTGGCGCACGAGCCGTATTCATTTGTTCGCGCATCGTGTACCCGATTAAGTTAAAACTTACTACAGTCGTTCTTGGCTCTTTCGTAAAGGCTCATATTATTGTACCATTAATATACTTCAAGTGTCCCACGAGCCGTATTTGTCCCTTTACGCATCGTTTATCCGATTGAGCTGGAACTTAACATAGTTGCTGTTGGCACTTGCATGAAGGCTTTGTACAAACTGTATTTGTTCGTTCGAACATCGTTCAACCGATTAAATTGAAGCTTTATATAGTTATTGCTGGCGCTTACGTGGGCACCGATTTTGAGAATAATCCTTCCACCAGTAGAGTTCTATACCTTTTATCACTAAGTAACATGGGCTATAATTCACTCTCAAAAAAAAGAGTTGCATACGAAAACATCAATAATGTAGTCCAAGATGTGAAAAAATAGATAGTAAAAGTCCTTACATTGCGTGCGCTACAATATAATCTCTCATCTCCCGTAATTCATTTCATTGAATACTGATGACGCTCTCTATACATAGAACTACGCATTTATCAACAAATTTTTACAGTTTCGATTAGGCTTTAATTATGTTACTCAAGCCAATGGCACGCCGTTTTGCTATTTAATAGCAAAAGTTTATTCCTATCAAATTAATGGTGCGATTCTGGAATTTTCTGCAACACTACAGAACTGTAAATTTAAACAAAATCGCATCATTTCTTAATGTCAAATGACACTAAATGTATTTGTCAACAAAAATTGTTGCGCTTTTGTTCAGATTCATAGTTCTGTAGCGTTATGGAAAATTCCAGAATCGGTACATAAAACTATACATTTTCTCATTGTACAAGATAATTCAATTTATTCAATCTTTATGATTGAATTAAAATTATGTACATAATGAAAATTCAGAATTATTATTATCTTGCAAGATAATTTTAATGCATTGAATTTTTATGATTGAATTAAAATTATGTACATAATGGAAATTTAGAATTATTATTATCTTTCAAGATAATTTTAATACATTGAATTTTTATGATTGAATTAAAATTATGTACATAATGATAATTCAGCATAGAGACTATCTAGCAAAATTATATGGAACCGTTGAATTTTTATGATTGAATTAAAATTATGTACATAATGAAAATTCAGATTTAATATTATCTTGCAGGATAATTTTATTGCATTAAATTTTTATGATTGAATGGAAATTATGTACATAATAGAAATTCAGAATTCTTATTGTCTTGCAGAATAATTTTAATTCATTGAATTTTTATGATTGAACTAAAATTATGTACATAATAAAAATTCAGAATTATTTTTATTTTGCAAGATAATTTTAATACATTGAATTTTTATGATTGAATTAAAATTATGTACTTAATGGGAATTCAATATTCTTATTATTTTGCAGTATAATTTTAATTTATTGAATTTTCCTGATTGAATTGAAATTATGTACATAATGGAAATTCAGAATTATTTTTATCTTGCAAGATAATTTCAATCCATTGAATTTTTATGATTGAATATAAATTGAATTGATTAAAATTATCTTGCTAGGTAATAATAATTCTGAATTTCTATTATGTACATAATTTTAATTCAATCATGAAAATTCAATGAATTGAAATTATCGAAGTGACTAATGATCCGACTACCGGAGGAATTAGTTATTTTTGTATTAAATGTGCGAAGTGATTTTTGTTGCGCGTTACCGAGACCGTAAGGTCAAGGTAACAAATTCATTCGAAAGCGCAACAAAATACAATCACTTCGTACACGAAATACAAACAATATTTTTTCGTCAAATGTCAAAAAATAATAGATCAAATTAATTTTTATATTCAAAAATTAGTAGTTTTGTGTACAAACTCATATTTCTTTTTTGTTAAATACCTGTTTGTTTCTGTCTTTGTAGCATTACTTAACTGAATTATATTTGATTAGGTGTGCAAAAATAGAACTTATTTTTCCACTAGTGAAAAAATATGTTCATTTTTTCACTAGTGAAAAAATATGTTTCATTTTTTTACTAGTGAAAAAATCACGAACTTTGCGTATCCATAACAATACAAAAATATCATGTTTTTTTGACAGTTGGCGAAAAAAGATATTTTTTTTTGTCCGGTTATTTTTTTTTGCTTGCGAAACAATAGCCTATATTTTATCTGTCATTCAGGTAAATGTTAGTGGGGATAATTTATCGTGATAAAATTAATTCTCTACAGTCCTTTCTGGTATATTCAATTCATCTTCCAACTTCTTAGAACTTGTTTGAGTACATGCAAAGGTAAATTGATAGAATGAACTTGTTTACCTGATTTCCAATTTTTCAAAAAACGTCGATCTGTCATATTCAAATAATCATGTAATTCAATGTATTTTATTAATTGAGTCCAATAAAAACTTCTTTCATGTCAACAGCTATTTTTTACTACGAAAGCGGAAAAACTGTTGTAAAAGAATACTCTCAAAAAAAAACTTCCAAACTGCAGAAAAATTTGGACATCACAATTGATAAATACTCAAAATTGAAAAAAAGCATACGTTATGATTATTGTTATGTATGGTGTCATTTGGAATGTTTGGGACACAAGCGATTGACAAAAGAATTATGGATGTGTGACAAATGTGAATTTTAATATATAACGTAATTTTGGATTTTTATAATAAATGAATTTCTCTCGGAATTATTATTTATTTCATGATGTTGGAATGCTTCGCAATTATATTTTATTCACTTTGTATACCTCGAAGTGTATATAGTTAGTAATAAAAGTATCAAAGCATAGTTTAAAAGAATTTTGGAAAGATATTATGTAAACTTTGAGGATATACCGTATTTATCAATGCAGTATTTGACAGTTGATAATACATTTTCCTAGCCGGATAAATAAGGATATATTATTCATCCGGTTACCGGAAAAAATTTAAAAAATATTCTCGTCCGGTCACCGGACGAATAGATCCAGCCTAAAATTATACTGCAAGATAATAAGAATTTCGAATTTCCATTATGTACATAATTTTAATTCAATCATAGAAGTTCAATGTATTAAAATTATCTTGCAAGAAAATAATCATTCTGAATCTCCATTATGTACATAATTTTAATTCAATCATAAAAATTCAATAAATCAAAATTATCCTGCAAGATAATAAGAATATTGAATTTCTATTATGTACCTAATTTTAATTCAATCATAAATATTCAATGCATTGAAATTATCTTGCAAGATAATAATAATTTTGAATTCTCATTATGTACATAATTTTAATTCAATCATAAAAATTCAACGGCTCCGTATAATTTTGCTAGATAGTCTCTATGCTGAATTATCAATATGTACATAATGTATCAAAATTATCTTGCAAGATAATAATAATTCTGAATTTCCATTATGTACATAATTTTAATTCAATCACAAAAATTCAATGAATTAAAATTATTCTGCAAGATAATAAGAACTCCTAATTTCCATTATGTCCATAATTTCAATTCAATCATAAGAAATCAATGCATTAAAATTATCTTGCAAGATAATATTATTTCTGAATTTCCATTATGTATGTAATTTTAATTCAATCATAAAAGTTTAATGAATTGAAATTATCAACAGTAATTACACAAGAGCTTTTTATTTTGCTGGATAAATTTCTGTTTTCACGAAACCTTGTTACCTAGCAATTTGACAAAAAACCTGTTCTAATAGAATCACGACACCGTAGGTGAAGTGATTTTATTTTTTGAACAGTTTTCGAGCCAAATTGATGTCAGGTTACAAGGTTGAGTTGTCAAACTGAAATTTATCCCAAGAAAAATAAAATGCTAGAGTGTAATTCGGTGAGATAGTTTAACGACATTTTATCTATGAAAAAGTTTATTTAAATGTGCAATTATTGAGAGTACATATTATTATACATCGTTTCATGTTTCATTTGACATATTCCACTACGTATTCTTTATAATTTTCTCCATCAATTCTCCGCATACTTTAAGTTCAATCAAGCAAAATATTTCAAATTTGACATACCGTTGTACCTCTTTCTAATACATAATTCTGGTTTGTCACAAAATACGAGAAATCTCCTCCAGATACATGATTTATTGTTTTTTGTATTTAAAGACACACTTTTCTTAATATTTTCTCTCATATTTTCTTCGGGAATATTCCAATTTCTTTTTATTTTGCAGTTTAAGCATGGATAAATAATGCAAATGACATAAATAAAGTGAGTGTTTTGATTTAGTTGCTAGGAGAAAGGTAAATAACATTTTATCACTTGCAAAAAGTTACCTTCCTTTTTATCCGCTGTCAAAACTATAAAATTGTTTTTTATATATGGCTTACTTTATATTGGAGTGAAACTATCTTGCAAAATAATAGAAATGTATCGTTAAAATTTAACTGGAATAAATTGTTGCTATTAAATAACAAAACGGCGTGCCATATAAGCCAGAAATGCGGTATCATTCGTAATAATTATCTTACACTATTGAACTATTTTTCAGAGATTCGTACAAAAATGTTGAATATCAATAGACGTCCACCTGCGCGAAGCCTGCTTGGGCTGCCAGTCTATGATATTTATATGAAAATTTCCGTTTGGTATCTATTTTTTCCTAGAGAAATTCTTCACATATTTATCATATCGCAGTTCATTCAAGTTTTCCAGTATTTTACATTGTGAGAATACAATACCTTCATTAAAAAGCTCTTCTTAGCTTTGACGAACTTCGCCAATATTTTGACGAGCTGGCTCTCTATCCTCTTTCACTCTTTGATAACGCTGAAATGAGGAAAATGACCTGATCAACTCTATATGATGTTCTTGAACAACGTGAAATAGGTGTTGAATGATATCACTAAATTTTTCTACAGATTAAAAGAGGGAAAAAATATAAAACTTCCAGATATTTGTCAACAGTACATTAGATATTTACGTAATATATATTGCACTGATGTAAAAGTTGTATTTAATGGGTATAATAATGATGGAAGGCGTCCGAGATATATCGTAGATATATAGATGATACTTCAATTGATTATATTATTTATTTGCAGAAAACATGCCTTCAAATACGATGAGAGATATTGTCAAGAAACAGCAAAAATAACAATAGGTTTATCAATCTTCTCTGCAAAAAAACTGGCCGAAATTAATATTGAGTGATGCTGAAAGTGATGCTGATCGTTTAATTGTACAATCAGCTGTAGGCTGTTTCTTTCTTTATATAGTTGTTGCAACAGAGGACAATAATTTTTTAGTGTTATTGATGGCTTAAGCACCTTATATTAAAGAAATGTTTTCTCCAAAAACAAAAATAACGAGTTTATTTTACAAAAACAATATCAAAGAAATAAGTAAATATTAAAAAAGGGCATCTGTTCTTCATTCATGAATTCATTGGATGTGATACTAAATCTACTACGCCTCTTATAAAAAAGGTAAAAATAGTTTTAATCAAATTCATTATGATAATCAGATGTCACGCTTTACGTATAGCAGCTGAAAATTCTATGGTTTAAGAGCAATGTGAAGAAGTTCTTTCCAACAATGATATTACTTGTTTTCTCACAATGTATGGTGTTGAATCAGCCGAAAACTTGAATGAATTGCGATATAATTAGTATATGAAAATTTTGTAAGGAAAAAAAAGGGACCAAACTGAATTTTTCATATAAATATCATAGATATTGCTTAAACAATATAAATAATTCCGGCCGCGCTCCAAAAGGTTTCTGATTTTAAATAATATGGAATATAGGCCAGGCAACATAGGGTTCGTAGGCTAATTAATTCTTGGAAATCTGGAAACGAGTTTAATCTTTTCATTTGCATGTAAAAAGAGTTTATTGGAGTTTGCACCAATTTTCTGCTAGTGCTGTATGAGGGGTGTCCCAAAAACCGAAAAATTTTTAGACATTTTTCAGTTCACCACTAATATCTCCTAGACGATACATTTTCAGGAAAATATTACTGCCACATGAACTGAATTTCACAAAATTCTGCGTCGAATGATTACCTTATATCTGAAATTACGTGAATTTATCAGGTCTTTCAAAAAGTATTTACGATTCGTTTGCTAATAATTTGAGTATAACCTTTATTTTCTAGTAAACAAACGAATGAGCCCTCAATTAAATTATGAGCTACCCAATAACTCTTGTTCAAAAAAAAAAACCCTTATTTATTCACTATCACTAGAAAACGTTACAATCAATTGCCTGTCTATCTCGCCTCGCCTAAAAATAGTCTTCCTTAATCTTTGATTACATATTAAAGGTGCAAATATCTTCGTTAACGGATATTGAGCAGTGTTGCCAGTTGCTTTTCCCCCGAAGAAGCTTCCGGTCTCTAATGAGTTGAGCTGGGAGAAACTAAAATATAGGGGAAGGGTAATTCAAAGCAATTTGTTCTGATGGGAATTTCATTTTAAACAGATTTCATTTTGAATTTAATTCTCATTGGAACAAAATATTCTTGAGATTCTTGTCTTCAGAATTCCAATCAGAAATAGATTCATTTTGAATGATATTTGTTGATCAAATCCATTATTATTGAAAATAATCGTCTAATTTATGAGACTTTGAAAATGTGCAATATATAAAAGCTCTTATATAATTACTAGTGGCAGGTAGGTGTCCACAAGGAGACTAAAAGCTCATGAGACTTCTGGTTCATGAGAAATTTATATCAGATATTTTTCCATAAAAAATGAGATTTTTCTGTGAAACACTGGAGTTGGGAAATTTCTCTCTCATAAGACAAGGTGTCTCTGAATGCACTGCTTCCACAGCGTCAATGTTTTGCAAAAGAAATAAAAATTTGTGTTTTAGAGTGATTTTATAAGATGTGAACAAAAAGGGCTAGAAGAAAGACTGCAATTTGTTATTACCTTGTCATTAAGTCCCATACAGAAACGAAAAGATCTTACAGATATTTGGTTAAGAGATTGGATTAAAAGGAGAGAGAACAATATAATGGAAACATTACTAAAAGAGCTCTTGTTCTTGTCCAGATAAAAGTACACTATTTTCTCTTCAAACTCCTTTTATTACTTGTAGAACTCATTTCTAGGAGAAAACACAAATGTTTATCTCATGACACAACAGCAAAACTCACGTGCAGCGAATGAAATAGTTGTATCATGCGAGATTCGCAATATATCATGTATACACGTTGAAACTTGTTTCAGAAATAAAACTCTCGTGACACATTGTTTCACGAGATTATCTCAAGTATTTCTCGTATCTCAGACCTGTTTCTACAATGAAATTCAAGTTTTCCTGAGATTTTTATCTCATGAAACAAATATCTCATGGGGGCGTACACGAACTCGGCACCAAGAACATGAACTCGGCACCAATGCTAATCCGATTAGCGCGGGGCGCACACGAACTCGGCACTTCAAGTCAGTCAATTTTTAAATAAAGCCACGATCTACCTGCAAGATTTGGTTTTATAAGTCTCTATATTTTATTTTGAAATCAATTTGTATTAAAAATAATACTGCAAATAATATTTAATGAAACTTCAGAAAAAAAAAATTGTTAAAAAAAAGACTTATTTATACATATGTCCGTACATACCTACATTATTACAAAAACAATCAAATATGTATAGAACACACTAAGGTCCGGTTTCACCAAACTCAGTTAAATTTATCAAGGGTTTATTTTGAGTCAGTAACTATGGTTATAAATTGTATCAACAATACTTTTCGTATAAAATAACCTTTGGATAAATTTAACTAGCTTTGGTGAAACTGACCCTAAAACATTTAATTTTTTTTGGTATTTTTGACATTAGAATTTCTTGCATCAAATGGAGACAAATTATTTTATCTACGATATGCAGGACTTTTAAGTTGTAGATGTCACACGTGTGATTAGATACGTTCAAAAGTACGGCTGAATTTGAGTCTGGTTTATTATTAATATAAAATCGCATGTGTCCAGAAAATCTCACTCAGGCAGAACTATTAAGCCACAAATCCCAATCCATAGCGTAGTGCCGAGTTCGAGTAGGGGATTAAAGATCCAGGTAGTTTGGTGCCGAGATCGAGGCCACCCTCTCATGGAATATTCGCATTGTGGATTCGTAGCTGGATTATTTGGCATTTGTTTTGACGTTCCACTTTATAATTGACCTTTCAAGATTTCATTGAGCAAGAAAAACAAAATACGTGTATAGCCCGTATGAGAGCATATTTTTGAAGAGATGCAGACAATATGGTAATTAATGATAGATTTCTCAGTCATGACAAATAATTCACTATATTTATCTCGATGTGCAAACATACTTTCCCAATAATAATAAACATTATCATACTAATGATAATAATAATAATAGAAGCCGACTACCACCACGACGATCCTAGAAAAAATATATGTGTAATGTAATTATTTTACTCGCGATGAAATCTATAATAATTATAATTATCACTCAATAATTTTATAATACTTGCTCCTCGGAGCCATCTGTACAATAACTGTATGAAGAAGTACAAAAATAAAGAAATATCAATAATAATAATGGTAGTAGCACCGTAGTATTTATTCATTATATGAAAAATACTTTGGATTCGGATTATTATTCTACATTTAAAGTTGCAGCACGAATATGGCCAGAATATATTATGTATTTTTAACTCAACCACAAACCAAAACATTTTTTCTTGAAAAAATTTAATTCTCCATTATAATTCCTTCGAAGCTATAACAAAATTATGAATATTTTATCAATGATCCAAGAAAGATTTTTGGCTGATCTAATATTCATAATCATGTATTGAAATACAACTATTAAAATATACAATTCGTAAAATTCAAATAAGATGCACATATCATTTGATATCCTGATTGCTCAGCAATTTTTACTGCCCTACTATTAATATTGTAATATTGATTCCATACGTCAATATTATACACGTGACCAGAAGTAACGTATTTTATTGGATTCTGGATATGTCAAAAAATTATGTATCCAGAAATTACTCGATTTGAATGATGATTCTCTTCTGCAATTAAAATAGAGCTAAATTGATGAGAAATACAGAAAATCTGGAAGTGATTTAAGTTTATGATATTTTTAAGACAATTATTTACATCAATTCAAATCATGCCAGCTCTATCATAAAATCAATAAGAGATCACATAACATTCCATTATTTCTTTAAATTATTTGTTATAAGAGTTATATTCTAAATTATCATACCTGAAAATAACTCTGTTACGCCTATGTGTTTCAATTGATTCATATGTGTACTTGTGTACTTCAATGCCTAGTAAACTCTGCGAGTGACGTCATTGTCCAACCCGTATACAATCATTATTAATTGGGCCTCATAATTATTAATTAAGTGAACGATTCTAACAATGCACAGTGATGCCAGTTTGAATGACAGAAACTTAACAACAAGGCTGCAATATTTGAATTTGAGTTGGCCCCTATCATAATTCTCAGATGAAGATTATATAGATTTTCATTTATTGAAATAATTGAAGATATTGAAGATGGTTGTGCCTCGACTGAAATTCATAAAATGTCCGCTTTACATGTACAAATGTATAAATTATGTAGGGATATATTTTTTTATTATAGTATTTGAATATCTCATTTTGAAATATTCCTATTCTGAAACTTCGGATAGGTTTCTTTTTATGTTGACTGTAACAAAAATTGGCAAATCAAATACTCAACCTGTTATCTATTTGGTAGGTATGTTATAATTAGTACAAACATAGGGTTGCTCACTTTTTTCGTTTGAAGGCTATATAGTTTCCAGGTTTAAATAGACGAATTCAAAGTGATACAGAAAAAGGTAAGCAGCCCTATGTTTCAATTAGTGTTCAATTTTTTTGGTACAAGATCGGTGAAAAAATAATTATTGAATTTATAATTGAACATAACCTTGAACAGATTTCTTCAGGCAACTCATCAACGTTATTTTTGTCGGTTACTTGATCAGTACAGGTCGACACCTAAATCGGAACCTGTACTAATAGCATTGCTGATATTGTTCCGAATCCAATATGACAAGATGACAACTCTCTTCGGTTTAAATCTAACAATCTGAATTTCGATTGATTTTAATTAGGCTAGAACCTCGAAATTTTGTATTACATTTGGAAAAATTTAGTGACAATACAACGCGATTGCTTTTATGACGTCATTATGGTAGACGCCAAAGATAGCGAATTACCTCTTTCTTCAAATTAGAATTTGAATTACAGAATATAGAGTGTATATATATGTATATATATATATATATATATATATACATATATATATATATATATATATATATATATATATATATATATATATATATATATATATATATATATATTGTGATTTTTAATATCTATATGAAAAGTCCTGGCAATTTCACCATATTTTATTGATACAGAGCATATTACAACATTTGACGACTCTCACCTAGTCTTTGCCTGCCTTTTGTCAAAGATCCAATATTAATTTTCATAAATAATCTATCAAGTGCAATTTAATTGTTTGCTACAACAATAACGGTTAAAAGGCGTAATTCATCAAAAAAAAATGCGTTGAGCAGTGACATGCGAAATGTACTCTTCTAGAAGCACACCCATAATTTTGCGAATTTTGAAAAAATTCGTTCTGATTGTGAGTCAGTACATCGAAATATATACGTTGTAATTTTTTTCACCCTTTTCCTCTAACACCTTGTATTTATATATATATATATATATATATATATATATATATATATATATATATATATATATATATATATATATATATATATATATATATATATATATATATAGAATTTGAAAATTTATTGGGTATTTCCGGTTAAGTTTTTTCGGGCAATGTAATAAGTAGACTCTTTGAAGTTGCCTAGCTTTCGGTATATTTTTATACCTTCATCAGGACACTACAATATTAATGATAATGTAAGATACAAAAAGATTTCTAACATTATTTACTTACATTTCGTGAGGCTTCAAAAATCAGCCAGATTAATAATAATAATTATAACTATCAACAACATGAATACAATCAATTAATTCAAAATAAGAAGAACCAGACTAAAAATCATAAAAATTAAAGTAGAAACTGTGAAAAAATAGTATAAATATGAACAGTCGCGATTAATCCTAACTTTTATATATATATATATATATATATATATATATATATATATATATATATATATATATATATATATATATATATATATATATATATATATATATATATATATATATATTATGTATGCGTGTGTAGTATGTGTGTTCGAAAAGTTGAGTGATCTATATCAATAATACACAACACAAATTATCCAAAATATCAAATTCTCTATGATGACTGTATACATATAACCCCTTATAACAATATCCATAGTTTAAATAATCCAAAGACTATTTAATATCTTACTACATGTTATGCTCACTATTTTTGATTCTTTAATCTATAAAAATTATTTCAATATTTTATAAAAGCCTTGGTCCCAAATGATTTTATTCATATAATGTTATTGTACCTATTTGCTATCTGCTATTTTATAGTTCCATAGTCACATTTTGTCGACAAAATCTTGTAATACTTATGACCTGCTAAAATATTCTTCACGAATATTTCATGTAATTATACTCTTGTTTATCTAGCATTTATTATTTAGAAACATACGCCACATATTTGATACTGTTTTTGAAATCCGCCCATTCCCCAACAGATCAAATTCCACTTACCATACATACACATAATTATATAGATATAGATATTGAAAAAAATTAATAATACTCACTTTGATTGGACAATCCAAATATACTGGGTGCTCCATGAAAAATTGAAGTTTCTTGTTGAACTTACAGAAGTTTATAAACAGTATTATACACAAGCGACAAATGACATCCATTTGAGAAAAGGAACATTCTTTTAGAGTTGTGGCTTCCAATAAAATTTAGAAAAAATTCAATCTCGATCGTATTATTCTTTTTTTAGCCTGTTTGATTACATTATATGGTGTATTTCAAGAAAATAGCTGCTATCTATTTTTTATTATTATAAGAGACTTGCTAATTTTCAACATTTTTATACAACAAACATATTAATACATTGAAATTTTTACTCATAATTTGGCCTTCTTAGAATTCCAGATATGTGATGTTACAATCGTAGAAATCTGTATATTCACAACAAGCGAGTATTATTTTTTATTATTATATATTTATTTTTGTGCTCAAGTCCAACCTAAGTTATGATTGAATGTCATTCTATATCTACTGTAAATTAGGAAATTTATTTCTCAAAGCAAGTGGTAATACAGTTTAATCAAACTATATATACAATCGTGCGGTAGCGTATGCGCAATGTGCACATGCCTAGTTGTCAGCCTAAAATTGTATTTAATTTAATCGTGCTTGGTATCTTCAGTAGATTATTGAAGCTCTTTTTTTTTCTATTTCCTTAAAAGCTATATACAGTGAAATTGTCGAGCTGTTAGCTATTAGATATAATGAATAAATCATCAAACCTAATAGAATATAACGAATCCATACTGACAGTAAGATAAAATCCACTTACCTTATTTTCATTTTTAATTTGTAGTATACATTATGTCAAATTATTCACGAGTGAATAATATATGATTGGTTACATTCATAAAATTAAATTTATCATAAATATAATAATAAATCTGAATTTCTAAATGTAAATTCCTAAATCAAACTCACTATAAACTAGCCTTTGGAATTATATGCTTACACAGAATTGTAACACAAATCAAATTAACTCAATGTCAAAATTTATTGTGAAAATAGAAAAGGAAAAAAAATTACAGCCAAAAAAAGCGAAGGTATTGCAACTAATCGATTCGAGTAGTGCTGAAAGAGAAAACTGATAACAAGAACTGTTGAACATATATTTGTTTGAAATTTTTATTTCAAGATTTTATTAAGTGTGGAGCGAACGTAATTTTTCTGTTATCTTCACCAGATGACTTTTCACTATATTTTAGTTGATTTAAGAAGAAACAGTTGACATAATAAAGATATATTAAGGACCATAAGACATTAATACTCAAAAAATAATGAAAATATTTCTCTCTAAATTTTCCATGCAATTATTCTATATTACAAAATCAAAGAATTTGTATTCTGTGCATTGGTCAGCTCAAACAAATGTATTTGATGGCACAATTATTCAATCTCTTTTTAATAGAAAAAAAAATGCTATTGGTGAAAGAAAAAATCAACTGAGGCAAAATCTCTTTTTTTTCGAATACAAAAAGTAATGTTAGAACTTACTGTTGAATGTTGCCTATAGGTCGGTAAATATTTTAAGTATATTATATTATGCTACTAGGATTGAACGACTGTTATTATTGTCCAGGGTGAAGTTGACTACACTCGACGAAGGCGAAAGTGAAACACAAGATGAAGGCAAGAGCAAAGTCGGAAGTGTTGCTTCGTGCAGCCAACTCCACTCGTGACAGTAATAATGGTCACTTATAAGTTGTATATATTTCTGTAATCACCTTTTTATATTCTTCATTTTGATACTCCATTGGATCCATTTGAGAAAACAAAATTTCCGAGTCATACATTATGGCACCTATAATGTGCCATTTCGATTTTTGTCGATTTCACCTAACCTATAACATTTGAGCTGTCGAGAAAAGTCCACCGATACCGTTATCCTAGAGATCCGTCCAGCCATTTGGATGATACGAGATAATGAAGAATATTATCTATATCCATACATAGATTCGCGTAAAAAACAATAAATATAGCCCTTCTTGGCAGTTAGGTAAAAAAATTAACGGCATCCATTCATGATCTTTTCCTCTTAGCAGAGATATAATCATCAACTCCCTATTAACAGGGAATTAATGATAATTGTTCCTATGGTTTGAATTAGGCTTTTTCGAAGCTGAAAATAATTCAGTAGGGTACTTTCGGTGCACGTGATTAAGAAAATATATTTATTTGTACTAATGAGACAAATAACTAATACATATTTTTGCTAGAGATGTGCTGAATGGAACAAATGTACATAACAAAGTATGTACTAAATACTAGAATTCAAAAATGTTTACTAGATCATTTTACAAATAATTTCCATTTTATCAACGTGTTCTCCATTCATAAGTATGCAGAGCAGCATTTTGAGATTTTTATC
This sequence comes from Dromius quadrimaculatus, assembly GCA_963989225.1. Lineage (NCBI taxonomy): Eukaryota > Metazoa > Arthropoda > Insecta > Coleoptera > Carabidae > Dromius > Dromius quadrimaculatus. Next base: position 29,572,108 of record OZ022325.1, read on the forward strand.
ATAATTTGGGCACAGTTCCATTCTAAACAAAACCTCTGTTTGAAGAAATGCAGGACACTGTTAAGTGACTTTTAAAGTTTGACCGTGAAACAGAATTTGATAAATTGTTAAAAAATCAAAACCTCTGTTATATGATAACAAAATGATTGTATAGATAATTTCGAAAAAATAATATCAATCGCCTAGTAATTATATATAGTACGTGCCGGCAAAATTATTTCAATTCATAATTTTTCTCCCTTGTTGCTTTTTTTGAGATTTTACAATTTGGTTCATTTGATTTTATATATTAAACAAGATTTTTATTTAATCGAGCATCTTCTATTTTATTCTCATAATCTTCAACTAACTGAATGGTTGTTACTAAAAATTAATGTGCAAATATTTCGGAGGTCAACTGAACAAAATTAATTTGAACAAAAAGTCATATACTAAACAAACTCAATACAGGTGCGTGCGGGCAGTTTATCAGCCACAATCCCCAAAATATATTAGCTGATAAATTTTTAAGCAAAATAATCATCAAATTATCTACTGCTCTCAGTTCGACACTCACTGTATAAAAATATAATCAAATCATTATTTATTTATTCACAGAAGTTTGCTTCAATATCAAATTGATTCGGTTTAGTGGGTGGAAATCCAATCTGCGCATGCGTACAAACGCGTAGAGTGTTCTTATAATTCTGTACTATTCACTAGAACATCAGTTTGTATTCAACAACAAAGATGAGAGGGTGAATACAATGGCACGAAGTGACAGAGTCGTGCACTTCGAAAAACCATGTTAAATTTTGCTCAAATTAATAATTTAAGCTGACTTGGAGTGTTCAAATAGTTCTGCTAGTAAAAGAAGTGAATGGTAAGAAAAATTTAAAAGTCTGTTGAAAATTTGTAGAGAGCTTGTTCTCAAAATTGAAATAAATGATGAAGGCTTCGTATAGTTAAAAAAATATACAGTAATATATTTTATCTAATTCCGTTTTGAAAAGTCAAACTTTACATCAATTTCTGACGTTATGCAACGTCCCATTTTTCATAACTGCAATGCAACAGTTGCGTAAAGAAGCATAAAGTAGTTAAGTAATGACTTTACGTAACTGGCCATGTTTCAGAGCTTATCAATTATACTTATCTGCGTAAAATTAAAAGAAAGATTTATTATTCACAGTATGCAGCTTTGGCAGAGTCTTTAATATCAAAGGGTACTATATCACTCAGGATATTACTGCTTGAGCACATTTAAAAAAATTATTTTGACGTTTTGTGAAAATTCGATATTTGTTTATTTCAGTGAACTCTTGTTTCTGTAGTAACAATAGATGGTCAGGAATCACAGTCATCTGAATTTGGTGATGTGACGTGAGAGATGTTCTCATTGAAAAATACAGTTAAAATTATTCTGACGGAATTAGATAAAATTTTGTACAGAATACGTTATGAAAAGCCATATTGTTTGACTCACGTAATTTGCAAAACTCGCTCCGCTCGTTTTGGCAAATATTTCGTTTCGTCAAACAATATGGCACTTTTCATAACTTTGCACTTTGCATAACTACAGGTATTAATCAAATAGTCTTGAATCTTCAAATTTAGGTGCAATTTTTGCATTGCCATGTTTTCTTTTGTATTGTGTTTATTTTAGACACAAAATTTATTTGATTAGCAAATTGTAAATCATTGATTTTTCATAAGTACAATTTTGAAACAGACAATTGAAATCCAAACAGTCAGAAAATTATTGTTTCAAAACGTTGTAACCAATATTCAGTACCACTCTTTAATTGTTTGTATTTATTGTTACTTGCAATAAGTTTCACAATTATTTTTATGTATACAAATTAAGACCACGATAATATTTTGATTTATTGACGATACTGATTTCAATTTCGAGGTAGCAAAGTGAATATTAAATCCTATAAAACAAATATGTTGATATCGATATTGTTTGCGTGTTATTCTGAATGAATTAAAGATCTGTAATGAAGCCCTATGGACTTTAAACATTATCAAGGCAAGTTTACTCCACATTTGTCTCAAATAAGAACTTTTCTAATTTAGATAATAAAAAGGGATTTTCCATGATTATCAGGATCTTTGATTTCAGCCAAAATATGCAGTTGCCTTTTTTCATTAAGTCATCTTCTTTTATGACAGAGTGTAGGTAGTACTGTAGCAATATGGAATAAAGCATGGTTGTTGATCAGAGGTGAGTAAACCGCAGCTCGCGCGCTCTTTTTTGCCTTTCTACAAGACCCTTGTTATGAACTTAAAATCACTATTCAGAAAATTTGAGTACACTATAAGTTTTTAATCACGTTAAAAGAATAAATTCATTGTAGAAAAAACTTTTCAGAACTCATTTTTAATAAATATATTTTATTTATACATTATCTATTTTCATCATTTCATTACATTTTTCCTATGATTTTTCAAAAATAATTGCTCAATAAACATAGAAGTAACATTCATTTATACATATTTCGATATCAACAATTATATTACGTGCATGCTCGTATATGCATATTCGCATTCTTATTTATGTGTAAACGTGAAAGACATTGCAGTCCTCTTTATTGCTTGGTCTACAAAATTCGGTCCTTCATAGAATAAATTAGCTCGCTGCTGTTACAGATCATACTTATTAAAAGTACCTATAGATATATAGGGTAGCACCTATTTTTTCTTTTAAATTTGAAAGCAACTGAAGTTTGACAATAATGTGACAATGAGGCCAAATATTTATTTGGTGATGATGCTTATCGACTCACTAAAATTGTTGGCCGAATGCCATAATGCCTGTTTACACTCTTATTGCTCACAAGATTTTTTCTACGATCCCAAGTAGAGCTTTCAAAATAATTTCGAGACACTTAACACACACTAGTTGATATTAAGACTACGAATCTAAACGATAGGTCGATGACAGATGTACACAAAGTGGCGAGTGCCCAATTTCTTCTTGAATTACCGATTTACATGGCTGCTAGCTGCCAACGTCAATTCACTTAGAAAAGCTTACACAATTTAACAGCTGTGCGTGTATTGATATTGATGATTAGCGGAGGTAGCCCTGAAATGCGTGAAATATAAAAATGCGAAAAAGTTATTTTATACTCGCTTGCGAGGCCTAAAGAACAAACTTCACGCATGACCATAAGAAAATATCTTAATCCCATCGAGTAATATATCATAGGGAAAGAAATAACAAATTGGCATATTGAGAACTCTTATGTCAAATGTCATGATACACAGTGTGAATAATAAAACAATAATTTAACGGAAATTACGGTGGTTGTAGGGCAGAAACACTTCAGCAGAAAAGTTTCATTTAGATGCTATTTTTATTTAAAGTCCAATATTTCCTAACAGTTTTGTTACTTCATCAGGGATAAAATAGTTATAACTTGGAATAAAATTGTAAAATTTTTGAAACAGCTGAAATTTTTTTTATTATTAATAGTCTTCGTAACACACATTTATTACGTGACTAACTGAGTTAACACAAACTCAATTTTTTTGTCAAACAATACAGCCATATTTATGATAAAAATTATTAAAAAATTCACATAATAAATTATAACTATTTTATCCCTGATGAAGTAACAAAATTGTTACGAAATATTGGACTTCAAATAAAAATAACATCTAAATGAAACTTTTCTGCTGAAGTGTTTCTGCCCTACAATCACCGTAATTTCCGTTAAATTATTGTTTTATCTTTCAACAAGTCGGTGCTACTAGTGTTGCCACGAGACGAGACGAGACGAGACTTTAGTGAGTCTCGTCTCGGTCTCGTGGTGGTCTCGCCTAGCTCAGTCTCGTCTCGGTCTCGCCTTGGTCTCGAGTAGGTCAGTCTCGTCTCGGTCTCGAGTCTCGACGAGAGTCTCGCCATGATTTTTCGAAATTACATATTCTTACATGTGGGAATCAATTCGTTCTACCTGATTAATATTTGCTTTGAATTCTACCGAAAAAATGTATTTGCGTGTTTGGTGAGCAAAATTATGTTTCATAGCTTGGTCATAAATCTCCAGACGTGAGTTTCTGGCTCACTTTACAATCGCTAAGAACCACAAAAACACTACTCTACAGATAATGTGTCTTTTGAATTTCTTGCATTACACAATTATTCCTACATTTCTAAGCAGCTCTGGAAATTGTGATCACGTGATCACGTACAACGCGCTTGCGTATCGGATAAGCTCAGCCTACGTCGAATTTGCAATTAGAGATGTGATTTTATGTCATCATCGTTGAAGACAGTCTTCCAGAAGTAAGAGACAGGGCCATGTCATTTTCCTCAGTCCTATGACAGATTTGACATTCGTACGTTATGTAATAGTATCAATAGAATAAAATTTTACCATTATAATTGATAATAAATCTGGAGAATGATTGAAAATAAATTGAACCTGATTTCAAACATACAGTTCTCAACTAAATGACAGCATAAAGTTATGGAACATATTGTTTGCACCAACATACAATATTCAAGTTCCTATAAATGTAACTAGGACATATCAACATTGACATATAGAGACTGCGATCTGTCTCCAAACAGTCTCTATGAATTAGAATGAAACCACTGGAGCCACGAGGATTCGAGATAATAAAGAGGCAATAGTTTTATGCAACAAATGTGTAAACTAAAGCATTATGACAAGGTTGAGGCTACATATTTCTAGTCAAGAATCGCTGAGTTATAAAACATATTCTCCGAATTTCATAATGCTAGTTCGCCACACGATATTTCTTCTACGATTTTCAAGATAAATTCATATAAACTAAATTCAGGCTACGAAAGCGTTCATTTGAATTGATGGTAGATCTAAGATGCCTGCATGCTCAGTTAACGCATTATTTGCGACGTGTGAACCATCAAATTCGGAAGTAGATGAGGAAAAACCACATTTCCAAATGAGGTTATGTTATTGACTGTGAATAACGGGTTATATTGCTCAAATAACTGAAATTTATGGAAGAATAGTATTGATTTTCTCTTCTTATGGCCCAGTCCAGCCTAATCTGATTCAATTTTGTATAAAATTAGATAAGACACACACTGAGAAAAAGGTTGTTTTGAGTCAAATGATTTTCTGTTTTCTCAACTGCGCGGCACACTTGGATACGGCGAAATTCACATGGGTGCTAACTCAATTCCTCAGCGCATTTGAAAGGTTCATAACAGCAATTCCGTAAGGAATTGAGATATGTCATTGGGAGTTCATTCTAATACTTACTAATTTCATTTGATTGCTATTATTATTCAATTCATTAAGAAAATATTTGATAGAAATAAAAATTTTTTTTTGGATAAAATGATTTACTTTTCTGGCAATATAAAAAATTGTTCATTTAATATTTTCTCCAATTTCCTTGAATTCGTGTTCTATCGATTAAATATCATAAAGTGTTGTGAGAGAATATAAGAGTGTTGGGAGAAACATGTAACTAATTATTTCAACCGTTGTTTAGCTTTGAATTAGATGCGAAAGCATTCGAAGTAAAATCGAATATATTCTAGAAAATAGAACCATTTCATCGAAAGAATCACAATTACGGCTTTCTGAATTCCATACCTAATTCTAAAAAGTATTTCTCATTATTAATTTATAGGATTGGGTTATTGATATTATTATTCATTAATGTTCAGATAAACTTTTTTATTATAGAATATGGAACATGAATCTGCACATATATACATGAATGTCATCCAATTATTGATGATTGATTTATTCTATACAGATATATGGTGTATACTAATTTTATATCCATTAACATTAGCAAGAGCAAAATATTCTTTATAGTAATCTGAAAAGCATCAGATGAAATTAATTGATGGTGGCGTGCATGGGAGGTTATTTTCCAATACTTCATGATTCCTGGAAAAGTATTGTTGTATTCCAGCCAAGCAAAGAATCTTTTATTTCATCTGTAACGAATAAAGAATAGATAATATAAGCAGATAGATTTATTCGCATTTTTCATCTAAAATACATGATCTGACAGAATAATACTTGCCTGAAAGTTCTATTCGGACTTTTCTTGAGGCGTTCGATTGTTTGAGTACCCGCTGATGGACCCTGTATCGTTGTGATTCAATAGAAAATTCATTTCCAAGTCCGCCTTGTATCTTAGTGTGGGTATTGTCTTCGCTATCCCTTTCCCATAATACACAATTCTCATTATCCTTATTGTTGCTATTTCCATCAGACATCTGGAATTGTTATGTATCATATAAATATTGTTACTATATTATTACAGAAATTATAAAACAGTGTCACTTACATTTCCATTATTATTGGCTAGGTTTCCGAAAGAAATTGACTGCGTAGGACGATCCTCATTAGCTGCATCTTTTTGAAATACATTTTTCTATTCGGAAGTAAATTCAGCCAGTAATCAATAATCGGAATCAATTCTTTGATAGACGAATTATCTAGGAGCTTCAGTCTATTGATGGTTTTTTTTTTGTGCCTGAAATGCAATCACTGATTCAGTTATTCATTAATTTCACATAAATTCAAATGATTGAATACAGTACGATAAATTACCTTTAAAAGTAGTTATGAGCTCCAATATTCTATTCCATCAAAATCTCTCGCGTTTCTTCATCTGTTATTCCACTATTTTGTAAAACAGTATCAAGCACTGGTACAATGCATTTTCGATAACAGCTCAAAACTAAATGAACTCTTCAAAAATAAAATAAAACGGTAAATATTCTTCAAGAAAACCTAAGGGTAGGGTGGATAAATTTTTGTTTTGTGATTGTTTGGAACAGAGGTCCTCAAACTTTTCCACGCTCCACCAAATCCTAAGATCGAAAATATGAATTGATCGTTGAATAAAAACATCTTTGATTATAATTTTATATAATTTACTCACATTCTGAATCTTTCAATGTAATCAAAATAAACAATAGCGGGCCGATTATCGGACAAGTCCGAACCGCTATCGGGGGCCAGATTGGTGTGCTCGCGGGCTGGTGTTGGAAGCCCCTGGTTTATAACACAGGCTGTGAAAGGGACAAACAGATGTGCACCAAGAATTTCAAGTAATAAAACCCAAAGTACAAACAAATGTAATATTTTGTTTAACAAGGCTTATGGATTCATAGCCCATTCAAAAAAACCAAAAATTCTGAATGACTAACATAAATTGATTCATTAAAGTGAACACATCAGATTCTCTCACAAACTTTGAATAAATCAACCTAATGATCTTAAATGGATGCAATTTTTATTTTAATCTGAAATAAATAGATTTTAAATGAAAAAGAAAAGCTAAGAGACCAAATTTTTCTTTAAATAAATTGGCTTATGTATTTATGTATCGGAAAAAATTTGGATCAGTTCTTTAAATCAAATTGATATTACGTCAACAAGTATTTTAAGAAACCTGTAATAAACAGATTCATCATTTTATAAATTATGACATGGATAAATGAATTATACTAGAGAAATTATATTAATTACATATTAATTAAAACTCATAATATATATTTTTTCATTTTAATTGTTACTATGAATCAAGAGATTACTTGAAAAAATTTTTCAAGAATTTTTGAAGCTTTCAGTGAATTTAACAAAAAATCAATTCAAATATAGAAATTTTCATGTCAATCATTGAATGGTTATTCATTTTACTATATATTTTGTTGCATCAATAAATAAATTCATTTATCCAACTTAAATTAAATCCGCTCAACTTCACGAGATATTTAACTACAATTCCTTCACGCAGTTGGTTTTGAGGATGCTGAACGGTTACACTGATTCCGACAGACTCGCGTGAAACATGATTCCATAGACTCGACTCCGAGAGTGTCAATTCCGCGCGGAGTTGCCATAATTTCATAAATTTCTCTCAGTGCAGGAATATAACCAGGAATCTTATAGGAGTCGATTTATGTAACGTATTTCCAGTCAAAATCAGTTATAGTATGATAATATATTCTTCCATTATGTCGATAATTTTTTGTGCAATTAAAAGTGTTGTGCTAGTATTGGGGCTCGTCCTGTTGCGTACAATCTTATCATATAAAATCTGCTGCGGCCACACAGTACTTCCCCAACCAAAAGTTTCATGGCCGGTTTCATCGCTGCTTCATAGATTTAGAGTGTCGCATCAATCAATTGCATATTTCAAAATGACAGCTGTCATTGTCAAAGTGACAGCTGTTATTGTCAAAGTGATGGCTGTCATTGTTAAAGTGACGGATGGCTGTTATATTTAAGTCCCTACATAAAATAGGTATTTTTGAAAATCAAGAGTTCTTTTCTAAATTATCAGGGTCTTTAATTTGGAATATATAGTTTTGACATTTGGTCACCGGAAGTATAATTTTATAACGTGGATTTCACTTATTATCTTTTTTATATTCCTGCTAAGCCTATCTCCCCAAATGCTTGAGATTGATACTAAACTAGACATCATTCAAATAAAAATTAACAATCGTTTGAATATCCTTCTACTAGAATTATTCCTGCAGAAACTTTAGGTAATCTGATACCAAACATGATAGAACCAAATGACACTTTAAAATAACAATCGACAAAAAAATATTGTCATGTAGGCTAAATATGAAGTGAATATTCTGAAAGAGCGGTAGAAAAAATGATTGTCTCAATTGAAAACTTATCCATCGGTAACCATCTTAAATCAATTATTATTACTATAGTTTGTCGGTATTAACCTACTTGCTCTATAAAATTGCTTTCAGAAGAAATAAAAATTAATTTTAAGTGATTATGATACAAGTCTCGTCGAGAGTCTCGCGAGACTCTCGCCGAGACTCGACTCTGGTCTCGTCTCGGTCTCGACTTTTGACTCGAGACCCATTCTATGGTCTCATCTCGACTTTTTGAGGCGAGACGAGACGAGACCGAGACTGGTCTCGAGTCTCGTGGCAACACTAGGTGCTACTTCTTTTCAACAGTGTGAATAATGTTTGGTTCGGCAAATTTAGTAATAGGAAATCTAGGGAGAATATAAAAAAATATATAGTGATCTCAACTTCTATAGTGTCGTGGAACTTATAATTGTATTTGTATATTATAAACAGGTATGTACAAATTCACTTTTGTACTAGATATGGATTATGGACACTCAGCTTTTTTATAGTATGTCGGAAGATACTAAGGATATATTTCTATATCTTACGGTTAGTTACCATGACAAACTTAAGACATGACTCTAAATATCCCCCTTATTGTCGCAAACATAAGATATCGATTTATGCGCTATCTCATTTTATGTGGTAATAGGTTTTAAATTTCACTTTTTCTACAATATGAGAGATGTTGATTCATTCAAATTTTTGCTTACAATCATCATACCTAGGAAGCTGGTGGCAATATGAGTATACGATTTTATTGTAACTAACATTATTAATATGCAATAAACCCATTGATATCTGATGAATTGAAGCAGCTATCGAGCTTGATTACCGATGAGTTTTTGAATAAATGAATTTAAATTTTTCACAAAGATAAACTAGCTCCTATATTAATTTATTGTTTCAGCCATTGCTACAAAATTAATCGTTGATCAAAACGAAAAATGAAGCTCATGTCTCTGACTTTTTGATAAAACCAATTGTTAATTTGCAAAAAATAAGTAATAATAACTCATTTTATTGTACATGATTTTGATTTGCTAACTCTCATATCCAAAAGTAGGAAAAAAAAAACATTAACTGAAGTATACATTCCTGATATTCAAAAATAGGTAGCTTTATCAAAAAAAAAATTTTAAGTGAGAAAAATAAATTACCATATTTAGACTTGTCGAAACCGGATTTTATTTATGGTTTATTATTTAAAAAATTGTAACTTGTGTATCAAGGCCGTGAGGACAATCTTTTTTAGTCGATCATCATGAAAGAACTCAAAATTTCATCTTATTTATTTATAAAACATTGCAGTTGTCAAATTTTCATTGCCACTGATATTGTTTTATTTTAAGATCTTCTATGAAAAAAAAATGCATATTTATTTCTTGAATTGTAAGAACTATAGAGGTTGATAGAAGAATATAATATGCATTCTGGCAAAAACTGTTTTCAAAGAGTTCATCAAACTACTCATATAAATAGGTATAAAGTGTTTATGAAGTTGCTTTTGATGAATGAGTGCCACAAAAATAACATTGGACAGATGTGTACAAGAAATGAATGTTTGACAGATGTATTTACAAAAAAGTGAAACTTCACGCCAACAAAAGAGGCTATAGAAGCATTTTTTTTCTCCTATCGCTTGAATAAGGTGCCATATTGTAATACTGCACTACATACATGAAAAAATTTTCTATTTTAGTATTTCAACAAGTTGCCATGGTAACCACAGAAAGCATAGATTTTTTTGAAGAGGTACAAAAAGCAAATCACGTTATAGTCGTATCTTCTAACTACTAGTTAATCTGAAGGTCATTATTCAATTAAGTATTAATTTGATGTTTCAGTTATTTTAGAGGAACTGACTATCTCGTTGGTAGCTCTGAAACTCTTATTCACAATTCCAAGCACATGGAGCAGGAAGTTTTGACACTAGTCATTCAAATAAATTGAGATTGGTATAATATTTTACTTTTAAAATAGTTAACTAATTTTTCTATTTCATTGAATTATAAATAAAATTTCTGATCAATTTTATTCATGTTTGTGCATAAAATAATCATTTTAAACCGCCTGAAATAGATATATGATTATATAATCCAGAAAAGAAAATGCAATTACAATTCCCAACGATTTAATAGTGAAGTGCGATGGAAGAAAAAATATTAGGTCTAATCACTACAAAAAATATGATTTTGGGATTCATGAGGTTGCTGTACTTCGCCTCGCAAACTCTCTTACTCATCCCAAAATCTAACATTTTTGTACTTGTTGAACAAATAACTCTTTTGTTATGACTGCCTAAGCATATTTTTGATTAAACATATTAAATATAAGTTAAATTCCGAATTAAATTATCTCCCAATAAAACGTGGGACGGGAAGCAATAATAAAGAGTAAAAAAATTAATAGGAAATAAATATAATGATATATTTATATATTTTTTTAAAAAAAGAAACCTGATTATGACTCAACTATAGTCGAAATAATCATCATTCAAAAATAAATAATTATTTGAATTGAAACATAGCGTATCCTACAATCATCAATAATGATTTAACTCATGAGAATATATAATGAAACATTTTTGTTATTTTGAAATGAACGAGTGTCGAAGGGAGATGAAGCAATAAAAAAAAATTATGAATGAGAGTAGGTCAATTATTTCTATGATAAAGTACAATTCCACATTTTTTCATTATATTTTCAATGAATTTACATATTTTGAATAATATTCCTCACTGATTTGCATCTGCAATATTATTTAGAAATATATGCGTTTAGGTTTGTAGCTTCAATGTCTTTGGCTGCTACATAATTCTTGTTCTCTATGACATTTTTGTCACAAACACTTCCCACTGGATTTTCAGATGTATCTTTAACACGATTTTTTATGATTAGGCGTTGTTATCTATTAGACTCTTCAGGGGGCGCTGGAACGATTGAGAGGGGCGATAGTAGCTTCGAGTGCATTTGGGAGCCTTAATAAAATAATATCAATTTTCTATGATTTTACTATTTCCAGCTTGAAAGTGTCTTATTTACGACATCTTTCATTATTTTATTTTAGAATTTAAGAAGAAATATAGATACATACATCTTTCTATTCATCTAATGCCCGATTTTATATAGGGCAGAGTAACTTGCTTCCAAAATGAGTAGAATTAGGTCGACTTATACGATTCAACTATAACTCTTAAATAATATCTATAAAAACAATCAATGTGAATTGCTGTCATGATTTTATGACCGTCTTTAATGTCCTACTATATGAAACGTTATCAACTTTCATCACATTGTCTATTGATTACGTAGCCTAACTTTTTCATATTTAAATAAAACAATAGTTTTTACTGTATAATTCCATACCGCTCCATACTAAATGCAACTTATAACTATATTTTGATACTTGTTGAGAATACAAGCTTATAAAAATATATTTCTCAATGCATTAATGGCTGTTGTCATTTGAGGTTGACCAGTGATGTTGTGTTTAAATAAGCTTCAAAATACCACCTAGGTGTTGAAAACACTGAAAATGGTCAGTGATTGGCCGTTCATTTGAATTTGAAATAGTGCATTAAAAGTGTACAATAAAACTTTTATTGTTTGTTTATTGTACAGTTTTTCATGAAAGCCTACTTTTTAGATTAAAAAAATCTGACGTGAACATCACGTGACCTACTTGTACGACATTGGATATATAATATATATATATATATATATATATATATATATATATATATATATATATATATATATATATATATATATATATATATATATATAACTATATAATACGATGTGATTTTGTGTTTGATCGTTATATCATTGGATATGTATAATCAAACACAAAATCTCATCGTTCCGCAGTTAATCGGTTTGGATTTACTCAAGAGATTCTAAAAATCTGTCAAGTAAAATGCGCTTTCAGCTAAGTCGGTTGCTATGGAAACAGTAGACCATTATTCTTATACAACAATATCCCTGAATACTGATTTCCAAAATTCTACCTACTACCAACATATCGGATTTTATGCGCAAAATTAAAAAATAAATTCCTACCGAAGTGCATTTCCGGTTCAGTCTATTGTTATGAAAATAGTAGGCAATCATTCAGATGCTACAGCAGACTGAAATACCAAATTTCAATATTCTACACCTGATCGTTTCGAATTTATGCGAAAAACTCCAAACTACTGTCAAGTAAAGTGCACTTCCGACTCGGTGGATCTCAATAAAATAGGATATGAGCATCTAGACGGTATAATCGTCCTAAATACTGGATTTCAACAATTTTCGTTCAATCGTTCTGAATTTATGCGGAAAATTAAAAAAAAAAAACGAATAAAGTGCTCTTCCGGCTTAGTCGATAGCAATCATAATGCAAGGTGTACAACTAGATATTATAAAAGTGCCTAATACAAAATTTAAATATTCTACGACTGATTGTTTAGAATTTGTGCAGAAAATTCAAAAAGTCTGTCATATAATGTGCACTTCCGGCCCAGCCGATTGTTACAAAAATAAAAGCTGACCATTAAGATGCTACAGCAATTTCAAATGCTGAATTCCAGTATCCTACGGCTGATCATTCTGGATTTATGCGGAAAATTTAAAAAAAGTCTTAAGTAAAATGCACTTCCGACTTAGCCCATTGCAATCATAATGCAAGATGTACAATAAAATGTTATAGAAGTGCTTAATACGGAATTTCAATATGCTATGGCTAATCATTCTAGATCTATGCAAAAAATTCAAAAAATGTTTCAATTAAAGTGCACTTCTGGCTTGGCCGATTCATACAAAAATAACAGATGACCATTCTGATACAACATCAATTTCAAATACTGAATTCCAGCATCCTACGGTTGATCATTCTGGATTTATTAGAAAAATTCGAAAAAAGTTTCAAGTAAAAATTATTAAAGCTAGTCTAAATGGCCTGTGCAGACTTCAGATCGCGCTAAACGATCGAAGCTACGAGTTCGTCAAGATATATGTTTTAAATGTCAATTAGCGCCGTGGAAATCAGTTCGTCAAGTGTTATTTCTCTCATTAAATTATGGTCAGAATAATTTACTATGTATTCATGCCGGTGAGAGTCTATCCTTTTTATTTTCAGTCTGACTATACAACGCAAAATTTTGGTACTGATCAGATCACATACATATGCTCATCTACATGTATAATTTTTGTGCTATACAAGAGAATATGTCATCACAAAAATGATGCTTTCAGAGCGTCAGACATGAAATATGGTCTACAAAATTTGTCGAACAACATATCCAGCTGATTTTTGAAATATTTAGTAAAACTGCATATCAGCATCCTTTTATTTGATTCCGAAGAAATTTTGCAATGGGATACCTATCTTTGTATTCCACATTATGAACAAAATATTTTTGTTTGGGTGATCACCTTGGTAAATCTTGGGTTTCCAGAATAAAGGTGCTAATATTGAAAGTGTTAATTGCTATTAAATCGTGTCAGGTTTCGATCCAACATGAGGAGTCTGATTCCGATTGAATTTTACAGTGATTATATCACACACCTTAGCAACAACCAATGAAATTAAGGGATTTTCCATGGTAACGAGGTATATCGCGATAATATTTTCTCCTAACTCGATATACCACAGTAGCTTTTTAAAAAATAATAAAAAATATAACAATTAATAAATTTTATGGTTTGTGAAATAATCCTTGCAAATACACCTCAAGATTCGGTATATTATCGCATATACCTTGAATTTAACTCAAATACTTTTTGTCTTGGGTAATTTTTTATTCGGCAAATTTGGAGATTTATAATCAACGATAATATCCCTCGAGCTAAAGCTCTCTGGTATTATCAGATTATGAATCCCCAAATTTGTCTCGTAAAAAATTATCCAAAAGACAAAAAGTATATTCGTGAAATTCTTCGGTAAATCGATAATACACCTCTCTATCGGTATATTACCGTTGATTATAAATCACTAATATACGGAGATTAGCTCGCTATGAGACCGAGCTTGAAACCGAGACAATCGAAAAAATCGCACTAAACTTCTCATGTTGAACCGAAATACAGTTTCCAGAATTTAAGATCAAGCTAGATGTTGCCCTCTAGACAAAAATACTTTTTTCGTAATGTGGAACACAAAAGGTAGGTTTATCGGAATCAGACGATAGGACGGTAATATGCAATCTTGCCAAATATTCATTCATCTATTGTAATAAAATAGTGGTAAGTCGTTAGTTCAACAAATTAGAGACGATAGACGGCTCAATCAGAACAGAATTATTGTCGGACAATTGCTTTCTTGAATCGATCATTCGAAGATTGATACACGCTGTATTCTTTCGAAAAATAAATGCGCTCAGTATCTCACTTCATCAAACTTTCGTAACTTCTTTTTTCTTGTTGCAATGCTTACATATATAGTAGCATACCATTCTTTATATAAACACCGTTATGCTATAATTTTCCAAGTATAAATAAATCTATGTTATGCGATCAAAATTTCAGGGATGCACTCAATAAAAATATTTATTAATCAAATCAAATTGATCTGTCAACAAGGGTAAAATATTGAAGTACCACCCTGATATCTGCCCATGACATCTATTAATACGGGTCACCTCTCAATCAACTCGCTCTTAACTCTACATACATGCAAACGTACACTGAAATATGTCATGTTATAATTGATGTGAAGATACTGGTCGCCATTTTAATAAATGTGATATCGACTAGATGAAGATATCGAGAGGATAACTGACAGCCATGTGTCCACTGCATACTTCCACGGTTGTGGTGTAGTAATATGAGAATACTACTTTTTGAAGTAAAACAAATAAAACATATGAAATTGCAATTGAAAACGATTTCAAACTTTTTTTTTAGATTGAGTAGCCATTGAAAACTTTTTCAATTTATTCAAAGGGTACTTTAAGCTTTGATCAATGACTTCGAATAGAAAATCACGCGAATTGAATGAAATAGATGATAAACTCTGATACTCTATAAATATCTTTCAAATTGAATAATTTTTTTATGAAAAATTATTTTATTGAGCTACGAGAGAGGTATGACATGGTATAATAGCTCTAATAAATATAAATATAGACTTGACAAATAAGTAGGAATAAGTTATTCGCATTGATTTGGACATGTGCGAGTGTAACTGAATGTGTGAAACAGAATTTAATGGTATATAATATCGGATGTTGGTGATCATGAATTGAAAGAATTTTAAATTTTGGGTACCTAACATTGGTTGTTCTCTGGTACAAAATGAAGAAACAAAATATGCTATGCAGTGTTTCCAAGCATGATCATAAATAATTGATCGTACCATTTCGTTCTGATTCAATTTTTTCCGCATCCTTGTGATAGTGACTGATGACGGACGAGGTCAAGATAAGACTCAGATGATCGGTCTCGACTTTAAATTGCCGGTTTCGATATCGCTCTTGGCATCGGTATCATAGTCTTGATATTGGTCTTCTATCAGTTTTAGAGTCTAGAAACTTTGAAGGAGATTCGAACTTCATGTTTTTTGATTACCAGTCCATGCAGATACATTTATTTCTTCAAGACGTCTCACAGTCACCGTAAGTGCACAAAATCTAAGCTCCCTGAAGTCTCGAAGCGCCTATGATTATAAATTATATTCTCACAAGTTCAAAATCAAGTACAAAATACTCTAAAATATCATACTATGTAGTTTACTTTCACCAGGAATCATTCATGTATGAGTAATACATACTATTACTATGAGATCATATGCTTCAAACGGAAAAAATAGATTGAAAATAAGTAGAATTTCGAATAATTTACTTTATTGTGACAAATAACTCAATAGAAATTAGCCATATGCCGACTTCGTCTGACAACTTATTTCCTTTTTCTGTAAACTTTTGAGATTTTCGAGACCGAAACCACACTATTTGATATTGTCTCGGTTTCAAATCAACTGATATCGATCTTAGTATCGAATTGAAAGAGCGAGTTCAATATTGGACATGTAATCGAGACTCTCGTCCATCACTAATAGTGATTACACTTAACATATTATTCTAACCTAATAATTCGAATAAACAACAGTTTAATTTCCAAAACTTCTCAATGATACAGTTTTTCACTCCCTCTTCTACTACTTAGATCAAGATTTGACCAAAATATATGTCAGTAAGGTTGAACAATGAGATATGATTCAAATATATATATATATATATATATATATATATATATATATATATATATATATATATATATATATATATATATATATATATATATATATATATATATATAATTTAATTTTTGAAAAAGTCTTGTACAGCGCCAGGACTCGAACCCGAGATCTCATGCTTTCCGGGCATGCGTGATAATCGCTACACCACGCTGAGACAACTGAGTAAGTCTCCAAAGACGACACATTTTTGTATCTTTGACAATGGAGGACAACGGCTGGCATCGTGAGTAATTAACAAAAATGTATCGTCTTTGGAGCGTACAGCAAATTTGACAAAATGCAAAAGAATCTTGTACAGTGCTGGGAGACTTACTCAGTTGTCTCAGCGTGGTGTAACGGTTATCACGCATGCCCGGAAAGCATGAGACCTCGGATTCGAATCCCGGCGCTGTACAAGACTTTTTCAAAAATTAATTCACTTTCATTCAACCGTCTGGCTTATTACGGATTCGCCAACTAAATTTACATTCAGTATATATATATATATATATATATATATATATATATATATATATATATATATATATATATGTGGTGTACTAATTTTATTCCGTGGAAGATAATTTTGATTATACATGATACAAACTCTTAAAAGTCACGTGATGGCTACCCATTCATGATTATGCCTGTACATGGCACTAAATTCTGTTGCACTTATAACATCTTTTATTTGCAAATGATTGAAGATGAACGATTACGTGGACGACCAGTGTGTACCTAACAGTGGTATGCACAATCGTTCGTTGGCGACTCGCCAGCACAATATCTGGCGTTTCTCTACGAATTACGGAGTATTCACTGGCGGGTCGCCGGCGAACGACTGTGCATACCACTGTGTGTGGATCCATCAATACGATCGTTGGTCTGTCTGATGTGTGTGAGAGATTGCGAGTGAAAAGAATAACTGAATTTGGATGAACATTGTCATGAATGTTGAGATAGATATGGCAAAATGGGAGTATTTGGATAAGAATCTAGCACTCTTTGATTGTATGTTGAATGCCATTTTGTGGTTCATACCAAGCTTATTCCATGAAATGACGATTCTTATGCATGCATGAGTACGTAAGTAACTAAGGAGTTCATTAAATAGCAGTGCTAATATATACAAAACAATTACTCATTAGATACTACTATGGCATAAATACAAAAATCTAACGTTGACACCACATGACTCACTTGTACATCATTGGATATGTATTTTGCATAGAATAATACGTTATCGAACACA
Source organism: Dromius quadrimaculatus (assembly GCA_963989225.1). Lineage (NCBI taxonomy): Eukaryota > Metazoa > Arthropoda > Insecta > Coleoptera > Carabidae > Dromius > Dromius quadrimaculatus. Next base: position 29,590,204 of record OZ022325.1, read on the forward strand.
AAATTCCATCGTTCCACACAGATCGTTTTGGATGTACCCAAAAAATTCTAATAATCTGTCAAGTAAAGTGCGCTTTCGGCCCTATCGGATGCTTTGTGAAGAATAGGTCACCATACTTATGCTACAACATTCCTGAGTATTGATTTTCAAGATTCTACGGCTAGTAGCTTCGAATTTATGCGCAAAATTTAAAAAAAACACAACTGAAATGCACTTCCGGTTCAATCGATTGTTTGAGAATGGTAGGCAATCATTCTAATGCTACAGCAGACTGAAATACTGAAATTTAATACTCTTCAGCCGATCGTTCCGAATTTATACGCAAAATTCCAAAAGACTGTCAAGAAAAATGCACTGTCGGCTCAGTCGATCTCAATTAAAATAGAATATAAGCATCTAGATGGTACTATCGTCTAAAATACTGAATTCTAACATTCTACGTTCAATCGTTTTGGATTTAAATTAAAATAGTGATTCAAGCTAAGTGCACTTCCATATAGACGATTGCAATCATAATGCAAGCTATACAATTAGATGTTATAGAAGAACTGAATACGAATTTTCAATATTCTACGACTGATTGTTTTGAATTAATGTGAAAAATTCTGTCACATAAAGTGCTACATTGTGCATTTTCGGTACAAACGATTGTAACCATAATGCGAGGTGCATAACAGGAAGCTACATCATACGTTCGACAGGTTTTGAGATTTGCGAGCTACGAACGCACATACACACATACATATTTACCGACGTCAAGTCGAAAATAGTCAAAACGAATATTTCCTTCAAAATCTCGAAATGTGAATTTTGTCGGCTACACAATACTTACCTGTACTTTGTACAAGTAAATATAAAACAATCCACAGTATATATCATACATAGTTACATAATAATTACAGTATTACTTACAGCGCGATATTTAGCTTATATTTAAATTCCGATGATGTCAAAGAATTTTTAACCTCATATGTAAAATCATTGTATGAAACTAAACCATTATTGGAATAGCAATGAATGTTTTAGATTCAATTTGATCTAGAAACATACAGATCATTTGCTTGTCTTATATTATATTTTTGTGTTTCATATACAAATTGAATATTTTTGGAAAGCTAACGAGGTACGTGATTATCTAATATTTCAAAAATAAAAATCGATACTTTTTATTTATTTAAAGTCTCAATTTAATCCAGCCTAAAGTGTCTTATATACTCCTAATACTAGATACTAATATATTTACAATAACATTACAATTTTATCCTCATAGCCCTATTTTATATTTTATTCCACAGTTCTCACACAAGTATAGTATGGTTGAACAATATATAAAACGTGGCCAAATGATAGTGTTTAATATGAGAAGCATAGTCCAAGTAGAAATATGTTTCTAAATATTCGTGACAGATCTTTATAGCTATTTTTTTGCTACTATAATTTATATGAATAAAAACGGCTTCTGATTTTGAATTCTGTATATTTATTTGAAACTTTGACATTTCGATCCTTTGACTAAGGATCTCCTCCAGAAAACAATGATGCAATATAAAACAAGGCAAGTAACTAGATACTAAAAATATACAGAACTAGATGTGATAACGTGGATATCACACCCAAACAAAAGAATAAAATCCTCTGGCATTCACCCAAGGCTTGAAGGAAATCACGTGAAAACCTCAAACAGAGGAATATCTCCTACATGGTACAGCTCCGCACACATCCCAAATCACAAAATACACGACATTTCAACAAGACAGCGTAGCGCTACTCTTTGCTATTGGTTTGGCTCACAACTGCAGTGTAAAATAGTCTTCAATGTACTTTATCATCCAAAGTATACACAGAACTACACAAACCAAAATATAGTCATTATATGTGTGTGTCATTGATTATAAAAAGCCAAACATTTGATAATTCAAAACCATCAGTATGGTTGAAGTTATTTGGATGTTTAAGTATCTCAATTGCTTTTCCGACCAATCTACCATGAATCAATGAGCATCTTGCGACTATTCTTGTTTCTTCAAACTTGATGCCGTGCAAAAACTCGATGGCATGATCAGCTACAGAAGATTGATTTAGATGGTTCAATCTTATGCATCTCCCATGTTCAGCGATGCGTGTGTTCACAGTTCGGCCCGTCTGTCCAACGTAGACTTTCTCATAGGTACAAGAGATCTTATAAATGCCCGAAGATTTTAGGGAAATCACGTCCTTCACAGGTCTCATGAACTGCTCTATTTTTATTACCGGAGTGCAGGAAACTTTGGAATTATATCTTGACAAGATCCTTCCGATCTTCTCTGAAACATTGCTCACATTTGCCTAAAGCATTCTTTCACGTTAACTTCTCCTAGACTTATAGAATCTATTTTTACTCAACGTTCCAAATTTCCGTTTGGTACTAAAGATTAGAAGATAACTTTTGTTCTACTTACATTAGCTTTCAATTTGTTGAATTTCATCCACTCAGCTAAATTATTTTGATCATAATTAATTTAACTGAAAACATGATTTTATATCTGTATACCTTCTATGATGAGTGTGTCATCTGCAAAAATATGTATTTTGCTTGCTTTCGATATGTTTGGAGGATCATTGATATTGATATATGTGTAAAACATTGTTCAAAATAGGGTGGTATAAAAAAAATTGTTTAAATACTTGTTATTTAGGGCCATTCCAACACTCATAGGCTCGTTTATTAATATTTTGAAAACTTCATCTCAGCCTAGAAGTGGATCCAAAATTTAAATTCAAAATCCTTAAATTGGACGCTTTAATAACAATTTTATTTCTTATATGAGTATCAGACTTCCACCTATCTAAACTCTTAATTGTATATCAATAACATATTGCAGAAAATATCAGAAAAATCAATATTTGATGAATGCTAAAATACTCTAGGGTAGTATACTACGTTCTTAAAGGGCATATTTTCCTTGAAGTTCATGAAATGTCAATGACATCAGAATTTAATTTTATGATATCATGAACGCTGGTATTTTGTCTTATAATGTCGCGTGATCGTCAACCGTTTTATTTAAATGCTAAATATTATGATGAATACGCACATTCGACCAAAATTATAATTTATAAATACAATATATTTCACCTGTGAAGCAATTTCTTAATTATTATTTATCCCGATTATAAATATGATATATCAAAATAATAAAAAATTGTGTGTAAATCTACAAATGAAGTAAACATAAAGATAAAGCAACGTTTTGTTTTAAACTAAGTAGTGATATTATTTGGAGCAAAATTTAAATTAAAAAATTTGATTTATGTCTTTTTAATATAGCTGGTACGTTCCTGGTACAGTTTATAACCTTGTATAATTGATAATCAAAGAATTTAAATAGCAAATAAAATTATAATTAATAATTCTTTAAACAAGTAACAAAACTTACAATTTCTTCAACTAAAAAGTACAGAAATTGACTTTTACAATATTTTTGAATATTTTTACTCATTTAGAGGAATGATAACTCATATTCTGTACACCACAGTAGTCAACTCAATGTCGATCGGAATGATATTTGACAGATAGAAACAATTGTGACAATAACTAGCAATTATTTAGAATCTCAATTACTGATTCCTGTGTTCATTGGATAATTAGAACGTTCTATTGAAACTTGAGTTACAGAGTAGCCCCGAATATTCGTTCGATGAAATTTATTTTTGAAATTAAAATGGAAGATTATCATAATCCATTTAAAACTTAACATATTGTTATTTTTTTTACCTGGGTACATAAATTGATAATATGATGATTAATTTATAGTTCCCACAATCTCACCACATAATCATTTGAAATAAATTTTGTATTTATAATTGAAAAAAATCGTTAAAATGCAAAAGAATCTTGAATGTCACCCTCAAAAATGTCATGTTTTCGGTTATTCTAACGATTGCATAGGAATTCATATTCTCAAGTACTAATTTCAGAGTTTATTCCTAACTCAATCAATGTGAACTTAAGACTATAACTTACAACTAGTAAACTTTTATTGATTTTACTAAATCATAGATCAAAAGCTGATGATAGTGATCGCTATATGGCATCGAAACTTCTCAATTTGAATAAATTTCAATGTGTTTTACAATTTTACTCGCTTTGCCATAATATTCATAGGGATTCTATAACCAAGCGTTAATTCACGTCGAGCGTTAACGTGAACTTAACTCCCGTTTTGTCATTTTCATATTCTGAACCTGAACGTTGATTCAAGTTCACGCCGACAGTCAACGTTAAGTCACGCTAGCCATTTGACAACGTTAAGTGTTACGTTTTTAGGTTATTTATAGAAGAATAGTAGAAATATCCAACTATTTCTACAAAATAAGTCAAAGAAACAACATTTAGCGATAAAGATGAGCAAATTCGACATTGGTCTCACATTGTTATGTGAGACCAATGTCGAAAGATCAAACTTTCAAGAATTAAAACATTTCCTCAGACACAAGATTTGAATAAGTACTCCAAGACCAAATTTGCAAAATCAAGAAGTTTTCCAAATTCCAAATTTTTCAGTGCGAGTTTGAAATGTTTTAAAGTATGTTTTAAAGTATCTATCACTTCTATTTGAATCGTGAAAAAGATCAGATAATTATATTAGTCTATCTTATGAATTGAACAGTAAAAATTCTAAGAAGACAATTAAATTTGTCAACGTGCAGATATGACTGAAGTCTCAACAAAATAAGAATGAAATCTTATTTTCCAATGAAAATATTTATTGATGTCATCAAGAGATTGATTGTTGAAATAAAAATTTCAAATGTAGATATCTTAACGTATACTCCTCACTCCGTTGATTTCAGTCTTTTTGTTATTTCAATAAAATTTTACTTTCCAATTAAGATATCCGCTGTTGTAATCAAGAGATTGATTATTGAAATAAAAACTCAAAATCTTCTAACTTTAATTTTTCTTCGATCTGTTATGGTCTCACTAAAATCAATTCTCTCCACATATACATACATAGGTTATACTATTTTCATGAACAGCTCCATCAGAATGGAAGGCTTTATCTATTTGAAGTTAATTTTCATAACCGATGAACTCAACTTTCGCTGCTCTAGTTTTCTAGTACAAACATTAAATCAAGATTTAATTGAGCTTCTACTTGAACCATTACTAAAAAATCAGCATACAATACCGTGTTCTTCATATATCTTGCTTTTTTTCTCTACTATTTTCGTTTATGAAAACATGCTGGATTATATGCTGCGTAATAAATTATTAACTGTTTGGAAGCTTGTATAATATTTTATAAAAATTGGAAATAATTTTTTGAAGTATTTATTGATTAAATGAATATGTCAATTAGTTTCCTTGATATTTACGTAACTTAATAACACTAGTTTCTCTCCTCTATTTTTAACGTGAACTTAACTCCCGTTCTGTCATTTTCGTATTCTGAACCTGAACGTTGATTCAAGTTCACGCCGATAGTCGACGTTAAGTCACGCTAACCATTTGACAGCGTTAAGTGTTACGTTTTTAGGTTATTTATATAAGAATAGTAGAAATATCCAACTACTTATACAAAATAAGTCAAAGGAACAACATTCAGCGATTAAGATGAGCAAATTTGACATTGGTCTCACATAACAAGATTAAACTTTCAAGAATTGAAAAATTCCTTCAGACTCAAGATTTGAATAATTACTCCAAGATCAAATTTGCAAAATCAAGAAGTATTCCAAATTTTTCAGTGCGAGTTTGAAAGTAGCTCCATGTTTCAAAGTATCTATCACTTCTATTTGAATCGTGAATGAAGATCAGATAATTATATGAGTCTATCTTATAAATTGAACAGTATATATTCTAGGAAGACAACTAAATTTGTCAACGTGCAGATATGACTGAAGTCTCAATAAAATAAGAATGAAATCTTATTTTTCAATCAAGATATTTATTGATGTCATCAAGAGGTTGATTGTTGAAATAAAAATTCCAAATGTAGATATCTTAACGATTATTCCTTACTCCGTTGATTCCAGTCTTTTTGTTATTATAATGAAATTTCACTTTCCAATTAGGATATTCACTGTTGTAATCAAGAGATTGATTGTTGAAATGAAAATTCAGAATCTTCTAACTTCAGTTTTTCTTCGCTCTGTTATGATCTCACTAAAATCAATTCTCTGCACATATACATGCATATGTAATACTATTTTCATAAACAACTTCATCAGAATGGTACGCTTTGTCTATTTCAAGTTTAACCGATGTACCCAACTTTCGTTGATCTAGTTTTCTAGTACAAACATTAAATCAAGATTTAGTTGAGCTTCTACTTGAACCATTACTGAAAAATCAGCATACACTACCGCGTTCTTGATATATCTTGCTTTTTTTCTCTACTATTATCGTTTATGAAAAGATGCTGGATTATATGCTACAAAATAAATGATTTACAGTTTGGAAGCTTGTATAACATTTTATGTAAATTGGATATAGTTTTTTGAAGCATTTATTGGTTAAATGAATATGTCAAATAGTTTCCTTGATATTTACGAAACTGAATAACACTCCTTTCTCTCCTCTATTTTCTCCATAATAACCAATCACGCAGTACATTTTTCACCAAGAAAATTAAAAACTGTGAAATGTCAAAATGAAATATGACAACAAATTGTTCAATTTCTTGTAATTGGATTGGCTGAATTTCACGCATTTCGTAGAATTTTGAATGAATTATTTAACGCTAGCGTTAATCTAACGTCAGTGTAGATTAACGTTCAACTTTCACGTTGACATCTCAGAATACCATCTTAACGTTAGGACGTGAAAACTACTGACGTTAGGTAACGCTGGCGTGACTAACGCTCGGTTCTAGAATCCCTATCAGTATCTTGTCGCACATTTTTGCGGTTGCTAAAATACTAAATAAAATATTTCTGAGTAGGACTCTGTTCTATTTCACCTGTGCACTTCAATAAATTCAGGGATAATCCTTTTGCTAAGTACCCGCTGGGAGGCTCGTTTTCTTATATCTTGACGCGGACTATACTAGAGTTTTTTCTTATGAAATTTACAGTGCAATTTTTCACCCTGGAACGCTGCGCTACAGGTCTTAATTCGCGATCGATTATGTCATTTTTTTCATGCTACTATCAGAATAGAACCTTATCAATTTTTGTTATGATTTCTTTTTTTTTTTTTATTCCCATAACATTATAAACTAGTGTAAATTAGTTGGAATCTCAGCCCCAAAAAAATATCTCCATCGCCAATGTATGAAACAATATGGAAAAAGTACACATAAAAACTAAGAACTGTAAAACCAAATGGAGCTAATTCCTGTTTTGAAAAATACGATCCCTAGTAATACAAAATATTTTAAGATCATTGTTGCATATACCAGGCATAATAGGTAATAGTTAATTTACAATAGAAGCACTGAAAAAAATGTGTTTCATCTCATTCTATTATCTCGATTCCTTCGCTTAAAATTACTGAAATAATGGACGACAGAGCTCGGTCATCATGATACCAAAGAACAATGTTATTGAAGAAGAAGTTCCGTGCGACTCTATAAATGTGTCTTGATAAATATGTAGAAAATTATAAAACTTCAGAGAAAGAAATCAAGAAAAAGGATGCAAAATGAACAGCGTCAATAGATTTTTACAGAATTCATTTGCAAATTATGCAATATATGTAAAAATTGGTACTTTTTGCATATTTTTATTCTATACATACAAAGAAATAATTTTTAGAGCTAAAGAAAACAATATAAATAATTTTACTATTGCCACAAAAATCTGAAGAAACATTAATAAATAGTAAGCACTGGAGGCACATTTACTTTTTTATGTAGTAGTAGCGAGCCTCGTTTAACTTGTTACTTGAAAAATTGGTGAAGAAGCACGAACTCGCCATTAGTTTGAAAGAAAAGAGGTTTAAATTCATACACAAACTAGATCTCATATTTTTCTTTTATTGTAGAAAGATTATTGCCATTAAAAATCCATTTATAAATTCAAATTTGTAATTGGCAGAAGTTATTATGATATTTTCAATTTGCAATAGTTCTTTTTTTACTATGTAAATTATTCACTTAAAAAGAAAATTTTGAGAAGAACAATAATTAAACAACAAAGTTGATTTTCCTGAAACGAATTTTCTTTGCTAGTTCTAGTCAGTTCTGGACTAAGAGTAAAATTGGTCTTGTTCTCAGTTTAGCACTTTCCGCGAAATTAAGGCCCAGTTATTGAATTACATGAAGCATTATCAACATATTGTCAGCTAACATATTAATTCAATTTTTGCATGACGTTTAATGAACCAGTTCTACTTGGTTTAACATTTGAATGAAAATTTTAAGTATAGGTATTTGAAAAATATCCTAATTTGTACTCAAATGTCAGAAAATGTGATTAGAAACACGTGAATAAATATTTGACGTTGTGATTGAAGTTAACAGTGTTTTATGCAGCTGGACCTGAAACAATCACTCAATCTTCATGAAATAACAAAATCAAATTGTTAAATACTCCTAGAATCTCTGCTTCGTAAATTATTCAACATGTATAGAAAAATAAAATTTCCTTGTCTATGTTTAAACAGTTCATTTTTTGGGACAACACTCAAACCCTTTCTAGTAAAAGGCAAGTTCTTATGTATAATTTTAGAATAATCAGACTTTTAGCCCGATTACAGTTTATTTAACGGAAACGATTTAGAAACACCAAAATTCTACTTTTCGGTAGGTTGAGTTTTGATTTCATAAGACCGAAATTTTACTTTGCATGACCGATGTCAACTTCTTGAAATCAAGTCTTACTTTTTCAAGACAAAAACTTTTCACGTAAATATTAATTTTGCAAGACCAAAACTCAACTTGATCAAGACTCAATATTACATGAAGAAAAATCTTTTTTGTTGTAACATTCTCTTATACGATATATTCCATTCTCTAGATTATCTGTTGATAGTGAATTATAAACAGAGTGTCACAGGATCTAGAATGAGCCATATGTCGCCTCAAATACAGCACAAGCACAGTTTACACATATTAATGTTACAATTCTGTGTAAATCTATAAGTCTAATAAATTCATAAATCCGTAAATTATGAACAAAATTACAATGAACTTGTCATTCTTATTAAATAATTGACATTGATAAATGAAAATAGATGCGATTTTTCCACTTTCTTGTATATTTATAGATCTGTAGGTCTTATGAATCTACACAAAATTGCAACGTCAGTAGTGGAAATATTTCTCACAGGAGGCGGGCACGTGGTGCTGTGACATGGTTTGGTTGCTAACTGTCAGTTTTAGCGTTTAACCTCGATCGTCATTGTTTATATCGAAGCTGTTTTTGGAGTTTTCCAATATTTTTCTTGTGTGTCGTACATTTTAGAGTCTTTCTATAAAGCAGTGTTTATCACATACTTGCAGTGTGCTTATTAAGTGTGTTTGGACAGATTTCAACTTTCAAGCAATCTAAATTGCTCTCACTGATCTCTATTTATTATTATGGATAGCTGGTACTGTAGTCAGCCAATGTCGCCTTTAGAGTGATCATCAGCACTACGGTTACTGGGAGAGGAACTGAAATGACATTTGGTGAAACACACTGTTCGAATATTATGAAAGTATTATTTAGTATGAAATCACTCATAAAATATATTTTTCATTTTTTGTTTTGAAAAGTAGCGGTGCTGTTGTAGATAATCAATTTCTTGTTATTAAATTATCAGCATAAACATATCTGTATCATTTGACGCGTGTAGTGTCTCGTCACTTGTTACGTTCAGTATCACTGCGCAGGCTGGGTCCATATTTTAAATTTTTTCTCATAAGTATCAGCTATCCTTATATATAGAAATCAGTGGTCACTCTATACACAGGGTGCGAAGTGGGGTAACTAAATCGACTGCAGCGTGAGTAATCGACAAAATAAGCATTATTACGGGCTCATATTTCGTGTATAGTATTATTTAAAAAATGGGTCATCATAGTTGTTGTGTGGTTAATTGCCACAATACAAGCAGAAACAGTGAATGTAAATTTTATCCTTTCCCAACCGCAAATTTGAAGTTGAAACAAAGAAAATAATGAGCTCTTGCAATAAAAGGGAAAAATTAAGTAATACATTACCTAACTTCAAAAGCTGTTTGACACATTGCTTCAAATGCTGTATTTTTTTTTGCTTTCTAACTCTCAATTTTGATGCAAAGCACTCTGATTTTATGTATGATATGACATGATGCATTTTCCTTCACTTTAGAATAGAGAATCAAAATGCAAAGCAATATGAAGAATTCAATGCACCGTGTCAAATGGTCCTTATACCTATTTATCAAGCATTTATTTGCAAATGAAATTTCGGTCTACCTAAATACAAAATTTAAAAAATACCCAATGCATTTAAAATTGCGTGCAATTCTTTCAAATCTCTGACATGTTCTGCTGTCACCAGTAGCTTCCCCTTGTGCACTGTCTGAGGTTAAAATAAAATGCTATGGGTTATGGCCTGAAAACCAGTCTCTATAACTATGTACATATTATAGCTGAAAATTGTTAAAACCCTTCCAATGAACTATATCATTATTCAGTATTTTATATTACTCACTTTCATAGTTCCAGAAATTTTTAGATTGATTTTTAATATGCTTTTGTTACTCTCTTGATTTTTGACATCTAATCTAACCTTAACATATGAAATAGTTATTTACGTATAGAGGGCTGAATGATTAAGTTTACGCCCGCTACGCTTCGGGCCCCAATTCGTCCAAGGGTGTAAATTGTCTTTCAGGCCGAGGCACGTACAACGTTTTACGCACAACTGTGATAAAATTTACTTGTGAATTTCTCGTAAGTAATTAGTTTTTGAGAACACGCAAAAATATTTATTACTTCAAAATTATAAGGTGGCGTATGGTAACAAAAAACATGTCATGTGTTAAACAATTGATTTTGTTTATATGTCAACAAAATTCTGTTGGTAGTTTTCTTATTTTAATAATAATACTGGTGGCCAATTCTCTAGTTTACAGCCCAACGAGCGGTAAATTTTTTTACCGCCCGACGGGCGTAAAGCAGAAGTTACCTAAGTTAACTAAGTTGTAAACAAACAATTTTGTATCAGTTGTGCGTAAAATAATATACATATCATGCTTGGGAATATTTTTGATACTTACTTCTTCCAAACAATACTAAATATTTTTATCAGCTCTTCTATTTGAATAACTTTCAAAATTTTTCATTCATTAATAAATAATAATGTTATAAGCAAACAAGCCCGGAAAAATGTGCAATATAGAGAGCATTGTCGGCACGCACTCAGCATATACATAAAAGTATTTTATTCAATTTTGACGTTTTAAAGCTACATTATTAAATCCATAGCAACAGTCATAAGTAAATCTTTATTCACTAGTGATTTAAAATGAACTATGAGTGATTTAAAAAAATTTTAATTCACTGTTGGAATTCCTTTTAATAAAAATATTTCAATTTTTTAAGAATAATTTTCCCAACTGCAGCGGCTGCTTCGTTCAAAATGGTATCAGGGACGAGAACATTGTTTTAATCACTTTCTTCCATCATTTTAGACAATACTGTTCACAATTCTACCGCTTCAATTCAAAATTCACAAAACTGACAGTTTACTGACAGTCATACTTCCGAATGTTTGAAAAACAAACACTCGTCGCGATATCAACGAAGCTTCCTTGCAACTGCAATTTAATTTTTTTGAATTTTGTGACTCAGTTTCATGTTCCAGAAATTTACGCAAAATTGAATAAAATTATGTATACAAACACGTGAATTAAACCTCTTTATTTGCTCAAAGAATTAAACCACTCGCGCTGATCGCGCTCGTGATTTTGAACTTTCTTCTCGCAAATAAACAGTGGTTTAATTCACTTGTTGTATAAATAACTATTATTTCATAGATTTCGTCTTGTATTCTTCAGGTTCCCTGACTCGCACATGAACTTAACAGTATTGGTATGGAAGGTCTTGTACTATCACATCAAATTTATCTATCTCAGAAAATATGAAAATGACTTATTTTAATACAAAGTGACCAATATTATATACAAATATTACTATACTTACTCTCCTAACTATTTCATAAATATTTGTAGCTGTAATTTTGAAGATATGTTCAGTCGATTAAGTTTTGAAGAATGAGTATACTTGTCGAAACTGCAATAGTTTTCTTCTCACTTATAAAAATAGTAATTTTCACATTATCAATTACTATTTTCTAGATTAAGAGTATAGAATGAGAAAATGTAAGCTATATTCTTCCGTTAATGGTTTACTGATTCAACTGAATCTAAAGATCAGTTCAAAATGGCGTCGAGATCATATGATCTGTTGTAATCGGAAGAACACTAAACATTGGTTGAATGTGCGTTTGTCTGTAATCATTAACCTAAAAATTCTTTTAATTTTGTTTAGTCATGAATATTCAAAAAATTTCAATAGACAGTATCCTTTAATAGTTATTTATATAACAAGTAAATTAAACCACTGTTTATTTGCGAGAAGAAAGTTCAAAATCACGAACGCGTACAGCGCGAGTGGTTTAATTCTTCGAGCAAATAAAGAGATTTAATTCACGTGTTTGTATACAAAATCTTATTTATTTTTGCGTAAATTTCCGGAACATAAAAGCTTAGGAACAAAATTTTAAAAAATCAAATTGCAGTTGCAAGGAAGCTTCGTTGCTATCGCGACAAGTGTTTGTTCTTCAAACATTCAAGAATGTGACTGTCAGCAAACTGTCAGTTTTGTGAATTTTGAATTGAAGTGTTATAATTGTGAAAAGTATAGTCTGACATGATGGAAGAAAATGATTAGAACAATTTACTCGTCCCCGATATCATTTTGAACGAAGCAGCCGCAGTAGTTGGAAAAATTAAAATTATTCCTCAGGAATCTAAATCTTTTTATGAAAAAGAATACGAACAGTGATTTAAATTTTTTTATCTAATTCCGTTTTGAAAAGTCATACTTTACATCAATTTCTAACGTTATGCAACGTCCCATTTTTCATAACTGCAATGAAACAGTGGCGTAAAGTAGCATAAAGTAGTTACATAATGACTTTACGTAACTGGCCATGTTTCAGAGCTAATCAATTATACTTATCTGCGTACAATTAAAAAAAAAGATTTATTATTCACAGTATGCAGCATTAGCAAAGTCTTTACTATCAAAGGGTTCTATATCACTTAAGATATTACTGCTTGCGCACATTTAAAAAAAATATTTTGACGTTTTGTGAAAATTCGATATTTGTTTATTTCAGTGCACTCTTGTTTCTGTAGTAACAATAGATGGTCATGAATCACAGTCATCTGAATTTGGTGTTATGACGTGAGAGATGGTCTCATTGAAAAATATAGTTAAAATTATTCTGACGGAATTAGATAAAATTTTGTACAGAATACGTTATGAAAAGCCATATTGTTTGACTCGCGTAATTTGCAAAACTCGCTACGCTCGTTTTGGCAAATATTACGTTTCGTCAAACAATATGGCACTTTTCATAACTAATTATGTAAATAACTATTATATCACTAATATATTATTTTAAATCTCTAGTGAATATAGATTTACTTATGACTTGCTATGGATTGGATAATATAGCTTTAAAACGTCAAAATTAAATAAATATATAGAACACAAGTACATGTAGTTTTTTTTCATCTGTTTGATAATTATAATTCAATTTCAGGATGAATTATCACAAAATTTTCCATTTTGCCCCACTAAAGCTACTCCAAGGCAATATCTTTCATTTCTTATCCTTCAAATGTAACGAACTCCGCAGTTTTCAAAATGCATATGAACCACATCATGAACTCCTCTAGCTTCTCATTGAAGGAGTTGTTTGTGATCTGGAGTAGTTGAAATTTGGAGTGAGGGTGACTAATCCGTAAACGAAAGAACAAGCACATAGTGATCCAGATCAGTTGGATCAGTACTCCGTGAACGAAAGAATACAGCTGTAGGCTCACACTTCAGACGTAATAAATCTAGTGTAAACTACCCTAACCTATAAATTTGCTTCTGTAGTAGAATAGTGAACTTTTTAAGTGAATAAATTTTGTTTCGTGGTCATTTGTTTCACCTAGTCAATAGAAAGATAAAATAACTCTTACGCAATCCTTAAAGTGTCTTCGTGCAGATTTAAAGGCAATTTGAAGGTAAATTAAAGACGAGCTGATATATTGAGATCTGTCATGTAGACGTGGCCCAAAAATAGATAGTAAGCGAAAGCCTGCATCTGGACGTACTTATTGTGTGAATTATATTACTCAATGATAAATCTGTGAGTAATTCAAGATTTAGCACATCAATCCTAGCCAAGAAATTTCATAGAAGCTGAAAGAATAATAAGGGATAATTATCCATTCGAAATAACATTGAGTAAACTCACATAGTGTGAATAACATTTTTATTCTAAGAATTCTGTCCCATGCTTGTTCCTATAAAATTTTTCCGTATTACAAGAACTGCATTATAAAGATACTTTAAGAGACATTCAAGAGAATCATCTTTTTGAGATTGAATATGTCGTAATCTACTTGATAATTATTTGAAAACTATGTACATCATATTTTTATCCTTCGGTATCTTAGAAAAACATTTTACTAATATTGAAACCTGTAAAATAATTTGCAGTAAATTATTAATTATCCTCTTTGAATAGAAGAAAGTAATTTACCTCATAATTAGAGAAATTTTTTTAGAAATAGATAATTTTTCTTTGCAGATCTCTCATAAAATATTGTTCTTGACTTTATTTTATTGTATTTTGCCAAATTCGATAGAGCACTGCTCAGATGTTGCGCATTTTGATTGATTTAATTTATTGAACAAATAATTTCAGAAAATTTAGTTCTTAATTTCAATATGTAGATAAGTACCGGTTTCGAATATTATCGAATAGAAAATGGATTCTTTGCATACAATAGTTCATGAAATATCTAGTCTCAAAATGGTGAGTTTCAGAAAACTGGTGAAAAGTGTTGCTTCCTCTTTGGTATTTGTCCATTTCACGGTATTATAATATATTAGTTTCGTTAGATACAAAAACCAATATATTTTAGCAACATAAGAAAATTAGCAATAGCTTATAGCGAGTGTCCAAACAGAGGAGTCTTCAATAGTGATCTGTAACGAGTACCTTTCATATAACTTCTTTCTGTTGCATCCTTCATAATTATATACACTTGCATGCAAATTGAAGAACAAATCGTCCAAATTGTATGTAGTTTTTGTGGATATTATTGTTTATGTGATATTTAGAATGAAAGTTTTGGTATTGAATAATAAAATTAACTATCAAGGCTTAGAGAACAACTTCCTTGGGTTCATTAAACGAAGTGTAGCAAACAAATATAAGATTTGAAGAACTAGTTTTTAGTTACCGAGAACACATTCGGTATTATGCATACAATATATGATACTCATTCTTTTGTTTGTTTGATCCAGTAGCAAGACTTATATTATTGATTCCCCTTTATGAGGTTGTTTTACATGGGTTTTCCTCAGACTTAGGGTAGATACCAGAAAATTTTTGTCCTTTCTGCACTAAATGTGGAGCTCACATTTTCACATCTAATACTCTAATGTATATTTTTAATCATCTAGATACTTGCCTTGTCTTTTGTTGTATCATTGTTTCTAATGAAGACTTTAAGATAGAGAGTCAAAAAGACCAAAATATCAGTAAAGATACAGAATTTAAACCAAATAATCATTTATTATACCATAAGTAGTTGAAGTATTATCGATTATTTTTGTGGTGCTATCACGAATGTTTATTGTGCTTGCGTTTGAATACCACGAGTGTGCAGCACGAGTGGTATTCACAAGCACAATAAACATGAGTGATTGCCCCACAAAAATAGTCTATAATACTTTAACTACAAATGGTATATGGAAGACTATTCCAGGAGTCAAACCAATTTTTCAAATTAGTTTTCTATGAATCTAGTAGCAACTCACGTAATTTTCATAGGAACGAGTAAAAAAACTTCTGTCAAACTGAAAAATTAGAATTTCTCGCATTTTCTTTGACAAATAATAGAGAAATATATTGCGTCTTAATATGGGAACTAGTTCAGAAAAGTTTGGTGATAGATCAGAAGATAAAATTGATGATGATATTCAGAGAAATATTCCATTAAATACGAAGAAAGCACAAATTGGAGGTATCCACATCTTGGAGTGAAATACTCACTTGGACCACTGGTATAATACCCGATGGTATTTCTACACGTCCAAATACCCACTGATATGCACCGTTTCTATGGCGATGTAGCATTGTTAACCTTGCTATGAATACTACGAATGGAATAGTCATTATTATTTATTCTTAAATTATAATCCATTTCAGTTAAGAACCGTCCAAGGCTTTTATGTGAGTTCGAATCAAACATTTCGACTGGGCGAAATGTAAATACGACTCTCTCACATCAAATACAGAAACAAGTTCTTCGAAAATAAGCTCAAGAAATGAAAGCAACAAATATATCAACATATTATCTGAATAGATCCAAATTTGATTCTTCAATCTGTACAAATTTATTTATAACAGGTTATGCATGGCTAAGTGATCATGTCGCAGAAAATTCCATTTTGGGACTTGACAATGAGTCATTACATTAATACCAGCAAATTTAGCATTATTAATTCTAT
This sequence comes from Dromius quadrimaculatus, assembly GCA_963989225.1. NCBI lineage: Eukaryota > Metazoa > Arthropoda > Insecta > Coleoptera > Carabidae > Dromius > Dromius quadrimaculatus. The sequence goes on from OZ022325.1 coordinate 29,606,904, forward strand.
GAGAGTAATAAAATCCACTTTTGTATTTATTGGTTCTTAGAAGACTTTTCCTGAGAAAACTGCACATTTGAGATTCGAAAAAGTCTTTAAACATGCGGGACTTGCTCCAATCTCTTGGCATTACTCAATGTTATATTATATTTCAACTATTTTATGAGACTCATTAAATATTGCTGATTCTTTTTATTGAACATTTAACCCTCCGTTGCTCGCGCGTCGTCTGTGAGACGTCAGTGAGTGTATTTCACAACATAATTTCTAAAAGCGGAAGATGGGGACGGTCAGCTCTTACGTACCTTCCTAACACAAGCCGATATCAAATCACGCCAATCCGTTTTAGTCTATCACAAGCAGGTCGTGAGATAGGTGCTAATGGTGTCTCACAGACTCCCCACGAGTACTTGTGTAACAAAACGACACTCAGCTATTTTGTAATAGTTATGTACTTCAGCCATCAAATTGTGCATAATATTCAATGTAGATATTCAATATCAATTGACATGAATCGAAAATCAATTTTCAGTCCAGATAATGATGAAAATTTTGATAATTTCATGGAATTTAGTATTGCAGTTTGATGACAAGGAGCTCGTAGAGTCAAATGATACCAGCGAAGATGAATACGATCATATTGAGGAACAACTTAAATCAAGCGATTTAGAACATGAATTGTCAAGTGATGATGTAGAAAATGAAGATGATAATGATGAGATCAGAAAAATAGTTTTTAGGAAAACATAAATACCGAATGGAAAATGGAAAATCCTCTTTTCAACGTGAGGACTTGTCCACAAAATATGATTACCCATTTGTCTGGTGTGAAATATATCGCTGAAGAGGCAAAATCAGCTTTAGCTTTCTGGAGCATGCAAAATCCGTATGTAATAACTGTCTTCCAATAAATATGTAATCCAATGCGTTATATCAGTGTTATTAGTTTTCTCATGGATATATTTGAATCTTTATATTCTTTTGATGTTTAATCTAATAAACGTCTATAGAAAGAATCATACTTCACATATTACCCAAAATAAACATGAAAATCCAAATACAAATAACAAATCTAGGCATTCTTATTTGGTGTCTGTCAGACACCGCGCGAGCATTGCTGCTATGATAAGTAGCGCGCGCAACGGAGGGTTAAATTGGAATTTTCAAATACGACCTTGAGTAAAATGTGTCTTCTGGTACGTAAATGATGCATAAAATAGGTACCTATTTTTCTCATTTAATTTTTCACGAATTCACTATGATAGCACTGCTTGTCATCGATTTAGTTGTTTTGAGCTACCAAATTCTTAGCTTGTGGTTTGTGCTTCTTGTAGTGTTTTTGATTCTAAATAGATGCCAATATATGAAAATCTATAATAGTGAGGAAAAATTTACGAGAAAATATCAAAAAAGACACTGCAGTGTGTACAACTGTCACGCGATTCATTTTTTATGTTATTTGTAAAGTTCGAATATCATCTTGTCCTGCATTGTATGTTCTCTATTTGTTTAGAACATATAAAAAATATATTATGCAAAAATAAGCATTATGATATTCAGTCAATAATTCCACTGACTCAACAAGGCAAATCTCTTCATCAAATGCTTCATAAGTTGACACTTATTTCGCATAATTCACTATTATGCCCTTTTTTGATGGTTTCACATATCACTACGAATTTGAAACAAGTTGAGGTCTAAAACCAGCGAAAATAGATCAAAACATTAAGCCAATGCTTTAACCCATCCTGGTTTACTTTATCACAATGTATTTCAATAGATGTCATTTGCTTTGTATTGTGTAAGACTGGAATTTAACCTGCAATTGACTTCTTTCTTGTCCGAATATTCAAATATGCTCCAAAAAAAAACTCAGAAGAATTTTTGGCAAATTTAAAGGAGAAAAATCAAAAAGCATACTTGTTGTAGCGTATTTTCATGTATAGATAATAGTCTTGATTATTTTTACCATCCAAATTTCGACCAATAGAATTGCACCATTCGACGTCACGTGGTACAACCTGCACGGTTTTCAAGTGAAAATTTTTTGAAAATTTTGTCTGTTGGTTATGTATACAAAACAAAGAACATTCAGCCGCGTTGATTTAGCATCTGTCAAACTGACAGACAGATTGAATGTGAAAATGAGCAGATTCGGAGTCGAGTCTCTGGAATCTATTGATGAATTTGGATGGGAAAAATAATCTTCCGAATACCATTCGTGATTAAATTTAACCTGGTAAAATTTTTAGATTGTTACGAGAGCTTGCTACCAATTTATTTCGTGATATTGATCAAAAATCACTCGCTTGACAGCTCGTGATTTTTCTGTCAATATCACTCAATAAATTGCTAAGCAACAAGCTCTCGTAACAATCTAAAAATTTTTCCGGTAAAATTTAACCACTTATGATATTATATATGAAAATATTTGAATTATACGTTTCCAATACTCCTATATTGTGTCTTGATTTGTTTGTCTATTACATAAATATTCTAGTCGATATAGTATAGGTAATTTATGCAACAGGAATTCAAAGATGAGCTTTATGACATGAAGCTATGGCTGCTTGTTATAAATGTCAATTAACGAAATAAATCAGGTCACGCAATTAGAGAGCTATGCATGTATTGATGGTAGTAGCGGTGGTAGTTTTGAAATGCGTAAAATAGAAAAGTGCGAATAACATTTCTCACTTATTTTCTCTTCAATATCATCGACTTTCATATTTTGATACTCATTAAGAATTAACAAAACTGTAAATAGCACAAATGTGAGTAGCATCAGTTCAAAGCAATTGACTGCTTGTTACAAACATCAAGCAATAAAGATAATCTAAATTGATAGTTCTGGAATGCGTAAAATGAAAAAATACGAGAATCACTCACTTTACGTATCACAATTTCATGTATATAACGGAAAAAGATCGCAATCGGGGAACCGACTTGATAATCTAGAAAAATTGAAAAACTAAACGACACGAACTTCTCAAATTTACTGCTTGTGATTAGAGTCACACTTCTTTTCTCGTTTTTATGTCACCATAATATTAAAATTTTGTTTAGAATATGTGAAAGTTGCTAGAAAAAACTCTTTTCTGTTTGCAATCTCCAAAAATCATATACCGATATTATATAAAAGTGTGAAAGAAAAATTCTAGCCTGAAGCTCAGTATATCATCAATAAATAAATGTTATGATACCTACAACAAAAAGGAGAAATTATTTTCTCAATCCCGTTCCCGAATTTTTCCAAATTATTGATGTTATTGTACGTTTAACGCTTAAAACGAAATGAAGATTTTCATTTTTCGTCATCTAAAGTCAGTTTGGAATATGAGTCTGTTTACAAGAGGTGATAAAAAGTACATTTACACAAGAACAGGGGTTTATTTTTAGATTTATCGCCTATGGGAAGAAGAACTTTCAAGATTACTAGAATCAGTGTAGCAGACATTTTAAAGAAATAAACTTAGACCTCCTGCAGAGGAATATTTTTTCAATCTTTCAAGAAATACGCGTCGCTCGGCAATTTTTTCCACTGGTCTCGAAATCATCAATTTTTGTCCTAATAAAATAAAGCTGAGATGAAGATTTGGTATTTTTGATTTGGTATTTTTCAAGGGATAAGACGAGGACAATTTTTTGTATTTTTTGTACTAATAGATAAAAATACGAAGACTACTCCACATTCAAGAACTTTTTCATGTTATAATAATTACTGTGCTAGAACCATTGTTCAAGGTTTGGTTGCGATAAGGGCTAAAATTCATTAATGATCAGGGGATAAGCTGCAGCGAAAGATTATTTACTTTTTATGAAGAATATTAGGATACAGCTCTACAAACAAATAATTTTTTCAGATATATGATGCTTCCATTTCGTATTGATACATTTTCAAGTACACTTCAATAATCAAACAGTTTTTGCAGGTAATAGTTATTGCTGTTTCATAACTATTCTTTCAAACTAGTTGTCAAATTTTATAGGAGTAATATTTCCAAGCAAGATTTCTTTTCAGAAAGTAATATTAAATTCTCTGAAAAAACTATCAAATAACTAGAGTTTAGAGGGATGTATCTTTTAATACGACAAAATCGTTTGTATAATAGCAACATGAGATACCAAAACTTTTCCATCTGTGTTCAGAAATTTCGGGATGGCAATAAAATATTAATGAGAGAGTAAGCTAGGTCGAGTTGCTAGAGATACAAGTAAAATATGATTCTTTTTCTTTCCTTCTCCGCTCCTTTAATATACTATCGACTATCTTGTATATAGATATGGATAAAATAAGAGTATTAGTTATGTCATCCAGAGACGATTTGCTCAACTGAGTTTCATCCAACTGTAGTTAATTTACTAACGATTACAATTACTCAAATGGTTTTTGCTATAGTAGATGAATTCAGTTCAGCTGAATGGTAATAACTTCAGATTGAACAAACGGGGCCTAGAGTGATAGGCTATGTAGAGAATGCAATCGAGTTTGAAGTAAGTAAAGCTAAGAAAAACATTATGTAAATAAAAGATATCAAAGATAATGTCGATGAGATTTTAGATAAATAAAATTCTCAAGCATTGTCAGCAATATATGAATATTTCAAAGTACTATGCAGTTCATAACGATGACATAGTTAATGAAATAGCCAATCATAATGATATATCATGTTACATGTGTTAAACATAAAAATTGTTGTTAAATCTGTTTCATATTGATATTTGATAGTGACTCTTCGTATATTCTATAATTTTTAATCATTGAACACTTCTACGAATACACTTCATATACACAGAATAGTGTTTGTGTGATTTTTATTTAGGTGCTCATTTTATCATTACGATATTAATCGTACATGCTCAACGGTTTATAATGCTATAATGACCAAACGACCGTCATTATTACTTAGGCTGAAGCTGGCTACTCTCTACGAAGGCGAGGGCGAAGCTCAAGGTATTAGCTCCGCGCAGTCAACTTGTTTGATGATAATTGTTTCCATGGTCTGGATTGAGAACTTTCGAAGCTGAAAACAGTTCAATAATTGATTACTCTCGGTGCACGTGTTACAAAATATATATTTCATAACATGTTATGATTTAAGATATGATATGCCTGTAACCACAATAATAAAATAATTGAAATTTTGCTGAATGATTCTCGATCAATTGACTTTTTGCTTTTCCGTTAGAGGGTATTGACCTAGAGCGAAGCTATTCTTTTAACATCAACTTTTTATCAACTATTTCAAGTATGTATGCCGTGAATCATCTACCAAGAACAGTCTGTATTTGGTAGACTCACTGATTGATTGTAGCAAGTTGTCATTACGCAGGCATGGGCAACTTTATCTGGATTGACTGTCGTTCCAGGTCTTCTAGTACATTCGTCGTCAGACTGCAAACTATGACTTCTTAAGAAATTTCTAAAAGTTGCTCGCGATGGTACGCGTTTATCAAATGCCGAATCAAATCCCTGCTGATATTGGCTCCACAAATATGCTAATTTTAGAAACATGAAAAATTATAGAGATCTTGATTGTTAGTCTATTTTTTATAAGTTGCTGCAAACATACTTCAAGTACGAAGCTCTCATCGTGCGTTTCCAACTTGTGATTATCCAGGTTCTTATTTTTATGGTCTTTGGCGATTACTCACTCAACCTGGGTGTGATGTGAACTTAAGTTCATCACAACCTCCTTGAGTGAGCGACTGCTGAAGATTCAGCATCTTCAGGTAAACAACAAGACAGATCTATATTAGAAATCTGATCAGTGTAAATATTTATATTATATTCTCAATGCAGAAGAAAGTCAAGATAGAGTTTCTGATGGTGGTACATTTTATGTTAAATCTAAATATCCAGAGGGGTAGTAAAGCTTTGTCGATTTTACGTATAATTTATACGATATAAAAATTTACAGAAATTATCTATTAATTAATACAGGGTGATTCATTGGCTTATAACAAATAGACAAATTCAATCTGATATTCGATTAATAATCATGTGTAGTAATAGGAATCTGCACATTCGAATAAAATTTCCTTAGAAAATTGGAATCATAATTCAAAATAGGAATACAATGTTCAGCCATAATGTGAACAGCGAATTAGTGCTATATATTAACAGTACAGGGAAACTAAATAAGTGAATAATATAATTAGAATTCATAAACATCCTATCTTCAAAACAGTCCCAAAATATTCACCATATACCTCGATCGCCTTGAATCCTCTCCAAACATCCTTATCATCCACAAAATTTATTCGGAATAATAACTTTACTAATAATAAAACACTACTGTAGCAATCATGGTACTTCCCTGATCATGAATTATATGGCTAGCTTCATTACTTTCCATATATTTAGAGTGACGTATAAATTGATTGAAAATTCATTGTCAAAGTGACAGATGGCGATTTCAACAATGGTCATAAGTATAATGTCGAGTTGATACCAAACTTGGTATAATCTGGTTAAATTGTAGAAAATACAATTAACAATCGGAAAAATTACTTATTTCAGATTTTTATTAAGCTTATCTTTCCAAGAGCTTAAAATTTATACCAAACCACATATCATTTGAATAACCAGTGGAAAACAGTTGACAATCTTTTAACTATCATTTATGACTCTTTTACTGAAATTGTTTTCTCAGGAGATTCAATTTGATATCAGACTCGATAGAACCAAATTACCTATTCTCAAAGAATAATTGACGAACGTTTGCGTGTAATGTACAAATATGAATGATAATAACTCTAGTTTCATACTATTATTTTTATTATTCATTTTCTTCGCATGTTCAAGCAAAACATAATTAAGTAGTAATTGGGAGGTCTTAAGAGATCCAGATTGTTTGATATGGTCATTCACGAGTCATTCATTTTGGCATTTTAGTCAGGACGTTTCAAATAGCAAGCTGATCTTATCATCAGCTAGGTGCAGATATAATATAATTGCCAACAATTTAAGTTCAAGTGTACCTGATAATAGATATTAATGACACAAGTTTGATATAGCCGTTGTAATAAAATGAGTGTGATGTTAAATCACGAGGCGATTAGCCGAGTTTTTTTATTACTCAGTTTTATTACACTGGCTATATCAAACGTGTATCATTCAATATTTTATCTACGATGGCCTCAATTGCTGCTGAATTAGATTTTTTTATTTGATGTTTGACATTCGAAAAACATGTAGTGTAAAATTCATAGCTTGATCAAGTAGCATTTTATTCATTTTTATGGCAACTATTCATTAGTAAACAACAGTAAATATTTCCAGTATATATATATATATATATATATATATATATATATATATATATATATATATATATATATATATATATATATATATATATATATATATAGAAATTGAAGATTTATTGGGTATTTCGGTTAAGTTTTTTCGGGCAATGTAATAATTAGACTCTTTGAAGTTGTCTAGCTTTCGGTATATTTTATACCTTCATCAGGACAATTTCGTGAGGCTTCAAAAATCAGCCAGATTAATAAATATAACTATCAACAACATGAATACAATCAATTAATTCAAAAGAAGAAGAACCAGATTAAAAATCATAAAAATTAAAGTAAAAACTGTGAAAAAATAGTATAAATATGAACAGTCAAAAAATGATATTTTATATATATCATATATATTTTTTATATATCATTTTTTGACTGTTCATATTTATACTATTTTTTCACAGTTTTTACTTTAATTTTTATGATTTTTAATCTGGTTCTTCTTCTTTTGAATTAATTGATTGTATTCATGTTGTTGATAGTTATATTTATTAATCTGGCTGATTTTTGAAGCCTCACGAAATTGTCCTGATGAAGGTATAAAATATACCGAAAGCTAGACAACTTCAAAGAGTCTAATTATTACATTGCCCGAAAAAACTTAACCGAAATACCCAATAAATCTTCAATTTCTACTTAATTGCGGTTACGATTACTTCTTCTATATATATATATATATATATATATATATATATATATATATATATATATATATATATATATATATATATATATATATATATATATATATATATATATATATATATATATATATATATATATTTTACGAAATAGTTCGAATAGGTAATAAGGAATTTACACAAAAATAGGAAATGATACTTAAGACGCACTATTAAATAATCTATTGTTACTTTCAAGCACCCATTTGCAGATTTCTGGGTAATTAAGTACAACAGTTGTTAAATGTCTTGGAGTAAAACTCTGGCTTGAATGTAAAAAAATCACGAGATATTTGATTTTTCTTTTTGTGAAAGATGTTAAATCACTATGGAATAAAAGGTAAATAATACACAGTTTTTACTTTAATTTTTATGATTTTTAATCTGGTTCTTCTTCTTTTGAATTAATTGATTGTATTCATGTTGTTGATAGTTATATTTATTAATCTGGCTGATTTTTGAAGCCTCACGAAATTGTCCTGATGAAGGTATAAAATATACCGAAAGCTAGACAACTTCAAAGAGTCTAATTATTACATTGCCCGAAAAAACTTAACCGAAATACCCAATAAATCTTCAATTTCTACTTAATTGCGGTTACGATTACTTCTTCTATATATATATATATATATATATATATATATATATATATATTTATATTTTACGAAATAGTTCGAATAGGTAATAAGGAATTTACACAAAAATAGGAAATGATACTTAAGACGCACTATTAAATAATCTATTGTTACTTTCAAGCACCCATTTGCAGATTTCTGGGTAATTAAGTACAACAGTTGTTAAATGTCTTGGAGTAAAACTCTGGCTTGAATGTAAAAAAATCACGAGATATTTGATTTTTCTTTTTGTGAAAGATGTTAAATCACTATGGAATAAAAGGTAAATAATACTAAGAAGTATATTGCAGCTTCCTCAAAGTACACATTAGTTATGAGCGACCTTAGTTTTTCATATAATTAGCGGCGACAGTTAGGTGGTTATAAGCATACATTTAACTCAGATTTATCTGTGCGTGCGAAGTTAGAGCAGACCGCTAGTCATAGATAAATTTTCACAGTGTTGAGATTTTAAGTTTTGTATCTATTCAGGTAATATGTGAATATTTTTGGTGCTTCCATTTTTTGTATGTATTTTCAGAAAGCTTGTTTTAGATCTCTTATTTATTAAGAATGAATCAAATTTGTATATCGGTCAATCAGAAGAACCTCAGACACTCTTAGCTAAAATAGACTGTAGTTGTGTTCCGCTAACAAACAACTGTGTTGTAGTCATGGATATCGCCAAAAAATTAAATATTTTTCTGACATTCACAGAAAATTTAATGGTAATAAAATAATATAGCCGATCGATCCATTGTATAATCTGATATATACAACACAAACTTCGAAAATTATCTGAAAATACAATCTACTTATTCGATGTGTTACTTAGGTACGGTTGTACAATCTAAGCTTTTTTACAGTGTTGTTGAACTAAGTTCAATTTCTATGACTACAATTATTGCAGCAATTGTAACTATAGTATAGTCCCCGTCAAGATATAAGAAATTCGCCTGACTTACTAATCGGTAGGAGTAACTTGTGACAGTAGGGGATGCGGTTAAAAATTTGTAGGAGTGGTATTAAGGAAGATTTTCAACCTATTTATTTCCTATATTTATATTTTTATTTGTATAAACATGCAAGATGACTCTTTAAATGTAATTGGAAATCTATTTTTCATTACTCATGCGGGGTAAACAGTATCTTGCCTCACATTTTTGCGGTTGCTAAAATACTAAATAAAATATTTCTGAGTGAAACCCTGCCCTATTTTACCTGTGCACCTCAATAAATTTAGGGATAATCCTTTTGCTAAGTACCCGCTGGGAGGCTCGTTTTCTTATATCTTGACGGGGACTATAAATAAGCTTGATTCAACCATGCTTAAGATGAGCTGAGATTGTACAACTGAGCCTTGAACAGTATCGTTGTATTTCATAGTAGCACATCTTGCCTTTGAAACATATTTTCGATTCACTTGTATTAAAGTGAGTTCATAAGACGTTTAGTCAATAATATTATGAATTTATTTTTCAATGATCAAAGTTCCAACATTGTATTTTATTGAATTAGTGTTCAATGTTCAAGAATTAAGCGAGTTTGGCATATACAAAATTCATCCCTTAAGTCTTGTGATGCAAATCGATTCCAAAAAAGTTTTATTATGCTTTGTTTCAGTTTAAGACCAGAGTACCCAAGAAATTTGGACGTAGGCAGAGTGCGTTATGTGCTGGCTCGAGCACTAGATGTCTGGGCTCAACACTCAAAGCTCACCTTCCAAGAATTAGACAGTGATCAAGCTGATATACTAGTATCTTTTCAAAGGTAAGATACAAAGATATTTTGTGAAAAAAAAAACTGTAGTCTCTATAATAAACATAGATATTTTTACATATACTAGACGACTCCGGGTTGTTTACGCGAGAAATCTTGTTTTATCCACAGCTGTTCAAATATGAAAATATTAGGTATCTAATCAATTTCGAAGAAATGAGTGTGCCTATTTTGAGACCAATTGGATTGTTTTTTATCATGGGCAATATTCAATAAATTCACAAAAAGATCCAGTCATTACAAATGTTGTTCAATTTGGCCATAAAAACAAGTATATTTACTGTTAGGCTCAAAATAGGCTCTGTGACTCCTCTACATAAAAGTGGCAATGCAAAATCAATTTCTAATTATAAGCCAATAGCTATTTTCAGCACTTCTATATCAATAATTTTTAAAATGGTACGATTCAATCGAACAGTGGAACATGTAAACTCTGCTGATAAGAAAATCAACTGTGTAAAATTTTTGCATATTTGCTGATGACGCCGATAGAAATTTGGACACTGGCTCTCAAATAAATGTCATCTATATAGCGAAAGCCTTCGATAGAATCAGTCACGGTCCATTAGAGGCTAAAATATGTGCTTTTTCTGTTCGTTCGTCTTTAATAGAACCCTTAAAATCTTATTTCAAAAATCAAAAACTCGCAAATAAATTCAATGGTACGTTATTTTATGGATTCATATCGACTTCAGGAGTACCTCTAGGATCAATATCGGATTTATTACTATTTAATATGTTCATGAATGGAATTTCATATATAAGCTCATTTGAAATTTTAGCATAAATCTTGACTCTAAGCAGTCGTTCCCAATCCCATATGTTTTAGAATACATTCCTGTATGTTTTTGGCAATTCCAAACTTGATCAAACTTTTTCGGAGACATACTGTCGAGTAGATGAAGCAAAATCTTCATTATAAAATAGAACCAAGATTCACTTATAACGTGAGATTGAACCGTAGTCTTCACAGATATCTATTTATAAATTGAAAAGGAAACTGTAAAAGATATCTTCTATAAATATTTTTTTCTCAACACTTTATTTTATTCCTAGCATAAAACAGGCTTCAAAATGATGAATTATACATTTTAGATTGGAGAAAAAAGAAGAAAATGATGAATAAGATTCAATTTTTACAATTTATTCTCCGGAAACTTATTTTTTGTTGCTTTGGTGCAAAACCATTGCTTCACTGTAAAGCCGAATTCACATCACACCTTCTCGATGTACAAGACTAAATTAAACCCATCAGAATAATTTGAACACTTCAAAGCAGTATGTACTTACTCTTGTAGAGTGTCTTGTAAGTGCTTCATCGGTGTTTCATTAACTTTCAACTTCCAAAATAATAATCAAATTTGTTTTTAATATGCTTCAAGCAATCCATACCAATTATTGATAACTAGTAGTAAGAAATTAATTGCTAAAAGATGCTCCATAATTATAATTAAAATCTGGTTTCCATGGGGCTAAATACATTCTGGCAATCCCGTGACTTTGATGAATTCAAGAACGACCTGAATTTAGCACAGGTTTATGTAACATAGGTTGAAGCTATTTTCAATTTTCAGTATTCAACATTTCTTTCAGAGTGGTTGGGAGAAAATTGATTTGTATCTTCTCAATTTGTGTATGTAGAAAAAGTGTAGTATATGTGACGTGTTTTATGAAAGCTGTAGCTTTCAAACATTTAATGTCAAAAATAAGTTATATGGAGGAAATTGATATTCTGGTCCTAGTTCTCGCACTTGCAGCTACCAATTTAATTATGAAAAATTTACGAAACATTCTGGAAACATTCATTTAGCAATCTTAGATAATTTCTGAACGAATTTATATTAACAATTCTTCATTCAACATTGTCAAAATACCATCGTTCGCTTCTCTACGCTGTAGCCAGTTCCTGCCCCATTTATTTCTTTTTCTTGCACTGATTTAGTTTAATTTTTTTTTAAATGATACCAATGTAGTTATTATCTCTGGCCACTATTGACAGCGCAATGCGGTATAGTGCGCATATTATCTGCGCAATTAATTGACGGAAACATTGAACAAAATAGGACAAGTTCTATTATTTAATTGAACGAAAGATTGAGTAAATCATCGAACATTTTAACCTGTTTGCAACAGTCAATTTTTTTACAAACAAAACATTGAACTCAAAAATGTACGAGAAAATTGAGCGTGTAATACGGGCTTAATCTTATTCACATTGTTAAATTATTGGTCCCTGCTGTTAATAAAAACGTGGATTCTCACTACCATATTTTGATAAGTAGACTGTAAACTGAATTTTCACATTTTTTTTGCTCAGGATCTATTCACCATCGCTATCAAAATTGATAAGATTCTTCGCTTTTGCTCACCCTTGTTATTTTCAGTAAGTTACTTGTGATTTCGTAGTCTGAATTCAATAATCTCCAATTTAAATAGCTTCCAACTATACTTCATCCCGAATGATTTCTTTTCTATCCATACAAATACATAAAATAAGAATACCTTTCTGTGATTTCGCAATAAAGACTTTTTTCCAATTTCATATGGTTATTTGCAGGATACCAAAACCCAAATACGCGCCTGGCTGCTTTTTTGTCCAGGTTTATCTCTGAAATGGCTGAATCAATTGAGTGATCGAATGATATATCATAGTGAAATGCAGTTTTGAATTCGTTTATCTAAATACTTATTATTTGATAGGTAATGCACATACCAAGCCGCCGAACCTAAAAGCCCTGTTTACAGCACGAAATTTATAACAAGCGTTAGTAGATTAGTTCTAGGTGTTCGACATGCACAATCGTGTGTTAACGTTAATTAGGAAATACTGTATAGGTGAAGACTTTAACTGAGTTACCACACCAGTCATCCCGACTGGTGTGGTAACTCAGTTAAAGTCTTCACCTATACAGTATTTCCTAATTTTACATAGCATCATTGGAATCCGAAGAGTTATATGTGCTACGATTTCGCTTGAATAAAGACTTTCATGCACATTTGAAAGTCTATCTCGACGTTATCTTTATTCTCATAAATCTTCTCTTAGAGCACGTGATATAGCAGATTTTGGGTTATTTATTTTTTCTCAAATAGTTCCTGAACAGCTCGCTAACAGGGAAACATTCCAAACAAACACGTTCGTGATTCCGGTTACCTAGAAAGTAGCAATCACAATTCTATTTTTATATTTTTCCGAGGGACTCTTTCAAAATATAATTTGTAAGCTGTGACGGATTCTCATCACTTTGATTGGCGTAGTCCTTACTTTATCTCGGACGTCAATCCAAATGGATAACTGAGTCCAAGCAAATGAAAGACTGGTGCTGGAGAACAGTGTTGCTTTATTCACAAAAAATGTATCACTGATGGTTGCAAAACAATAGCGACCTCGGAATTCGCAATTATAGCTTCATCTCTGCGACAACGCTTGGTGTCGAGAAGGCAGTCAGCGTCGGCGTCGGCGGTTTTGACAGCGCGTGGAGTAGTTTTCCGAAAAGTTGGCTTCTAAAAATGGCCTCTGCCCAAAAACGATGATTGGCGTCCAGACTTTGACCGGTTTTGGCACCAGTGATTCCGTAAATCAGATTTTAGATTCATCCAAATCTCAAAAACGACGATACGCATCGCGGTGTCGATGAGCATCTGTAGTTCAGGACGGTACGCGAAATCGTTTTCCGGAGAGTCGGTTTCCAAAATGACCTTAACTCGAAAACGACATCCCATGTCGCGACGATAGCGGGCGTCTTGAGCTCGCGAGTGGACGATATCTGAAGTCTGATTCCAAATCAGACCAACAGTTAGCAAGATATTCGCGAGAAGCTGTATCAGACGTTACAGGGTGACGACGTATGTTCGTGATCGTACCGTATACGGGCTGCAGGACGTGCATCTTGACTTTAGGGTCTCGCGGTAGCGTCAGGATGTACCAAATCATCAAAAGTCCCTCCACTGGAGCCATTTAAGACCGTTCGACCCCCTGAGGCTAATCACTGGTTCTTCGACAAGCGGCACTATTACGGGTGTTGCTGTGTGGCTTAGATTCGTCGTGAGAGTTTCTCAACACTGACACGCTACTCCACGAAACTAACCACTGTTAACTATCTCGGTAATGAACGCGGTGCTGCGTTACAAGTTATTACTGTCACAAGATTTCTTAAAGAGCCGCAGGTGACCACTTGTAAAGCTAACGGCTGGTGACTACCTCGACAGTAAGCTACGCTGCATGTAATCTAGTACTTGTCACAAGGTTTCTCAATAAATATATATATATATATATATATATATATATATATATATATATATATATATATATATATATATATATATATATATATATATATATATATATATATATATATATATATATATATATATATATATATATATATATATATATATATATATATATATATATATATATATATATATATATATATATATATATATATATATATATATATATATATATATATATATATATATATATATATATACAGATATATGCTGATAACATAATAGGGAGCTCCTACAAATCTCCGGTACTGATTCGATAATGCTAACCTAGGAAGTGAATTTCACTAAGCATACTTATTGAACTCACAAAAAAACTACGAAAACTAGGTACACCATTAATTTTACAATAAACGTGCAACAAACTTATATGTCAGTATCAATAAAAACTCCTATTTATCAAAAAATGGAAAATCTCAAAATCTTGATTTTCTAAGCCTTTTACATAATACATAACGAATAACATCAATTATATTTTTGCATTTCAGAGGGTATCATAATGACGGATATCCTTTTGATGGGAAAGGGCAAATTTTGGCTCACGCCTTCTTTCCAGGATCTGGTCGAGGAGGAGATGCTCATTTTGATGACGATGAAGTTTGGTTAACGGAAGATTATGATGATAATGAAGAAGGTATGTTAATTTTGATTTAAATTAAGGCACAAACAATAAAAAATCTTACGTGAACAACACGTGACCCACTTTTGTACATCATTGGATATATTTTTGCATATAATAATACGATAATCAAACACAAAATTCCATAGTTCCACGGATAATCGTTGTGGATTTATCCAAAAAAATCTAGAAATCTTTCAAGTAAAGAGGGCTTTTGGCTCATTTGGTTGCTATGAAAACTGTAGGTCATCATTCCTATGCTACAGCTTTCCTAAATACTGATTTCCAAGATCGTACGGTTCTGAATTTAGGCGCAAAATTTAGGCAATATTAAATTTCAATACAGCCGGTCGTCTCGAATTTATGTGAAAAATTCCAAAAGACTGTCAAGTATAGTGCACTCCCGGCTCAGTCGATCTCAGTGTATATAGGATATGAGCATCTAGATCTAGACGGTACTATCGTCTTAAGTACTGAATTGTAATATTCTACGTTTAATCGTTTTGAATTTATGGGGCAAATTAAGAAAAAAAAAAAACGGGTAAAGTACACTTCTAGTGCAGACGACTGCAATCATAATGCGAGATGCACAACTAGAGGTTGAATAAGTGCTAAGTATAAAATTTCCATATTCTACGACTGTTTAATTTATGGGGAAAATTCTAAAAGTCCGCTATATAAAGTGCACTTTCGGCTCAGCCGATTAGTAAAAAAATAGAAGATAACCATTTACACGCTACAGCAATCTAAAATACTGAATTTCAGTGTACTACGCCTAACTATTCTGGATTTATGCGGGAAATTCTAAAAAAAATTCAAGTAAAGTGTACTTCCGGTACAGACGATTGCAACCGTAATGCGAGGTGCGCAACTAGACCCTACAATATATACAAGATTTCAACATTATACGTTTAACGGGCTTTGAGATTTGCGAGTTACGAACGCATATACAGACACACATACGTTCCGACATCAAGCCGAAAATAGTCAAACTGGATTCAAGGATGCACAAAACGGATACTTCCATCAAACTTTCGAAATGTAAATTCTGTCGGTTTCACAATACTTACTTGTACTTTGTACAAGTAAGTAATATTTATGCAATAAATTATAGAAACTGTTCATATTCACTTGCTATGACTATATGAATTTTTCACACTATGATGTCATATTGAATATCGCAAACCCTATTGATAACTGAAACTGATTCTCATACATTTTCTACTGCCCAAATCTTCAAATAAAATAGGGGAAGTATTGTTGTAATCGTGATTGAAATTTTATATCTAAGCTTTCCATCAAAAAGCAAGGTTCAAATTCGTGAATGAGCTTTTCTCAACCCATGGTACCAAAACTTTATTGATGGAACTTTTTAGTTTCTTACGTCTATTTTATAAACGGTAGTATTTATCATGAAACATGAAATGACTCAAATTGATCCTCGAGTGTTTTGGCACAACATTGGTTAGCCTCCTTTGAAATAGCTTTTGAGGTCTGTTACGAATTTAATTTGATCTCGTCAATAGTCTGAAAACGGCCTCATTTCTACATTTGTTTCAATTTCGGAAGCAAGAAAGAATCGCAGGAAGCAACGTCTCTTTTGTCTTCGGAATTTGAACCTCCTGACATCTCACTGAGCAATGTGGCTCAAACTCATATTATTTACCGTGTTACAGCGATAATTGAGGCCAACCGCATATACCTATTGTTTGAAGAGGCTGGGAGAAGAAAGATGATTGTCCAAGCGGTTACATTTTAAGAAAACGGAACAGAAAGTTTTCAAGTCTCGTAATGGAGTGTATAATAGAATATCAATGATTTTTTTGACGTTATAAAACACATATAACTCAACTAGAGCTACTGTGAAGAAAACTTATTATTGAAGTTTTTGTAAGCAAATTTGGTACACTATTGAGAACAAAACAGTTTTGAGAAAAAAAAGGAGGGGCCGTGAAATATCCAGGTAAAAGAAGATAAAGAGTACAAGAACAGCACATGGTGATACTGAAAGCATTGCAAAATTTATTCAATATGATATGACGAAAGATGTTACTATTTTGAGAAACTAAAAAGTAGAACTACGTTATATAGTGATAATATGTACAAGGAACTGGTAAATTCAAGAGAAGAACTATAATTCACTTCATGACGAAGATAGAACCTGCTATATCAATAACCTGCATGAAATGTGACAGTTGGGAAAAACTTAGAGTGCACAGAAAGATACTCTGAATGTCAGTGTTCTTGCATATGAAAATTTTTTAAATGACGAAATTTGTTGAAATAGTGGTGTGCTTCCTCGGAGCATTTGAGATGCTGCAAGTCTTTGAATTTAGCTTCGGAAATTGGCAGGATCCTTATCCGTTTTTCTCACATTTATTGGATCTTCATCTTTTCTCTTCAAACCTACTGAATTTTAAACTGTATTAACTGTACGCTCATCTTCTAAGTGCACAATAGATAGACTACGGGATTCTACGTGTTGTAATGTACAATAAATAACCTCAATTTCAATATATACAAGACATGAACACTCTTTTACCTGGTCTCTTCGCAGCAATAGATAAATCAACAACCTGCGTATATCACAGGCATGACTACGGCATTAAGGTACTGATAGCTATCCGTAGGTGTCGTCCAACATGAGAAAAACAGTACTAGTTACTTGGTCATCTGAGAACTAATACCACCAGTGCTACATCATTCTATCAGTGTTGCGTGGAAATATGTGTATGTATGTATTGTATATTATTGCGAACAGCGGTGTTGTTTCATGTAAATCATACTCGCGTGTGTCGTGGGCATCGATGTTCATTTAGTACTGGTAGCTCTTCATTTGGTGAACTCAACGGCCTATCTGTTTGCCTGATATCCTATCTAACTAAATTTTAGTTCTATCGTATATGATTTCATCCAACTCCTGAGGAGGGCTCAAGTGGAGCCGAAACTGGTAGAGTGGTTTGACCTTTAATACAATAAATTTTATGACTGATTCCAAAGAAAAAGTTTTTTCCAACATCTATCCTACAGTCAAGTAATATATATATTTTCTCATCCTATCTAACCTCTGAAATGGGTGTATCATTTTTTATATATTCTCTAGTTTATCTAAACCAAACCTGAAACTCCTCGATGGTAAGGAATTGATGTGTGTGATTCTCTGGGATATCTCACTGAGCAAACTCATATTAGAATAAACGAGCTTGTGTGAATAGGATAATAAATGTGGATGGAGTGAAAGAGGTGTGTATGTATGAGAATTCAACTTAATTGCATCCTGACATCTGACCAGCTCCTTACTTCTGACAGTCCCTTTCTCCTAACAGTAAGGTCAAATTATCGATACGCGCTCATAAGCCTGATATATGAGTTTTATCTTCATTTATCTTCTTGTCTAACGATGGTAGAGCAATTTATTCGCAGTGAATATCTTTTGCATATAATCAGGGATCGTGTTAGAAAATATTTGGTCATGGGCAACAATTAATATGATGAATAAGTACACAAGTGAAGTCACAAGGGTAGGCTATTATTCAGTCTTACGGTAGAAGTGTAATATTCTTGCAGTGCATATTATTACATATGATCAAGGATGATGCAGGAAAGAATTCAATCATTGACATAAATTCCTAATATTATAAATCGTTATTCTTTGCATTCTACGGGAATAGTGTAAAATTTTTGCAGTGAGTATAACTTGCATATGATCAGGATAATGCAGAGGAAAAAATTTAATCATTGGCATAAGTGTTTATTACGATAAATGAACAGGTAATTCATTCTAATTTAATTAACTGAAGTGGATAAATCTTGAAGTTTTCCTATTGCCCTTCTTTTCCTACAGGAATTGTGTAACATTTTTGCTTTGATATAATATCTTACATGTTGACAAGAATAACGAAGAAAAAACCCATCCTCTACCTACATCAATTTTCAATATGATAAATAGACAGATGAATTTATCCAAATAAGTATATTTTTTGCAGTGAACATTACTTGCATATAGGCAAGAATTATGCAGGAAAAAATTAAATCATAGATACGGTACGAAAGATTATAGTATCGAAAAACTCTTATCATAAAGAATGAAACCAACCCAAGTATTCAGATTCATAAGGCTATGATACACTCGACGCTGTCCAAATCGTTCTCTGCGAATCGTCTGCTAACTTCACTGTCGAGGCTTTAGCCAAGCTTGTGCAAATTAAACGAAACTCAAAAGAGCATCCTTCTCAGAATAACATGACTAGTTTTTCTTCAAATATATTCAAGTTTTTTGCCAATGTAGGAGGTAGAATGTTAAATTATCTGGCTTTTTGAGACATTTTATCCGGAATTATTCTGACTCGATGAAAATCCGGGGTAAGGATAGTTGATACAATGTACAATCATATTTTTTTCACTGAATAACTCAAAACCATGCATTCAGAAAAAAAAGTTTCATACAAAAGTTGTTGCTCACATAACTCTGTACATTTTGGTTCTTTAAACGATTTTCTAGAACAAAATAGGTCGAGATATGCTACTTCAAAGATGAATAATTTTTTGTCCGAATCGGAAAAAAACGATAAATTCATAATAAATGATTTTTTTACTCAATTTTCCACCTTTCCATTAAAAATTTTTACAAACTTATTGGTTTATCCACAAATAAATTATATATTGTAATAATTTTTTTTCTATGATCTATACATGTTTTTCAGAATTATATCATAATAAATAGATTCTTATCGTTTGTATCAAAGTGGTAATTATTCATCAAATTCAATATGCATAAAATTTCTTATGGCGCGCGAGACACATTTCTACTGGACAGATTTTTAAAAACTCTCAAGTACGATGACAAATTCAGTTACTGAAAAAAAGAGAACTTGCTTACTTGTTTGGACTTGATCAGTCACTTCTTTTGATTCTCCGTAGTTTTCAGGTTATAAAATGTATTTTGAATCAACAAAATTTCTTTCATTCCTCTCTATAGTGTCTGCCTTCTTTCTCGCAATTGAAGCACATGTGCGTATGCTAGTCTGTTTTGAGTTGATAATAAACAATCTGTTTAGCAGACATGTCTGATGGCTTCTTCCGTTGATAGAATTTCCGGTGAACAGAAGCTCTCAATCTTTTTTGAGTATTATTTTTAAACAGTAGATACTGAATTCCTGTATTATAAAATGTAATCGATAGAAATAACTATGATTTTCATATTTGATTACTATATACGAGTGAAAATATAAATTGATGTAAGTATAGGTACAGAATTATTTTTGTGTCAGATATTCACACATAATTTCAGAATAGTTTACATAAAAATTGAATGTATTATTCGAAAGTATTTTTTGGATGTAATCAATTGTAATGTAGATACTATTATTTGTCGACTTATTTTTGAATTCATATTCAAAAGATTCTAGATAC
This sequence comes from Dromius quadrimaculatus, assembly GCA_963989225.1. Taxonomy (NCBI): domain Eukaryota; kingdom Metazoa; phylum Arthropoda; class Insecta; order Coleoptera; family Carabidae; genus Dromius; species Dromius quadrimaculatus. The sequence continues at coordinate 29,627,600 of OZ022325.1, forward strand.
ATTCACAAAAGAAGAACCTATTGTTGTGGTAATATTTCGATTTTTTGTCATGACGAAAAAAAACTTAAATCGTTTTAAAATGACGTCAACAAATTTAAATTTCGATTTCACAATTTCATTTTGGATGTATCAAGTTTGTGTAATGAAATTCAAGCAGTATTAATCATAAAACTGCAATTTCAATCTTGTAAATGAAGTTAGTATCAAGTAATTGATGTTTATGATGAACATAGTGTAGCTGCAAGTTACCATAGTTACTCTAAGAAAATAAGTGGAGAGAATCAGTATCTCCTCAAGTTTACAATAATATTTACATCATGCTAATGTTAACTACATGCAGAACAATGTCATTTTATTATTAGAAATACTACAGTAAAATGATTATCGTAGTAGTTCAATAATATAAGTATCTATTCATAGCTCAGTGCACATATGCAGGCTTTGTAATCTGAAAGTCGTGGAATCGAACCCAGCTTCGGTTAGAACAGTACGATTTTCACTACATTACAATATGTATACTTCATAGTGTACTCTCCACAGAAGTTGAGAGTTCCTTATCTTGACGATTGGTAACCGCAGCCCACGGCTTAGGAAATATCAATCAATATATCAAGTTGCACTAAAATCATGTCTACCAGACCAATATGGAGAGGAAGGCGCGATTGATATTTTTATAAACTTATTTTTATAAGTTACATAATAAATCAAAGATGACATCACTCGCCATTATGTGCTTGCCTTGTCCAGTTATCAGTCGTGTTGTATACAACTGACAGTTTCTTGTGTTGAATACCGTATAGTAAAATATATCCACGATAATCCCAAGCACCAGTGAAGCCGAAATGACTAATTTGTAGACTTAAATTTATTACAGTATCAAAGAATTGGAGAGTCGTATTTCTTCTATTAATGAAATAAGCTTAAGTGAAGTGAAATATAGTGTAACGCGGCGAACGTTATTATCGTCTGTTATTTGTTTTGTTTAATTAGTTCTACGTTGTGTTCGATTTAGAAATAGAAATACAACATAAATTCAGACCAAAAATATAACAAAGTTTATTTTTCTCACAATAATACACAATTTATGCATTTAGTGGTTTTGTATACTTAATGGGGGGTGAGTGGTGTAGACAGTCAGAGGACTGCCGGAACGGTGGCTCCGGGGACGTCAGTAGAGGCTCCGGACTTCGTTCGGCTCGGTCACTGGCTGTAGTGTGGTAGGAGTCAGATGTGCGCTAATCGAGTATATAGCGGCGTGCGTAGCCCACGGACGAGATAGTGGCCCTGGACTTCCCTCTTAGTCGGGTTAGGATGCCTGCGGCTAGGCCCCGTAGTGACTCGTTAGGGACGCTTTCACACTTTCCTATCCCCTGGATAGGTAAATGGCAATTTCACAAAGGAACTGTAATCAAATTAGAAGAACCTGCTCTGCTGGTGGGCTTGCGTTATAGTTTTGTTGCTATAACGACTACAGCGACTAATTATAGCGCTGTAAGTTTGATAAAGTAAATCCTGTTTATCAGGCGTACTGGTGCAATACTTTTAATAGTAATGCGGCGTCGCAGGCAGTCTTATGTCATAGTATCAGCTACAACGACTACAGCGGGCAATAAGTTTTAATGAGGGTTTGTGAGATCCTGTATAGTTGGTGTGTGAGGCCGGGCTTGTGAGATCCCATAGAGTTGGCTTGTGAGGCCCTATCGACGAGTTTCCTCCGAACGTGCCAGTATTCACCAAGCAGCTGGACGGAGAGTTGAGATGGCTTGTGAGGCCGTATCGACGGGTTTGCGTCGTAGACGTGCCAGTATTCACCAAGCAACTGAACTACGACGGCTCCTTCGAACGTGCCAGTATTCACCAAGCAGCTGGACGGAGTTAGCCACCACAGAGCGTGCCAGTATTCATCAAGCAGCTGGACTATGATAGATTTGACAGAGCGTGCTAGTATTCACCAAGCATCTGGACTATCAGTGATCAAGGCCGAAGCCAAGATGCCTTCCCAAATGAAAAGCACCCCTTTTCATACTACAAAATCATTACCCTTGTTTTAGCGTGCAAGTGCAATCAAACATCACGTAACCATATATAAGACGAAAACAGTATGCTTTTTTCCGCGAAAATGTAGTTGAAGTTACCAAAGATGGAAGATTAAATCTTCATGCATTAAAGAGCGATCGTTATTAATTTCTTGGAAATAGTATTGTTGGTGGTGGTAAGCATACGTTGGAGGGGTTTGTTTCTAGGATGTTGATTTGTTCTTGGGTTTGTGTCAATTTGCATAATTTTGCATGCGTGAAAGGATAGAGTGAGATATACCATTCATATGTGCATTTAAAGAAGCAAAGTAGCTTGACAGAGCATTCCTTCTACTTTGTGGTAGGTGTTAATCTTTAAGCGTTTCTCAAAGAGAGAGTGAAAACAAATGCTATAATCACGTGCTAAACCGAAAGGTCAGATCGTAGTACAAATTCTACCCTTACTTGATCTACTTGGAGGAGGAAGGAGCTATGGGAGAATTCTTTTGTCAGTCTGCGACAGTAAAAACCAAGTTGAAATTTACCCCCTCTTGATTTGACTTCAATAATTATATTCTAAAACCCTTTTTGAAACTCCGAGTATTTAATAAATTCATTTTATGATTAAACAACTCTCTCAATTTCATTATTTTTTATTTATTATTATGACCACTCAACAGGATTTAAAATCCCAATTACAGAGGGTATTTATAAACAAATGAAGTACGTGCAATCTATTATCATACAATCCCAACAATAGAACAGACATAAATATTAGAGTAAATAAATTGAATATAATAATAATAATAAATGAATATAAGAAAAATAAATTCTTGTATACCAAGAAATAAAAAATATATTAAATGTACATAAATTTTGCTATATTATTATGGACAACTTGAAAAATATTCGAAAATTTTTGTTTTGAAAATAGCCAAAGTATCAAAAAATAGATCAAATTCACAGTTCAATGCATTAACTAGCTTACACATACGATTAAATGGAGAATTTATTTCATAATTCGTGTGGAACAAAGATATGTAAAATATTGATTGGTGCCGAATATTAGCTCGTGGAACTGTGAAATGTAATCTACCCAAAGAATAGCTATCATTGGTATAATTATTCACCAATTTATAGATATAGAGAACGCATAATACTTTTCTCCTTTTTTCAAGAGATAATAAACCAAAAGTATACATACTATTCTCATAATTTAAGTTATGAACATAAGAACCATATCTTCTATACCAACAATATCGAAGAAATTTTTTCTGAACTCTCTCAATGACTATCTTATATTTAGTATAATATGGATACCAAATTTGTCAGCCATATTCTAATTTAGAGCGTACATAACAATTATATAAATACATCATAGTCGAAATATTCTTAAAAGCCCTTGTCGATCTAATTACAAAATGTAGATTTCGATATGAGATAGCCACTAAGTGGAAAATATGCTTATCAAATAATAATTTGCTGTCAAATAAAATTCCTAAATCTTTGGTTTCGATCATTCTTTGTAGATTCAATGAGGACATATGATAATTGAATATTATATTCGTAAGTTCCCTCGAATAACTCATTATTTTACATTTCGATATATTGAAAGATAATTGCGATGATTCGGACCATTCTATAAGATTGTTTACATCCTTTTGAAGTTCATAACAATCATCAATCGAATTAATTGTTTTGAAAATCTTTATATCATCTGCGTACATTAAAATATTTGAGTACTTGATTGAAGCAGTTATATCGTTGATAAACAGAAGGAACAACAGAGGACCTAAATTTGAGCCTTGAGGCACACTAGAGTTAGCTAAAAAGCAATTTGAGGAATATCCATTTATTCGAATATACTGATAACGGCAGGTGAGGTAAGATGATATCAGTTGACACAGCGGAAGAGTAAAATTGAAGTTATTGTATAATTTATTTATTAAGATATTATGGCTAACTCTGTCAAACGCCTTAGCGAAATCAGTATATATAACATCAATTTGTGAATTTTTTGAGAAATTGTTGAGAACGTGATCTGTAAAATTCATTAAATTGGATACTGTAGATTTTCCCTTGATAAATCCATGCTGAAATGGAGTGATACTTTGTGATACATCGTTATAAACTTTATTGAAAATTATTGTTTCGAATATCTTAGATATATTAGATAACAGCGCGATAGGTCTATAATTACATATGTTACTTGAATCACCTGATTTGAAAACTGGACATATTTGTGAGTTTTTGAGTACTGCTGGAAAAATACTTTTATTTAGCGAAAGATTGAATAGTATAAATAGTGGTTCAACAAATATATCTTTACAGCCTTTTAAAATATAGGAAGGTAAATTATCAGGACCCAAATTTGGTTTTGGTTTCAGATGATTTATTGATTTTAAGATATCTTCCTTTGATATACTCTGAATGTCAACAAGATTACTATTCAAGCAATTAGTTTTAGTCTCGGTATTGATATGTATCGTATCATTATTACTGTTGTAAACACTAGAAAAAAAATTTGCAAATGCTTGAGCGATATCAGAACCATTATCACATATCTTATCATTATGATGCATGATTTTAGGAACATTGTGTGAACTTCTCTTACTTTTTAAATAATTAAAGACCAAAGATGGATCAGATTTGATATTGTTCTCAGCAGTGACCATGTAATTTGCATGTGCTAATTTTATATCAGTTTTAATTTTTTTCCTTAAATTTATGTAATCACACTTGCAAGATTCTATCCCAAAACGTTTATATAATTGACGATTTCTTTCTTTTGATTTCAAATTCTTGATTATTTCGAGAGTGAACCAAGGAGGATATTTTGAATTATTCTTTTTTATTTTATTTGGAATACATTTATTAAATATATCATCGAGCATTTCATGAAAGCTTTCAAAGGCCATATCAACATCATTATAATTCTTTAAAATAGACCAGTCTGTAGAATTGAGCAATTCGTAAAGTAACAAATAGTTTGCATTTTTGAAGTCACGTATGATATTACCTTTCATATTCAACGATCGATCACGAGTATTTAATTCCACAACTTCAATAGAAAGAGCAGGATGATGATTATCCTCACTAACAAGAGGAACTGGATCATGAATAACACTACAATCTGTATTAGAAAGAACAACATCAAGAATTTTATTATTGCCATTAAAAAGATTATTAAATAGATCCAAAGAAAGAAAATTATTAAAGTTGATGAAATCATTCACTATAGTATTGGACGAGCCATTTCTATAATAATCAGCCAAGTTAGATATGTTAATATCACCAATTACAATTAAATTATTATTAAAAGCGAAAGGCAAAGTCTCAACATAAGTATAAAATAAATTAAGTTGCTCAGATGTTATAGGAGGGGGAGATAAACAGTAATAATATAAATATAATCATGGAATGAGTACTGTACCCTTACACATGTGATATCAAACTTTGAATCTGGATGCGTTGGCATATTGATCATGGAAGATCGCAAAGTGTTGTTAACAGCACAAATGACTCCTCCGCCAAATTTCTTATTAGATCTAATGTTATCTCTATCTGAACGATAAACTACAAAATTATCATTGAAAATTTCACTATTTAATACAGATATATTCAACCATGATTCAGTGACACAGATAATATCAAAATCAGAGGAACAAGTATTATTGTAGAATTCTGGAAGTTTTGTATTAAGTCCACGTACATTTTGATAATAAATACGCATTCTCAATATATACAAAAATGCGAAAAAAATGCTTTTCAAAGATAAAGAAGTATGAGAGAATAAACAAAGAATATAATATTCATGCAAATATCGAAGCAAGTTCAATTCAATATAAAGTAACAACAAATTAAAATTGGCACAGCACATACACAAGGTTAAGCTAAGTATATAAGGTCAACAAACTATTCAATTGATAACTAAGTACAACAAGTTATTCCGAAATAATTTGCAAAAAGTATATTCTTACAAAAATAAATGTGAATTTCAGAAGCAAAAAAAATACAGAATTATGACACATTCTTAATGTAGCCCCAAGTGAAAAATAATAATTTAATACTACTGAGGTAATATGGAAGATGCAAAATTTATTAGTCCAATCCATATTTACAAACATTTATAATTCATCGACTGAATTAATTCATTGTATTGAATCACCGCGTTTTATAAAAATGTTTCCATTAAAGGACCATGCGTTCTTAAAACCATATTTATTTGAAGCAGTATTCAATAGCTCTAGCCTTTTGGCTGTAAGATCTTTTTTGATACTCATATTTGATCCTTTAAGCAATTTTCGCGCCTTGAGAACAATTTCGCGGGATTTGAACGAAGTAAATTTAATTATTATTGGGCGTGTTTTTTTAGAGTTAATTTTTCCAGAACGGTGACATCGATCAATATCATGCTTTTCAATCGGAACTTTTAACTTATCTTTGAAGATTGAGCACACTGTATCTTCGACGCATTCACTCACTTTTTCACAAACACCAAATACGCGAATACAATTTCTTCTGGAGTATTGTTCCAAGCGGTCAATATCTTCACGGAGCACTTTGTTTTCATTCGAGATTTCAGCTAAGGAAACCTCATAATTTAACTTGAGTTGATCAATTTTAGCTTCAAGTCGCTCACACACTTTATCCACTAATTTGGCGATGAAAGATTCGTCTTGAAGAAGTGTAGCTAAAGCTTCACTTACAATCGCACTCATGTTTCTAGTATTTCCACCCATTTTATTTAACATTCAAGAATGTATATATTCACAAAAATTGGATTTAGTAGTCAGCAATATAAGTTCGAGGAGCCACAAAAAATCACGTCTACTCTCGGCCGGGATGCATTACAATTACTTATTATTCACTTGTATTACCCTTGTAATGTGAACAGGTATGTACCTACCAGGACCGTAATGGTAAATGTCTCATTTCTTTATTGGTTTTGAAAGGGTATACTCCCAAGCGGTTTCATATATTGTTCATAATTACTGTTGATCTCTTTTTAAGCGATTAAAGACTCAAGATATTTGATATTTATTGATATCTTATTTCCCACTGGAATGAAATCACAGATGTTTTGTGTCACGGTCAATGCGTTTGGTTTACGGTCAGCCACTTGACTAGGGATGATGCTTACACGTTTTTACTTAATTTATGACTTTCCCGACCACCCTTGTAGCTTGCTAATTTTACAACTGTGTTTGTGTGCACTCAAGGTTGACATATTCAATGAGCTGTTAACGACATAACACAGGATTTTATTTAAATAAATAGTGTTGGTATTGCAAACGTCTCAATAGATTTCTATTAAGTAGATTCAATGGAAAACAAGAGGCATCAACATGAATGGGGATATTTGAAAAAGAATGTATTAGATTCAAAATATTAGATGACACAACAAAAGTGTAAGTTTCGAGATTTTTTATTGAAGGAAATGTAATAGAATGGTACAGTTCTAATCTGATCAAGTTGTCTTTATCTGATTGAGCAGTTTGGAAGAAATAATTTTTAATAATATATGGAAAAAAAATTGGTCTACTATACGTATTGCATCCAATTACAAATACATATTTGGCTCTATGATTGATTTTTCGCTCAAGAATGAGCGTTTACTATTAGAAGCTGATAGGGACATGCCAGAGTTATTTAGGATTCACCAAATAGTTCAACAATTTGCCTCTAGACGTTCAAGATAGGCGCTAGACAGAGATAAAATTGAAACAATGGATGATTTAGTCACGGAATTAATGAAATACAATGATCTTCATATAAATAGAAAAAGAAATTCTGGAAAACAGACAATATGAAGAAAAAAGAAAAACAGAATTTGATGTTCATATCCTGACCAGGAAGAAATAGACATGCAAGTATCTAAATTATTGGAGAATGATCTGTTGATTTGTTTTTATATGGTTGTTTTGATTGACGGTGCTGTCAGTGGATTATAGTTTGGTTGGCGTCGATTAGTATTGTTGTAATGTCTTAGAGGATATGTATATATATATATATATATATATATATATATATAGAGAGAGAGAGAGAGAGGAGAGAGAGAGAGAGAGAGAGAGAGAAAGAGAGAGAGAGAGATGGGAGGTGAGGTTTGAAAATACGAGTTACATAACGATGCAAGATGAAGAAAACAAAGAACTACAATTCGCAAAAGTAAACAGCTTTGTGTACCTATCTTGGTGTCCTGATAATAGAAGACTTCGAAAGTGGGAAAGAACAAGAAGTGTATGCAAGAATAGCGAGAGGTAATAAAAGTGCACAGTCTGATTGGAATCTTGACAGCAAAACAAGCATCATTAAAAACTAAGATGAGGATATACTAAACAGCAATACGCCCAGGGGTCACCTATGGATGAGAAACCTGGATATTAAGCAAAAAAGAAGAAGAAAAGGTAAAAAGATGTGAGAGGAAATTACTGAGAAGAATTTATGACGGACGCAAAGTAGGAGAACTATAGGAAAGAAGAACTAACGAAGAGATAATGAGCATGTTCAACGACGCAAGACTAACCCAAATTGTTAAAACTCAAAGAAAACGGGGGATAGGGCACGTGCAGAGACTCCCAAAGGATAGGACAACAAAAACTATGCTGAGAGCAAGCTTAATAGACACTAGGAGAAGGGGAAGATAAGGGCTGCCACCCATAATATAATATATAGTATTGTACTATATTGAGTCTGCGTACTATATACTGTTGAAGAAATGTATTTTACGCAAAACTACTATATTTTCATTACCAAACTTCAATAGACAAATTCTCCATTCTAAAAATTTATCAACGCGCCTCACAAAATAGTTATTTTAGATTCTAGATTGCGAAATGTCACTTCTGCATTCGAGAATAAAAGATTTTTTTGTGAGCGTAGCGACCAAAAAAATTATTCGAGAATGCAAAAGAATTTTGCAATCATGTATCAAACAACCTTTTATCGAAAACCACGTCTCAAAATGAATAAAAATATAAAAAGGAAATTTTGACATTTCGAATCAATCAATGTCACTTTTAATGTTGCTATGATACCAATACAGTTTATCTAACTATTTCGCATCCTGGCTGCGAAGTACTCCGCTTCCTGACTGCGAAGTATTTCGCATGTTTCTAGTTGCCGAGTAAATGTTCACTTTTAATGACAGTTTTCGAAAAAGATTATTTTTGGTAATGAATTTGAAATGGCGCGAAAAAAGAAACAGAAGAAGTATCTCATGAATGAAAAATGAGCTTTCAATTCACATTATTTTAAAAATTGAATTCAATAAAACATACGCCATTTCTATTCTAGAAAAAAATTGGTTAAAATGCAGCAAGTGCAAAATAATATAGTCTTTATGAAAATGAATAAGTCATCAATATATCTGTGTCTAGTTTTTGCTTTTCTTATGAGGTACTACATATTTTGAGGTGTACTATATTTATTATAGCTCATTCTCGAAAATACTATATTTTGCCGAAGAAATGGTGGCAGACTCAGAAGAAAACGGATTGATGCGATAGAAGAAGACTAAAGGACACTAGCAGGGCTGGATTCAAGCATGGGCATTCATGGGCAACTGCCCAGGGTAGCAGATATTTGAGGGCGGCAAATTTTTGGGTTTCTAAAAATTCAAACATAGGCAATAAGTGCACAGTTCATATTGATAGCCATCTGGACTTTATTTGGTGAACACATGTAAGGGATGAAAATTTGGGCTTGCATCTAATTTCTACTAAGGACCTTTTGTTTGCACATTTTTTTTAAGTGAATCACTATTCAATGATAGATATTTTCAAGCTATGGAGGCTGGCAAAATATTACTTTGAGCTACTGAGGTCCAACGCTACGCCCAAATTATTTGATTAAGTTTTAAGTGAACAGAACATTCTCGTCACATAAAATCATCTGTTCGTATGATTTTTGGGAGAACCGTATTCATTGATAAAAAAAATATGATATATTAAAATGAACCATGATCTGAAAAAATGGAGCGGTGCTGCATATAAAAAGAAAATGATCGAAAAATTACAAAAAGATTAAAAAGTGTGGCATTCAACTCGCAAATTTGATTTCTTTCTTGAAGAAAAACAAGTTGATGAAAAATGCGTTGATAACACAAATGTAAATAATTCTAGAATAGGTACCGAAGCTTTTTCCAATGTTTTGTTTGTGCAAAATTACAATTTTCAATAGGCTCAAATTGTCGATCTACTATTTCACCTCTGATTTCAATGGAACAAGATGAAAATATCTGTTTTACCATTACATTGTGTGCGAGATGACGATACTAGGGACTCACTAGTGGAATATGATTCTGTCCGTAGCACTTTAACAATGTTTTTGTTTCTAATCGGCGGTGCTTTACACCTAATTAACAAGAGGGCTCTCTCCGCTCTGATCAAACTCGAAGTGAAATCTTGAAAGACAATGATGGCAGAACAAATCCATCACGGTGTCTAGTGCACCAATTGTTAATGTCACGGATTCAAGACTCCACGTCAAGCTTGGTCAGAGCGGACGAAGCCCATCCGTTAACTGGTTGCGTAGCATTGCTAGCTTAAACCAAGTGTCAAAATTTCAGATTACTAGCGAGTCGCTAATATCGTACGTATACACACATGCACAATGTATACATGTAAGATCAACCGAGTCTGACCGCGTATACTCATCATTATTCCTATATTTGTAATGCTAAAACAAGTAATTTCCTTCAAGTTTCATCGAAATCAGAGGTCAAGTAGTATATTGACAGTTTGACCTTCAATCGTTGTATTTTTCACTAGTTGTGTATTTTTTTTACAATTTACAACCGTATACTTCGTAGCGCAAAGATTTTGATGTAAGAGATAAACAATAAGTGAATTCGGTCTCATCAGTTTTTGTAAAAGAAAAAAGATTGCGATTCAAATAAGAATGGCAGGTAGGGCGCGGCAGGTTCACCACTGCCGAGGAGCAGCAAGAAGAGTAAATCCAGTCCTGGACACTAGGGTACCTATTCTATAACTTTTCACGACTTATCACCCTCTTGGGGTGATATATTAATGACGTCATATGACCTTCCACCGTTGAAGCATCTGAAGGTACTCGTCTAGTAACTTTCACTTTCTTAAGTTTCTGGTTATATTTATTTATGTTGGTACACTATAGCTTGGAAATTTGTAAGATTTAATAATTATTCATATTTTACAGCATTTATCAATGAGAATTAAAATCTGACTGCATCATATTGAATATTACAGTTATTAAAATTTAACCTACAACATTTTTAACGTAAATAAGATTTCAAATTAATATTTGTTTCAAATTATTATGTATTTTCATCTTATGGTGGGTTTATGCACAAGAATTTTGTGTACTTTAGCCCACAACTAAAAATCAGATCCATTTAAAAATAAAATATGAAACATCATAACCTCGAACGTCAAAGTATCACCGGTGATAAGTTTCTACCACCATCTCTTTGCTGGGTGATACGAGTTGATACAATTTCACTAAGTATGACGTCACATAGCCATAGTTCGGCAGAAGCGCCGCAAGACGGCAGCCCAAAATATATCACCCTGTTTGCGTATCACCGGTGATAAAAGTTATAGAATAGGGGCCTAGGTGTTAAAAACTGGACAATACAAGCAAAAGACAGAATGCAGTGGAGAATCATAGTCAAACAAGCACTAGACCTAAGCGGCCTGCAGAGCTAAATCATATAATCTGATTAAATGACACTTTTACCTTGGCAACAGAAAAACATAACATGTCACTTTTGTGACGTTTAAAATTTATTTTATTTTTTTTTTTTACTTTGAAGATATTTCCTAATGTTTTTACTCGAAAGGCCATAATTACTGCTGCCCGTATGAAAATAAGTTTTTATTATATCAAGAGAATATCTCCTCGTTTTTTTTTAAATTATTTCCACCCAATTGAGAGATTACATCAATTTTAAAAAAATTAAAACTCCAAAACTTAGAGCAAGAAAAAATCAAATAATAGATTTTTTGGATTAAAGTCTGTATATTTATTCTTTATTTTTTGACGTTTCGGTTGTGATACCTAACATATTTTCCAGTAATATTATGGGCCTATTGGAAATATCTAGTTCTGATGTTGAAAGTGAGCTTAAATTGTTATCTGATCAACTGTATGCTGGCCCTGATAATCTTCCAGTCTTTTTTAATAAGAAACTATGTGGTCAATTACAGAAGATATTTTCCTGTTGACTGGGTGTTACCTATCTGTTTGGGAATTACCTAATATAAATACGGTTTCCAAAAAGAAGGATGAAAGTGATATAAGAAACTAAAGTTCAATTGCCAAACAGAGTATTCTTGCCAAAATTTTGGATAAATTAGCTGAAAATAAATTATCTATTCTCATGAGGTATGTTATTCAGCTATTATTCATGAACTGCATTGTTTATATTGAGTATCTATCTGCTAATATTGATAAGGGCTTTTAGATTGACTCCATCTATACAGATTTTTAGTATGCTTTTGATTCTGTGGATCATAGTTTATACATAAAAATTGAAGAATCATCTTAATGATGAAAGCGCATTTTTGACAGCTCATGAATGCTTGTTACTTCAGAGATCTCGCAAATTACCATCTCCCTCATTCACTGAGCTTGAAATCAAGCAGTTTGGGCAAACCTACGAAACAGCAGCTTTCATTTAGTACCAGTTTCAAGTTGACTATTTGATAGGTACATAATTTGTGCACGTACAAACTCAAAAATACCTTTTAATCTCTATTGTTTAGTTATTGACTGACAGGAGGTCATGTGCTGTACCTTGAAATAATAATTTAATCTTCATCAAAGCTATAAAAAAAATCCTTGAAAACTACATACAAAGCTACAGATTCAATAGAATAAGTAACGGGTGATCATGTACTGGCCTAAATTGATCTTAAAAACAAAAGTTGAACTCATTCTGATACTAATAACATCGGAAACCGCATGTCAATAACTTGTGTAACTCGTACTATAAATAGTTCCTACCATAAAATGGGTACTAACTCATATCGGTTCAAAATTTAGGGTATAAATTTCAATTACTGACATGTTGCTCGTTCTGTGCAGCAATTTTCAGATTTCAAATATGCATAGTTCAGCAGCAATTACCTTTTGAATTCTTATTTCAATTTTTACCCAAAACTGGGTGTATGAATAAGAAAATCTAGCAGTTTGTGCAAACCTACAATACAGCATCTTTCATTTAGTACCTGTTTCAAGTCTGTAAGTACTGTAGCTGCGGAGTTCTCAGCGTCACGCCAAACAGACAGCCAAAGTGCATATAAAAGCGTATTTTTTTTTGTAAAAATGCGCTAATAAGCTCTATACCTGTGGCATTCGTGGTAAATTTTTGAGTTCCTAGAATCATTTCTGAGGGATAGAAAGTTAGGGTGAAATTGGATGTATCTGATAAATTTCTCACTATTTCTGGAGTAAGTACCACAAAGATCTCTTTTTGGACCTCTCCTATTCAATTTTTTAATGATCTTAATATTGTTATTTTGTTATTTTAATATGTTATGCACATGATTTGAAAATTTACTATTGCATTAAGTCATCTGCTGGTGTAGCGTACATTTAGATCTAGATAATATTTTCAATCGGGGTACATTGAAAAGTTTAGCCTTTTGTTTACTTTAGTGTTATATAATATTTTTTTTCCAACGACCGTGCATAAAATGAGTTCTTTAGGCATCGCAAACGATGCCTAGTGAGCCTTTTTCGTGTCCCTGTTTTATAACCATCAAAATACATATCAGTTGAATTTCTGTGAATTATGTCTTTAGCCACTCTCACTCAAATATTTGTTGAATCTTAATGTCAATTTGTGCTTTGGGCTCCCTTGCTGTGAGTTCAATAATTCTTAAAGTATGGAAATTAAGGACTATGAAAAAATGTATGTCATAATGCTCAGCTTTACACTCTTGTTACATAAATTGCTGTTTTCAATCTTCTTGATTGTATTCCGATTATACGTTTAACTGCATAGCTATTGGACGTACGAGTATTGTAAGAGATCCTGGGATTTATTTCGATGAAAGACTAAATTTATCTCTCATATTAGATATATTATTAATGAAGCATCGAAGATGCTGTGTCAAATCATTCGACAATCTAGGTGTCTAAAGAGTTCTCAAACGTTTATCACATACGCTTTATAATGCGCTAGTCAGATCAATATTAAATTATGAAATATTCATTTAGACGTCGTATTATAATGTGTATTCGTTCAATAATGAAAATATTCAACATAGATTTTTATGGATTCTAGCGTTTAAAGATGTTTTTCCTATGCTATTCTCCAGACACAACTATTTTAATATAATGACCAAATTTAAAATCTGTTTGTTGGAATCACTTCGTCAATATGTGGTTATAATGTTTTGTTTAAGTTGCTTAGAGCTCTTATAGATTCGCTTGAGCTGCTCACGTATCTTGATTTAAAGACGGGTAAAAATGAAAATTGTAGATCATGGATACCGTTGGTTTTTTTCATTTCATCGATAAATGTCAAATTGATATTCAAAAGAAATTTGTATTATAGAATGTGTTCGTTATAGTGTGTACATTTATTGTGAACGTGATAACACAAAAAATGTGAAAAATATCAATCAATAAAATAAATCATGTAAGGTATGTTTCATTGTATTAATTCGCAGTATCGTATGCAACACGGACACTGAACGACTGTCATTATTGTCACGAACAGATTTGGCTGCACGAAGCTACGCCTTGAGCTTTGCCCTCGTGCTTCGCCCTTGCTTTTGCCTCGGGCTTTGCCCTCGTCTTCACCGAATCCAGCCAAATTTATCCTGGACAAAAATGACAGTCGTTCGGTCCTTGTGGCATGATATACTATTATGTTCCCGAAAATATTTGTTACAGATAATTTTTTTCAACTTATTATTTGTGAGTAAGCATTCACGAAAATCACTATACCATATTATTCCGAAAGTTCCAAGTAACCGCCATACCGTCGCAAAGAAGCAGATTCATAATGCAAAACGATTTGTTACAGTATGGCACTCGAATCGTGGAAAATTTATAACACAGTGAGATTATTCATATATTTGCCATACTTTTGGTGAAGTGTAAAAGTAGTGCCATACTTGAAATACGTTTTCTTGCAAAGTATTTCAAGATACAGCTATACAAGGCATAAAATTATTTATCATAGTATGAAATTATGATACCAGTTTATAACACAGTAAGATTATTCATATATTTGCCATACTTTTGATGAAGTGCAAAAGTGGTGCCAAGTTTTGCGGCAATAGCTCAAATTTAGTGTTCTAATACTTAGATATTGTCACAACTATTCACTTTATACACTTGTTTGATCACTACTTCGCTTATAGTTACTATTACTAGAATCACTGACTGAATGACTCCCTCTCCTAGCTTACGCTCTTATATACCTAAGCTGACAATGGGCCAACATTCTATCGTCTAACAGTTGTTGCCTGGAAACCATCAAACATCTAGTGACCATAGCCTGTCAATCATGTCCAGCAATTGAAAATCGACCAGTCAATACTAACTAGGATTTCAGTTACAGGGAATTCAAATAAATAATTATGTAACCTTATTACTATAAATATTTCATATTTGTGACAATATATTGGATTTTGAAACGTGACGTCACGAAATTTGGGACTTCTCTCACCCCTTTCCACACAATATCACAATTTGTCGACCCCCTCACCCCCCTAACATGCGACGTAATTTATGGATAGCCCCTAGTTTGTACACGACGCATAATAGAGCAAGATTTCAGGCCCGCCAGACGTTACTCATTCTCTGAGAAACAAAATGTGTAAAATAGTGTAGTATTAGTATGTACTTTGATCATATGCATGCTTGCTGGTTTGTGCCGATGCGATGGCCAATTCACAGGTACGAGGTGCTAGAGATACGTTAAGACATAACTCACTTTTCTCAAACTCTTTGAGTGCTGATTTTTATGTATGTTTCAGAGAATATTGTTATAAATTAATAATCAACACTGCTAGACACCTTCCATCGATGGTAATTTCTGCGAAACTCTTTAAAGCTCGCAAAGAATAACGTAGTCTTGCCCATAGTCTGAGTGCTAATTTTTATATATGATACTTAGGGAACAATTTCAATACTTTTTGTAGACAGCCAGATCAATCGTAGGACTAGACATCCCCCAGACACAATTAAAATATCGCTGTGAGTAATTGCGCAAGGTTACTATTTGTAGGCTTGATAGTAAGCGAAGTATCTATGAGCACCCAGCTTTTCCTTGGACTGGCTGTTTCTAAAAAGTATTGAAATTGCTCCCCGAGTATCATCATAGAAATTAGGACTCAGATTATAAGTGAGATTACGTTATTTTTTGCGAGCTTCAAAGCTAAACGGGATGGGAAGTGTCTGGCAGTGTTGATTGTCAATTTTCAACAATACTCTCTAGAACGTACATAAAAATCAGCACTCAGACTTTAAGAAAAATGAATAATGTCCTAACGTACCTCTAGCACCTCGTATCTATAAATTGGCCGTTGGCACAAACTAGCATGTATGCGTATAATCGAAGTATCGACTAACACTACTCTAATTCATACATTTTGTTTCTCAGAAAATGAGTAACGTCTGGCGGGTCTGGGATCTTGAACTATAAGTTTTCATATCAGTAAAGCTTAGTTATATCAAGTTTTGCTCCAATCCAATTTTTCTTTTTCATTAGCCCATACTGTTATCACACTCACTTTAATATTCAATATTTATATTCTTCACAACTCAGACTTTCATCAAATTTGTGCCATACTGTAACAAATTATTTGAACTCCGCATGAAATGTTACCATTTTGTAATAACATTCAACGTATTTGACCCATCTCATGGATATATACAGAAAGATTTTAATTTCTTACCATACAAATACCTGGTAACCAAAGTTTCAGGTTGTAACAAATCGTTCTGCATTATTAAATAAATCTGCTTTGTTGCGACGGTATGGCGGTTATTTGTTACCGTCGGAACGGTATGGCATATTGATTTTCGTGAATGCCTGCTCAATAATAATAAGTTGCAAAAAAATTGTCAACAGTAATTACACAAGAGCTTTTTATTTTGCTGGATAAATTTCTGTTTTCACGAAACCTTGTTACCTAGCAATTTGACAAGAAAACTGTTCTAATAAAATCACGACACCGTAGGTGGAGTGATTTTATTTTTTGAACAGTTTTCAAGTCAAATTGCTGTCAGGTTACAAGGTTGAGTTGTCAAACTGAAATTTATCCCAAGAAAAATAAAATGCTAGAGTGTAATTCGGCGAAAAAATCTAACGACATTTTATCTATGAAAAAGCTTATTTCAATGTGCAATTATTGAGAGTACAATTATTATACATCGTTTCACGTTTCATTTGACACATTCCACTAAGTATTCTTTAAGATTATCTTCATCAATTCTCCGCATACTTTAAGTCCAATCTAGCAAAATATTTGGAATTTGACATATCGTACCTCTTCCTAATACATAATTCTTGTTTTCACAAAATACGATAAATTGCCTCCAGATACATGGTTTATTGTTTTTTGTATTTATAGACACACTTTTCTTAATATTTTCTTATATATTTTCTTCGAAAATATTCCAAATTCTGTTTATTTTGCAGTTTAAGCATGGACAAATAATGCAAATGACATAAATACAGTGAGTGTTTTGATTTGGTTGCTAGGAGAAAGGTAAATAACGTTTCATCACTTGCAAAAAGTTACCTTCCTTTTTATCCGCTGTCAAAACGATAAAATTGTTTTTTTTTATGACTTACTTTATATTGGAGTGGAATTATCAACAGTAATTACACAAGAGCTTTTTATTTTGCTGGATAAACTGTTTTCACGAAACCTTGTTACCTAGCAATTTGACAAGAAAACTGTTCTAATAAAATCACGACACCGTAGGTGGAGTGATTTTATTTTTTGAACAGTTTTCAAGTCAAATTGCTGTCAGGTTACAAGGTTGAGTTATCAAACTGAAATTTATCCCAAGAAAAATAAAATGCTAGAGTGTAATTCGGCGAGATAATTTAACAACATTTTATTTATAAAAGAGTTTATTTAAATGTGCAATTATTGAGAGTACAATTATTATACATCGTTTCACGTTCATTTGACACATTCTAGTAAGTATTCTTCAAGATTTTCACCAATTCTCCTCATACTTTAAGAAGTCCAATCTAGCAAAATATTTGAAATTTGACATACCGTTGTATCTCTTCCTAATACATAATTCTGGTTTTCACAAAATACGATAAATTGTCTTCAGATACATGATTTATTGTTTTTTGTATTTATAGACACACTTTTCTTGATATTTTCTTCAAGAATATTCCAAATTATGTTTATTTTGCAGTTTAAGCATTGACAAATAATGCAAATGACATAAATATAGTGAATGTTTTGATTTGGTTGCTAGGAGAAAGGTAAATAACGTTTTATCACTTGCAAAAAGTTACCTTCCTTTTTATCCGCTGTCAAAACGATAAAATTGTTTTTTTCTTATGGCTTACTTTATATTGGAGTGGAATTATCAACAGTAATTACACAAGAGCTTTTTATTTTGCTGGATAAATTTCTGTTTTCACGAAACCTTGTTACCTAGCAATTTGACAAGAAAACTGTTCTAATAAAATCACGACACCGTAGGTGGAGTGATTTTATTTTTTGAACAGTTTTCAAGTCAAATTGCTGTCAGGTTACAAGGTTGAGTTATCAAACTGAAATTTATCCCAAGAAAAATAAAATGCTAGAGTGTAATTCGGCGAGATAATTTAACGACATTTTATTTATGAAAAACTTTATTTAAATGTGCAATTATTGAGAGTACAATTAATATACATCGTTTCACGTTTCATTTGACACATTCCACTTTGTATTCTTCAAGATTTTCATCAATTCTTCGCATACTTAAAGAAGTCTAATCTATCAAAATATTTGAAATTTGACATACCGTTGTACCTCTTCTTAATACATAATTCTGGTTTTCACAAAATACGATAAATTGTCTACAGATACATGATTTATTGTTTTTTGTATTATAGACACACTTTTCTTGATATTTTCTTTTATATTTTCTTCAAAAATATTCCAAATTTTGTTTATTTTGCAGTTTAAGCATTGACAAATAATGCAAATGACATTAATATAGTGAATGTTTTGATTTGGTTGCTAGGAGAAAGGTAAATAACGTTTTATCACTTGCAAAAAGTTACCTTCCTTTTTATCCGCTGTCAAAACGATAAAATTGTTTCTTTCTTATGGCTTACTTTATATTGGAGTGGAATTATCAGTAATAAATATTTTTGAAAAAATGAGAAAAAATTACGTGTTCTAATAGGTATGTCAGGATGTAAGTTCTATCAAAAGAGTATGGCACTTCTATAGGCAGAGTTTATTATTTGATGTTTGACTAGTTTATTATTGCTATCATAATAATACTGATTCCAGGATAGTTACGTAACAAATAATGCCCAAGGGCGTCATTTTGAAAAATAACAAACTGGAATATCACGTTCCTTAGTTACTGCAAGTAAATAGAGTAATATTCCTTTGACAGAAATCACAATGACAGGATATACATTGCTGAAAATTTTTATTGAAATAATACATCAGTCGAACATTAAACATTGAAGGCACTACGGGTGTTAAATAGACAATAATGCCTACGGTCAATGCACACATCTAGGGCCGAAGGCCCTTGGAAAGTACACTGTTGACCTCAGACATTATTGTCCCTCTAACATCCTTGATACCTTGATTACTATAACGATTTCTGGAAAAAAATCTTTGTGTAACAAATCGTTCAAACTTGTAATTTAATTCGACAAGTTTAATTAATTACCCTGCGACTACGCTCTGATGACTATTATTTTTCTTCCATCAATTACCTAATTCGACCCCTGAAGGGTCGCCATACTTGTAAAAAATGACTTAGAATTTTCTTTCACTATCTCCCGGTCTATAAATACATAGCGTTAGGTCGGGCGCAAGTTGAGACGCAGTTTGCAGATGACTCACCGTGAGATTATGTAAAATAAAGAAGTGAATAATGGTCACTAGTGACAAACTACGCAGCTCACGAATGCTCTTACTAAAACTACGTCTTCTCACCCTGCGCGCGAACATTCGGTGTAGTATTCACTTCTTCACTTCACAGAATCTCACGGTAAGTCACCTCACGTCACCACACAAAGATGCGACTCAACTTGCGCCCATAGATCCAACCAGTTATTCAATTTACAAACGCTAACAAGTGGATGATATTCCTTTTGTATTTTTCAAGAGGATGCTTGCGGATAGATTCTTTTAAAATGAGTAATTCAATTCAATCTGTATTTATAGAGCAGTCTATAGCTCAGAGGTAGAGCGGTCAACTACGACTCGATAGGTACCAAGTTCAAATCGCATATGAGTGCAGAAATTCTTTATATTTGTATTTATATTGTTGATTTTTTATTGGTCTCTTCATTTTGATACCTATGATATTTCATAGTTGAATCATTTAATTTTTTATCTTTTTACATAATGATTTTTGAGAGAATTTTAGCCCGTATGTTGATAAAAAAAAATAAATAAAATAAAAGGATCAGATATCCGTTAAAATCGATAAATCAAGCAATGAACAGTTCTTCGTAATTCAAATATCTTGTCATAAATTTCACAATAGATTTTATTTTCAATTATTTTAATTTTATTGAAACAACAGGAAAACTGCATACTGTATGTAATAATAGTAGATTATATAATTATGAGCATAAATTAGGCTTTATGTGCTAAGGTTTGCAGTCAAAGTAACCGAAGCACATAAAGCCATTTTTGCTCCGAATGATATATACTATTTTTTTTTCAAGTAAGTACCTAAATTGTAACACATGAAGTTGATATATCAATTCTTAGTGCGATGTAATTAACCCTAGAATCAATATAAATCATAATACTCAATACAATTTTGTCATGGTTACGATATAAACAAACAAAATTAAATTGAAAAAGAAGTAATTAAAAATGTCATCATTTGTGTGATTCTGATTTTTTTTGAATAATTACAAAAAGATAATAAAGGCCATATCAGATCTCGAATTAGAATGTTCTCCGTCCGAAGTTCTTGAAGCAGCAAAAGCGTCAATGAAAAATTTGTTACCATCCAAATCGAGTGGCGTGTATGAGATGTCTTACAAAAGATTTTTGAAATGGTGTGAAGAGAAAAAAGTAACCGTATATTCCGGAAATGTTTTACTCGGCTACTTTTTGGAATTACCTAAGAACATAATAAATTCCTCGTTATGGTCGCATTATTTCATGATAAAAGCATTGATAAATCTCAAGGAAAATGTTAATATCACGAAATATTTGAAGCTGCGTGCTTTTCTAAACCTCAGCGACATTGCTTGTATACAGAGGAGGAGATATTATCACTTTAAAACGCTATGGAGTTCTAGTCCTATCGCTGAGGGTTATATAGAAGAATCCATAGAAAATAAAAAGGATATTGCTAGTAAAATTCTCCAGCGAAATGTTTCAGTCCAGTCCAATAGTGAACCCAGTACAAGTGGATCTGCCATCGGAAACTTTAATTTAGCTAATATTAATCTCCCAGAGGGTTTATTTTAGAACCCAATTTTGAATAATTGTTCATTAACAATAAATATTAATAGATGATTCTGCTAAAATGTTTGATTTTTTCACTTTATGTAATTAGGCACATAAAGTAAACAAAATTTAGTATTTTATCTGCCTAATCAGATAAAGTGATACTTTTAATCTGACAACGGAGATACATAAGTTGTCACTTTTGTGACGTTTGAAAAAAAAATAATTATATTTTTCAAAAATTTATATAATCTGTCGCACAGCATGTAAATTTTCATTTTGCAGAAAGAAGTAACATTCCAGTCTTTCGTATAATTCACGGTTAAAATTACTCCGCTATAATTATGCGGCTTTTATAAATACCAATACTAATAATATCTCTGAAGCTGTAATTCACTATTTTATCAAATACCAAACTTTTCAATGGAAAATAGTATTTTCTCGTTACATATAGGTTCACCAGCTGTTGGCTGCGGTTTTCCATGCATAGAGACGTACTTTTTGAAATCATTTTAAAAAAATATATGACTGCACCACGCGTTGCACGAAATAGTAATTTATGCAACAAGAGTGTAAAGTTGAGCATTATGACATTCGGCCAAGTATTTGATTACCGAATCACTAAAATTATTGGCTGAATGTCATAATGCTTGTTTATACCCGTATTGCATACAATATTTTTTTGTACGGTCCTCAACTTCCATATTTCAACAGTCATCAATGATAGCAAATATCAAGGAATCTCAGAGCACAAGTTTGTATTAAATTCAACAAATAATCGAACTAATAGATCAGTAAAAGCTACAACAAGAATAAATTCAAAAAAAATTTACACCTACACGTTTAAATGGTGATTGAACTGGGACGCGTAAGACACACATCTTTTGGAATTGTATAAGCTTCAGTCAAACAGAAATCTGATTTTACATTATGGAAAAAATAATCTATTCGGGAATACTTATTGTACTGGTAAACGAAAAAGTTAATATTGTCACAAATTTTATTGTGAATAATTCATTTACACAGGTTACAGTGCCAATATTTATTTTATAAACTCTTATGATCACTATATAGCTTACAGTTACTCTTACTGAATGACCTAGTCTTTCTTGGATCACGCTCTTTATATACCCAATCCAACAATGGGCCAATATTCAAATGTTTAACAGTTGATGCCTGACAACCACCGAACATCTAGTAACCAATGGCTGTCAATCATGTCCGACAA
The DNA here is from genome assembly GCA_963989225.1 of Dromius quadrimaculatus. NCBI lineage: Eukaryota > Metazoa > Arthropoda > Insecta > Coleoptera > Carabidae > Dromius > Dromius quadrimaculatus. The sequence continues at coordinate 29,650,462 of OZ022325.1, forward strand.
TTGAACATCGACTTGGTCAATACTAACTAGGATTACAGTTACAATAAATTATTGGCTGAATAGCGAATTCAGATAAATAATAATGTTTAATGACTGTCACTTTCTCTGTCTGAGAATAAAAACATTGAATTGAACTTTATGTGTACAAATAGATGTGGGCTGAAGAAATTATTGTAGTTCTCATGAAAAAAAAAATTAATAAATCGATTTTCTTGTTAACAACTTGAGCCATTTCACTTATTTTTTTAAAATTGGTTGTACTTTACTTATCTAATATACCATAGTGCTTCTCCCCGAAAAATTTCTCAAAGAAAAAACTAACCAATTCTTTCTCAAAAAAGTAAGTAAGCTGGTGAAGCTTATTATAACAAATCCTTAGATCTTACGCATCTGTTAATCTGTGTATACTGTGACCAAAAATCCAATACAAAACATAAATGTGAAAATGGGAGCTACGTTCAATATTAAGAATATGCGCGGTTGTCGAATTCGCTGACAGAAGAATTGAGAGCTAAATGGATGCCTAGTTCTATAGATAATCCTGAAATTTATTTATGAGAACATACAACGTCCTAAAATAAATTTTATACACAATTTCTTGTTTTTTTTTGTTACAATAATGTTTACTTTCTACTAATATTACTTCTTAAATTTGTATAGTCGAATCAATTACATAAAGCAGATAACTTAGAATAAATTGAAACTCCCGATTTGACTTGACTAGTTTCCACATACAAGTTATCTTATATTTCTCCTTATGTTCGACCGATTTGGTGATCATTTACAATATTTGGTCTTTGAATACAATTTGAAGTGCAAGCAATGACTAAAATAGCTAGAAATATCAATTTGTAATTTTAGACTTTTTTTCTTTAGTACATGTTTCGTTGTTTTTCATTTTGTTGGTATTTTTTTTTTTGTGAGAGAGCTGAGTGTCATAATATTCAATTCAGTTGAATATCAATCATTAGGTTATCGCGGATTTACCAAATTATAATTCTGTTGGATTAATTGATTATACACAGTATCTCACCAATAAATTTTTCAATATGATCAATAAATACATACATTGTGTAATAGTAAGTTTTATTTCTTGAATCAGTGTTTCTCAATCACCACGTTATGTTCTTTTTGTTAAATAGCAATATATTTTTGAGATTCCTGAAATAAGATATCTTTATTTCAAAGGACATTCAAATTTAAAAAAAAAAATATATGCAAAATATCACTATCAAGTCTGCCATGAGTGCAGCAAACTTTGAATAGTAATAAAAAAAAATTGTATTCGTACTCGGTATATTTTTCAAAGTACTTTTAATATATTCCAAGAGCCCGCTCGGAAATACTACCTTGAATCGTTAGACGATTCTTACGTATTTTAAACGATTCGTCGCGAAAACATTACCCTTAAAAGTCAACGGTGCCATTTTTAATTCTGCCAGAAGCAATTAATATTACCTAATTATTTATTCTGTGAATTTAACGCACAAACTACCTTTTTATGTTAGACACTTGAAAATTGCACTGGAACATGTATTTTTATGTGTAAAACAAGAAAAACTCACGGTGCCGAGTCTCATTCTGCCACAACCCCCGGCACCGTGGCTTCAAAGTGGTCGGAAATATCGATAAAGTACCTTTTTCTGTTAGACGAAAATATCCCATACAAAAATTGTAGCCAGAGACCTGACGAATTCAAAGAACTAACGGTGCCGACTCTCATGTTGTCAGAAGTCCTCGGCACCGTGGATCAAAGCGGTTGCTCGCGCCGCCTATTTTCGGTCTGAATAAAATTTGCGAGAGAGTGTAAACTGTAGTATGGAATAATATTTGATATACTTCCATCCTATCATTTAAGAATGATTAAATCTAGAGTAACTTAGTTTTTAGAATAAATGCAAACCGTTTCAATTCCGGTAAACTGATAAAAGCAATCAGAGAACAAATGTATAAATGAAATGAAATCAATCAATCATCGAAGCATACCAATAAAAAAATTGAATTAATTGAGCTTTATACTCACTTGTACAAAGTAAAAGTAAGTATTGTGTAACCGACATAATTCACATTTCGAGATTTTGAGGAAAATATTTGTATAATGTTGAATTTTTGTATTTTAGACTGGCTTAGGATCTGGTTGTGCTCCTCGCAATGTGGTTGCAATTGTCTGTACCGGAACTGCACTTCACTTGAAACTTTTTTTAAATTTTCCATATTAATCCAGAAAGATTAGCCGTGGGATACTGAAATTCAGTATTTAGAATTGCTGTAGCATTTGAATATAGTTTTTACTTTTGCAGTCCATCTATCCATATGAGTTTAAACACTTTGAGATCCAAACCCTGACTATCTTGGGTTCTTGACTATACTGTACTGACGAGTCCTATTAAGGACGAAACACGGGTATACAGTTGTTTCCCGATCTGAGACGATGGTGTCAAAACCGATTCTTAGATTTGAAATATTGTGGAGCAAATAATTGAATGATTCAGAATCTTTGATTGTTTTCAATTTATGTGTAAAATTCGGAGAGTCTGTTATATGGAGTGCACTTCCGGTTCAGTCGATTAGTACAATAATAAGAGATAACCATTCAAATGCTACAGCAGTTTTAAATACTGAATTTCAGTATCCCACGGCTAATCTTTCTGGATTAATACGGAAAATTTAAATCAAGTTTGAAGTGAAGTGCAGTTCCGGTACAGATGATTGCAACCACATTGCGAGGAGCAACAACTAGATCCTTAGCCAGTTATACGAATATTTTAATCAAAATCTCGAAATGTGAATTTTGTCTGTCTCACAATACTTACTTGTACTTTGTATAAGTAAGTATTAAGCTTACCTAATTCAATTTTTTTATTGGTATGCTTCGATGATTGATTGATTTCATTTCATTCATACATTTGTTCTCTGATTGCTTTTATCAGTTTACCGGAATTGAAACGGTATGCATTTATTCTAAAGACTTAGTTACTCTAGATTTAATCATTCTTAGATGATAGGATGGAAGTATATCAAATATTATTTCATGCTACAGCTTACACTCTCCCTTTTTAGGTACTGTTGCATCATAAATAAATGTATGCAAATTTTATTCAGACCGAAAATAGGCGGCGCGAGCAACCGCTTTGATCCACGGTGCCGAGGACTTCTGGCAACATGAGAGTCGGCATCATTGGTTCTTTGAATTCGTCAGGTCTCTGGCTACAATTTTTGTATAGGACATTTTCTTCTAACAGAAAAAGGTACTTTATCGATATTTCCAACCACTTTGAAGCCACGGTGCCGGGGGTCGTGGCAGAATGAGACTCGGCACCGTGAGTTTTTCTTGTTTTACACATAAAAATACATGTTCCAGTGTAATTTTCAAGTGTCTAACATTAAAAGGTAGTTTGTGGGTTAAATTCACAGAATAAATAATTGATATTAATTGCTTCTGGCAGAATTAAAAATGGCACCGTTGACTTTTAAGGGTAATATTTTCACGACGAATCGTTTAAAATACGTAAGAACCGTCTAACGATTCAAGGTAGTATTTCCGAGCGGGCTCTTGGACTAATACTATTTACTACAACCTTACATGATTACATGAATAAATTGAAAGAAATATATCCAATTTCAGAACCCTGAAAAATATGTATGATTCCTTTTGCTGAAGGAGCATTTCACTTTCAAATTTTTTATTATATATTCTGAAATATTTTTACTTTACCGTATGTACAATTATCAACCATAAGCCTATTCTCAATTCAACAAGTAACGGAATTAATTACAAAGAATCTATATTTAAGCCGACGAATGATCTAAATATAACATGAAGAACTAAAATACTTTTCTATCTTACATCATTCTGCAAAACTAGTGAAAATCAAAATAGTGTTAATAAATACAACATAAGTAGAGTTTGTGCTGAAAAATATGTATTTTTCTGTGGACTAGATGATATTAATAGTATTTTTGAACTTGATCACTGTGTATTTTAATATATTCTGATGCAGAGCAAAATAAAATGCTCTTCTCATTTTTAGCAGGTAATATACATAATTTTGTCTCAAATTTTTTGCTAAGCTCAATCTTTTTTGATTTATGTCCTATTGATTATCTTGAGATGATGATGTTTTAATTTTTTCCAATTGTTGCAAGTTGTATATGTTATATATTTTCAGGTACTAGTTTATTTCTGGTGGCTGCCCATGAGTTTGGACACTCTTTAGGACTCAGTCACTCCTCTGTAGAGGGCGCATTGATGTATCCGTGGTATCAGGGGCTGAAACCTAATTTTGAGCTACCGGATGATGATAAGCATGGCATTCAACAAATGTACGGTAAGTCGAATTTTTATTGGCTTGATATAATTTTTCCAAATGAAGTCTTCCCAATAGATATAATATGTTTTCAAAATACCACGGCGCCCATGTTTTTTCTTGACATTTGTGTTAAATAAAGTCTAGCATTTCATCATGATGAAGTATATACTCCAAAAACGTATCTCTATTAGTCAATTATTTTATCAAACTAATTGATTTTTTGTTCAAACTCGTCGCTCGTTACATGAAAATTTTGGAAGAAATAATCTTACTACGGTGCTTGCAATCCATCGAATCGTGGTAAAAATTGAAAGTGTAATTACTCCGCACGATAAAAAAAAATGACAGTCATCAAGGACTGCCGACAGAAGTGAAAACTTGAAACTATGTTTTTTTTCTTTTTCTCAACATAATCTAACTGTACAAACACACTCTTCTTTCCAAGGCATTCCAGTGCATATCGAGAGTTTCATAAATATTCCTTTGAAAATGATTATGGCCATGCTACGGTTTGAAAAATATTTGAAATTTTTCGTTGATGACAATACAACTCCTACCATTAAGCTTATAAGAACAAAGTTTGAAGTAGCGGAGGAGAAAATATGCTCAATTTGCTTGATAACAATTCCAAAAAGATCCTGTTCCATCACTTTCGGTAGGTATATGATAGATTTAAATATCCATCATTACCGTAAAATCTTGAAATTCTCATTGGATTGGATTACAGAAAGACTTGCCAATTTTATTTATAATTCTTTAAAATACCTTCTAATGGATTGAAATGCATCACAAATCTTTGGCTCCTAATCCTAAATGTAATACACTAAACTATTGTTAAAATTCACGTACATTGGACATTTGATAAAATCAACAAGAATATTCGCGAGAATGAACTGTCAACACAGTGACATTACACACAAAGTACTCTCTGAAAAATATGAATGAAAGATATGGCCTCGCTGATCAATGCACGCGCCAGTAGCATGTCGGTAACGCGAAATCATAAGATTTCACTCATCCAAAAATTGTCTACGTGCCTATAGAAGTTTTCACTTCAAAACCACCACTGCGACAACGAAATTTAAGAAATCAAGACAACATTGCTATTGTGAGAGCTAAAGTTGCATAGAATGCAAATATGTCGGTAAATCGTCCATCTCAAAAAGTTGGACTCTCAAGAATGACAATTTAGGGAATTATGAGAAAGGATTTGGGCTTACATCCATACAAGATTATGCTGACTTAAGAATTGAAGCCACTTGATCATCATAACTGTCGTTTTTTTTGCAGTTGAACTCAAGGAAAACCTAAATGGTCCTGATTTTTCAAGAATATTTTTGGCTAAATGATTATAAAAAAACAAAACTGTTGTTTTTGCTGTGAAAATAATCCATATGAGACTCTTGCGGAGACTCTTTATTCAGGAATAGTAATCTACTTTACTAGAGGGCTAAGTAAGGATCTATCCACGAAAAAATTGTTCGACCCACGGTGCCGAAGGCGAGTGGGTCAATATTTTTGAGTGGATAATTCCTTTTATTCAATTTTGACGTTTTAAAGCTACATTATTAAATCCATAGCAACAGTCATAAGTAAATCTTTATTCACTAGTGATTTAAAATGAACTATGAGTGATTTAAAAAAATTTTAATTCACTGTTGGAATTCCTTTTAATAAAAATATTTCGATTTTTGAAGAATAATTTTCCCAACTGCAGCGGCTGCTTCGTTCAAAATGGTATCAGGGATGAGAACATTGTTTTAATCACTTTCTTCCATCAGTTCAGACAATACTGTTCACAATTCTACCGCTTCAATTCAAAATTCACAAAACTGACAGTTTACTGACAGTCATACTTCCGAATGTTTGAAAAACAAACACTCGTCGCGATATCAACGAAGCTTCCTTGCAACTGCAATTTAATTTTTTTGAATTTTGTGACTCAGTTTCATGTTCCAGAAATTTACGCAAAATTGAATAAAATTATGTATACAAACACGTGAATTAAACCTCTTTATTTGCTCAAAGAATTAAACCACTCGCGCTGATCGCGCTCGTGATTTTGAACTTTCTTCTCGCAAATAAACAGTGGTTTAATCCACTTGTTGTATAAATAACTATTAATCCACGTGTGAAGTATAATATTTTATCCAATTTCATTTAATTAAATGAATTTTAAACATAAATATGGATATTTCGTATGACATTACAAAAAATAAATACATATGAAACAGTTATTAGGTTACATATGCCTATTGTTCATTCAATTCTTGAGTAATATTTCTTGTAGTTCAAAACGTCAGAGTGGTCTCCAATACAATAAGTTATGGATATTCCAGAAGAATTAGTTGTTCCAGAAGATATTGAAGAACAAGCTAAATCAACAACATTAATTTCAAATTGCGATTTAACACCAGTAGATATTTTTTTATGAGGTTACCTTAAGTCATTGGTCTATGGCGAACCTATGACTCGCAGATCAGACATTGACCCACGCAAGCTCTTTGACTGACCCACGAGCTGATTCTCATAAACACATTTTCATATCATGAAAAAGAGAACAGACAATCAAAAATATTGATTGATTAACGATATCCCTCACATATAAAATTATTTTTCAAAAACTGTCAATAAAAGTTGACATTTATTTACACGGCAACTAGAATCTTTTATTCTCGAATACAAAAGTGACATCTCGCAATCTAGAATAAAAAATAACTATTTTCGCCAATTGTCAAAAAAAACATGATATTTTTGTATTGTTATGGATACGCAAAGTTCGTGATTTTTTCACTAGTAAAAAGATGAAACATATTTTTGGACACCTAATCTAATATAAATCAGTTTAGTAATGCTACAAGGATATAAACAAACAGGTATTTAGCAAAAAAGAAATGAATTTTTACACAAAACTACTTATTTTTGAATATAAAAATTAACGTGAGTGATGTAGGCTCATGTTACTTTTTTGATTTTGTTTATATTTATGACACCTTGCGTGATGCACAATTTTAATTGATTGACACCACAATTGACAAACTTCTACCAGTGTCAATATGTATTTTTTGACAATGCGTGCACGCACGATTTTTAACATGCAGTTAGCCAACGCCTTTCATAGATGTCGGGTGTGGCAAAGGATAAGAGAAAATTTCTCTTTTTTCCGCTTATTAATATTAATATCAATTTAAACATATGCTTAACTTCTAATTTTTTAAGCAATAATTCATTTGTAAGTATTTTAATATTCATAAACACATAATTAGTAATAAAATGAAATTGTAGCGCTTTTGAGGATGGCTGAGGTGCAGCCGAAACTGTAAAGTAGAAAAGAAATAAAATTAAATTGACTGAAATCCCAAGAATACATCACTCACATTATTTACAAATCCAGTTAGCGTCAACCATTTTATCCAATAAAAATTAACTGTTGACAGTTCTTTATTTATCAAACAACAATTGCGCATACTTTTGGTTACAATACCCACGTGACTGCAAATTAATTATAGTTTGTACTTTTTTCCTACATTTTAGTGAATAAAACAATAATTATTTGTTTTGTTGATCTATTATTTTTTGACATTTGGCGAAAAAATATTGTTTGTATTTCATGTGCGAAGTGATTATATTTTGTTGCGCTTTCGAATGAATTTGTTGCCTCGACCTTATGGTCTCGGTTAAAATTGACATTCTCACGCGCAATAAAAAAAACAATCACTTCGCACACTTAATACAAAAATAACTATTTTGATGTCGACCATTATTTTTTGCTCTTCACCTGCGGAAATAAAATTTTCAAACAAAAAAGAACCGTACATTTTTTGGAAGATTTTTAAAAATGAGAACCAAAGAAAAAATAGTTTAGAAACATGCTTCTCTTCCGCTCTCCTAGGAACGCCACTGACTTAGTGATCCACGAGCTATCCTTTTATATTTTTCAACATATTTGACTAATATGAAATTTAATATTTGTTTCTGCAGGTTCGAAAGAAGACCGTTTATGGGGACGGAACCCTGTTTACAATCCTCAACTAATCACTCCTCCTCCGAATCGCACTCCCTGCCCTACTCATTCTACAACGAGACGTCCATATCGTCCAAAATATCCTAAGCCTTATGATCCAAAATTCCCAGAAAAAGAAAAACCTAATTATCCTAAATACCACCCTGAAAGAAAACATCCTCATCATGGATACCCTACAGACAGAGACCCAGAAAGGTATCCTGGACGATATCCAGGGAAATATCCAGAGCGCCATCCTGAACGTCGCCCAGACAGATACCCAGAAAATCCAGGAAAAAATCCAGAGAGGCGCCCAGAAAAAGTTCCAGAAAGAACACCTACTGAAAGAAAATTTCCTTACGGAAACAGTCCTCCATATTATCCAGAAAGAAGACCGGAACATCCAGAAAAACATCCTGAAAGAACCACTGTGAAACCAAAATATCCAAATACTGGTAAAGCAGAAAAGCCAGATACTTGTGACACTAGTTACGACGCAATTTCGGTTATTAGAAGAGAAGTGTTTATTTTTAAAGATGCAGTAAGTGTTTTCTTTGACATTTTTGTGTATACAAGTTAGTTATCAATAGTTTACAGCCTAATTCATTCCGAATGAGATAGAAATTCAATTATGTCATTTCCCAATATAATCTTTATGAATTTCCATGCTCTTTTTACATCTTGAAATTAATATTTCTGTAATAGTAATTTGTGTATCAAGATCCTCAGCTAAAGTTGATCTTTTTTGGTCAAATCTAATGTTTATGACCAAAGTATTAGTTAAGGTTGCAATTTAGGTGAGACTAAAAAAGCACTTTAGGCCGAGATGCACACAAATTTTTGTAGACGATCATCACAATTCAATTTAGAATCACAAAATTTCATCTATCTATTTCTAAGACATCGCAATTGTAAATCTTGGTTCCCGTTGAGATTGTTCCATTTTCCATTATCTATCAAGTTAACATTTAGGAAAAATTTCTAGATTTAAAAAAACTAGGAAGGTTGACAGAAGAATATAATATACATCTCGACAAAAACTGTTCCTTGAGAGTTCATCAAACAAACAGATGTGTACAAAAAAGTAAAACTTTACGACCGCAAAAGAGGCCATAGAATCTTTTTTTTTTGTTATGTTCGCCTAAAAAAGAAATTGTCTGCAGTTTTGTTTGCTAAATGCACTGAAATCGAATTCTGCTTGTCTTCTTCATATTGAATTTTCGGGCGCATACGAATTGGGCACGGATCCCAGGTAGCTGTAATCCGTACATACGAATTGGGCACGACGACCCGCGATAATCCCCTTCAGTGCACAGGTATAAATTATAAATACTTACAACCTCCCTGAAAATGAGAATAGCAATAATAAATGAAATATCATTTTTGTTCATTTATTAGATTTTTAATTTGATGTACTCTTACGAATAAATCAAACTCATCATCTGAGCTTCATCATTCTCAGCACTTAAACCACTTATATTTATCTGAAATTATCTTATTTGACGAATAGTACAAACATTAGTCCGCGGACTGTTTTGATTGTCCACAAATTGGTTTGCGGATAAGTCGCACATTGTTGGAACGCTTGACAATAGTCGAAATCCACGATTGAAGTTTATTGGAACGCTTTTTTGTAAATGCGCATGCGTCGGACAGTTCCGGACAGGTTTCTGTACTTGTTGGAACAAACATTTACTGTCATGTTATGAAATATTTAGTAAATTGGGAACGAGCTCCTTTGAAGGATTAGCGCCCAATTCACATGCTGGATTAGAGTACCTGTCTCGACCGTTGGCTACTGCAGAGGATTATAAGGGACTCGTGCCCAATTGACTTGCACCGAAATTTTCTATCTTAGAAAACGTTTCAAGTTTTGGAGACAGTGTCAGATCTTGACTGTAAGATAGATGGTCTCCTTAAATTCATATTCACTCATAGCAGTATTGCAGTGACAGCCGTTTGAACTGTTTGTTTGCACTTCAAACAGAAGTTAGGAACACAAATTTTTTGCTTGATTTATTTGAATGAAGAACGTATTTCATCTGAAAAAAATGTCAATCACGCCTTTTGCCCGTTACGGGTGTGGTAGACACTTATAGTGCACTCTGTAGATAGATTGATATTTCTTCTATGCGTAAGAAACATTTTTATCAATTCTACAATCGATTCTCACGTGGTTCATCTTTAATGCGTTTTCAGCTAAAACAAAACAGTTTATCTTGCGATGAAAATTCAAGATTAATCTCAATTCTAATAAAGCAAACTGTTCCAAAAAAAAAAATTAGATATTTGTCCAGTAATAGATAGCTTTTTCATAATTTTCTCTTATCACTCTTGGATCATAGTTCGCATAATAGTAAAATACTCCAATATTTCATTACTACATTATCTACAATATTTGTTTTTTTCAATATCTGTAACAACTTTTATCTTATTTTCTTTTTAGTACTTGTGGCGAATAGGTGATAGTGGATTAGATTCGAACTATCCAGTCGAAATTACCCGAATGTGGAATGGCTTACCCAAGAATCTTACTCATGTGGACGCCGTGTACGAAAGACCAGATAATAAAATTGTTTTCTTTATTGGTAAGTTCATAGGGATCAGTTGAAAATGTCTCAATATCTGTCTCAGATAATTATTCAGTAACTTTGAATTTAAAATTTTCTAGGAAAACACTATTACATTCACAATGGAAACAGCATCGAGCGTGGATATCCAAAGCCTTTAACTAATTTAGGTCTACCTTCATCATTAGGTAACGTAGACGGCGCTATGGTTTGGGGACATAATGGGAAAACATACTTTTACAGCGGAACAATGTATTGGAGGTACTTGTTCATTTATTTTTTTCAATCGATTACATTAATGGTTAATATTTTTCAGGTTCGATGAAGAATTAGGAAAAGTAGAATTGGATTATCCAAGAGATATGTCAATGTGGAAAGGAGTTGGTTACAATATTGATACTGTTTTCCAATGGAAAGATGGTTAGTTACTAATTATTATTTAAATACTATATTCAAAGAGCAATATCTACTAATAATTGCATACATTTGATGTCATTAGATCAGCGTGGCCCGTAACAGTTTTGGAACTTATTACTATGAAAAACATTGTAGACAGATGTATCATATGAAACTCTGCAAAGATTTGACTGCTATAATCGTATATTGATATAAGTTTCATAAGACACAATTTTAGGGCACGCGTTCGTCTTGGAACAAGTGACCTAAAATGTCCTATGAAACGTTTATCTTAAACAATTTTTTCTATATGGGTTCATATATGTCAAAAAATGATAAATTTCCTATTTTGAAAACATCGATAAAGAGTATTTAATTTCTTATTTGACTCTTGGTAACACAGACTTGACAGATAAATAATTTGTGTGAATCAATAATAGTCCTTAATATTGGCTGATTTTTGTAAATAAATAAATATAAACCTGAACAATTGGAGAATTTCCCTTGAAATATATTGTATTTTGACATATCAAAATGATAGCGCTATCTAGCAACGTAGCTACCAGCCTAATAAAAATTATTTTTGCGCTCAAAGATGCATTTACGATACTCAAACGAGTTTCATAAAGTACACTTTATGACATCCAAATAGAATAGTATATTGTGCAACAAGTGCGATAAGTTGTCGATTGCCCACGAGAGCGAAGTTGGGCGCACGAACGAAGTGAGTGCGTTCATTCGCTCAAGTGGGCAATTGACAACACCGCACGAGTAGCAGATACTATTTTTTATTACGAATGCGGAATAAGTACTATTTTGCGCTTATTTTTCCGGCAGACAAATGGTTTGAGTGCGACAAGTTTACTTGTCGCACGCAAATTATACTTGGCGCATTCAAAAGCCAAAGAGCCATTTACCGCCCGGAAAAACGTGCGCAAAATAGTACTTATCCTGCATGAGTAATAAAAATATATTATTCTTGGTTGATGGCTGGAAAACAAACTGATGACATTTTTATCAATGTCTTTCATCAACAAAAAAATCACCGAAAAGGATAAAATTTTAAAAATTTTAATGCATGTGTCTACACTACACATTATCCATCTTTTCCTTCAAATTGAGAATAAAAACTAACTCGAAATCTGTGTACAATCAAACTTTTGTTGATATATGGAAAAAATCGAAGTTAGCTATGCAATTTGAGAAACATCATACCTCAATTTTTCCATTCAATTATCATTTTCACCTGCAGAATCTTAGAAAATCCACTAACTTTATTCAAATAAGACCTAAATTTCGAATTTTTCAAATCGAAAGATAGATAAATGTAAAGTTTGCTGCCAAAATTTCAAGTCATTATACCACTCCATTTTTGAGATATTGATGTTTTAATTGATATAAAATCTTTCGCAGCACCCACACTATTAGGTTTCATACTAATCTTATCGACTCCTTATTTATCTATTTGCAAAAACAGTGTAGGGAATCGGTATCAAATTTTGATGGTGAATTTTTTATTTATCCGTCCTTTGATAATATAAAATTTCAAAAATTTTGGTATTATATGAATATTGGTATTGAACCTCTCTAAATCGTTATAATGTTTATTACCTAATAAAGACCTTGATAAATAGATACTAGTGAGTAATTATGGAGTCGATTCTGATCACGATACTTAAGAAGAAAGGAGCAACACAAAGTGAAGTAGCCTATACTTGGGAAAAGTATATGGCTCCGTTTCTTGTATTTTTAGCTGATCAATGTGGGAACTTCATGCCTTGTAAATATCAGTACTAGGTTTATTGAAAACTTGGTAGTTTTTATGAAAGTATGCTGCTTTTTTGAATTTTATTTCATTACAGCGCTCAACGGTATATAGTTTTGGCCTCTTTTCATTTAATTTTGTGATGCTATGTCCAGAAATGATCCACATTTTCAAATTTCGTAGCTTCGCCCATTCATGTGTCCTTCTGTAGTCTTTCGGTCTGACTTCTAGTGGTCTTTTAGTTCCGATCAGAATTTAATGAATACAATTTTTTGTCTCTTCGATCCAGTCCAGCTCTGGTCAGGATGCTTATCAAGGTTCTTATCGACTAGAGAGTTTTGTAGTCTTCGCAATTCTACTTATTTCCTTTGCTACTCTTTCAACAAATGAAGTTGTTCAGTTCGCGTTTCAATTTTTAGGGACTGATCCTATACTACCGTTATTAGAGGATAGGTGGTTAAGATTCGTAATTGATCAGAGTAGAAAATAAATTCAATACATACGAGTATATTATATATATTATAATCTCTATGAAACAATAGATATTCAAGTAAAGTATTCGTATAGGAGTACAAATACAGATATGCGGAGATACGTATAGCATCTATATGGTTCAAAGGTGTACTGCACTCTTCCGTCGATGCTTCAACTGCTTTCAAGTCTTACTTACCTCCTCCGTCCCAAGGAGAGGCTATTTTTTGCAGTGACAGAAATAAAGTATATAGTTTACCACGGCAATAGCCCAAAGAGGTTTTGGATCATAAATTATAAAAAATGATTAACAAAAATTTACTAAGATAAGGGTTTTTAAAAGTAATACAAAAAAGTCTGACGTGAACATCACGTGACTTACTTACACATCATTTGATATATACACAAAATTCAATAAAGTTTTCTGGCACTTCAGATTATAATATAATTTTAGTGATATTTCCACATGTACAATGTCAAACAAAATCAAAAAAAATGACAACAGATTATCATGGCCTACCTTTTCATTTCATTTAAACTGATTGTTTTATACGGCAAATTCTGAATGTCTGTTATAGTTATAAACTGAACTTCCGGCTCAGCCGATTGATACAAAAATAGTAGAAAACTATTTTGATGCTACAACAAGTTCAAACACTAAATTTCAATATGCTATGGCTGATCATTCTAGATTTATGCAAAAAAAAAAATTTAAAAAGTTTCAAGTAAAGTGCACTCCTGGCTTGGCCGATTCATACAAAAATAGTAGATAACCATTCTGATATAACATCAAGTTCAAATAATGAATTTCAACATCCTACGGTTGATCGTTCTGGATTTATTAGAAAAATTCGAAAAAAGCTTCATGTAAAGTGCACTTCCAGTACAAACGATTGGAACCATGATACGAGGTGCACAACTAGACCTTATACCAGTCTTAAATACAAAATCTCAACATTATACGTTTAACCAGTTTAGAGATTTGCGTGTTACGAACGCACGCACGAACGAACATACGTACCGACATCAAGCCGAAAATAGTCAAAATAGATTCAGGGATGCTCAAAACGAATATTTCCATCAAAATCTCGATAGGTGAATTTTGTCGATTTCACAATACTTTCTTGTACTTAGTACAAGTAAGTAAGAACGACCTTGAAGTGAATCTAGGCAGCTGTTGACTATTTAAGAATTGTAAAGAACTCAATCTAGGTACGCAACAGAAATATCGAAGAGTCATTATTGGTTCGTCAGCTCTTTTTGCTTTTCTTCGAGATTGATGATTATGTTCTGTCGTTGTCTAATGGTGTCTCCTATTAGTTCAACAGAATATACATTCTGAACTAGATAAATTCAGATGTTGTTGATTTCGATTGCAAATGATTCATGTGTATTACATAATCCAACAGCTCTGTCGTTCAATATTCTGATGTTGAGCGGTCGACGCCATAATATTCAGGAAAAGTGATGTCTCGTTGTTTTCCTTCTCCATTGTAAATTTGATTGTGGGTACTATGCTATACAAGTGATTCAGGAAGTAATTAAGTCTGTAATCTCCGTTTATCCATATTATAAAAGTGTCATCCACATAGCTCAGTCATAGTTTTGGTTTGTCTTATATCGTGTTGATTGCATGGACTTCGAATCAGTCTATGTAAATATTGATGATCGCTGATTATAAGAAATATTCCATTTAGACCGTCTGATAGTCGTAGATTTGAGTTCCCCATTTTGTTTTCTCTGCCTTCAAGAGTTTTGATAAGTATGTATATTTGTAGTATAATAATGCCAAAATTAAAGCTGAACCGTGTGGCCAACATAATAATAATTAATTTTAAATTTTTATAAAAAAAACTGCTTTTATCCAATTTTCTCGTTTCTGCCATGCTTACTAGATGAAATTTAGAGAAAAAAGAGTCAACGAAAAACGATATAGGCAGAAGTGATCCACTTGGCCAAGGGTTTGGAATGAGGGCTCGATTATGGAAAAAAATTATATCAATTGTTCACGTTCTTCTCGTTTCTGCCGTTTGGCCATATGAAAGTTGATATCATAAGTATCTCGTAAAAACGAATGGCATGAGTTCTTATAATGACCAAGTCAAGATATGTACGAAAATATCTTGCGAAAGTCTGAATGTTTTCGTGCATGAATTCCTCTGTTTTGAATGCATAAGTCATTAATTCTATAATTTCAGTTCCTGAGTTGAACTATGTACATTCATTCAAGTTTAAATAGAAGTATAGATCATGCTTCGCAATATATATAATATAGTACCTTGCGAATTATGGTTTCATTCTTTTCTCAAGACTCTATCAATAATGTATCATACATTAAATCTACTAATTACATCAAACTGAACTTCTCAACAATACATTGTGGACTACAAAGACAAGCTACCTGGTTCTCGTCGAATTTGAGTCATCCATGAAACTCGATTTTCGCCTTTTGGTACTGTTATAATAGTATATTCTACAATACGTTTTGGAATGGCCTATACGCTATGTCTGTAGCGACGAACGCGACTCCATGCGGTAGAAGTTATAAACTCTTTACTAATACTGACTGGAGCTGTCAAAACAAATATAAAAGAGCATAAAACCAAACTGAATTTTTGAGGCAAATAAATATGGAAAATCCTTTGAGGTTGAATTTGAAAAAAAGGCCTTAAGCGATGTTATTTATTTGAACATAACTTAGGACGTTTCGAGAGTCCTACTGCTCTCATCATCAGCTAAATATGAGTAATACATAGTCTTATTCTTTAAAGCGTGAATATTCTAATACATTATGAAAGTGAGTAAATCAATCCTGCAATGCATCATGGCAAATGTGTCAAGCGGTTGCGCCGCACACAATGTGTCTAGATTACTATTTAGCATATATTCCAATTCAGCCAATGCGATTGTTATTTGAAATGATTACAGAAATAAGCTCTAAATGATTTATTATTGAAAGACTAATTTCGAAATCCAATTGTATTTATTTGATGTAGACATTTACACAACGTTCCGAATAGTGAAATTATTCAATTGTTATCAAATTTAGTACATCTTAAAGCTACAGGCTCACATGTGAAGCATCTTGTTATTAGCCCACACTAATGTTTGTTTGAATTCGTTTTTCATTCAATAATTTATTGTAATTATGATCCAAGTTAGCATTTACCAACAATCCGGATAATGTTCAATAGATTCTTTTTCGAATTCTGAAAACTCATATAAAATTAATAAACGATCTAAAACAATAGTTATTTGTTTAACTTGGCAAAAAAAAAATAGAAAATTTTCTGACGCGGCTAGAGTTTCATAGACAAGGCGTAGCCGAGTCTATGAATATGGGCAAGGCAGTAATAGTAGATTGTTTGATAAGTAGAGAAAAGTGAGAGTTTACTTGAGAGTGTAAATGTTTCAAATTTACACGACTAAAGTAATATCGCTTTTCTTACGTGTTGAACATGCTATTTTTCTGTATACTTGATGGGAAGACTTGAGTGAAGACACCAAGAATAGAAACAATTTTCTACAGAAATACTAAGCAAGGTTGTGCTCTTGCAAAAACGTAGTAACGGTTTTGACAACTGCCAAGCAAAGGCATAGTAATAAATAAACAATATTAGAAATTAATTTGTCAGAAAAGTCAGAAAGCTAAAGATTCTCGCAAAATTCTGGATGCATCTAAAGAAGCGACTTTACATTTGTTTCCGGCGAAATTGAGAGAATTTTAGTGATGTTATATATATACATATATGTTTAATGTGTAATTTTTTCTTAATTAGGTTGAAGCTGTCATTTGAGCGCGTGTTATAATGCGTTTTTGTTGCTAATTAGTAAAGTGTTGCTAACTGGTAAACTGGCACTTTTCTTTACTGATTTCTACATATTTAACCTTATGTTTTCCATCAAGTATACAGAAAATCTTTATTTTTTGCCGTGTAAACACATAATTTTTTTGCCGATTGTTTAAATTTGATAATTCCACTCCAATATAAAGTAAGCCATAAGAAAAAAACAATTTAATCGTTTTGACAGCGGATAAAAAGGAAGGTAACTTTTTGCAAGTGATAAATAGTTATTTACATTACAAGATGCGAAAGTATACTTTTTTGTGTGAGGTGGTATTTGAATGGCCGAGGTGAAGCCGAGGCCGTTCAAAACCTCCGAACATCTGAAAGGGCTTTCGCATCGTGTGATGTATTAAATTTTTTCTGCTACTGTTCTATATAGATATTAATATTTAATAATGATTATTATATTTGAAATAATGTCATGGAGGCTGTTTTACCTGTCTAAAATTATCCATAGCAACGGTTTATTTACAATGTTATCTGTCATCAGCGCCTGTCAAAGATTTTGAATCTCAATAATTTAGTGAAACATTGCATTTGACCGATTCAAAATGTTAACAGAAAATGAAAATGGTATTCAAAAGGCAGCTAACAATGCATGTGCTTCACTTCTTGCGGGTAAATCCAAAGAAAGGTACAATCAAACATACAGCATGTTTTCTAAATGGCTTGTTGATAGAAACGCTACTCGAATTGACGAAAATGTAATGCTTCGGGTGCCGATATTTTGGATTCAAAGAGCCGATGGAAGTCTTCTTCGTAAAGTAATGAAATTGAAATTTCTACAAAGGTGTTACATGAAATTCACATTAATATTTCCTCCAATAAAGAAACAGTGACAAATATGAATTTTGACGTAATTCAAAATGACAAAAATCTCCCAATACAAAGTAAATAAGTTAATAATTCAAATACTATTCCTACCATGACTATTTCCAATTGTTCAAATTGCATAATTACTTAAACTTACATAAACCAATAAATAGAT